>CM046547.1:2542500-3142500 GCA_024713555.1 Spirodela polyrhiza
GGCTTCCCGATATAACCCCTTGCCCAGCCAACTGGCTAGTCAACGTGGCCGCAAAAGGGCCCGGGAATGTCAAAACGTTAACCATCCAGGCCTTTGGTCAACCACCCTTTTATGGTAAATCATCTATACTACTAGCTACTCAATCAAGGAAATAACGTGTATAACAATGCTCTAAAAAATTTATCCGCCCCCCCAAATGGAATGGCTTCCAACGTCTCTTCCTATCAATGTAATGTTTCTATATAATATGAACCATAACTAATCAACGGAAATAACTTTATTGCTCTGAGGCAGGCGGGCCCAGTTCGGGGCAAGAAAAAGCCCATGATTGGGTTCCACTGCAGAACCTAATCAAGCCACGTGCCCCAGCCGTCTACATCTGTCAGAGCAGGAGGGAGCAAGCGAGAGAGAGAGAAAGAGAGAGAGAGCCACGTGGGCTAGGAAGTGTTGGTCAACTATATGGCAAAATCGTGTTCGATATAGATCCGGTCAAGGACAATGGTCCCATAATCAATGATTATTGGTGAGATTATATGATTTAAGAGAGCTTATTTGGTCAAGGAGCCTTCTTCTTGTGCACAATGGGTTTGACTTTTACCATGTCTTGAGGGTGTTTGCAGATCTAGGACCTGGGCGTAGCTGTCAACGGGCCCGGGCTGGGGTTCTTTAGTGTGGCGGCTGGCCCGGGCCCGCGTTTTACCGAGCTTGGGCCCCATTATTACGTCTAGGAGGAAATGTAGGCGCGGCCCTGGGATATCCATTGCCGGCTGCAACTGGGTCTGCCTGATTCGGGGCGGGCCGGGCCCGTCTGCACAAGATTCTAAGCCTGGAGACCGATTCCGGGCTTTTCTCTGGGCCCAGACCCGTAAAAGGTGCCCTCTCGGGCCTCTCCTGATGCCCGAGGTTCGCAGGGTCGGGCCGGGGAGTGCCGGGCCCGGGAGAAAGCCCGTTTTCGGACAATTTCTTCGGGGCCTGGCCCATAGCACACGTGGACAGTTTCTGGGCCCCACAAAACTACGACCCAGACGACTGCTGCTGACTAGGAGAGGCGTCGGAGGGGGCGGGCGGGTCCGGCTGGGTTCCGTGGGTGGCCAGTAACTCGAGAGGAGGAGGAGCTTCGTGGAATCCTTGGATTGGCTTTAATGTCACTTTCCCTCAATCCGTGCACTTCTCCATCGCTTCCTCCTGCGGACAGAAGCAAAAAGTTTCCAGCTTTCTCTCTCTCCCTCCCTCATCCTCTCTCTCTCTCTCTTCCTCCCCCCTTCCACCCTTCCTGGCAATTCTTCGGGAAGGGCACCGCATTTCCCTCCGGGAGAGCTCTGCGCCGGTGGATCGCCGTCTACGTTGGCGAGGGAGCAGAGGTGGAAGGTGGGATGGGGGGGGGGTGTTACTCGGCTGCGTGAAGTTCATTCTGCTGTATTTTCTTCCTTCGCGGTCGTGCTTACGCTTTCTCTTAGGGTTTTGTCTTTGCATGGCTTTTTCGGTTTCTAAGGACCAATTGCGATTGCCGCGCTCCTTCTGCCTCCTCTTCGAATGGCGCGCCGTTATTTATTGAAGTCCCCACGCGGAGAATACTTAGCTGCCGAAGCACGAATTCTTCCCGTTTGAATATAATTCATGAATATTTGTTTTTACTGTTCTTCTCTCGCATTCTGTTGGATTTTATCTGGCTTGTGGTTTCTGCGACATGGCCCGTCTTCAAGAGCCATATCAGGAAGTACGAATTCTTTGAACTTAAACAAAAGCCCATAAAAAATCATGTTTTTATGAGAGGGCTGACATTTTTTTGCCACAAAAGTCCGTTCTAGCTGGGTTTGTCGCAGTTTGATTTGAACTGCCATCCAATTCTTGATCTCAGATCTCGTTGGGAAAGTATACTTGGCTCATCTATCCGGGATCAAGGAGTGGAACTGCAGAGAAAGAGTCACGGGCCTTGAGAAACCAACTTAAACAAAACGCAAAGTGAGGTTAGAGTCTGCGTTGGTGATTTTCCCCTCCTTTTTTGGAAGAATAATAATTAGTAGAAGGAGGATCGAATGTAAACTATGCCATTTTACTCTTCTTTCTAGAGCTTTCGAGATTGACCATGGTCTCATCCCTGAAGCCAGTTTAAGCACAATGCTAAATGAAGTTCAGATTGGTGCAAGTACTTTTCTTCACTTGGTTCTGGAAAAAATAGCTACTGCTATTAAAAGGATTGAAAGTGACGGTCTGTCTTTTTAATTTTCTTTGCATGATTTTAGATACACCGTCTCATTCTTGTCCTCACTATTATTACCCTAGAAAATAAAACCTAATTTTCATGGATAAAATATAAGATTTCAACTTATATTTAATAAATCCAGAAACATCAAAATCTACTTTAATAGTTCTACAATCTTAAAAAGTATGTCATGGGATATGCTTTATCATGAAGTAACCTACGGACGGTCTCCCCTTCTCCAGTATAAGAGGGGTTTGAAATTATCCGTTAACAGGAAGACTGGGGAGATTTGGGAAGGAAACATGAATATAGGTTGAGAGGAGACGAGGGAAGGATTTGGTTTGCCCAGCTGATTTAGCTTCAGAGTTTTGCAGAGATGGAAGATGCCATTGTGTGCAGTGATTAGAAAGCAGAGAGAAGATTGATAGAAGGCGGGAGGAAGAAAGACAATGGGGAAACTGTGGATGATGGAGACAATCTGAACCCCAACTTGTCTCTCCTTTGCAATTGAGCTTGAATTGCCAGTCTTACTCGGATATTTGTTCGGATGACAGGAGAAAGGAAAAGGAGAGACTAAAGGAAACTGGATAGATAAATAAGACCATAAACTAAAAGTCCAATGATATGTAGATTAGTGCTTCCCACATTGACCGATTGACGAATGAACTGAAAACCTATTGATTGACTTGATTGCACTGTACGAGTACATCATCTTTTTGAATGAGGTCAGCTTAGGGGAGCATTGATTTAGTTTTTTTTACTATATAGAGATCGTTAGGTTATCTGCCACCTTTGGCATGGAAAATTTAAGACCTTGCAAGCATTTCTTGAATGAAGAGGTCGGTTACATGTATTGACCAACGAAACAAAATTAGCTTGGAGCCGTTTTTAGGTTATTTGGAACGAAATAATCGTAGTTTATACACAGTGTAGTTGTGTGCTTGCATGATGGTACCATGCGTGGGTTTTGTAATACTCTGATGTTTGCAGTACAAATCTATAAGCAGGCCTGATGTGTTTTTTTGTTTCAGGTGTGTTTTGGTGGCAATGCCTGTGATAAATTGATGAGACTGAGGGCTGGGGACATGTTAATACAGGTGATGAGTGGATAAATGGAGATAGAGGACTTGAATTAGAGCTGAAGTGTGGACCCCAATTCAATCACAGGTATTATCTTCGGTTCATTGTCCACATGGATTTCTGTTCCTGCCAACCTCAGACTTGTTTGTATGCCTGTGCCCATTTAAAATGATGAATAGTTGTTATTTCCCATATAGCTTTTTCTTTCAAAGTTGATAAAATTATTTTTGTGCACTATTTGTATGTTTTACTCCTTGTAGTACAACATCCACTGGTTTGAGCATGAGATTTCAACGCTCTATGATCTCGGAGCCCTATTGTGTGACTAAAGATGAACTCGTTAAAATTATTTTCTTTGATTGCAGATCAGTATGGAAAATCTGGAATTTTATCTTATTTTCTGAAATGGTAAAGAAGATTATGGGGATTATTAGGCTATAAATGGGGCTTAATTAAGTTTTGTTTCTGTCTTGTTGAGGATGTGCTTATTGAATAAAAGAGGCCTGATTCTCTTCATTGGAGGCAGACCAACGTGCTTGTGTTACATTTCTTCCTTATTAACTGGTAAAGACAATTGGGGTCGCCCAATAACTCATTCTGGAGAACTCATTTTCGCATAAAAATAGTACTATTTGGAGTAAAACATTACTCTGCAGATTCAGAAGGGCGTGCAACAGAGAAGCTCTGCATTAACAAGATTGCGTGCTGTGTGTGCTAATGGTAAATAAATTAGAACCATGGTTGGCTAAAATATTTGAAGACAAAAAATATGTCTTTTACTATGTGAATAAGATTCATTGTTAAAATACTTTCTTGATAGCTGTCGGTACCATACAACTAATTCTTGGTGGGCATGTGAGGCATGGAAAAAATCGGAAAAAAATTTGTTGATAAGACATTGAAACTCCTTCAGGGTATTTAAACAAACCTGAGGAAGATGATTGGTCCCCTTTGAATGAGCATGGCGCTCCTCAACTTTGGTGCACATTTTTATGTAAGTTACTTGTACTTTATAAGTGAAGAAGACAGAGGAAACAGAAGTTGGGCAAACCAAATCGAAACATCGAAATGCATGACATAGTGGAATAGATAGGTGGGTCATAGAAGTGGAATCGAAGTGGCTAATCACGGTTGGAGGCAGATTCAAGGATCAGTGAAAATTCTTAACTGAAGCAAAGATTGGGGAAGTTTATTTCCATGTTGCAAGAGGGTCTCGCAATACCACTTTTAGACTAGAAGGAGCCTTTATTTATTCTATATATCTCTTCTCATAACAGTGATCTTTATAATGAGAAGAATAACTTTGCTTGCCTTATCAAGGACAAAGTGTAGAGGGAATGCAGATTGCACATACCTACTAATTCTTATTGTTGTTGCCTAAACTTCTGGAAAACCTTCCATTTATTTTTCAGTTCACGTTATCTATTTTGTTCAACACAGCAGTGATCCTAATTTGCCTGATAGGTATCTATGTGCGTTTGTTACCATAGAACCCCCCCCTAAAATGTCATTGACAGTGCTGATCTTATTTCGTTTTCACTCTGTCACTGCAATTGGTTGCAGGAATATCATCTGGAATGAAAGATATTTCATATTTATCAAAATATGATTTTGACAGAGAGCACGTCTCTCCAAATTTAGCTTATTTGAGAAAATTTTGCATGCCATTAATTGAAGTATGGCTGCCGGTGCCCATTATCCTTAATGATCTTAGGTACACAGGATCCCGATGGAATCAACTTAGGCATGCCGCAATGGTGACAGTGTTTAATAACCGATAAGGATTCATGGAAATTTCTCTCCCATGAAAGAATATCAGATGCAGGAATATTTTTCTTGTGAGCTTTTTCATGATGTCCATTCCAAGACTGTATTCCCTCAGGCTTCCCTGATTATGGTCGAGGGTTCCAGCTCATCATTTAGAAATCTACTCAGAAAGAATTTCCTAAATGTAAAAATAAATAAATAAAATAATCAGGCGACTATTCTGGTTAGCGTTTCTTAGGGTAAGGGGACGCCCATGCGTGTGCGGCATCCGAACTCAAAGGGTTTCTTGTGCTTAGTAGATGGTAGATTTCTGGGAATGATCGTCTTCACAGGACGTTTGAAGCGCCAGTTGAATTACTCTTGATATTTGCGTTTTCATTTCATGGTATAAGTGAAGATTTCTTGTTTTAAATGATCGTCTGCAGATATTCTTTAAAAGCTATGCTCTGAGTATAATCTCTCAACGAATGAGGCACTGGATTTATGCCTTATTCTGATCATCCTGATTTCAGAAAAAAGAAAGAAAGTTTCTTTATATTTTATAACCTGTGGCATTAAAGTTTCTACTCATGGAAACCTCTGACTTGTCCTAATTTTCTGTGGCAACTGGATCGATCATGTGGCTGCGCGGCAGGGCTTTTGGCTGAATCTTGCTTCCTCAACATGACTGATGCACTGGATGCTGATTGGATAGAGCAAATCAAATCAGGGGGAGATGTTCCTCATCTTGAGCCGGACAACTGCCCCAATGGTTGGGCCTCCCCAGAGGGAGACATCTTCATGGTTCGAGGCCCGGATTATCTTTCCTCCAGGGTGAAGATCCCTGCCGGCGATTACCTTCTTAAGCCTCTTGGATTCGACTGGCTGAAGAGCAGCTCAAAGATCAGTGAGGTACTTAGCAACCCAAATTCTCGGGTTAGAAGGGCCATTGATGCAGATCTTGTGAGCAAGCTCAACCCTTTCGTTTGGGCCTTCAACCTCCAGCTCCCATGCAAGGATAATCACAGCGCGGTCATATACTTCGTTTCCACCGAGCCCACGCCGGAGGGCTCTCTTGTGGACAGATTTCTGAAGGGAGACGATGCATTTCGGAATTCCAGGCTTAAATTGATCGCAAACATCGTCGAGGGCCCGTGGATCGTGAGAGCCGCAGTTGGCGAGCAGGCCATCTGCCTTCTTGGCCGGGCCATTTCCTGCAACTATATCATCGGTGAAAACTTCATCGAGGTTGATATTGATATTGGGTCATCCATGGTGGCCAGTGCTATCTTACACTTGGCCTTCGGCTACGTTACGACTCTAACAGTAGACCTGGCGTTCCTCATTGAGAGCCAGACCCAGTCAGAGCTCCCCGAGAGGCTGCTAGGGGCCGTGAGGTTCTCAGCGCTGCAGCCAGATTCCGCCGGCCTGTATGAGCTGCTATCTGAAGGGCAGGCCGGAGATATGCAGTCCTCCCTCCCTTCAAGGCTGTGGAAGTCAATTGGCGAGGGTTTCTCCCAACTTCTTCACCCAGGTGGTGGTCAGGATGCAGCGGGGATGCCCCTGGAGGGGCATGAAAATGGGGGTCACCTGGGCAAAGACAGCAAGACAGATGAAAGCAGCGAAGAGGACGACTTTGAGGATGCTGAAAACTAGTGAGCTTCTGATGACATTACTGGCTTTAGTACTCAAAATTTAGTTCCTTCTTTTTTGCAGTCATTTAGTTTCCATTGGCTCTTGAAGGAGCTTCTCTGGTCTTTTTGACTGCTTTCAGATTTTCATCTCTTTGCTTCCCCCATGTTTCATAGGAGATCTAGTAAAAGTACCCGGGTTTCTTTTGATGAGAAAAAAAAGAAGAAAAAAAACAGATTTAGTTTGCGTTGACCGCCATTTTGTTGGCACTAGAACTTGAAAGGGTTTCTTTTGAGCTGCAACTGTTTTCAAGCTTCTGCATCTTTTTCATTAGCTCTCATCATCAGAGGCCTGCCCCACTGACTGGGTCTAGTTGTATATATACCCAGCCTAATTATAATATCCTTGGGTGAAATATGATTTGAGGCCTGAAGGTTCCACCCAGCAACATAAGCCATACAGTTTAGTGATGAGTTCTGTTCCATTGCTTTGCTTCATGTCTCCCTACTCTTTGGTTGCAGAGTTGCAGTGATTCAGACTGTTGGAGCTGCGATGAGGCCGGTCCAGTCATCACATCTTCATTGAAACTATATTGAGATTCTTTGGTGGTTGATTGCATCCGTGGGTTCAGCGGATGATGCCTGTGATCATTAATTTGTTCATTTTATTAGTTGTCTATGTACATAAATGGAAAATATTGATCGGGCCTTGAGTGGAACGTTGCAAGATTTTCTGTAACTTGGCTGGGATGCCGCTTCTTGGTCATCGGAATCATTCCAAATTGGAGATGTCTGAGCCCAAATGGGAGAGTCTGGATGGGTTTTGAAGGCCAACAGGGTTTTGAAGACCACGTTGAAAGCTTTGAATGGATGTAATGGGTCTATGCAGATGTAGATACTTGAGAAAGTAAATTTGGACGGTTTACGGTCACTGAACGGCCCAGAAGAATTGGAGGGTCCAAATGGGAGGGTTGGAGAGAGAGAGAGAGAGAGAGAGAGAGAGAGAGAGAGAGGAGGATTTTTAGGGAGATGTGCATTTGGCTTTTAACTTGTAAGTCAGAAGATTCGTCATCCTTTTTCTAAGGAATTTGTAGATAAGCTTACATATGAAACAATTAAGAATAGAATAAACAAGGTACTTTAGGTGAACAACTTTATCAATGATATGTACAAAGAGTTAGAAAATTTTGAAATAAGTAAAATATGGGTCTTAGCACCTAAGATTAATGATGAAAAAATGACTGATGTTAAATAACTATTTAAAAAATTAAATATTAAAAAACTAAAATAGTATGGACGAAGAATAAATTGATTATGCCCAGAGAGCATTTTTTCTTATAGCCAGATTAAGTGCAATCAAAACTATTATAAAACTTTTTTTAGATTGTTATTAGCAGTATATTTTTGAATGGTATTATCAAATGAGTCTACATTTTTAACCTTTTGAATATCTTAATCTTGACTTCCTAGATTGTGTTTTTAAGTTGACTAAACTTTCATATGGGTTTAAATTTAAACGAGTTATGAGACTTTAGCATGATAAATCAAAATTTATAAATTATATTCATTATAAATAGAAATGAATGATTTTTAATTGTTCAAACATAGGTTGATGATATCATATTTGGATTTAGTCATGACTTTATGTGCACTAAAATTTCAACACTCATAAAAAGGATGTTTGAGATGAGCACATGTGAAATTACGTTTCTTTTCATTTTTTAGATAAATCAATGACAAAGTTGGAAGTTTATTTCTATAGGAACCTAAAAAAATTGATGAAGAAATTTAAATTTGAAGGTTTAAAATCCAAGAATCATTATATGATAATTACAAGTAAATCTAATTTTGCTGAACAAGAGATTGAAAAATTATACATAGATGAATGATGGGATCTTTGTAGTACATAGATACAAGAGAATTAGATACCTTATTTAACATGTAAGTTTGCTAGATCTGAAAGCAATCCTAAGTTATTGCATTTAAATGTAGTTTAAAATAACATTTAGATATTCAGTAGGAACCAATTCTTAGGATTTATGCATCTTAAAAATAATGGCCTCGATTTGATTACATATTTTGCATGAGGTAGAGTTGATAGAATAAGTTAAATATACTTTAAAAAGAGAAAAGGTAAACTATGGTGCACAAGTTTTATTAGTTAAGAAATAATTGGAAGTTCACACTTTTAAGTTAAACTAAATCCCATTTTTACGTGACAATAGTAGTGCAATAGACATAGTTAAAAAAATCTAATTTTAAGGTATAATATCAGTGAAACATAAATTTTAGTTATGCTTCATTGATACAGCTAATACTTTTACAACTTTTTTTTAAATCCCATTTTTTAAATAGATGATGGGAATTGTGAATAAGTCTACACGATGGTGCATATCTTTCTTGACCATCCATCAAGTTACTTTCCTAAATTATAAATTTGTAATACAATGTTAATGTAAATATTTGAATATCCATATAATTTTAGTAATGAATTCTCTATTGGTATTTTACTCATACATCTCATCACTAAATGATGATAAATGTATGTCACATGGGTTTTTACATTCACATAATTTTCAACACAATATAGTTAAAAGAAAGCATTAATAGATACATCAATAACCATTTTTGTTGAAATGAATCAAAGTTATTTTTGATGATGTGAAAGAGAATCAAATAAATTTATGTAGAATAAAGTATTGATTTCAAAATTAGAGATAATGAGATAGTGAAAAATTTAGTAGAAAATATTGAGTTTTAAATTATACTAAGATCAATAAAGGAGGAGGTCTGAATTGATATGTTTTGCTGTTTGTCCTAAGATAAGATATCTTATCAAATAGATATGTTTAACTTATGAACACTTATAGTGCTAATACTATATTTAATATAACATTATTATTTTTATTGTGATTTGGTCCACTACTTACATTCACTTTTTAAGAATAAATCATAGTTTTAGGTTCCACTAAGTATGATCATCTAACCACGAATTTTTAATTACTAATCTTAGTTCCCTCAAAATTTCATCCAAAGATTAACTTATGGACTTATAACTCTAAGAGGCTAATCCATTATTATCAAGGACAACTCTGACTTGTGACTAAAAAAGTATTTAATATCATACTTATTATAAAGTAAATATTGAATATATCACTAAAGAATATTTTAGAATATATCACTAAAATCTCCTTCTAGATTCATGGCTCTATGAGGCCTACACCATTATTTTCATAGGACATCTTTCTAACGTGATTAGATAAATAATCACTAAAGATAACCCACAAATATAATACTTGATCACTATGAATATGTCTAGAAGATAATCTTTGAGTACTCCAAATGGTTATAGTAGTGGAAGAAAAATACTTTGTAGGTAGATTCTTTATCTTCTTGCTATTATTGTCAATTGATACACAGGCTTAAAAGAATATCGTTAATTTATGCTCGAGGATAATAAAATATATTAAATATTTTTCTCGAAAATAATCCTTCTTCAATCAATACATAGTCAATTGATGAATCCTCTCTCTCCTTCTCTTGAATGCATTGCAAATATGTACAAGAACAAAGGAAGAATGTATAAGAAAATGAATGTAATCATTGATGATTAATTCTTTCCATTAGAGATTAATGGTATTTATAGATGAATTAGGTGGAAAGTGTTCATAGATTTTTTTAGATTTTCAATAACTAAATTCACATAAAATATAATTAAATTCAAAACTTACATGAATCCGATTCAATATGTTCTTTTGCTATTTTGAATATCTTCTAAGAAAATGGACACATAAATATTTTATGACTTAACATTTTTATCCGATAATAGTTGATTCACATAAACCTAATGAAAATTTTATAAGCTCTATTGTGAACCCAACATGACATATGTTACAAAAGTAATGATTTCTCATATAAATCAAATTTGAATTTAGTCAAATAAGAAATGAGATACAAGTGTACATTGTGAATTTCAATCTCAATATTTTAAATCATAGCTTCTTTATGTAAATTGACTTGTATGATTTTCAACACATACTTAATATCATATTTAGAAAATTATTTTTAATGAACTCGACACTCAATTGATAATTCAACTAAATTAAAATTTAAATCATCAAAAAGTTATAAATTAAAATTAGTTTATATATACCTAAATGAGCTTTCATACTCATATTTTACTTTACCTAAAATTCATTGATTTGGTTGGTAAAATAATTACTCCTTTGATTATCATAATTTCTACATATAATAATATTTTCACATAGTAACATATAATATAATATTTTTCTTGTGATCTTATGATTCATATACTTAGATTCATATCACAAGACATTCATTCATTAGCTTATCAATTATATGCTTAGTATCATAACATTCATGTTTCATATGTAAAAGATCACATATTACATCAAAGTAGATATATATGTTTATTTATGATGTATTTAACATTCAGCCACATATGAATATTGTTGAAGTGTAATTCATTAAGTGTGATTATTCTTAATTAACCTTAAATGATTTTATCATCATTAAAATATAATAACTTCATAGCTCCAACATATTAAAAAAGGATTATGTTTTTCCTCTTTTTGTAAGAATTTTGATTAAACATGAAGTGAATAGTAGTTTGTTGTGGATTAAAGAATAATAATTGAGAGATTGATGATTGATCCTCAATTTGAAATATTCTCAAGTTTTGATAAGTTACCATATACTTCATTGATTCACACTAAATTTTTGATGTGGAGTATTTCATTTAAAACTAGAAGTCGTAGTGAAGATAAGAAAATTTTTCCTCAATTGATTATCTTTTTGAAATCATTTATATTTATAAGTAAATCATGTGTCAATATCTTTCCTTACATGAAACCAACATAATCTCATTAGTACTCAATGTTCTCTTTTTATTCATGTCAGTTTAAATTAATTTAGTAAGGATTCTACATTTATTATGTATGTCTCATTTAGATATTGATCCACCAATCAACAACACTTATTAGAATCACCTTAGGTAGAATGGAACATTCTAGTGAAAAAATAAATCATATACTCAACATTTAAAACTAATCAATTAGATCAATATTTAAATCATTAAAAATTAATGATCAAATGTCACAAGCACATTGTAGATTAATTTTCACACTTATATTTTATTTCAAGATATCTTGATGATTATAATTTACTAATCATTACTTTCCCACTATGACATATTCTGTAAATATTATGTTTTTGATAAAATTATAAAATATGATCATTTTTATGCAATAAAGTTAATCAATCTGATTAATGTAATTTATTAATATAAAATATGTTCAATGAATCCCTATATAAATATTTAATAGTATTATATTGAATTGTATATAATCACCTCTACATTTATTTTAATATCATATATATTCAAAATAAGGAATAATTTGATCATTTTAATTGAACTTCTATTTGCTTTTTATCATCAAAACATACCTATAATGCTCTAATAAAAAATTAAATCTTAATCAAATTAGGATGATACCAAAATATAAAGTCATTTTTTATGTTTCATGGATATATTGTTGCATAAAATTCTTTTTGAAATAGCTTCTTGTATCACTTATATATTATCTAGCAAAGAACAACCTTGAGTAATCTTATAGGCTTGGTCCATTAATGTGAGACCAATTAGTCCTAAACTCTTAGTCCATAGCTTGAATATATCTACCTCACAACTTAAATTATATAAAGGATGATTCATAGGTACCAAAATGGCAGACCCTAAAGTCTAACATAACTGCAATTTGTTGTTAAAGACAAAGGTTTGGCAGATCACTTGGGTTGTAGTTATGAAAATGATCAAATTTTAAATATTTTTATTACGGATTCAAAACAAGAATTAAAAGAATTAAAAGTCCACAAGCATGATGGTCAATCTCAATATTAATGTTTTTCATTCCAAAAAATTATTGAAATAAAAACTAAAAAAATAATTTTCTCCTTAGTATGATGTTTTTCAATGCCCAAGGATGTTGTCACCAAGTTTTGAGCTTTGAATCTTCCAACCCTGATGTGTACCCACACTTATAATTAATTAATAACCTAATTCCTGCAAAAATTTTCTATAGAAATGTCAAAGGTAATCATAAAAATAAAAGAAAATAAAGGGACCAAAAAAGGTTAAATTGCAAATTTAATGAGAGTGGGGAGGAAATACAACCACCAGTATGATCACCGAGTAATGGTGAAACAAAAAAGGATTTGGGCAAAATACTTATATAAAAACTAAGTAATATTTCAAAATTAATAGATTATAATGTCTATAACAAAGTTAACTTTCACCAAATTAAAACACAAATTATCCTGATAACGTGTGAAATGAGAAAACTATTCTCATTTTAATCCTTATAAAAATCAAGTAATCTATCAAAGTAAATGAATTTGACCGATCCTAATCAAGTCAACTTTCATTAGATAGATTAAAATCACACAAAGAACCAATAAAGCTCTGTATAAGATTAGGATGGCATCTAGTATATTGTGATTGCCATTATAGGAAAGGAAAAGTAATCCTAAACATGCTATTCATCTCCTAAATATGGAAAAAATCTAAACATGCTCTATGATACTATACCATTGTAGATGAAGGTCCATCGCTCCTAAATATAGTGACATTAAGGTTAGTCAAAATAATCATGGTGAAGGACAAAAATTGGAGTAATAAGCAACGACATAGGCATTTATCATTCATAATCTACTTGAATTTTGAGTAAACTGCTCTTTCACATGATGAAAGCCACATCACTCGGTATTCAACATCTAAATAGATTTACAACATAACTTGTCATAATTAATGACTGTTTTGATAAACGGTGACTAAACTACCCTCATATCAATCACCTCTGTATTTCCCTCTATGATTTGGTGGTCCTGTCTTCTTGCAATAATAGGAGAAAAGTGCTTTATGGGGGGCAGTTAGGTCATTCTGTCCAATTTTGATGAACTATAATAATATATTTTAATGACCTCTATAGTCAATAATAGCAACTTGATAGCATGTGGGGACTTACAGGGTTAAAGCTGAAAATAGAGCAGATTGTCATTATTTTAGATGACCTGTGAGGAACGGCGGACCCAATGACCCATATTATTTATACATAAATAGAAAGGAGCGTTCGGACTCTGTATCAACCGGTTAACAAGTCAACGTCTTGCCGAACCAAATGCGGCGGAAACACTAAGCGCTTGTCGGTTCGATTAGATTTTCCGCCGTCGGTGCCCCATGTGCGCCATCAATCCGTCCATTCGAGTCTGGTCTGCTTCGTCGTGCCGCTGCCGCCATGGAAGCAGAGGATGAGCAGGACCGGGCGGAGGAGAGTTCCCATGGAAGCGTTCCTCGGGACATTTTCGTGCTCGCTGGGCAGAGCAACATGGCCGGCCGGGGCGGCATCCGGCACCGGCGATGGGACCACATCGTCCCGCCGGAGTGCCGCCCGCGGCCGGACATCCTCCGCTTCTCCGCCCGCTCCCACTGGGTGGAGGCCCGCGAGCCGCTCCACGCCGACATAGACACCGCCAAGACCTGCGGCATCGGCCCAGGGATGCCATTCGCCGGCGCCGTCGTCCCCCACCTCCTGCCCCCAGATGGCGGGGCGGCGGCGGTGGGCCTGGTGCCGTGTGCCGTGGGCGGCACGGCCATAAAGGAATGGGAGAGGGGAACGAGGCTGTACCAGCAGATGGTGAGGAGAGCCAGGGAAGCCGTGCGGGGCGGCGGGGAGCTGCGCGCCGTCCTCTGGTACCAGGGGGAGAGCGACGCCGCCACCGACCACGCCGCCGCCGCCTACGGCCCCAACATGGAGAAGCTCATCCGCGACCTCCGCGCCGATCTCGACCTCCCGTCGCTGCCCTTCATCCAGGCAAGTGCGCCCGCCCTGCCATCTCTATCCCTCTCGTTTATCACTCTAACTCGATCACTAGATGTTCGACGAAATGCGCAGGTGGCGATCGCCTCCGGAGAGGAGCCAGGGATGGAGAGGGTGAGGCGGGCTCAGCTGGGGATCCTCCTGCCCGGGGTCGTCTGCGTGGACGCCAAGGGCCTGCCGCTCAACGACGACCACCTGCATCTCTCCACTGCCGCCCAGGTCACCCTCGGGCGCATGCTGGCGGAGGCCTACGTCAAGAACTTCCTTCCAACCCCCCCATCGGAGCAATCGGCTCCTCCTCCGTGTCCTTGATTGCTCCGGCGCCATGGCTCATTTCTCTTGTGTCTCCTTCCCCGGGAAGCGATCCTTTGAACCCCATTCCCTCCGCCTCGTCGATCGACTCGTCGATCCTCCACCAACTTTCCCATGGCGATCGATCGACTGCTCGAGGTGCTCGCCTAACCAGGAAAGCTAGAGCTACCTAGCGAGAGAGAGAGAGAGAGAGAGAGAAGTGGGGGCTATTCTGAATTATTTTTCTAAACTAATCTGATTTTTCGGGGCGCCATAATTGATTTTCAGCCATTTTTTAGAAGCCATCAAGATATAACCATAAAATCAATTTGGTTATTAATCTTATTTGGCCTGAGAGCGCCGAGGCCGGGGATGCGGACTATTAGAGAGAGAAAAATAGGGTGGATTAATTTATTTATTTCATTCGGGGGATTTCCAGAAATAGTTATTAATTACAGAAGACCAAGCAGGGCGGTGACGCCGTCGTGGGGGGGTCAGCCGGCTGGTGGCGCACGAAAATGTGGGGCCGCCACGTGACTTGTCCGCCCTTCACGCTCGCGAAAAGTCGGGGAGAGAGAGAGAGAGAGAGACAGAGAGGAGACGACACGAGAAGTGGCTCCTGGAGTGGTGGGTCCCTGAGAGAGAGTGGACCCCACAGGAGCCGCGTTTATCCCGCCCACCGGTCTGAAATCAACGGCGGGGGTCCACGGGAAGGGTATGTTCCACGGATTGGACGGCGAGATGGGGGGGGCAAAGGATAGTCGGCACAAGCTCACCGTCGAATCTTCTGCCGGAGTCATCATTTCGCGTCGCCCAAAGGGGAAAGGGTCAGTTCGCACTAACGCGGAGGAGAAAGCAAGAGAGGCGGAGAGAGAGAGAGAGAGAGAGAGAGAGGGCCGAGGAGGAGGAGCAGAGCTCAAAACCCTAGCAATCCTCGGAAGGACTGCGGAGAGGGGAGGGGGTGGCTCGAGTGTATGGACGTTGCTCGTCGAGGCTGAGGTCGGGAGGGATGAACTTGAGGGAGATCGTGCGGGATGGGATCGGGAGCATCTCCAGGAGGGGGTTCTCACACCAGCGGAGGAAGGAGCGAGAGAGGGCCAGGTCGGCGTCGTCCTCGGCCTCATTTGTTGATCTGGGAGCGGAGGCGGGGGAGCAGGGGAGCTGGTCGGGGCTGCCGCCGGAGCTGCTGAGGGAGGTGGTTGTTCGGCTGGAGGAAAGCGAGGCGACTTGGCCATCGCGGCAGAGCCTGGTGGCCTTCGCCTCAGTTTGCCGTTCCTGGAGGCGCATATGCAAGGAGATTGTCGGCGTGCCGGAGGTCAGCGGTAAACTGACCTTCCCCGCTTCACTCAAGCAGGTGAGTTCCGAGGACCATTCTTGTGATGGAGATCTCAGCTCACATCTGTCAGGGGCTACACTTTATTTTAAGAACTCGAATTGTTTCCATCGGCTGGTACTCGAGTGACAACATCCCCCCCTTTTTTTGCCTACATTCTTTGATATCGTTCCCCACGGTTCGGTATGGCAGCGGTTTTAACATTGAATGTTAAACTTGGTACCTTCAATCTCAGCCAATGTCCTTTGCCGTGCGTGTCGAATTCATGGTTAATATGGTTAGAGTAAGGGTTTATTTGGCAAGAAGTATACATCACAGGCATTTATGTTGCTAGATTTATAGATCAGCTCGTGTAGACGACGTGTTCCCATCAATGCTTTCTATAATTTTTTTTCGAAGAGCTGGTTCGACTTTCCAAATCCGTCTCAGTCACCATTTTTCGTTAAGCAGAAATATATAGATGGAAGTGATCTCAATGTTCTTGTCGCCTTAACGCTAGTGGCTTCTAGTCTCTGGAGCTATTTCTGTGGAGGCGCTGCCTTGGCCATCAAACATTCAAGTCTTGGTCAAGCCCATTCCTCTCTTGGGCTATTCATCAAGGGTCTGTGAACTATATTTAAAATTGGAATAGACCATGTCATCCGTCTTCTTGACTCTCCGTGATATGGTGATAATTCATTGCGCACAATATGTTTCTTATCCGGAGGTTCAAAACATTCAAGCCTTTTCAGTTGATGATTTCATGGGGCTTACTCAAGGGAAAATTTCTCCATTAGTTCAATTGATTCAGGCATTTCTATGGAGAGCACCTGCATATGGCTCTTTAGTTAGATAGGTAAAATTCAAACCCCACGTGGAAACAAGCACAGGCAGAGCCAATGCCATGATCTTCGCTATTTTATTATTGTGCCTGTGTATTTTGGAAGACTTGTCTTCTTTTTCACCGTACTGATGATCAAATTGGGCTGATTTCTCTTGACTTCTCATTTCTTGCCCCTTGTCTCTCTTGAATCCGTCTATTTGTTCAAACGGGGGGGAGTTGCAGTCTAGCTATTTAAGTGTTGTGACTGATAGTACTCTCAAAATTATGTTTATTTTGAAGCCTGGATATCGCAATGCAACAATCCAATGCTACATAAAGAGGAACAAGTCGACATCAACTTACCAGCTTTTCTTGGGACTTCAACCAGGTGAACACTTGCCCATCACCTTAATTGGAAAGAAAGCATCACAAATCCCCATGAATATTGTCTTTTTCTATCTTTAATGCCCCGTCTGTCTAAATGGGGTGACATGATCCCTTCTTCATCATTTGTTGCTACAAGAAGTGCTAACTATAATTTTGTTCCCCCCCATTAATTTTGTTTTTTTTATATAGAATGTACCTAACACAAAGAAGAATCATACGCAGATCTTGACTTGTTTCTGCGTGCATGGAGAATTAAATATCCAACCTTCCTAAATTTGGTGTCCAGTCTGGCTTGATTTAGCTCCTATTTGGTCCATCCTACTTAGGCTTATGCAAACCCATATCTGGCGTGTTTGAGCCTCAAGTTTCATGTTGCAAAGCTTAAACTCTGTAGTAGGGTTCCTTAATAACTACACCTTGGCCTCCACGAGGCGCTCCTTCCTCTTCCTGTGTATTTTTAAGACACAATACGAGGAGGATGCGAGGGCAGGCATGATTTCTACTTTCAGCTGTCACCCCTTCCAGTGCGTTCTCCAATCTGATGGACGTTTATTTTTGCGTATGAAATTTTTGTTCATCTCCCTGGATCAAATCTTTACATCTTTAAGCGTGAATACACCGTGGAATCTTTCTTGATCTGAAAAAAAATTTCAGGTCAGGAGAGTGTGGTGGATCTTTCTCTCAGCGAGTATTTAAATCACTTCCATGTGAGATTTTTTCCTGCAATCTCATTTAAATCTTCATAATTAATTCAGGCAACAGCCATTTATCTTATGATTGGACTTATCGGAATAAGAGAAGTGCGGCATATATGCATGATTTAACCTGATATCCGAAGTCTTTCTGACTGTCTCTCACACTAAACATCACTACCAATTTGACACAATCATCAAGTTGAAATAAAGTGGAATGGCCGTCTAAACATCACTACTAATTTGACACATAATTTTTTCTGTTGTCATATAACAGGTTATAGCCTCAGTTGCTTCTTTCTCTCTTCCTCTCTTTCCTTTCTTCTCTCTGCAGTTCTAATGTTCCCCATCCACCCCATCAAATCGGTTGCCCATTTGCTGATGAGTGCTCTCTTCTATTCTTTGCCTGATAGAGAGCGGAAAGTTCCTCCTCACTGCTCGGAAGATCCGACGCCCCACCCATGCAGAATACATCATATCGATGGCCTCTAATGACATCTCTCGCAACAGTGTGAGCTACGTAGGGAAGTTGAGGTAAGCACTGAGGCCTCAACAGGCTTATCTTTTAAACAGCTCTGGTGACCAAGCTCATTCTCTGGGTGATTGCGCTTCTCCAGATCCAATTTTCTGGGGACGAAGTTCGCCATCTACGACAGCCAGCCCCCCCATGGCGGCGCCGTCACTTCGTCTGGCCGCTCCAGCCGCCGGTTCCACAGCCGGAAGGTCTCCCCAAAGGTGCCATCCGGGAGCTTTGGCATTGCCCACATCTCCTACGAGCTGAACATGCTCGGCACGCGAGGCCCCCGCCGCATGCGGTGCACCATGCACTCGATCCCTGCCGCCGCCCTGGACCCCATGGCCACAGGCACCACCTCCGCCGCCACAAGTGCTGCCGCGCCCCCCTCGCTGGAAGACTCCTTCTCCCGCCTGTCGCTGCCCCGCCCGGGCGACGGCAAGCCAGGGGCCTCCTGGAGGTTTGGCGACAGCGCGAGGTTCATGGAGAGCTCGCGGTTCTCGGAGGTGTCGGTCGATGTTGCGGGGAAGGAGGGGCCTCTGGTGCTGCGCAACAAGGCCCCGCGGTGGCACGAGCAGCTGCAGTGCTGGTGCCTCAACTTCCGCGGGCGGGTGACCGTCGCCTCGGTGAAGAACTTCCAGTTGATCTCTGCCGCCGCAGAGCCAGCGGGCGGCGGCGGGGAGACGGCCGACCACGACAAGATCATACTGCAGTTTGGGAAGATCGGGAAGGACCTGTTCACGATGGACTACCGGTACCCGCTCTCAGCATTTCAAGCATTTGGGATATGCCTGAGCAGCTTCGACACGAAGCTGGCCTGCGAGTGAAGTCCTGCTGTGATTTGCGAGGGCGGTGGCGGCGCGGCGGCGGCGGCGGTGGCAGCTGTGCATAATTCTATGTGCGACAGACGGGGGTGGCGCTTTGTGGTGGTGCTGTGGTGTGGTGTTGCTCGGAGGCCGTGAATGGGGGCCTGCCTGCGCCTGTAATTCTATGTATGTTGACCCAGGTTCGTGTACACTGGACGGTATCATCATCCTCATGTTGCGGATCTCTTCTTAATGCGGAATGGACTCTCTCTCTCTCTCTCTCTCTCTCTCTCTCTCTCTCTCCTTCTCGTCAGATCTCTTCTCTCTCTCTATCTCTAATATTCCTCCCCGCTCTTCCTGCGGTGTGCTCCCCACCGGATGTCCGCACCCCACGAGAGGGAGCTCCTCCACCATCTCTCCTCTCTCTTGGACCAAGCCCTGCAATCCGGGAACCCCAGGGCGGCCGCCGCCCCCCTCCACGCCCGTCTGCTGAAGACGGGCCTCGTTGGCCGCCTCCACGCGAGGCTCTTCTTGTGCTACGCCGTCGCTTCCGGCCGCCGGAACTTGCCCTCCTTGCGCCGCCTCCTCGGCGGTGCTCCCCCAGACGCCGCCAGTTGCTTTCAGTGGAATGCCGCTGTCTCGTCTCTGGTGCGACGAGGGTTCCCGTCTCTCGCCGCGCGGGCCTTCTCCGTCATGCACGGGCTGGGACTCCCTCTCTGTAGCTACGCTCTCTGCAGCGCCCTCGCGGCTGCCGCCGCCCAAGGAGAGGCGGCGCTGGGGAGGCAGGCCCATGCGTACACTGTCAAGTCCGCCTGGAGCTCGGCGGTCTTCGTCGGCGGCGCCCTGGTGAACCTCTACGTTAAGCTTGGCGGCATCAGCGACGCGCGCAACGCGTTCAACGAAATTCCCCTGAAGAACGCCACCTGCGCCAACACCCTTCTGATGGGTTTCGTCGACGCGAAGCTCTGGCCGGAGAGCCTGGCCTTGATGCAAGAGATGCTGGCGGCGGGGCCGCCGCCCGACGACTTCACGCTTTCGGCGGCGCTGAAGATGTGCGCAGAGATGCCGGCCGCAGGGCTGGGAAAGCAGGTCCACGCCCTTCTGCTTCGCCGGGGAGAGCCCCTCGAAGAGGATGCCCTCCTCCTCAGCTTGCTGGTGGAGATGTACGGCAACTGCGGGCGCGTGGGGGAGGCCCGGCGGGCGTTCGAGACGGCCGGCGGCCGAGTCGCCGGAGCGGAACGGGGCGCGAGGGACGTGGTGCTGTGGACCTCCATGCTCAACGCCCATGGCAGGAACGGGCAGTTCGCCGACGTCGCCAAGACCTTCGACGAGATGCTGGCGGAGGGAACGCCGCCGGACGGGGTGGCCTTCGTGGCGGTCCTCTCGGCCTGCGGCCGCACAGCGGACCTCGCCGGCGGCCTGGCCTACTTCCAGTCCATGACACGGGATCATCGGATATCTCCGTGGCCGGAGCATTACGGCTGCGTGGTCCATCTCTTCTGCATGGCCGGGGAGACGGAGAAAGCTTGGGAGCTGGCGGAGGGCGGCGCCGGCGCTGCCGGCGTCCGGGTCTGGGGGGCTCTGCTCACCGCCTGCAGCGAGCTCGGGGACGTGGAGATGGGGGAGAGAGCCGCCCGGAGGGCCCTGGAGGAGGACCCCGGCAACGTGGGGGTCTACGTCGAGCTCTGCAACCTCTACGCCAGGCGGGGGATGTGGGGGGAGATCGAGCTCCTGAGGAAGGAGATGAACCAGAGGGGCTTGAAGAAGGATGTGGGGTCCAGCTGGCTGGAGCAGACCCAGGTGGGCCCTACAGGGCCACACGGGGGCCTTTATAAGCCGGCATCGTGAAGAGACGGAAAGGACCTCCCCGAAGGTGGTGGTGGGCTTCCCGCGCTCGGCTGGTTTGAAGGGCGGAGGGAGGATGAAGCGCGACCGGTCGCCGGAGTGGAAGGTGGAGCAGAAGGGGAGGTTCACAGTCTACACGGAGGAGGTTCCCGGGAACGAGCGGAAGCGGAGTTGTGGCCCTCAGGAGGAGGAGGGGGAGTCTTCGCAGCGGGAGGACGCGCCGCCTGATCCTGCGCCACGGCCGACTGTGCCTGTGGTGGAGCAGCCAGCGCGACAGGAGAGTCCGTCGCCGTCGCAGTCGGTGCCGGAGGCGACGCGGCCGGTGGAGCAGCCAGGAGGCGAGATCGTGAAGAAGGAAGCCATCGACGAGGACCGTCCGCCCCCGGAGCCTCCGCCTCGGGCGTGATGGATGCATGATGCATCGTTCGGTGGCTCTGATCCGGTGCGTCCAAGAACCAGTGTCAGAGGAGGGACGCTTGAGAAGAGGGAGAGAACGCGCACGGATGGCTGCTTCTTTTTTCCTCTCTCTTCTTGACGTGGTTTCTGATGTGCATTGGTGCGTTCTCATTCGTAGTTGTTCTTTATTCTTGGCTTCCTGATTTTCCTGTTTTTCCTGATTAGAGTCTGCAATCACCAGGTCTTAGAGTCTGATGGAGCATTTATTTCGAGCTTATCATTTATTGTTCATACTATGGAATTTTCGGATTTTTTCTGGCAACTTGTTCCCTTATTGATTTTCTTTTTTCAGATCTTTTCTCTCGTTGCCTCTAATGAAAACCAGGGCTTCTACGTGACCATCTTCCGAAATTTGCTATTAGCGTGAATCATTTTTTTCTGTATGATATTCGGCGCCATTCATGTATCTGTAATTTTTCCTTATTCTTCATGTCAGATATATTTCTTGTTCACGTGTCAGATTCCGAACCCTGGCTTTCTGAATTGGATTGATCTTGACCTTGAGGTCTGTAGACTCCAAAAAATTGCCATAGGTTTCTTGGACATCTTATTTCATGCAGCTATAGTGAAAGGTGCATGTCTGTCTCATCTGTATCTACCATCAGAAACAGTGACTTGTAGTTCAGCTTGATAATTGGGATTCTTTCATTACGTTCCCTTTGCGAGCATAATTAGCTATCATGACAACTGAATGTGCAATTAATCCTGGAATATTAGGAAGGAAACTTTCGTTTGATGCTATTAATTATCGGGACTGGAGATACAGATTTTCCTTTCTATTGAATGTACTATTGCTCTGGTCATTATTTCCACATGCAACATCAATTGAATCCTCATTTATTGTTTACATTCTCTCTTAAATGTCATTCCTGGATTTATTGTGCTCCCACTCCATATTTGGTTGCAGGTAAAGATTTGGTGCGCGAATGGCATTCCTAATCAATCCATTTAATTCGCCAAGGAAGCTGTACCTTGATTTTTTTTCAATTCTTTGGTTCTTCTATCACTTCAGTATCCATGATTTTTTTTTGTTTCTTTTATTCTGAATTTCGAGGAAACCCGTATGATCCTTGGAATATGTCAATAACGCCTTCAGGGATTATTTCTGTACCCTCACTATTAGTACATTCTTCAGTATTAAAAGATTCAAATCTACGCCATCAAATTAACTAGTAAATCTCCTCCACTTGGTTGCTTCCTTTATAAATCTGTTGTTTAACTCGGCATTTTCTTTTCTAATACTGATAATGGTTTGGGGCGTTTAATCTCTGTCACATGAATAATAACGTTTTTCTGTTAGATGTGATAGACGCTGGGCATGCCAGCAGCGGGCTTATCCCTATATCTTCCTAAGTATATAGTTGTGCAACCCAAGTCTCACTCTCTTATGAATGAATGCAGGTATTAAGCCCAGATTTTAGTTACGATCCTTCGTACATTTCTAAAGAGAAGTATCGTAGCAAGGGGTGAATATGTTTCTATAAGGCAAAACTTCCAAGCACTGACAAATCTTCCAAGCACTGATTCTCTCAAATGATTGTCCCAAAGAGCTAGGCAGACTTATTTTATTCCATCCTTTTTAATTTGATGGTGGATTTTGAAGGTTTTTGGAATGATGAACATATCATGTCAATTAACTTGTCTGCACGTATAAAACGTGTTCTCAACATATGATGCAAGTGAATTAAATTGCTCACACTGTAACAGAAAGCTGTAGGACCCTCCCTCTCTGCTCACAGAAAGAAAGGAAAATAGAGAGAAATATGTTCAAAATAGAACAGAATAGAAGTAGAACAGAAACCTTAGGGAGTTGGTTGAGAGAACTCGCCACACTCTCCTCTTTGGTCCTTCCCGCAAGGATGCCCCCCTCGTCCTACGAAAAGGGGGTATTTATACTATTCTGCCCCTTTTTCTTAGGGTTCCTATGGAACCTTTTAGAATGTTCGCTTACAGCAAACATATGTCTTGAGGGGTGCCTTATCAGTACTCCCCCCATTCAAATCCACCTTGTCCTCAAGGTGGAAATCAGGGAACCGCTGCAAGATATCTGAGGCATCTTCCCATGTAGCTTCAAAATCTGGTAAGCCTACCCATTTGATGAGAAATTTTGATCCTGCACTGATGTGTTGAACTGCTTAACATACTTCTAGTTCTAGTCTCTATTCAAGCTTTTGTGTCAAGTTGGAAGGCAGTGGCTACACTTGGTTCTGGGGTCTCAATGCTCTCCATAGTTGTGATACATGAAACACAAGATGGATGTGAGATTGGGATGGTAGATCCAATCGATAGGCTATTGGCCCTATGTGATGGAGGATTTTATAAGGCCCAAAATAATGTGGTGCTAGCTTTCCATTGTGCCTTTTTGTTAGTGACTTCATCTTGAAGGGACGGATACAAAGATAAACACAATCTCCCATATTGAATTGAATATCTCTTCTATGCTTATTGGCCCTTTGTTTCATCATTGTCTAAGCTTGTCTCAAATGATCCTTGATGAAGCTTAACATCTAATCCCTGTCTTATAGCTGCTGATCCATTGTCGATATAGGGGAAGGTGGTATGCCATACTGAATAATTGTAGGAGGGTCTCGACCATAAACCACATTAAAAGGGGTTGTCTTGAGAGAAGAATGAAAGGAAGTATTGTAACAATATTCTGCCCAATGGAGCCACTCACTCCAAGAATTTGGTTTATCCGATGCAAAACATCTTAGGTATGTTCCCAAGTACCTATTTACAACCTCTGATTGTCCATCCGTTTGAGGGTGATAAGAGGTGCTCATTTGTAATTCCACCCCTTGTAATTTGAACAACTCTTGCCAAAAATTACTAGTAAAAAGTTTATCTCGATCTGAGATGATGGACTTTGGTATCCCATGAAGTCAAACTACCTCCTTTGAGAAGATAATTGCCACTTCTAGAGTTGAGAATGGATGTTTTAATGGAATAAAGTGCTTGTACTTACTTAACCTGTCCACCACAACTAGTATGGAATTGAACCCCTTAGATCGTGGTAACCCCTCTAGAAAATCCATAGTTAGGTCTTCCCAAATACGTCTAGGGATTGGTAGTGGTTGAAGAAGACCTGCTGGTGCTAGGGTAGAGGTTTTGTGCCTTTGACATATTACACATTCATCAATATAATCCTTGACTTTCTTCTTCATGCCAGACCAATAGACATTCTTGGTGATTCTTTGATAAGTTCAAAGAAACCCAGTATGTCCTCCACTTGGGTTGTCATGAAAGTGTCTTAAAATAGTGAGAATAAAATTAGACATAGATGAAATTACTAATCGTTGTTTGTATAGTAATACTCCCTAATGTAGTGAGAAATTCAGATGTGATTGGGGATCCTAAGAGAGTTCTGTCATAATGGTGGATAATCTTGTGCTATCTCTTCCTTGATTTTCATGATATCAATCAATTGAAAATAAGATACAAACATTTCTTGTAATTTTGCTGGGGTAGGAAAACGAGATAGAGCATCAACTACCTTATTAGTTTTTCCTTCTTTGAATCTGATTTCAAAATCTAGGCCCATTAATTTGACCAACCACCTATGATAAAGTTCTTGAACCAACTTCTGTTTGAGCAAAAACTTCAGTGGTTTCTGATCTGTGCAAATAATAAATTTTTTGTGCAATAGATAATGCCTCCATTTCTGTACTAATTTTACTATAGCAAATAATTCTCGTTCATATGCGGATTTTGCTTGCATCTAGCTTGATAAAAATTGACTAAAGTAGGCTATAGGTTTACCTTCTTACATTAAAACAGCTCCAATCCTAAAATCTGAGGCATCTGTTTCTATTACAAATGTTTTGGTGTAATCAGGCAACGATAATACAAGAGTGGTTGACATCACCTTTTGTAATCTTTCAAAAGAATTTTGAGCCTCAAGACCCCATTGAAATGAATCCTTCTTTAATAGTTTAATCATAGGTGTTGTAATGGTAGAGTACCCCGCTACAAATTTGTGGTAGTAACCAGTAAGTCTAAGGAATGACCTTAATTCGCAAATATTCTTTAGAGTTAGCTAATTTACTATGGTCATGATTTTTCCTTGATTTGCCGTCACCCCTTCAGTAGAGATCTAATGTCCCAAGTACTCTAATTTTTCTTGGCCGATTTGACATTTCTTTGCATTCACATTTAGTTGATTGTCAGCTAATAATTGGAGAACTTATGAGAGATGGTCTTCATATTGAGTTTGATTTTGGCTATACACTAAAATGACAGAACTAAAATTCATGTTGAGTGTGATTTTGTCTACATATCGAGTATAAGGTCTGTGCTTCCCAATAATAGCGGTAAGAAATCTTGGGTGATATTTAACCCCTGTAATTGTAGTGTAACATCCCTACAATTACCTCGGCCTCTGACTATGTGTCCATTTCCCATAATAATCCCATAACTCATGGATTCATTTAAAGGTAATTTGAGTTCATTCAATAGGCTGACACATATGAAGTTGTGTAGCTCCAGAATCCACCATGACGATAATTTCTCGTCCTTGTAGGTTCCCTTTCAACTTCATTGATCTTGGTTGTGTCAATCCCACCACAGAATTTAATGATACATGTGTAGTGAGTAATGTTCCGTGTTCATTGCATGCTTCTTCTATATCTGCCCAGTCACCTTCTGATTCTTGAAGATTCGATTGCTCATCAGTGGGGACAATTAATATATGAAAGAGTTTCTTACAACGATGACCAAGTCCATACTTGTCGTCATAGTGAAAACACAAGCCCTTGATCCTTCTCTCATCCACTTCTGCATCTGTTAGTCTGAGTTGTCGTCTCTACCTATTTTGTGAAGATACAGCTCCCAACACCCCTCTCTTTTCTTCTTGTTGGGCCACTGGTCTTGGTACGTAACTGATCACAGATCGTGTCTCTATTTTAGTTGGCTTTGGTGGATTGATATGCTAGGCTGTATACCATGTATCCAAGTGTTCTTCTACTTCTAATAAAGCGTCCATAATCTCTCGTAATCCAACTAGCTTGGTTCTAAACAATTATGACTGAACCTCTAGTATGAGCCCTTTTAGATATGTTTGTTCTATAATATCTTCTAAAATTCTAGGAAGGAATGTGGATAAACATTCAAATTCCTTTCAGTAATCAGCAACCGTTCCTTCTTGCTTGATATTCAAAAATCGTTGATATGAGTTTCCTGATTTTGAAGTCCCAAAACGTCTCTCAAATTGAGATCGAAAATTTTGTCAGTTCTTGAATAGGTATTGGTCTTCCGTCCAAATATACCATTCCAACGCTATGCTATATCATCTAAATGTAATATGATTACCTCCATACGTTCATCTTTTGGTATTTTATTGACTTGGAAATAATGCTCCACACAACGTAGCCATCCCTTTGGATTACTCCTGCTGAAGATGCTGAGTTCCCCTTTTTTTGTCTAACGAGCTCCGTCAAGAACATGATTGGAGGACGATACATTTGTTGGTACCTTTGCCTGCAGGTTACTTCCATCAAGAATATGACTGGAGGACAATATATTTGCATGTACCATTGTATGCAGGTTACTTCCCTCTAGTTGGATATTCTTTGGAACATTCGTGACCAAAGGAGTCACCATGCTAGTAGTCGAATCCTTCCCTTCGAGTGCTGCCAATTTTTGACTGACAGAGTTCTTAAACTTGTCCAACTTGGCATCCATTTGCTGAAAGAGTTTCTGCAGAAGATCTATCGATTCCGATTTTGATTTTTGAAGCTCCTCTCTCATACGTCGTTGCTCTTTCTTGATATTTTCAGCCTTGGCCTCCAGTGCTTCCAATCGATTCTTTGCGATTCTCGGAGGCATGCTTTTAGGATGATGCTTTGATATCACTGATACGACCCTCCCTCTCCGCTCACAGAAAGAAAGGAAAACAGAGAGAAATATGTTCAAAACAGAATAGAATAAAAGTAGAACAGAAACCCTAGGGAGTTGGTTCGAGAGAACTCCCCACACTCTCCTCTTTGGTCCTTTCCGC
Source organism: Spirodela polyrhiza (assembly GCA_024713555.1). NCBI lineage: Eukaryota > Viridiplantae > Streptophyta > Magnoliopsida > Alismatales > Araceae > Spirodela > Spirodela polyrhiza. The sequence goes on from CM046547.1 coordinate 2,570,177, forward strand.
AAGGATGCCCCCCTCTCCTACGAAAAGGGGGTATTTATACTATTCCACCCCTTTTTCTTAGGGTTCCCATGGAACCTTCTAGAATGTTCGCTTACAACAAACATATGTCTTCAGGGTTGCCTTATCAAAAGCCTATGTGGTAGAACCGTTATAAGGTGGTCTCTCATGCCACTCATGCACTTTTTCTTTTATATAAGTTGTTTATTGAGTTTCCTTACACATGTTTGGTTTTAAAATTGTATGGGTTGTGCTTTCACTATTTGTCATTTGATCGGTTAACCTTAATCAAATGGATGCAAAATTTATTTCCATGAATTGACTATAATGGAAAACATATATGTGCAAAGACCGTTTGGTCTTTATGATCCCAAAGCCCACCAAATTTTTTTATGGAATAAAACATTATTTTGTGAAACCAAGTCCCTAAAGCATTGCGTTAAAAATGTAATATTATTAAAAAGATTTTGACACTTTTCAACATTATGGTCGATTTCACTTGAGTTTGAAAAAAAAAGAAAATTAGGTTACCAAAAATAAGTTTAATATCATGCAAGTCACATGCATGCAAATGTAGTTTGTTTGATATTTTAATATCCTATATATTTTATTTGAAGATCTCATGGAGGGAGGGAATGGGAAACTTGTTCAAAACAAAAATGTCTAAGCATGTTCTATGTTGGTCTCACATGGGAAAATGTTGAAGTCCTCTTGCTTAAACATTGAATGACTTTCCTATTATTTTGGGTTATCTATTTTACATGTAACCAAAGTTCCCATATGAAACTCACAAATAAGATAGACACAAGATTCTATGATGTTGGTTCATGATCATCAAAAAATGGGTTTTACGACGGTCAAAAGGTATCACTAACCTAATTTTGCCAAAAAAGGTTAGAAATTTTGGTCAATTTTTTTCTGGATAATCTTTGCCTAACCATCCTTATTTTATAGGTTTAACCATCATTGCTCATACCCAACTTGTGTAATGTTTAAAAAATATAAATATAAATAAATTTGATAGTACTGTTTAAAATTAGCAATTTCTAGATTTTTCAGTATTAAGTAAAATGGCGTCCAAGAGAAAGAGTTTCAACATAATGCAGGATGAATGATTCGTTCTTACATTAATGGCATTGAAACATATGGGTTTTCAAAAGAAGAGTAGTGGGATAAATTTTAATTTTTCTTTGGAGATGCTGATTCTAGTTGTAATTTGAGGAACCTCTGAACAATGGCTGGATTTAATTTAAGCTATTTTCTTGATGGGGTTAAAAAGATTTTAGGGACTAGTTGTTGTCCTTTTGCTGCTCCACCGCAGGTGAATATATTAAAATCAACCAAAATTAGTGTAATAATTACTGATGTGTGATATTTGAAAAGAAGTTATGACTGTCACACACTATACTTAATGAGTTTGAGTATCTTTTTTCTTTTTGTAGGCATATATTTGACATTTAATAATAATGTCTTAAGATCCCATTGGCAATGGTTTAAGAGAAAACGAATGAATTCAATTATGTGAGATTGCAAAGACCATTTCCAATTAGTGGTTAATTCAGAATTTAGTCACATTTTTTGCACACAAAATAGTGAAGAATTTCAGTATGGGACATTTTTCGTTGTTAGCACTAACTTGAAGTAAATCTGAAAATTTGAGGAAAAGAATGTTGACTTGTGCTTGATTTTCCTTTTTCCTCTTCACGAAAGGAGGATATTTGGATGTGAAAGACATCAACACTTTGATCATGTGAATGATGATCTTGTTTCAATTGAATTGTACTTCTCACCATTTGAATTAGCTTTGAAGTGTGCCCTAATTTGCATTAAGTTCTTTTGATGGTAGATAAGTAAAAAATGATCATCATTAACTAGTTAGCTTTTGGAGAGATTCTGAATTTAAAAGAAATTTTCATGCAAAAACCTCTCCTATTTCTACCATTTCTAAGTGTTAAAATTGTAAAATTACTAAGAAATTTAAAAGATTGGAAAGTAACACTATATGTCCCTTAAAGTCTATATATCTTCTATGAAGAACTAATACATGTAATCATTAAGCATTAACATATAAATTTGAAACTTATTAGTTCATATAAGTATAAAAATAATATGTTTGACTAAAATAGGACTGATAACATATCTTGAAGTAAAGTAATAATTCTTTCTTCATATTAAGTCAGAATCACCTCAAATAAAACACAAATATAATGGAATCACAATGAATCATGATTTCAATATAAATAATTATTAATTTAATGACATACGATATTTCAAAAATAATTTTTAAAATCATATTCTTCAATATAGTAAAAATTTTAATTGATTTTTTAACTAGTTTAGGCTCATTTTATTAATATAACATAAATAATGATTGGAAGTAATAATTTAGTATCAAGACATCTAGTTTATGAGATAAGCTTTTATACCTATATTTTACATAAAAAGTTATCATTGAATTTATTGTGCTAATAATCACTTTTCATGTAATATTACTAGTTCCTTTAGTGATAAAAAAGTAACAATTTTGAGTGCTAGAATCATCTAAATTATAAAATTCAGAAGTATGAGACTTAAATATATTCCTCAAATTATTATTTAGATATTTAATGTTGTTGCTTTGCATCCTTCATAAGGTATATTGACGCAAGCGAAATTATTGGTGATGACCCTTTGAGTTGAGCAGATGTTGAGGTTGGCGGAAGAGGGGTTGAAATCACGACTTGAATCCTCAAAAGTCGAGATTTCTAGTGAAGCCTCATTGTCTTGAATCCACAAAATGAAGAAGCTATTCCCTTGGTGCTCAAGGGTGGATCCTAAAACCACAGAACCAATAAACTAACTCATTGAGTCCACAAGGATGCTAGAGTCCACCAACAGAAAGGAGAAACTCTCAAGGAGTAGAAACTCATGAAATTATATTAATAAAAAATAAGTTAAATGTCTTTGGGCTACATGGGGTGTCCTTAAATAGGCCAAAGCCTGTGAAAAGGGCGCCAACTTTGAATTTCAAATGAAATTTGAAAATTAGGAGTGAATTATATTTGGGAGAGTTTTTGAAATAGAAATGGGCTTAAAATAGGACGAAATAGGCTTCTCTAGAAGGTGGTGTAAAGGTAGGTGATAGTTATGGAAGGGAAATAAATAGAGGAAAGAGGAGAAATAGAAAGAGGTTTTAAATAGGGTTAAATAGATTTTAGAAGGTGGCGAACATAGAAGGTGGTGTCTAAAATAGAAAAGGAATAAAGAAAGGACAAGACCTAAATATGGAAAGTGTCAAATATAAAAAGTGATATAAATATAGAAGGTCTAAAAATAAAAAGTGAACGAAATGTCAGAAGGATCTAAAAATAGAAGGGTTTAAAAATAGAAACTTCAAAAAATGAAAAGTTGATCTTCAGGTCTTCGTGTGTTCTACTCCAATAGATGGCTACATTAGTCTCCCCTCCTTCAAGAAAACTTGTCCTCATGTTATCAGTATGAAACTTTGTCTAGCTTGCATCGTTGACTCTAAATAGGTCTTCACGCCTCATGTTCTTTTGTATTCTTGAGTTGTATTGAAATTGGGCATCATTAGTTTCCTCTTCTTTATAATAACTCATCCTCAAGTTGTCATTACTACTAGACGATATTCTTGAAATTGTGGCACATTGAACTAAGGCTTCTTCAGCTTCCTTGATATATTTTTCTATAGTTTTTATCTGCTTGGATCAAAAATCTTCATGTCTTCATTTGATATGATTTCTTGGTCTACATTAGTCTCTCTTACTTGAAGAGAATTGATCCACAAGTTTATTTGTTTTGACCTATACATGCAGCCAAAGTTGAACCAAAGAACTGTTAAACATATAGAGGCTGGTGTCAGATATTCGTAATTTTATTTGACAACTGTCAATCTCTGGCCCTCCAAAATAATGAAAGATTCTATCCAAAATTTACTTGGCTGTTGATATTGTTTTTCTTCAACACTTGCATGGATTGAGCTTGTATCTTCATGAATGGCCTCTTTCTTGCTATTTCCTTGAGATAAATCTCTTCTATGTAGTTGTTCATCATGCTTAATGTCAAAACATTGTAAAGTTGAGTCTATCCAATTCTCAAGAAAGTCAATATCATCAAGTGTTGACTGATAAAAAAATATTAGTCTTGGATGAATGGCAACATCCATAATAATATCTTTCTTTACATCTATTGCAACTTGATTGTCTACACTTTTCTTAAAATCTGAAAAACTTTTTAGTGAACGAAATATTAATTTCTATCCACCTTAGTAAACTACATATTAATTCTTCATGTAGTTATATGTTGCATTTAAATGAGACTACCAAGGTCCTCATAGCAGCATATGACAGAAATCAATGTCAATTATATCACATTCAATTTCATCATAATATTTGTCCTTGCATGAAACTTTCACTAAACATCTTTTTGTAATATCTACTTCACAATCCTTTTTGATCCAATCACATTTGTATGGATTAGGATATTCCACTCTTTTCAACCCTAATTGCTAAACCATGTTTTCTGAAACATAATTGGCACCAATAGTGTTGTTTATGATCACTTCAACAACTTTCTTGTAAATAGTGAATCTTGTTCTAAAAATTTTGTGATGTTGAACATGATCATTTTCTACACTCATCTTTCAAACATAGATAAGACCTGATTTGAATTATCTCAACACTGATATTGAAGGAAAAGAAATCCTTGATGCACAACTCAAAGATATGCTGAAAATTTCAATATGAGCACTAAATTTCAAAACACCAAAGAGAGTATTTCGAAGCCAATGAATTTGAAATATAAATTTGAACAGTAGACCTTGCTCTGATATCACTTGACGCAGTGAAATTGTTGGCAATGACCCTTTGAGTTGAGCGGATGTTAAGGTTGACGGAAGAAGGGTTGAAATCATGACTTGAATCCTTAAAAGTCGAGATTTATGGTGAAGCCTCATTGTCTTGAATCCACAAAATGAAGAAGCTATTCCCTTGGTGCTCAAGGGCGGATCCTGAATCCACAAAACCAATAAACTAATTTCTTGAGTCCATAGGGATGCTAGAGTCCATTAGTAGAAAGGAGAAACTCTCAAGGAGTAGAAACTCACGAAATTCTATTAATAAAAAATAAGTTAAATGTCCTTGGGCTACATGGGGCATCCTTAAATAGGCCAGAGCTTGTGAAAAGGGCGCCAACTTTGAATTTCAAATGAAATTTAAAAATTAAAAGTGAATTACATTTGGAAAAGTTTCTGAAATAGAAATAGGCTTAAAATAGGATGAAATAGGCTTTTCTAGAAGGTGGTGTAAAGGCAAGTGACAATTATAGAAGGAAAATAGATAGAGGAAAGAGGAGAAATAGAAAGAGGTTTTCAATAGGGTTAAATAGATTTTAGAAGGTGGTGAACATAAAAGATGATGTCTAAAATAGAAAGGGAATAAAGAAAGGATGAGACCTAAATATAGAAAGTGTCAAATATAAAAAGTGATCTAAATATAAGTCTAAAAATAGAAAGTGAACGAAATGAAAAGTTGATCTTCAGGTCTTCATGTGTTCTGCTCCAATAGATGTCCTATTGGCTGGTTGCATCATATACTTAATTAAATTCATGGTCATGTTAATGAGGAAATTCATATAGTATGATTCAATCCATTATCTTTATTATACATAATTTTTCATTATTAAATTACTGTTTAATTAATATTCTAAAATTCTCCTCTATTTTGATGATGAATAAATTATAAGAACATGTCATAAATATATATCAATTATGATTTGAAAACAAGTTTTGCTTCTAGTTCTCAAAATTTTACCTCAAAATTATACTTCGAAAACTAATAACTTACCTCAAAATTTCTCATTAAATCTAATGTGCTAATTATTTTATGATATTGATACTTTTGTAAATGTTAACATTTCCCACATTAATAAACAAAGTGATAATTTGGCCAATAAATTCACTCAAAAATTTTGAAATTCAAAGTCATGGGGTTAAATGATATTTCTAAAATTATCATTGAGATATTTAACGTCATTATTTTGTACTTTTCATGATTTTGTACTTGTGAAATTTCAAGATCATGTCCAAAAAAATAGTTATGCATATTTAGTGCAATTTTTGCATCTTTTTCATTATCAAAATATTTTAAAATTAAATATTCAATATAATATTATTTTTCTATTTATTTATTGCTTTTCTTGTTCTTGTGCATACTATCTTACATCATGTTTTCTATTCTTGTATGTAATATGAAGTCCTCAGTGAGAACTACTATCTCAGGAGTCATCTATTAGTTGTAGTTGCTTGTTGCAAAATTTCAGGTTTAATTTTAAGTTGGACACCACATTAACTAATGTAGAACCTCAATAATTCACTTACATTGAACCATGCAACTTCATTGGAAATCAAGAGCTAAGAGGTGACCTCACACATGAAAGTTACAATTGTTCACTACACAATGTAATTAGTGAACACTAGGTAGGTGCAACTTATGGCAGTGTTTGTCTAAACCTTCTTTTAAGTTGACTAGGGTACTCATTTTTCAAATTGGCCATAATAAGAATTTTCAAATTGGTCACACAAAATATTTTTCAATGTTTTTATAATACTAGCATAATTATGGTGATTTAAAATTACTTTTCTACCCATTTTTCTTTTATGAACTTAAAAATTGAAAAAAACTCTAAGAGCCAACACTCGTTCCCTCCACTTTTTCATAAGAAGCACCTCTTTCCTAAGCCTTCATATACTCCACTTGTTGTTATCTAAACCTTTAATGATTTGTAAATCTAATATACAATAATTTAATAACACACAGAAGATAAAGAATGTAGATAACATATCGCATGGTCCTCTAGACTCTGGCTCTTATAATATACTAAGAAAAAGTGGATATACCCATTTATGCTGGCTTTTTAGTCTGAAAAAATATTTCACCATTATTGTTAATCCTTAAGCTACGATTATCTTCTTAAACATGAACCATTCAGATAAATTTCATGAGGAATTATTTTCTCCCATCCAAAAATTTGAAAAATGATCCAAGTAGGTGGATTTTCTAAACTAAAAATGGATTAAAATGGGTACAAGAGGCTTTTCACATTTCCCCACATGGTAAAATAAATTCCAAGCCGATACCAAATAGCCATAGATACATATTCTCATAGATTACAGATATAAAACACTTCCAAAAAGCATAGTGTGTATGCATTTTGTATATGCATGTATACTAATTAAGAATGTTCTTGTATGATCTTAGCTATAGTTGGGTATATATGCACCATCAGTGTAGTAGGATAGTAGGGAGGGGGGCCATTTGTTGGGAGGGGGGAGTATGGGGAGAAAGAGATTAGTTTTGAGATAATATTATACTTCTGGGTTATTCATAGAAGCCCGATTTCAACTGGAATACCCTCTGGGTAGTTATGAGAGAGAGAGAGAGAGAGAGAGGTCTAGAAAAAGGGGTATGACTGTGGGGACCACACATGCACGTGCGCAAGAAGACAACCGAGGGTCGGCGCTTCATCCGGCTTCTCGATGACGGTTCTCGTGTCTTCCACGCACTTTATCCACCGGGCGAGCCTCTTCGTGCTACCCCGCACGCCGGAGAGCGTCCCGAGCGCCCTCTTCAGTTCGCATCCTCTTCCTGCGCGGTTCTTCGTGGTCTCCTCCCGCCCTCGGCGGCTTCCCCGCGATCGCGGCGCGGTTTGAGCTTGGTGCGGCCGATTGATGGTTATTCCTGCCGCTGCGTGGGGGGAGGAGGCAGTCGCCGGAGGAGTGCCATCTTTTGCGATCGCCGCTGCCGCCTGATGGTGCAGGAGCTGAGGCATGCGCGTCGTTGTGGAAGAAGAACATGTACAGGAGCGGAAACATCACCGCCAGGATTTTCGAGCGCCAGATCCTCACGCCCCGACCGGGGACCAGTGTATGCGCCCCCGGTGATCTTCCTTTTTTTTCAGTTTGGCAATTCCGTCCGTTGTTGAAGTTGGGCATTATAAAACGCTATTACACAAGGAGTGGAGAGATCACAGTATGTCCAAGGCGGTACTTTACATTATCTGAAACCACCAGTTGTACTGGTCCTTTGGTTATACGTGCAGAAATCGCTAAGCCGAAATAGAGTCCAGTCTCCGAGAACCTTCGATTTCCGTGAAATATGCTGCCTGAGGCAGATTATATTTTCCTCGAACCTTGGATCACATGACTCATACAACTGTTTCAATAGCCAATATCCTTTGCGAAGTTGTTCTAAGATTCACTCCTTTCTAAATAACTTCGGTGGTAGCGCATTTGATTAATCTTGGAATGACTAATTGACAGTGGGCTAAAGGTTGGTTCAAAATTTGATGGCACAGTGTACTCACTCACAGTGAAAACTGAGACAACTTCACTGGTATATGAAAAATTTGCTGTAACTACAGGAAATTAACGTTTCATCATATAGTGTGAAAGTGCCTAATAGCACGTGGTTCGGAAGGACTCTTTTGTTGGTGCTTTCCTCAGAGAAAATACTTCTCCTTCTCGTACAATTCGACATGTTTTCATAGGTTGCAGCTGTTGTGGACTTTCCATTCTTGTTGGCGAGAATGAACGATGCTTTTGTTGATATGCGAAACTGTCAATTATAACCAAGATCACATGCGCTATAGGTGTTCCTTGGGTACAGTATTTCTAGTCTGGTCCAGAAAAAATATTACCTGTGGGTATTCCATTGTGTGGTGAAGATCCTAAATGCTTATCAAACTAATGATCTCTAGGAATGTTTTACGCGCGTCCATTTATGTGTAATCTAAAGTAGTGTACCATTTCACTGAACTCTATTCTGTTTATTTTGCTGCTAGTCACAAGTAGGAGCCAGTTGTGTGATGGATTTGCAATTTATGGGAACATATCTGCACTACTGGAAAGATAATTTCCTTCCCAATAATAAAAAAAAATCGATCACAAAACGCCTTGCTTTTTAGAGATACATTTTATACTTTTTTATCGTCGTTCTATATCTGATACAAAAGCTCTAGGTCTGTCTGTGGTTCTCTCTCAAAGTCATTGATATATCTATAACTTACAAGAAATTTTTGATCCATGTCAGTGGTCCATCTGATGCTTCTGATTTCTTAACTAGTGATGTCTTTTCTTTACTTGTGTGCATCTACCGTTTGCTTAGTTCTAAGCAATGACAGTAAACCATGATGAGATCATGGTTGTTTGTTATTCCAGATTTTTGGTGTAAGTGATAGATTAGTCTCAGAAGTCCTAGATTGCTGACGATCTTGAAGCTTTATGGGTCTTTTCTTCCAATGACATTTAGTCTAGTATTTTGACCAGGCGTCATCAGTCTCGGCAACATCTTGGTTTTATTGATATTGAATTCTGACAGAGGAGTTGATGTCTGGAATACATCATAAACTGGGGATACAGCACAAAGCTGTTGGTCACACGCAGGAAAAAGTTATATCGTGATGCATGTTTGTGTACAGGCCAGATATATCTGATTCGAATATTTGATAAGCTACAGAGTCCTTATGTGTGTTATGATTGACTGTGTAATGCTTCATGGCTGCTCTTAGGGGGACTGGCTTGAGTTTTATAGGGGATGATCACCTTAGGGTTAACTGTCAGGACCTTATTCAATTCGTCAGACACATGAACGCTAAATGATATCTGAAATCCGTGAGAACATTGAAAGCTTTGTTAATGATTATGGAATCCGTAGTCTGTTCCCCGTTCACTGAGTTCTCCCCTATAAATATTTTCCTTAAACCATTCCGTTCTTTTTGTTTAAGTTGTTCTGTTTATCCTATCTCATTCTATCTTGAGATTTAAATTCAATGATGTTGCTTTTGGTGTAGAATTATTCCTCATGTTTTCATTGTATATGGATCGAGTACTGTATGGCAGAGGAATATTATGAGTGATGGTTAAGTTTATGGATGGTGGATTGATTCGGGAAGCTGTATTAAGATGATTAAGTTTATGGATGATGGATTGATTCGGGAAGTTGTATTAGGAGTGATGGCTAAGTTTATCCAGGATGCATTTGATGTACGATAGGGGATACTCAGTTACTAGGAAAGCCATGTTGAAGCCACGAGAGTAGATTAAATATGAATTTGAAAATGGGTGCAAGATAATGCATTGAGGCTGTATAATTACATAGTTAATTATAGTCTTCACAGGAATGACAAAGTCTGGTGAAATTTCTTTGACGACATTTGAGATGGTTTATTTATGCAAAACTCATGTTCAGGGAGCACCTACAGGGAGGTTTTTGTGGACGGTTTGTAAGGATCCTGAGACAGGAAGTGGAATATGAACATGGTGTATGGGTTTTAGTCAGGGTAAGCTCAACATCTTAATGTTAGTTAGGATCCAGTGGATGATGATGATAATGATGACGGTGAAGTATTTTGGTGTTCATCTGGAATTATTAAATTTGATTAAAACATGACATTTGAAGTTTTCTCAGCTTAGAATATTTAATGACCCATACATTATTAGAGGTGTGATAAGTAGACACATCTTGGTATGGCCATTCTCGTCATCAGTTGTTTTGATTTGCTACGTGGGGGAGGATGTAAAGTCTTTTTGTGCTGCTTGATGATCTGACTTCTATTTGGGGATTACTGATTGGACCAACTTATATTTTTTTAGTTATGAGTTTATGTTTCATCATCTTTATGGTTCTTTTATTACGAATATTATTTTGAAAAAATTCATTGACATTTTTATATACTTTCTTTTACATAAGCCTGTAGAGTGTCATTTTCACTGTGATGTTGACAGGTCAATTGTGTCAGACAGTTCTACGAGAACTTGGTTCCTAGTTGTACTATATATGATGTTGATTGTCCAGAAAACTCTTTCAAAAAATTTACAGATGATGGTCAGTACCTGATAAGCTTCAGCAGATCTCATCAAGAGTTGATTGTTTATAGACCCACTTGGCTGTCATTTTCATTTAAGGAGGAAGATTGTGGCTCTCATTATCTGCCTCCCAAAGCTCAGAAGTTTGACAGCTTCTTCACCCAGCTTTACTCTACACCCCTTGCATCCTGCAGCGAATTTATTTGCAAAGACTTCTTCCTCTATGTGGAGAGCCATCAGTATGGCTTGTTTGCAACTTCAACAGTGCAAATTCATAATGCCCATGCCCTGGAGGGTGCAATCCCTGGGGTCCCATCAATTGAGAAGATTACTTTTCACCTCGTGAGGTTTGTTTGTTGTTCACATTATTGTTCATGCAATCAAGAGTCAGGCTTTATTTTCGTTTTCATATCATTAACTATATATTCAAATCAGCAGATTGGAAGATGGAACTATTCTTGATGAAAAAGTCTTTCACAATGACTTTATCCATCTGCCACATAACATGGGAGTTTTCCTTTATGATGATTTATTATGCATCATGTCTCTCCGTTACCAAGCCATCCACATTCTCCAAATCAGAGATTCTGGGAGCCTTGTCTCTGTACGGACAATTGGTCATTTTTGTCGAGAAGATGATGAACTTTTTCTTAGTTCCCATTCCCAGGCAAGTGTATGCACAAACATTTTGATTGCATTTATATGACGGTGATTAATTCATCAAACCATTGCATCATCAGAGATTCAAAACTTTGTCTCAATTACAAGCTATTTATTGTATGGCAGTCTACTGTGGTTTCAAAACGCCGTTGCTCAATGTATCTTTCAAATAAAGGCGTATCTTAAACATTGCTATTACTCTTTAAGACAGATTCTTTTAAAAAACCTTGATCGAATGTCAAGGTTTTTTTACTGGTAATAGAATCAGATCATAGCTTTCTAAATGTCAAGGTTCTTCACTGGTGGGATGCATGCTGTCTGTTTCTGGCTTCAGTTTTGTTTCTAGGATACACGGCTAACTATGGATGGTATCAGCAACATAGTCAGCTGAATATCCAACGCAACTAAAAGATGTATGACATGCCAAGAGATACAAACTTTGCATGAAGTAAAACTTAAAATTTGAACATATCGAACATCCTTTGAGAGATGGAAGCGAAAAAGTTCCAAGTTGGGGAGGATGATGTCTATTATAAAAAGAAAACCTTCTTGTTTGATTAGTTTTTTTATTAAATGCTTTCTAGGGTCTATTCCAAAATATTTTTGATGCTTTTTCTTCTTAAAAGATTACCTAGATTTCCTTGACAGTAGAGCTCTGTCATCATTTTCCTTGCTATAGTTGATAAATAAGGAACTATCACAGGATATGGATCATTAACGAACATTTAAAAATTTACAGTGAAAATTAAACTAGCCATATACATTGAAGTGATCAGAGTATTCAATTAATACTTACCAAGATATGGAAGAGGCATTGGTGCTGAAGTAGGACGAGGACTTGAAGCCAGTGAATAAAAAATGGAAACCAGTGCCAGGAAGCTGATTTGAAGACTTTGATTTTGATGTTGCTAGTATCAAACTGTTTTTTTTCTAGTATACTTAGTTGCAACCATTTCTGGTGGAAGGATTGAAGTACTTGTTGGTTCTCAACTGTTTGTTGCAGTTGTATTGACACCAATCTCCTTCATGATTTCCTATGAATCTCCACAATTTTCTCATCGAGAAACAAAATTTGTAAACAACTTTTTTCTTTCTTCCAGGCTGTTTATATAAGATTCAGTCTCAGAGCAACTAATAAATGAATTCTTAGTTCTATTTCAGTTTGACTTCTATGACATTTGTTAAATTTTAGTTATGTGTTTATGAATGGTTATTTAATACTTCAAATCATCAAACATTTCAGTTCTTCGTTTGTACCTTTGTTGAAACTTGCCTCATAATTAAGCATATAAAGTTTGTCATCTCCCATTTCCGAATAATTTGGCATTTTAGAATGCTGCCTGTCTCAGAAGCTGTTGTCCTTATCTCTCAGTGTGCCACAATCTTGGATAACGCCAGGGAAGGTTCTCCATCGATCCCTACTGAAGAAAATGGCCGCCAGCAACAGCAGGATTGGCAAGGGGTTTCATTTTTGTCTGGGATTAAGCAGCGGTTGCTTTCTTTCATCTTTCGTGGACTATGGAGTGAAGAAGCAGATAGTGCTCTGGTACCACTTTGCTAACCAGCCTGTGTACACTTGCATCTTAAATTGCCACCTAAAAATTGGATTCCGGACATTTGTTTTCTCATTATACCTAACTAATGAATTCTTTTAATCTTTCCATTTTCCAAGTTTCTTTCTTAGCTTAGCTTTAATTATGCCTTCCATTTACTGTAGGAAAATGTACCAGTAGTCAACTTCCTCTCTGAATTTCTCTTCTGAGGTTTTATATGAAGTTTATTTACAAAATTATCTCCAATATGGAAATAAGATCTGTTTTAACTTAGGCCGAATTTGTTAGTATTATCTCACTGACCTTGGTTGAATCTTGCGATGCTTATCCGAATGTTAGTAAATATGATTTGCTTAATTATTTGATTAGATCTTAATTACTGTCATGTTTGGGATTCTGACTTATTGTTTGTTACTGTGACGGATTGACTGTGCTGATTGGGAACAAAACATGTTTGATGTTCATTTGATCAGCCAAATCGTTTACTCTCTATGGATCTAAAATCTAATCTCAAGGGAAGTAGTGTTAGTAACGTGTTTAAATAGAAATTGTAATTCAGAATGAGCTTATCTTACTTGAGTCAGTCAATTCAGAGATGTCTGAGCCTTTGAAGTGACCTTGCTCGTTTCTCTTGTCATTGTAGTTTTGAAGTTCATCCTTTGTTACTGGTTTAGAAAAACAAACTATATTTACAGAAATTCATCAAATGATGAACCTCATGAAGATTTGTGGATCCTTTGTTGAATATTCATTGTAGACACAAGCTATGGCGATTTATCTTGCATGCGACATTTTGGGCCTCGTGGTGGGAGAGGAATAAATGTAATTGTAAAAGACAGATTATCAATTGGAAGGATAATTTATGTGTAGGTTGGAGCAGTGGATGAGGATTTTGTAGGAACAAGTAGTCTTCAGTCTGTTATTTTGACGCTTATAGTTAATTTTTTCATTTGCACCATCTTGGTACAGTTCATTGGTATTCTGCTGCTGGTTTTAACAGAGCTCGCTAAACAGCTATGTTTTAAATCATACTTTCTATTTGATATTGCAAAAGTAGGATGCTCTCAACTTCTGAGTAAAAGAACAAAGAGGTTCACCTCCTGGATCATGAAATCTGAAAGGCAATCTATTTAAGAACTGTCATCTCATCTCGTCATTCTTCTTTTGCTGAGTGGTCAATGATTTGTGAGCACTACTGATATGGACTACATTGTCCTAATTTTATTGATGGTGGATGTTCGTACATTTAGTGTTGTTGGAAATTGTGGAAGATTGCATATTTGCTTAACATTGTAATCACATCACAGTTCGTGACATTTGACTACATTTATTTTATATAATTTATATGTAAACTGTCGTATGAATGCAGACTTGATGGAAGAAGAATCATCTTTCTATTTGCAGCATATCACAGTTGAACCAATATTCAAAGTTCATCAATTAAAAAAAACATAAATAGATTTTATCTATAGGTAATATAGCTCCAATACCTAACCAAAGAGCTACTACAGTATGATCAAGTGGGCTGTTCTTGGTGCTATATGAACGAATGTAATTGAGAATTCATGGATATTTACCCCAGAATGGGTATGCATAATAATCCCATCCGTACTGAAACTTTAAAAGTTCACCCAGACGTCTACATATCATAAAAGACTTCTTAATTATCAATAATCTATTGTTTATTCTGCTAATATTAGCTTTTTTGATGATTCATACGGGTTATGAACCATGCATTTTCCAGTAACAGTCACCCTCTGTTTTCTGTGTCGTAGATTGAAAAATTCGCCTATCCATTTATGCTGATAAAGTTTGGATCTTGTGTGTAGGTTGGATCAGAGGAGTTTTTCTCAAAATTTACTTCCAGAATATAATTCCGATTATTGATGTATTTACACAACCATTATTTTGTAGCCAAAATCTTTGTAGTATATACATTTTGATAATGCTAACTATTTGCAATTTTTTTTAGCGTGTTCAAGGCCTGAAGAAGAAGTTCTACTTTCATTTCCAAGATTATGTTGATCTTGTGATGTCAAAAGTAAGCATAAAATGTTACATTGTTTTACTTCATTTTCCCTTATTATTCATTTTCAAATTATCGTTTGGGTGTTTCCTACTCAAGAATTGGAACCCTTAGAAATAAATTTAGCAGAAGGTATGAAAAGTCAGAGGGTTCATAATTTTTTTGAGAGCATGCATTCATAATAGGCATTTCATAGAATTAATTGGATAAGGATACACGTGATGGTAAATACATCTGTTTATCAAAAGCACAAGGCGATTATTGTCTTTTTTTTACTTTAAAGCTTAGAAGATCACATAGTGGTTATTTGTTACTCTTGCAAGCACTTTGTGGTACCACATATAAGTTGTGGTTACGTTGAAAACAGATGAAATTCTTACCCTTTATTTGATTAAGCAGTTTTAGGGCTATCTTCGAGTGGACTCTCTTAGAAAAGTGAGATTGGATGCAACATGTTTAAAAGTTAGGTCTCGTGCATTTGAGAATAGTTGTGACGAGTGTCATAATGGAAAGCCGGGATGGTGAAAAATTTCACGTCTTCATGATTTATGCCCTTTCCTGTCTTGTGTAATGGGGGCTTCATCACGTCTACGAAGGTTCTCGGATTTACACTCTAGCGTGTCATGTTTCCCAATCATTGTTAAGTCTCAACTGGAGTTTTACGTTTTGTGCTCTTTGTATGGTGTGAGGGTGTCCGAACAGAAACTAAAATTTTCTCTTTAGTCTATGCTCCAGCATCCTTATGCATCTTGACTTTGGCAGGTCTTACCGTTCGAATTTAAAAACTTTGGAAATAATCCACCGCTGTTTGTCATTAATCCTTGTTTTTAGCATTGCTCAAATTGAAAGCTTTAATGCCAAAAAAATTTACCTGGGTCCATACCTGGATTCCTCTGATTTCCTGCCTTATCATCAGGGCCGTGACTGCATCTTAAACGCTGTATTTTAATGGAACTGATCAGATTACTTCTATTGCTGTCTAGAGAGCTCTTGTTTGTCATAGACCTGGATATTTGCTGCCTACTTTCTCCTGATTTCCCCAAAATTCTCTTTCTGGTTCATCTATTCTCAAAACTGACTGTTTGGTTTTGTTATGATGTAAAGGTACAGTTCTTGGATCGTCATCATTTACTGATCAAGTTTGGTAGTGTAGATGGAGTGGTGAGTACAATGTAGACTTCTGTACTCTCAATTATTTTTTGATATGATTGATTATGCAATATTATTTATTATAAAATAAATATATCTGGATGTATGAATTGTAGATTGATTATGATCATCTGGACGTTGTCTCTCATATCTGTCAGGTGTCTCGGAGTGCAGAGCAATATCCTGCATTCTTTGCTGTATATAACATGGAAACTACAGAAATAATTTCGTTCCATCAAGTAAATGTTCCTTCATTACTGGCATATTATAAGATCATTTCTTTTACTTCTCTATTCTAACTCAAAAATTCTCCTCCTCATTTCTATGTTTGTTGCAGAATTCTTCAGAAGAGCTTTACTACCTATTTGAGCAATTCTGCGATCACTTTCTTGTAGCTTCAAGATATTCTTCTCATGTCAACTTTATATCTTCTCACTCTAACAGTATTCACGCTCTTGAACAGCTCAGGAGCATAAAAAACAAAGCTAGCAGCTTTTCACAGGTAACTTTCCACTCAGTTTGAGCTCTAAACTATATCCCGGTATAATACTTAGCAAAAAGCCATGAATACAGCCACATGCGTATGCTTTATTTAAACATTGTCAGCTGTTTGTCTTCTGGAGGGTGCGAACACCAGTGAAGAGCTCTGTTTGATGGATTGTGTGCGTTAAAGGGCAGGGGGGCAGAGGGTGCGGGTATAGTGTAATGTTACACCCCTGGGCTTCTGGGGATGAATCTTCTAAACTCCTGGCTTTTTTCATCTAATCACTTGGTCCATTTGGATTCGGATTCATTTTCATTCAGGACTCTTTTTTCAGGCCTCAGCAAGGTTTTCCGAAAAATTAATGCACTTGAGTACACCTTAATCTTTCATTCCTCAGTGTTTTCTAAAGTGAAAGATGTAGTTCTTTCTTCTCTGATGACGTTCTTATCCCCTTCTATGCTAGCACCATTTTCGTCTTTTGTTTCGTCAGTGCCTTTCACTTACCTACCAACTCATTCCTCTCTCTTTCTGGACTTTAGTTGTCTTGAATTGTTTTGTATTCTCTTTGGGAATTGGGATCATTCCCGTCTAGGACTATAATAGTTCATACAATATTTCACTAATCGATCATAAACTGATTATAAAATCAATATTTTCTCAGATAACTGCATTTTTGTTTCAAGATTAACTGATAGATGCCAAGTGGCAAGCCAACATGTGTCTATGTAGGGGTGCATGGAGGTGTAGGACTGTAGAAAATGTAAGATATTGAATGGAAAGTAGAAACCTGAAACAGAGAAATAGAGTATCCCTTAAAGCAAACTTTCTGGCAAACGGAAGGGACAAATGTGATCAGTGAGGATTCCTGATTTTTGGGGTATGCAGATATCCTTTGATTTAAAGCTGTAGTTTCCATACTAGATAGCTTCCCATGTTTTCTACATACCAAAGTTGCATCACGTTGAGATGAATAACGAGGACTGAGGTCTGGGTTTAGTGTGTGCAGGTGCAGAGAATAGGAAAATCCTGAATATGGAAGGTTGAAATATAAAAAATCTCTTGACGCTTTCTGTGAATTTAGTGCTGGTGAGTCAACTACCAACAATTTGTCTATGAGAAGCTGATATCGTGATGGCAGACATACTGGTGAAATAAAAAGCTGATCATAGCCATCCCAAATGTAATGACAATCAATTTCATTATGTTTGTCCGTTCGTGAAAATTGGATTCTCTGTAATCTTGTGACATTGATATTATCGTCATGTCAAAAAAGTGGACTTGGTCTAAGAAAATTTGAGTTCTACAAGAAGCCCTTCTAGCCGCGCTATTTCTGAACATGATCAGGATATTAGTCTGTATTCAGCTTCCCATGATGATTTTGAGATTGTCTCACCTTTTGTGCCT
This sequence comes from Spirodela polyrhiza, assembly GCA_024713555.1. Classification (NCBI taxonomy): domain Eukaryota; kingdom Viridiplantae; phylum Streptophyta; class Magnoliopsida; order Alismatales; family Araceae; genus Spirodela; species Spirodela polyrhiza. The sequence continues at coordinate 2,588,311 of CM046547.1, forward strand.
CCATGAAATGACTAGGACCCAAGTAGAAACACCAACTGGTGATAGATTTTGATGTGTCGAGATGAGTACCATAAGCAGCATGAACATAATCAGTTAATGTTAGGGAAGAGTCCTGGAGAGGGTAGTTTCTGAGTTGATGTTCTTGAGTTATCATAGAAAATAATATACATAAATTTGGTGGAGTTGGTAGGGATTAATGATAAGTTGACTGGAAAGATTGATTAAATCAGAGATATCAGGCTGCGTGAATGTCATATAGATGAGAATACCAACAGTCTCCTAATAAAGCAGGACATTGAGGAGAAAGTTGCCCTCAATTGTGATCAACAAGATTGGCTTCCATTAGAATATTCACCTGTGATGAATCACTGTATTTTGCAATGGCTCTTAGGTTCTTCAAGCATTTCTACTGGGTAATAAAAATACAATGGGGTGTCTGATGTACTTCGGAACCCAGAAAATTGGTGAGCTGACCTTGGCTCTTCACATGAATTGATGTATGTAAAGTGCATTTAATTTCCTTGGGCTACCTAAAGGGAATATGTTATAAATAAGATTCACAGAATATGGCGTTGTGAAATGTCAGGATTCCTTTTGCCATTGGGTCACATCAACAAAAAACTCTTCGTCTGATAGTGTGGGAGAAAACGAATATTAAGTAGTTCGGCTGTCAGTTGGTCATCTTCCTTTCTTACAGCTCCATATTTTGTTCGATGGTTTTCTTATTTCGTGGTCCGTGTACTTGTGTATAACTAGCTGGCATCGATAATGTAAATAACAAGCAGAGATTTTTTTGTCCACTGTATATCCTTTTAGGGTTTGCGTCACTGTATGATTTTCGACAAATAGGATACCAAGGGTGGAAGGTGCTGGAATTGTAAACGATTGGTTGGAAAGTTGTAAAAACATGTGGTCAAGGTTTGGTACTGGTTTCATATTCAAGTAGGATATCATTTACTTTTCTCGTATCAATTACCCCATATAGTTTCAAACTCAAACCTTAGCTACAGGAGAATGTGATCTCTCACAGAAGACCCTTGCAGTACCCTTGTGGATGCAAGAACAGTTTAAGGAGTTTGCTCTTATATAACTGAAATGGTTTCTAAACATAAGCGGCATAAATTCAGAGGAAATTCTTGGAATGTTTCAGTTCCCTGATTTTGCTCATTTTTTTCCAATAGAGGAACGCATGAATATCTGTTTTTTTTTGCATATCAATTCAGCAATATAATCTAATGATAATGTATGCCTGTTCAAAGATCTGAAACAATGAGAGAAACCTTGGGGGCTTAATCGTGACTTGAAACAATGAGAAGCAATAGAGCTACCCAGAAATAGATGTAACAAGACTGCGAGATAGAGAAGCTGAGATCTGCACCTTGTAGAGGGCACCAAAACACCTACAACTCCAGAATTTGCATCTACAACAAAGATCCAGTGCTCCTCTTCCTTTTCTCAACTTGGACTAGCTCTAATACCATGACAAACGGAGGGAACAAAATTGATAAGTGAGATGCTTAAATTGCATACCCGAATCTCTGAGCTCAGCCTTCATTAAATACATCTCAAGGGAATACTATTTTAGAATGTCCATCAAAGAAAACGAAGTCCTCTGGTTCTGTCCCTAAGAAATTCCTGCAGCCTCATTTATATCCTTTGAAGTTTTTGTTCCATTTTAACATGTCATATTTTGATCCTATTTACAGAAAAAGGCACAAGAGCCTCCCTACAAAAGCTAGATGAAAGCTAAAAGAAACTATTTACCGATTTTTTGACTACAAATCTGTAATTGTAGTGCAAAAAATCCACTTCATCAGAGTTGGGCATAGCATATGAAGGTTTTCAATCATTTCATTTCAGAAACAGTTGACGATGGAAAACTCCACTCAGGCCATCCAAAAGGGAAGATGTTGTCGATTTCTTCACGAAAGTCCTTCCTAATGTTTTGTTTCAATACTATCTTATGCCAATTTCACATGATTCTGAGAGGAACCCGAAACAAAGATAAATAGTAGAAATCGAAGAACATGAATACAAGAAAATGGGGACTGGGTTCTGGCAGTATCCTTAGCTCCTGTCCATGTTGGTTGTTTTGGGCCAACTCTCTCCTACAATGCTGCTGCCTGAAACTCTAAATTGTTCTCCTCTCCTCCCCGTAACCAGCTCTAATACCTCATTCTCCCCTACCTATCATTTGGCTAGGTACCCCCCACTTATCCGCCAGATGAACCTTACGCCCCCTACTCGTTCTAGAGTAATTTACATTTATTTGGGGGTCTAACATCTTTCTCCCCTACAAAATCCCCCTTGTCCTCAAGGTGAAATTCAAGAAATTGTTGTAGTGTGGTCATAGTCTCAAATGGCTACAAGGGTTAGTGAGTTTTCTCATTGGATCAATGTTTCTGGTCCTTCGGTCTTCCGCCCAGTTTGATTCTTCTGTTATTTCCTTATCCGAGTTAAGTTCAGTCCCTCAGTCATCTTCGTGCACCAATAGAATTTCCAGATCTCTTTTACAAGTGTCCTAGACCATACGTTTCACTGTAGGAGAAGTGTAATTTTTTGACTCTTCTTTTTTGTATCTCGACCTCAGTCAAATTTAGTTGCCACGTTACTCCACTACAATCGCTGGGCTGACTTTCTCAGATAGTTGGTGGTTGCAAGCCCCATTTTGAAACTCATCTCTACTGCCATCAGTTTCTTTGCTTCGAGCGACATATTCATGGTAAAACATAATTCTGCTTTGAAGATCATCCGTCTAGATTTTCTTCTTTTTAGATGGGAATCTTCATTTGCCTTCCACCTCTCCAGTAACCATTGTAGTGGTCTTGTCATGTTTGCATCGTGGTCCAAATGAGCTTTCTTTTCTTTGCTTGTGACATCCCATTACTGCATTTGCATCTTGTCTCCTGTTAGCCCATTCTCGTTTTCTCTGGCTTGATTTCCCCTTTGTCTTTAGAGCTTTTCCTTTGGGGTTTGCACCTTTTTGGGACTGCAGTGAACATTACATTAGAGTTTTTCCCCTTTGTCTTTAGATTATCAGTTGATCTATGTTGTTGTCCATCCGTTGTGTTTTTCTCTATCACTATTAATCTGTTTAGATCTGCTTCGTTTTTTGGCAGTCTTCATAACTCGCCTCTATCCCTAGCAGATGCCTCAGCTTCTTTTTAAAATCTTCTATATTATTTTCTGGGTGCTCGTCTGTCATAGGTCTTGGGCATCATCAAACCTCGTTTTCATACCAGTTTGATAAGAACCCAAAACAGAGATGAAGAAACTGCTAGAAATAGAAGAACAATAGTAAAAGAAAATGGAGATTGGTTTCCAGGAAGAATCCTAGCTCCCACACATGCTGACCTTCTGAGAGGGCCAACACTCTCTTGCGATGGCACTGCCTGAAACTCTAAGCGTCCCTCCCCTTCTTCTTCCCATTACCAGCCCTAATACCTCCTTCCCTGCCTAACAATTACCTAAATATCCCCCCACTGAACCCTCAGGTGACCCTCACACCCCCTTACTCCTTGTAGTATAATTTACATTTATTGGGGGGTCTAACAGATCCAAGGGAAAGTTTTATTGTAAAATAATGGTAAAGGCTCCAACTCGATTTTGTTTCCTTTTTCAGCTGTTTATCTCCTTCATTTTGGTTCTCAAGAATCAGTAGTACTGAGTTAGTTGGGAGAACTGGGTCCTTTGTTTGAATATAGAGTTGAAAAGGAACATTTAGCAGGTTAAGGTACCAAACAATTTCAACCAGTTTTTGTCAACTTAAACTTTATTAAAGTACACGCCATAATTCTTCCATTTTGCATTCATTTCATGTCCATCTCTGAATTTCTAATGGAACTACCAGTAGGAATTAATGAGCTAATTGTGTTTCTCATTATGTCGATCTAAATCATGGAGGATATCAGAATGCATGGGCAAACTGTGAGGTGACCTAAAAAGAGAGAACTCATTATTAATGTTATGATATTTTTTAAAAAATTATTAGTTGCATGTTTTTTGGTTAAAAATAATGGGATCAAGTTAACTTACGCACTATATCCGTGAAGGGTTTATCATGAGGATCCTACAATATCTCAAGGGCTTTTGGTTTTATCAGTCAAAAGTTGTCATCCATCCAATGTCCATCCGCATCCAATTCATTCTGCATGTAGTACACAGCTCTGGCGAAGTCCTACACCTTGGCAGTGGGTTTTCCAAGCACCTTCCGGATTGTAGCCATGCTAAATCATGCTTTAGTTCACTGCTATATTATGTCACATCCATGCCCGTTGTCAAAATCCCATGTAATTTTAGTCAGAAATCTTGCTTGAAATGGCAGTGGTTAGGGAAAATATTTAAAAGTTGGACTTTGTGCTGCATCAGTTTTACAAGATCCATAGTTTTTAGCATAGTATTGTTGAGAAAATCTTACAAGTTACAAAATAGATCTCGATTGCAGGTTAACTGTAACAACTAAAGCATCTGAGTATTTCGACCTTTATCTTTTTTGTTCTTGGATATATGCTTTTCTTCTTTACAATTATTGATAAGTTCGAATGTTCTTATACTTTTCTGTAGTACAAGTTTGCTCCAGGATTATCTATTTTGTGATTTTTTGAACTTTTTTCTGTAGTTTGCGAGAAAGATGTTAGCTTCCTTAAATTTTGGTTGCCAGTCGCAAAGCCCTTCACCTTATCTTGACCAGTCACTTTTCCGGTATGATGAGAAGGTAAAATACTGATTAGCTGCTTAATCTGCATTGCCTGTTGGAAGGAATATGCGCTTATTTCCAAAGATCAAGTGTTGCATAATTTTTTTTATAATGACAGTGCAGTGGAATTGCAGTCCACTTAAGTTCTTGAACATTATGAAGATTTGGTATCTCCTCTTTTGGCTTGTTTCTCTCTTATACTGGTATCGGGCTCCTTTTTGACTGATAAACCTCATCCTACTGATGCGTTAAAGATGTACGTTGTGTGAACCAGCTTACTTCTCTAACATACTGACTCCTGAGATGCCCAAGGATTAATTCATGGGGGAAGAGTCTAACTGCATGGAGTAAGGATGGACACATCTGAGTCGACTGTACTCTTACGGATTGTGCTGACTCGGATGTGAGTTATGCTGATCTGTCAGAGTCGAAGAAGCACTGAATCACTTCCGTTACTGCTTTTACCTTGAACCAAAGTTTAGCAACAGCAACAGTCACTTGCCCCATCCATTACTTGTTTTGACCTGGAAAATAACTGGAAGACTCTTGATGTATCATTACCGCTTCTCGTGCTCTTTTGTTTCTTGTTTTCTTCTCCCCAATCTTCCTTGGATCTAGTTCGTTCTCCTGTACATCATTTGCTGCTACGTTGCACTTGGTCACCATCTTGTCTGCCGGTACTCTGGGTATGGCTTCACTTTCACAGCATCTCACCTACCATCACCTCTGGTGGTTGTCGAGTCCAATTGAACTTTCCTTTTGTATGATCTCTGGTTAAAATAAATTTGTTCATATCCAAATACCTTCAAGAGTAGTGATTTAACTCAAATGAATTGCATGAGTTGGACAATACTTTAACATTTTATTTGGTTTTACTAAGTTGGACCTCCAGGCCAAGATCATTAGATTTCGCCAATCTGATTTTATTGTGATATATATTGGAAGAACTAGGGTTATATCTGCCTTGCCAATTGGATTTTCTTAACTATCTTTCCATGTCTTAATTTTCATTTTAGTAACAGTTGATGATGACATTTTTTTAGCTTTTTCTTCACGAAAATCGATACTCGTAACGTATTTAAGGAAACAACCCTGAACAGCAGAGGCCATCTGGCGAACCTATCACAAAACCCATGATCTCTTAGAGAGGTATTTGAAAGAGACAGTTAACTACTAGAACCTGACACCATTTATTGACTTATTTTCCTTACTTTTTAGTCGCACGTTAAACAAGTGGGAAGAGAGAGCGTAACCTTAAATCTAGAATTTTCCATATAATATATAATGGGTGTTTTTAGCTGAAAATGGCAATTTCAACAGGATCAAGGTACTCTTACGTATGATTTTTATGTATCCCTCTGTCCCTGATTTTAGTGTGTTCGGCCATATTTTTCGAGGTACATCCTGTTCACCTAAATGAACATGACAGGCTATACTTTGTTCCAAAATTGCTTCTTCTGTTCTTTCCAGCTTCATATATATCTTTGGTGTAGGTTTATGAAAATAATATATGATGAAGTTGTTATTCTTATCTGATTGATGCCACTTGTAGTGTTTGGTTTTTTTTTGGAATGGATAAATTTTGTTTGCGGATTCTGTATCATGTCGAGGTTTATTATTCTTGCATCTCTGCGATCTTCTTCTTTAAATGATATGGTAAGAAGTCAGATAGTTCACTTATTGTTCTTTGTTTGTACTAATTGGTGATATAATTTGGTTCTTCCCTTGCATCAGCTAATATCAGCTGCTGAACGACCAAGGCAGGTTATTGATCATCCAGTCAAGTTTATCTCTAGGCGTCAACCAAGCACCCTTAAATTTAAGATAAAATCAGGTTTGACAAAGGTTACCTAGATTTTTAGTAGAGTTTGAGATTTCGCATTTTCATCCCTCCACTATGGTGCATTTGCATGAAACGTCCATCACAAGTATAGGTTGAAATTATCCATCAGGGAAATAACACATCCAATTGCAACCAGTATAATCCTTTCATTTGAGATCTGTGGACGAACATCCAGCATCAGTATTTTATTTATTACAATGGGTTCTGTTATAATTGCGTTTTTCGTGTATTTTATAATTGGCTTCCGTGCATATCAAGAATTCCAAAGGGGTTACGATAATTCTTGATGTACGTTCATTCCAAGAATTCTTCAAACTCGCTTCTGACACTTGTTCCACTTTTGGAAAACCTTGTATTATGCCACCAGATCTTGATTTTTGATATATGAATGTTACTAATGTATCTTCCTCATCAAGCGTTTCTCCATAATGACTGTGAACTGTTGCTCCTGGGTTAGCCAAATAAGCACCATCTATCTCTCTGTTCATAACTATATTGGGGTTTACAAAGACACTGTGGAAACTATTTCACTGCTGAGATCATTATATCCGGATTATAGGTTGAATTGGATAAGCCTGCAATGAATGGTTATAACGGAGCTTACATGTGGCAATGCTTTTTATGAGTTGGTGGAGCTCTTGGGTCCAGTAAACACCAGGCGGAGCCCACATCAGCCCTAGAGGAATGCTCTTGGATCAAGTGACCAGATGGATCCCTTTTCACTCTTTGTCACACTGATTTTTGAGGGAGAATCAAGCTTATAATTGACAAGTACCTGAAATCTGATATTCTAGGTTTTGGGAAGTTGAGGTAAAATTCTGTGCTAACTCCAAAAACTTTGGCATGGACAGAACTCCACTAATTTTCCACTACTTGCAATGACTGTGTTATTTATTAGTAACTGGAGCTCTGTCCATGCCAAAGTTTTCCGACTTAGTTGATAACTTTATCTAAGCTTCCCAAAACCTAGAGTACCAAATTTCTGGCACTCGTCTGTTGTGAGGCTTCTTCTCATCGGCAGGTATCAGTCTGACAGAGTGATCAACCTGTTTACTCACCCAAGAGCATTCCTCTGGGGCTGTCGTGGAATTAAAATAGCAGTGCTCAGAGTGTCTAGGAACTAGCCGGTTCCAAGATTTCTATAAGAATATTTGAAGGTCAAGAGTTTATGGGAGAGAAGGGCACATAAAACTTGGGATGTCGGATTGAATCCGGTTCCCGGATCATCAGGTATCTATCTGATCCCGAATTGGATAAAATTGGTTTAAATCGGCCTCTGAGGAAGACCAGAAAATATTAGATCAATCATAAGGTGTATTTAGAGTAGAAAAATACTATAAATATAAAATTTTTCCAACTGAAACCTCTAGCCCTGATCGTGGCGATGTCCTTTTCTTACATCGTTGGCCAAGGCAGGGATGAGACCCTTTTTTTTTCTTTTCTCTCATATTCTTCTTTTTATTCCCCTAATTTTTTCCCGACATCTCTACTAGTCTCCGACAAGTTGCAGATGTCCTTGTTGGAAGGCCATTCTGGGCGAGATCTGGTCGTAATTCTGTCAGCTTTTAGCCCTACATAACCTGTGATTCAGGCTGATTTTGAATGCTTCTCTTAAATCTTCAGTAGGTCAGTAGGCTTAGTACAGGGGAGCTAGGAAATGAAATCTATGGAAGCTGTGTGATGACGATTTACATCGACCATGTTACAGGACGTGGTCTTGAGGCCAAAAGAGCTTCCCTACTCTTAGCTAGTGCAATGTCATTCCCCAGGGAACTGGAAATGCCCAAGCTGCTGATTTCGGATCTCTCTATTCTGAGGACGTGGCTCGTCTTGGCATTTTGGCTCATAATAAGTAATGTGGACAAGTGATGACAAAATGTGACGCTTTCTTTGAGATTTGAACTATCGTTAAATCGAAATTATCTGAAGATCCACCACCTAACTTGCAGTCATAATTTTCATTTTCAGCTTCGGTAATGCTCCCCCGCATGTAGATCTCACCCCTTGCTGCCTCACTGCTCACGCAGTAATCCACTGATTATCTCGCTTTAATCGCATTGACAGCCATTAATAAGTTTCCTCTCTCTTAAGTGGGACTACAGCTCTATGTTGGGAATTAGATTTGCTAGGCTGTGGCCTATTCTTTTCAGGTCAACGTAGGCAAACTAGAAAGAGGTCTGGTGGTCTACAGGAGTTGACATCTAGGCTTCCAACATGAAGCTGGGCTGTGTCGTTTTTCTAGTTTTTTCCTTGTGAACTCTTAAAACCTGTTTTGACTCTTCGGGTGAGCAGTTGCGGTCGCCAATGCTCATTGGGGTGTTCCTTTCCTTTTTTTAGCTAATACCGTTCATTCATTCACTATATCCCGCGCATTAATCAGCCATATGGAGCTCTTTATTTTTCTGAACTTATGCTTCTGTGCGATTACTGCGGCATAGATCCCCACATGCAGCTGGTCCCTGAGATTGTTTCCATTCTGGTGCCTCCTCGCGCCAGGTCCCGAAGCTGGCGTGGCGGACAATCGGACGAAGAGGATGTCATCTTTCCTGTTCCACCCGGTCCTGCCGTTCGCTCTCTCCATCCAGCAGACCGTGTCGCAGCCGACCGTCGTTAACGTTCATTTCCGGCGATGACGCGTTCCCCGGAGGAAGCCGAGCTTCTCAGCTCGCTGCTGCCTCGGGGTCTTGTGCAGGCCCGGCAGCTTGCCATCCGTCTCCCATGGAGGAGCTCACCACCACCTGCCGTTAGCTCTGTGTTTCGCAGTGGTGGCGGATTCTTGTAAAAGACTAGTTATTTAGAGTTTCCGACAGGCTGACCGGGGAGCCAGAGCCGGGTGAGGAGAGGGACCCGCTCTCTGGTGGGCCCCGGCCGATGATTACTTTGACCATCCGCTCTCAGATGATTGTGATTTCTCCTCTTCCTGCTGCCCAGAGCATCACTCTGACAACATACGGCGTGCCCGCGGAGCGCCTCTTCCTCAGTCGGCCTCCGTCCAGCTGTATGAAAAATGTGAAGCCTATCATGGTGATGACGATAGTTGCTCCTGGTCAAGTGGATCGCAGGTTACAATTTGGATATGAAGGCTGGAAATCTTGTTCCGTCCTGAGACCGCAGGTGAGTACTTCTCCAGAAATTATGCATGAACTTGATGGCTTTCTGTTTCCCCTTGGTTTTCTGATTATCTCTCTCTCTCTCTCTCTCTCTCTCTCTCTCTGTGGCTCTTGATGTGTATCAGTGTGTGACAGCCTCTTGCTCTATTGTAGAGATCCTCCTGCTTATGAGTTAGGGGTCCGATGGATGTGAGTAGGACAGTGATTCTCATCTGCTAAGTGTAAGTTGGATAGCCAAGTAATTTGAAATTTTCGATATTTTCTTCATCTGCTAATTAATTTTACTGAGAACTCCCAGGTTCCTTGAACAGCCAGCCCAGAGAGATAAGACAGCCTTTGAATGTGCTCAGTAGATATGGAAGTTTACCAAGATAAGATTAGGGGATCCAACCACCCCAAAGTTAAGCATGGAGTTATATTCACATGCATACTTAGTTTACTTGAATCGAGATTAGGAGGCCCACCCAGCCTAGTATTTACTTAATTTTCTGCAATTTAATATTCAAGATCACCATTTGGGCCGGGTTTTTCTGTGCAGTCAGGATGAAGAAACCTGTTTGGAAAGTTTTTCTTATGATCTTACGGTTTTTGGCTGGGGCTGCTGAGAAAGTCTGGAAAGATGAAAACACCATTCTTAATTAAAATGATCCTCTTCGAGAGCGTTTGTTCAAGCTCTGCTCTAGGTGTCGTTACTAGTCAAGAATTATAACCGCCTAATTTGACCTTCCGTTAATGCCCCAGGACTAAGATGATGATTTCTAATTCTGGAAATCATAGGCTAATCTCATGATTCAGTCCCTGCAGGCAGAGAGAGAGAGAGAGAGAGAGAGAGAGAGAGAGAGAGAGAGAGATGAAAACAGCCTTCTTAAATACTCCCCCAGGATTAGGAAGATGATTTCTACTGTTGGAAATCCTAGGCTTCTCTCATGATTCAGTCCCTGCAGAGAGAGAGGAGAGAGAGAGAGAGAACATGGAGCCTTGGATTCAAGCTCGAATGCAGAATTCGGCCCGGCCGGGTTGACTCCCTCTCCGTCCCTCCAATCCAATGCCGGTCTGACACATTAAATGCGTAGATGACCCATGTTCCACATGGATTTCACGGCGATGGGCATGAGGTAGATGGGCATTATTTAATGAGGCAAATAAATCTCGGGGCTCCCCAGCGCTGGACGGCCACCACTGAGCGTGGGCGCCCCGAGGGAGAGGGACCATGCCATTAAACCGCCCCTGTTTAAGTGGGCTTCGGACCAGCGCGCCTGGCTGTGCAGAGTCTTCCTATGCGGCCAGCTCGGAGGCCGGCCCATCTTCAAGGACCTTCTTTCGCACCACCCTCAACGCCAGGTGGTGTGGGCCCGCCCATAAGTTGCTTGCTCTCCATTTCCCACCCGTTCCCGGCGAGATTGTTAGGCCAGCATCGTGCATTGGAATGGATGAGTGGTTCTTCCATTTTAACTCAGAAGTTGCTTGCTCTCTTCTTCATAAGTCATGGGTGGCGCCTTCAATTTAGCTCAAAATGATGCCTCAGGATGCACCAACATCTGAATCCTCCTTGTTCTCATGGGGGTCACCAATGAATAAAATGTTCCCCCCCCCTTTTGAAGGTTTTTTTTTTAAAAACAAAAAGAATAATATCCAAGAATGACCTTTTTCTGACATTTTTAGAAACATTTTCAATAGAATCACTGTCAAGATCGAGGTCGTTTTAGAATGAAAAATATTCCAATGCGCTTGTGGGCATCAAGATCTATGCCCGGATGAGGTGGTCTGAGTATTCTGAAAGCATTACTTGTCCAGATGAGTGGAGTTTACTCTAAGGACATGGGCACTCTATATAGTATCCTCTTGTCTTGTACGGAATACGATTTCAAGGCCTTCATCTGGATGTATGCTTGCAACATATAAGGGCTGCCGTCTTGGATTGGCTTCTAGTAAATTATTTGACACGTGGCTCTAAATATTTTGAAACCGCTTCATAGTTTACTCATCGCAGAACAATTTATGTTATGTGGGCATTGGGCTGCTGATAAACTCTACCTTGGTCCCTTTCGAGGCCATGGGGTTTTTTCTACTAGATTTTACAAGGGTTGAAGAGAACTGCTTCTAATTAGTAAATCTCAAGCTTGTGACTGGATGGGCTCCATAAGAAAATAAGCTTCACTCATAGGCAGCTGACAAGATAATGAACATTACTTGCATAATTGATCCGGGCCAAGAATGTAGACTACGATTTCAACTAATAATCCCATAAAAATCTAGTCAGCTGCTTATAAAGATTATGCGAATCAGTACCTGGAGCATGTAAGCATCGGAAAGTGACACCAATCGGCAGTCAAAACCTCGAACGTAATAAGGATCGACGTTGCTCAAACGATGCATACAAAAACAGTAAGGTGTTAGAACAATCTATTTGGCGTGCTTGAGGGCAGTAAAAGAATGTACAAGATGAAGTTCCCTAATTAGTAGTACGAATAATGTAATCCATAAGAGGTTGCGGAAGGGGGAAGGAAGAGGGAGGATAAGGAGAGGTGAGTAAGGGAGAGGGAGGACGGGAAGAGGTCGTAGTAGAGAGAGAGAGAAGACAGGAAGAGGTGAATAAGGGAGAGGAAGGACGGGAAGAGGTTGTCGAAGGGTGAGGGAAGACAGGGAGAGGTGAATAATGGAGGGGGAGGACGGGAAGACAATAGGAGGAGATGAGGGCCTCTCACCGGTTACAAGCCTCTGAACTCTCTTCATGTTGACACGAATGAGACGAAGCTCAAACAAGAACTCTCCTTCATTCATCCTCAAGGGGGATGTTACAGAATTTAAATAATGTCTACATGGACAATTTGGAGTTCATGGGTGGATACTAAAAATAAAATAATTTAAACTAAAGTTAAGCAGGTAACTATATTTTTAAGCGACTATTTTGTATTTTATATAAGTGAGAAAGAATTAGGTAGCAGAGGATTGGTCCCCCAACCCAATTGGGTTGGTAGGTTCCTCAAAGATGATACTTGTTATTAATGACAATCCACGGGTTGCGCTTTGTGTTCCCACTAATTACCTTTTATGTTCTCATAATGTAGAGCAATGCCATGTTCATAAAGATACCTTTCACATGCTTCAATGGATCCTATAGGATTTATAGCTGGCTGAAGCCATTGCCGAAATAAGATACAATACTTTAAGGATCCTGCTGCAAGACTATAGGAACGACTGTATGACATATTTTATCTGAATAAGAAAGGAACGTCTAAGTCATGGCTAATACAAACAATGTCAAGGATGACTATGCTTAATTAGATAGGGTGAGGATATAAATTATGTTACCATGAATGTCCCTCATTAGTACCCTCATCAATGAAAGCGAAATACCACTTTCCTATCCTGTGGATCAAATAGAGTTGAGACAATACAAATTTCCCCAGCTACACAGTCTGGACGGTTGTGATCTCACGAAATCTATCTGTATTTTTAAATCGTAGATGGTGGAACGATAATTATGGACAATGGATATGTTTAGAAGTATTAGTGACGATATCACCAGTTCAAACAACATAACATCAAACCTAGGTAATCGCAAAAATTGTAGACATGTTATCAGATAACCTTATTCATACAATTTTATGTGAACGTGATTGTTAAAAACAAAAATTTTTCAAGTAATTTGTACGAAATTGTCATTAATAATTTTTTTTATCATTTTTCTAATAACTAAAGACTTATCTACAATGACTCTACATCATACCCAACACATAAATCTAAAATGATTGATGATTAATTGAGTTAGAAATAAGTTACTTAATTTGAATTATTAAAAAATAAATTTTATTTTTCTGATAAGGAAAATGTAAAGAAATTGATTTAGTAAATAACTTTAAGATCCCTCAAAATCAAAAAAAATAAAAATATGAGAGGATAGAGAAATCATAGGGATCATCCATTTAGTTATAAGTTTAGGTGCCCAAAGTATGTAAGAGACAACTAGCACTAGGAAATCCCCTTGTACCTAGGATACCCAAATAAAAACTTAAACCCCAAAGAATCCATGTATTATGAAAATCGTATTAAACCCCAAAGAATCCATGTATCATGAAAATTGTATAGTAAAAAGATTATCTATTTATCCAGGAAGAAACCAGCTATCTTCTTATTGCTTTTTTAACCTATGCTTTACCACATGATCTAAACCATGTGATATGCTTGATACTTACACTACAAACTAAAGTTATTATAGCCCTTGATTATTTCATGCCTTATGGTGCTATTATGAAACTGAGAAACATTCGCCTCATGGCTACTCCTGCACACCGAATTTCATGCGAAACATAGTTATCATGCTCCCTTGGAGATAGCTGATGTTGTTGATGTTCTGATGAAGCCTCTACTTGAAGTTTTCTCCGTCCTCAGTAGACCTATTCTCGGGCCATTTATCCTGGCGACCATCTTGAGAGGCGATGATCAGCGAGGACTCAGGGGATCCCCTTCACTCGATTCCCCACTCCCATAAGCTCAGCTATTTACTCCCCCACAGGAGTCAGAAAGGGAAAGAGGAAGGGGGGAGAGAGAAAGAGAGAGGAAGGAAGAGAGAGAGAGAGAGAGAGATAGAGAGGACAGAAAAAGCAGCGGGCCTTCCTGCTTCAAAAATAATCACTGTCACGAGAGTGAGTATTAAATGAGTGGGGTGAGGCGCGAGCAGTGGGCCGGTAATGGGGCAGGCTGTAGAATTCTAGCAGAGACCATAATGAGGCAACCCAAAAGACGGTGACTTCATCTTCCTCGACGTCAGCAGCAGCCCTCGACGAGAACGAGGATAGTCCAGGGTCGATTAGAGTCTTTCTCTAATTGCTCGCGAATTCGAACCCACAAGAAGCAACTTCAATTTGGCAACGGACGACCCATCTACAGAAGCCAAAACAAGGTATCCATCCATAGAGCTTGAGAAACGAAGGCGACTCTGCAAGATTTGGCGATCCGCGTGCCAACTAAAATTAGGACATTGGGAGCTTCCAGCCTACAGATTCTCTGCTCATCTTTGAATTGTTGAGGGCTAAGAGGATAAAATAGTGACTAGGGTTACAGCTACTGCTGGTCACCTCTCCAGACATGAAGACGATGAGGACACAAAGAGGAGAACGGCGACTCAGAGTTGAGAACGTCGCCGTGGGCAGCGAGGTCCATCAGAAGGTCAACAAAGGCCAGGATTATGATCTTGTGGGTCTTCTTCTCGTTGACCCTCAGGTAGCATTGTAGCAATTCCTTCAGGCCCGACCAGTCCCACAAACCGTGAGCTACCACCATCTCCTCCATGGAACTTCTGAAATCCCCATACGGGTCCCTTGACGCGATAGCCATCGCTATGCTCTCCCACAACAATCCTGAGGTCTCCGTTGTCGACTCTTCAACATCAGTGTCAATCTCCTCATCCATCTCCTCTATTTCCTCCACACCTGTTATTGATTTGGAGTTGCAGGGGGAGAAGAAGAAGCGCGTGGACCTTAGCGTACCCTCGTTGAAAGCCTCGTTGTCGGTGGCGGTGGCGACATAGGAGAGGTAGCTGGAGCAGGTACTCGTGCTGGGAGTATCGACATGTTGGCTGCTGTGCTGGCTGCAGGGCTCGGAGGCGGTAGAGGAGAGAGGAGTGCAGTACACGGAGCTCAAGCTTGCCGTGAGGTCCCCAGAAGAGTGTGTCTTGGCTGGTTGGATGCAGAATGGCGGCGCCGCCGTTGCTGGGGTTAAGCTGTTGATCACTCCGTGGAGGGCTTTCATGGAGAATCTTAGCTTTCTTGGCTTTCCCATTGCTGTTCTGTTCCCTTACGACAAGAGAAGCTGAAGCGAGAAAGAGAGAGAGAGAGAGAGAGAGAGAGAGAGAGAGAGAGAGAGAGAGAGAGAGAGAGAGAGAGAGAGAGAGAGAGAGAGAGAGAGGCCTGATCTTTTAGTTTTATACCGGAAGACGAAAGAGGAAGACTAAACGTTGGGACAAGAACTGGGAGGCAATGATATTACATCCGACATAAGGTGGGTTTGATCCCGCACTCCAATAAATCCTTTACTGCATGCTGAACAAGTTGAATCAATAAATCCTTTATACATGGCTGAACTGGAATGGTGGAAGTTTTCTGAACTTGGATCCGATTTTATCTCGGACAATTGACAATCAATAAACACCGTTTCTCTCTCCAGGGTAAGCGAAAGTTTTGTCCGCCCAAAAACGAGAATTCTCATACATTTTAACCCTACAGAAATTAAAAGTAACCTCCCATAACTGATATATCACGGTAGAAAATCCTTCAGCCAATGAAATGGCATCCGGATTTGAAGTAACTAGACGCATGTATTTAGTTTAGTTTAAACTCGGTTTTTCCTCTCTCTATGGGTACCGTGCATCTACAGCGCTATCGTTGCTGTTCATGCAGCTAACGAACCAGGGTGTCAGTAGTAGGGCAGAATGATACATAGCATCTATCTACCCGTTCTTTTCCCTGCAGTATTTATGCTCGAACAGTTGTTGATCAGAAGGATATTAGGACACGGAACGACAGCAATACGATTGGTCTTGTGAAGACGTCCTCGCCGGAAGTAGGAATAGTTCGCCTACCACGAAACCGCAATAAGGAAGGCAACAAATACGGGAAACCTTAGGCATGCAGCCATCCACGAGATAAAGACTCCGTCGGTTGGCGCCATTTGAAGACATGATTTCATCCATGTGATCAATGATGGTGATAGCTCTGTCTCTGTCTCTGTCTCTCTCTGTCTGTCTCTCTCTCTCTCTCTCTCTCTCTGTTCCCTCTCTCTCTCTCCAAAAACAATCACTTCGTCTGGGGACATGAACAGTAATTCTGGGTTGCTATATGATTGATAAGAGATAAGTTTCCCCCTTGTCAATGTTTTACAGCGACGCAGCTCAATTTTTTTCCAAAGCAGGTAAAAAGAGGTGATTCGAGCATTCAACAACGGAGGAAGAACATTAGTATATTTTAGGTCAATAAGCCCCACCTCTTCGTTGACAAATCCATACATGATTGAGTCAATAAAGGGTGATATCTAGTGATTTCCATGGGGGTACCATGTCGAACCACTCGTATGTCTGTTAGCGTGGGGATTGATAACAAATAAGCTTAATCCTACCTGATCGAATTAGCTTAAAATAAAAAACAATAGTGAACTAAAAAAACATCTCAAATAACTAGCTAAGACTTGTATACAATCATCCAATCGCATTAGGGCTTTGATTTGATTCAATCGCTGTTCAAACTGTCCATTATGTGTCCACAGTCTTTAAATGCCCAACCTTGATCAGAAAAATCATTCAATGACTTGCCTATTTATCTTTATCCCTAGACTCGGCTAAAAATTTCATATTTGAGACGGGTGGATCGATTTTAAGACTTAAACTCGCCACACTTAGAAAAATAAGCCGAACCATTTTAGCAACCTACGCTTTATAACTGCCGCGGGGTGATGCATGGTATTTCTGGGAATTGTTAAATAAAATTGAAACTAGTGTATGGATGAGTTTGAAACAATAAATGTGATTATTGTAAGAAATATTTTGCATCTTTCCATCCGTCAACCTTTCCTATATATTTTTAATAGTACTAGTATTCGTAGGGATATATCATTGATTTATCCAGAGGTCATGAAAATGCTAGCTTTTAGTGAGAGTACGCAATTTTTCAATATCTTGCATGTTCAACATAGTATCTTAATTGAATAAATATTAATAGACAATAAGAAGCGTTACAAAGGCAAGGCTTCCTTTACATGATGGATCATTGTTTCTCTTTTTTTTTCAATGTAATGTTTTCCATGATGGATTTTGGAGACGATGGCCATCTCACTGACAGAGATCTGTGCTGGGATCTTCATGGCAAATGCCGTGCGATTGAGGGCACGAGGCTAGTGCATCTTTATCTATGGACTTCAATTATGTTACATTCAAAATTACTCAATGTGAAAGCTAGAGTGCACGCTCTTCATGGCACGCGGGATTAAATCAGGCTTACGGATTGATCAGGCCAGAGAATACAGGGGAACACCGAAAGAGCATTTATAGTAAAATAAATATACTAGATTACGAAGTAAATGCAACTTTCAAGTGAGTTATTTATAATATAAATTATGAATTGACAACAATAAATATCTTAACAATCCCCCCCCCTCCCGCGTCACGACCATCTCTCCTGAACAGACGTCAGAAGAGGAATGGCAGCAAGCCGCCCACCATTTGCGCCCATGACATATTGCGGGAATCAGTAGCAGCAGCAGTAACGGGTGGTTATGGGCGCCAGTAGTTTCCGTCTTCAGTATTCTGCGTTCTTTCTCCTCCTCACTGAAGAGACAGAGGCAGAGAGGTTGAAGGTTGTGATGCCCAGGGTAGAGTGATAGCAGCAAGAATGGTTGGGACAACGGCCAAGGATGATCAGTGCAAGATTGACACTCCCACCCGTTTCCTTCTAAACTGGATTGAGAATTGCGGTTCCTAATCGATTTAACGGCCACCCGATTCAACAGACAATGGTCAATACTCCGGATATCTTGTACCTTACATTGATATTGGCTTATTAAGTGTTTCAACATACTTTCAATATGTTTAATTATCAGACAATAGGTTTTACGGGTATACTGCAAGGTTCTACAAAACAAGTCATTCCAAGTGAATTTTTTCCACTTTGTCTCTGGTTCCTCACAAACACCAGAGAAAACTTCTGAAGTCGTCGTCTACGTTGGCGCATTATCGCGTGGCCTTTGTGGCTTCGGGAGGCTGGGAAAAACTACTTGTTTGAAGGCGAAATGTCTTATGTTCCTAGATAACTGGAGCTATACTCTCCCCCAAGAAGTCGGTTCAGAACCGTAAGCATTGCCATCTATGGAACCACAAGAGGACAGGCTATGGAGATTCTGTACATTTCAAAAGAGAGACGAGATCTCAGCAGTGTTCACATCGAATTCAGGCATTTACAGACAAGGCATCAGACAAACAGTGCACTTGTGCCCACCGAATCTGCCTTTTTGTTACAGCGTACTATTGTCCTTTCATTTGTTATGAAGCTAGTCGATTCTCCTTTGTTCGCTGTATATCACCCGATTTGAATGATTTATACGTCTTAAAAAAAGTATGTCGCTTCTGTGCCCAGGACTTAAATGTCACGTTCCAAGAGCTACCTAAGCCCCCAACAGTAACGGCTGCTTGATTGAACGTCCATATAAAATTTTTAATAATGGTAAGGACCTATATACTGTAATCAATTGACTCTAAGTACGCCGAGATTAGTATCACGTGCTTATTGCTTAGCCCTCTAATGAAGGGACCCTATCTACAAAATATTCAACTTTTTCCGTTTCTTCCATAAACCTTTTCAGATTATAGAAAAAGCTTTTTGGTGAGCGCACCGAAATTAGGCTCTGATGCGTAATTGTTAGTGATCTGTGCATGGAGAGTTCAAGGATAGTCATATACGTAATTCTTAGTGTCAGAATGGCTTTAAAGGTCAGTGGTTGAGTCGAGGAATTGTAATGTGCCATTAATGCAGATCAAACACTTTTCTATAACTTCGAGGGAGTATCAGACAAGGGAAGAATGGAGACTGGCTTCAACTTGATGAGCGTTTTAAAAGGGCCTAAAAATGAAGCATTTCTCTAATAATTTAATAAAAACATAACGATATGGCTGAAAAAGAGAGGGATTTATTTATTTCCCTCGATTTTATGGCCGTAAATTTAAAAGTCGTTACTTGAAAGAAAGACCCTGTGACAAGTCCGAAAAATCTTAATTATTTCATGTTTTCCATACATCATCATCAAACATTATTCATCAATTCAAAATTCTGATTATGTAGATACTCCGTGGAAAAAATAGACAACGTCTGGCACATTTTTTATCTCCCGAATGGACACAATAGAAATTGATGCATTATTTTCCCCTGAACGAAAGAGGATACCCAATAACACTGCCTAAATATAAAAATACTTAAGCTTTCAGAAGATTTGTCCCTTTCTTCTCGAAATTTCCTGATAATATTTAAATACGTTTAATGCCTCCTGGGTTGACCTCAGCTTCTTGAGGACATGTGAGAGGGGCGGGACCCGGGTCTGTTCCCGTCGTGGAGTGGCTCTGTGAGCCTCTCCCGAAGAACAAATGAGGGACCATCCGACTGACGATACCGGACGGCCTTTGACACGGAGCTGGGCACCAATCTACTATCCTCGTCTCCTGTGATGAGGGCCTGCCGCCTGCAGCTCTCGAAGGAGCTTTAGTCGTTCCTCTCAACCTTGCCGTCCGAAGGAGGAAAAGGAGAGAACATACAATCCATCCCACGTGTGTACGTCACCAGCATAGAGCTCCAGAGTCTTTGCCCGCCCCGTGATGAGAGAATGGCGTCTGCCAGGACGAACTCATCGTCCATAGAGATGCTGTAGAGAACGAGAGAGAGAGAGAGAGAGAGTCAGTGTGCTAATAAATGAGAAGAGTACCACCGTAGATAATTGCCTCGGTCACGGACAACAGGAACTAAAGAACCAGTCCCCATCAATCTCCGCGTCAGACCAGATGCCCCTCGGCCCCTCTCCTCTCGGAGAGAGAAATGCATGGCTGTTCAGTGGGACAGGCAAGCCCCAAGCCTCCACCTAACGATCGCCGGGTGGGGTTGAAGTGGGAAAGGGGGGTTGGGGATGGGGATGGCGGCACCACCAAGAGCCATTGTATTAATTGCAGGACTGTCCTGTGCGCGTTGTCAAGTTGTAAGCAGACGCTGCATCCCTCGAGCCTCCATGTGCTCTTGCCTCCATGTACAGGTACGTTTCCCCCACCCAGCAGAACTGTTGTTCAAATCTGGCCATTTTCATTGCAAGACTAAATATTATATATTTCAGATACTGTACACTTACTATTTCCCATTCTTTCGCTGTCTTGTTAGCGTAATGAGGGGATAGAGGTCTTCTTTGTCTGGCCACGTTAAACACCTGTTAGAACCTCCTTCCTAAGTGCGAATAACGTTAAGTTGCGGTGGTTCGTTTCATTTATTTGCACACCTAGGATTTAGGTCCAAATATCTGATCTGATCCAGAAAAATGTCGCTTGAACCACCACACTACTGAACATTTCCCTCGATATGAATGGTCATTTTCTAATTGAAAAAACGCAGAACTATCAATTAACGTTGAAAATGAGGAAGGCCAAGTGACATGTCTATCGTGGTAACGCACAAGTTAGCTGGAAACGCGTAGAAAATATTTCCTTGAACAATTTCCTTTTCAGTCTTCATGCCCCACGAGGCTCACCCTCAACCTTGAATCGGTCCATAAAATTTGCCAAGCAGTTGGGTTGATGAAATATATGAGTTCGATAGTAATATGCGTGAATCTCCACGTACGCCTAAATTCCGCACGGTTGAGTTGAGTAATCCAACGTCAAATAAAAGGGGAATAAGTTGTAAGTTTCTGGATCGTCTCATCACTTTTGATAGACAATATTGGGGGTGACTACAGAGATCATTATTTGTCTGTTGGATGGAGGAGAGCTCATGCCCTAAGATGGGTACCTAGAGATCAGCCTGATCTCTAAATTCACCAAAGTCTTTGTGAGATTCAAGAGCTCCTGCTGAAGGAATGCCATGGAATCAGACTGGTGGACGTGTCGGCTGCTGCCATATACAAAATCGATTCATTAAATTGTATCAGCCTTATCTCTAAATTTACCAAAGTACTTGTGAGTTCCAAGAGCCCCTGCTGAAGGAATACCAAGGAATCAGAGTGGTGGAGGTGTTGGCTACCACCATTTCTAAAATCAATTCATCAGAATGCATCAGCCTGGATCAAGTCAGATCCGATTCTCACCAAGACCAATAGAGACGCCGGTGACCATCATCATTCTACGCATTGGTTGATCTTGCTTGCCATGATCACGCAGACCAACCTTTATGGCCCTTGAGATGTTAAGTTGATTAGCTTTCAATCTGTCAACGTAGATCCTGAGAGGGCAGCCTTAGATACTTTACAGGCATTCAAGATGGCAATATCCACGGATCCAGGTTTTCGGGAGGCAATTAACATCTTGACGTTCAGTATACCTCATTTGAAAATTGAGAAAAGCAAAAAAAAAAATCAGTCCTGGGATATCTCTCTGGACGTTGAAGGCGTGTCTTCAGAGTAATGGGCTTTCATAATGGGCCAATAATGTATGGGCCTCAGCTATTGGTCTACATCCTCTCGGTTAACGGACCCCTGCACTCAAGATGTAAGCGGATGAAAGAGATCCCGACGAGACAATGGACTGTTGGGTTTATAGCTGAGTCTAATAACAGGCCATGATTTCGATTATCACCAGGTAGTTAGGAGGTTCCCAGTCAAACATCGCAAATCTGGTATCATGGGGACCACTAAGCTGCAGTTATGGTCACACAGGGGGATATTTCTTGAGATTGGGTTGCTGAAAATGAAAGATAACAGTATATAATTATGCTTTCTTATTAGACTTATGAAGAGCAAGTTGAAACGTTCATTTGTAACAAATAGAGTTGTCCAAAGACAATAAAAAATGTCATCCAATTGTTATGTACTTTCTTTTAGGTAGCCCTAGGAAAGATTGTGAAGATAATAAATATGGATGTTTATTGCAAAAATGAATACTTTTTATGCCCAATTATGTCTCGATTGATAGAACTCATGAAAGAAATTAAGATTAAGATACTTATTTTGTTTAAATTTATAATGAAAATGGTTATTTTGTAATGCTTTGCCATTCAAAATTTAAGCTTGGAAAACTTCTCAGCTTCAAAACAACATATTTATTTCAGCAATAGGTCAACTACATAGTATTCCATTTAATTTAATGGACTTGATTCTTATAGTATGGATTTTCTTGATTTTTTTAATAAGAAATTTGTATCATAAAATGATGATGTTCACAATTTGTAGATTTTCTTTATCTAAAATATTGACCCATTAATTTTATAATATTTTTTGTGTAAAATTTTTGAATTTATTTTTTATAGGTTTCTAAAAATATTCTAAAGATTATATGTATTTATAGTTGAAATTTTATCTTTATATGAATTAACAATTCTTATCACACAAAGGCTTTAGTAAAAAATGCTAACTCAACCAATGATCTAGCTCTTGAACGTCAACAATTGAAGATGTTACATTACTTTTATTATGATATTAGTTGCTCAACATATAGAGGCTTTGAATACTACAAGATCAATAATAATTTTTCATGTTGTCTTCAAGAAATACATTTGTACTTATCCATGACAATCCATTCAAAACTAAGAATTTTGACTCATATGCACCCATCAGCTAAAAGATTACCCAAGCAACATTAGACCCTATGATAGGCATGCTAGGAACTTATAATTCAAAAGGACCCTCAAACATTTGTAATGAGCCCTCAACTTTTCTTCAAAAAATCTTTTCCATCTAACAAAAAAAATTTATCAAAAAGCCTTGACATCTAGAATGAGAGGGTCAATACCCCTACATTAAAAGTGAGAAAACTCCACATGAGACAATAATTATGCAAATACAAAGTACTAACTCATGGAGATCAGGAGTTAAAAGTATAAACATTGATATCCACGATTTGTATAAATAAATAAGTTATTACAATCATGAAAATAATTTGTTTTGATGATGAAAAAGATATCAATGATCAATTAAGAATAATCAAATGAACAAATTATGCTTCAAGAATATAGACAAATCTATGAATAGAAATGAATGCATCATACATGCATACATAAAATATATCGTATGATGCAATATGAATGAATAGAAGTATATAAGTTGTGATTTCAAACACATAAATGAGAAGTTAGTTGGTGTATGAAAACTTTATGACATGAACCTAAATAGTTGCATCAATATTTCATGAAAATTAATCATCTTATATGATGTTGTGTCAATTACTATTATTTACTAAAATTATGATAATCATAAAAATAATAATTTGAATGATCAAATCAATGAATTTTAGTGAAGTAAAATATGAATATAAAAGCTTCCTTAAGTATCTATATTCTCATAATTTTACTTCATAATGATTTAATTCATTTAACATTGGATTAGTTGAATGATTAATTACATGTTAAATTCATCGAATAAGATTTTCTACATAATATTAAATATATTAAAAATTATACACACCACTCTCGACATAGTTACTATGATTTGAGATATTAAGATTGTGATTTACAAGGCATACTTACATCTTAGATTTTATTTGATTGAATTTGAATGAGATTTGAATGATAAATTATTACTTCTATGAGACATGTCTAGTTGGGTTCAAATAGAGTTTATTAAATTCTTATCAGATTTTTATGTACTAACACATGCCAAATATGTTAATTAATAAAAGATTAAAGTCTTGTATTCCTTAAATAATATCTAAAGTTGGTAAAGAACATGTCATATTAGATTAATGCAAGGTTTAAATTAAATAATATTTTAAGTGAATCTAGTTGTTGGAGATCTTAAAAGATATATGAGTGCATACCAGATTCTTATATAAATATGATGATCTCAAATGGAAAGAATCAATTCTCAATGATCGCTTATATTCTTTCACAATATTTTTCCTCCAAGTGTTTTTTGTAGTGTATTCAAGAGTAAAGAGATGATATTCTAGTAGATGTTCATTGAATGTGAAAGTATCAACTCAAAAAATATAATTAAGTCATCTTCTGACCTCGAGTTCAATTCAATTACATGGTTTCTAGTTATAGAGTTAACATACAAATCAATAAGAAGATAAAGTGCAAAAAATCTACACTCTTGTCTTACACTACTGTTAAAATCTAGATTAATCAACATCCATCTTCTAGATAAACCCCTTGTGACATTACTTAGTTTATTTGTGAGTTGAATAGTAATTATATCATTTAATTAATCACTTATGAAATTGTCCTATTAATAACCATGTGTGCCTTCTAAAGCCATAAAATCAATGGTTGGTGAGTTGAGCCTATGGAATCAATGATTGTTATTTGAATGATCGTAGAATCTAAGAATAAGGTGTGTCCTTAGAGAGTGAATGTGGGTTAATGTTTAACTATTATAAAAATATATGCCCACACTCACAGTTCATTATAGGTACCCACTAATAAAGTAAAGGAATCTCTCAAAGAGAAATTATTCAAAAAGTGAATTTCTTAGAAAGGGGTAAGTAAATTCAACCTCTCCCTTCTTGATCATTGATGGCATAGAACCCAACATAAGGGATAGCTCTTGACACTTTTGATGATTTAAACCTTGATGATAATAAATAGACTCAATTATCAATATAAAATATTGATACATGTGGAAAACTAAAAATCTTAATGAATTTCACTCTTGAAATGATGGTTGGTGAGGACTGAGAAACTAATAATTCTAGAAGTTATTATAATAATACTTTGCAATGGTAATTAATATCTACCAACTATAAAATTTCATCTTATAAATATGATGGAATTCTTACATTATTTAGAAGCTTATTAATGGAACAAATTCTTAATTAAGTACAAATTGGTCATCCAATCAATTCAAAAGGTTTGAAGATTTCATGATTTTAGTTTTTTTACTGAGCTTCATATTCAGCAGAAAAGCGTATCTAGCACCATGAAGTTAATTTTGAACAAGTCAAGCAATATGTCATGAAACCCCCACAGCTAGAGTTCTCAAAAGGAAAGAAAAAATTTCAATCCTTCAATGAGTTAGAAAATAGGACAAGAAACTTTTCTTAGAAAACTACTATTTTGAAATAGTGTGCTGACTCAACCTATTTGACCTATCGTTACCCCCATCTCAACAATCTTTGGACCAAAAAATACATAAGTTACTATAATAGAAATTAGTAAACCCACTTAAACACTATTGATTACTAAGGAAGTTAGCAAACTCACATTGTAGAAAATTAAAACTATGGTGGTACTATCACTCAATGAAATGAGTCAGCATACAACTAAGAAGCCTGAACACATTTTGAGAAAAGTACATATATGAGTAAAATAATATTTTTATGTTAGGAAAGGTTTCCATATTTACATAGGTCTTAAGTAATTTCACAATTTAATAGGAGATTAGAATTTATGTGGGAGTCTAGAAAAGACTGATTCTCCTCTTCCTGTTATATGTCTTTATAGCATCTGCAAAACTAAAATAAGAGGCTTAAGGATATTATTCAGTAATTTTTATATGTTGACTTATGTAACTGGTAATCATTTACTGTAAATGTAGCATATTATCCAAGATTTTTTTGTTTTTTGACTTTGTACACATAATGCAATTATCAATTGATCCATTGCCTTCAATGTGTTAGATTGAACACCAATCGTTGCATTATGCTTCATAAAGATTTCATCATATTCTATATTGATAAGTCACTATATTTGAAAATAATTGTGGAATCTGTAGAATAGATGTTAATTATTGTGTTGTTTGTGAAGACCTGAAAAGTTAATTAACAAAGAATAAGGTGTATCATAAATTTGAGTTACTAAGGGAACCTAAGCAAAGTAACCATATATTTTAAAACCCAATAATGCTAAAATGATAATTTAATATCATACATCCGTAGCCCGCGACTAGTACCGAGACTGATGAGTATGGCTGACGGGCCCATTGGCTGTACGCAAGGGTTATCTTGCACCGAAAGATTGCGGGTATGGGCCTTTCATCCTATTCAACAATTACTAATGTAAAGTGGATTAATATTAATTTCTTTCACGCTGAGCGAGGCTTCATAATGCCTGACGGGGAGCATCCCGGGCAGGTCTCCTCATGGCTGCCGGTGAGTCGACCTCTTGTTTAGCTGGGGAAGGGAAGATGGGCGTGTCGCTGTTGGGCTTAACGGAAGACAGACAGTTGGGGACTGTAGACCAAGCAAGGGCAGGTTCGTAAGGGCTGAGGAATCGGTGGCTGAAGATTCTGGAAGACCACGTGATTCATTCGATAGATAGATATACCGCGAGCGAGTGAGAGAGAGCGAGCGAGAGAGAGAGCGAGAGATTACTTTGCCTATGATGGTATATTCGAATCGGGGGCACAGGTCAGGAACGAAGATAACCCGCCGGCGGCTGGGGAGACCGGCGGCTGCGCGGTGGGTACACGCCGGTTGCCGACACCTGCACCGGCGCTCGAGACCGCCCGGTCTGAGCTGGGGACAGTTGTCCACCGGATGCACCCAGAAGAATCGAAACGCTTTACGGAAAAGCTTCTCGTGAAAGAAGATGCTACGAAAGTTTAATAATTGAGATATACGAGTCCACTCTTCGATATCTTTCTCAGACTTGGACTATACATCCCATCCCAACAGTCTACGCGACAGGGACATCGAGAATTCTACCCGTGGATCGGAGTAGGGATTAAAATAATGTAAGATAAGTGAGTTACGTTAAATCTTTTGGTTAATTATGTGGGCCAGTCTAGTACTAGTCCTTCGATAGAGTTCTATAATCAGATTCGTCAACGATACTCAAATGGACAGAGATATCGAAGGAAGAGTGCGATGTGATTGAGAAATAAATAGGGAGGCTAGAATCACATCGGTATGCTGTTGAGTTAGTGCATTGGTTGGATTTTGGGTGTAATCTTATAATAAATGCTAGGAGAATATAAGGGGCCAATCGCGAGAGTCATCATGAGCCGATACACTACAAAAAGATGCTCACATATTCTGGGGAATCTGTCCCTATTGCTCGGCCGAAGACGGCCTCGCCACACACGTCTGTACACGTCGTCGAGGGGGCCCGCAGGGGGTACGTGGACGACATGTTTAGCATATGACACACGACGTAGGGTCCTCCTCGGAGCTATGGACAACGTAGCGCACCGTCATCGGAGGGTAGTAGGCCCTGTACATCTGTTCGTTGGGGTCCTTCTTCTCTTCCTTAGCCTCCTTCTTTGGCTCCTCCTTCTTGGCCTCCTCCTTCTTGGGCTCCTCCTTTTTCTCCTCCTTCTTGGGCTCCTCCTTCTTCTCTTCCTTCTTCGGCTCCGGCTCCTTTGCGGGGCCGACAGAGACGACGTCGGTGCGCCAGAACTTGCGTAGCCTGCCCACCACGCGAATCGGGTCGGCCATCCCGACCACCGTCATCTTCTTGTCCTTCATGTCCATGCAGACGAAATCGATCCCTGGAGAGATAATAAGTAAGCATTAGAGATTGCAGAGAAGGGGAGAGAGAGAGAGAGAGAGAGAGAGAAAGAAGGGGGAGAGATTGTACCTACAAGGGCTGTTACGGCTTTCAATGCCTTCTTCTTCTCCTTGGGATCGTTCAAATCCAGTTTCAGCACTAATTTCTGCAGTCAATGACAAAGTGAGGAAAAGTTCTAGGCTTGATGAAGGATGGTGCAGGTTGAATGATCAACACAAATGGAAGAAACTCCAGAGAGAGAGAGAGCGAGAGAGAGAGAGAGAGAGAGAGAGAGAGATGGGGAAGGAAAAGAATTGATGTTCGATCAAAAGCTGGATTAGTGGAATATACAGGTAGATATTTGGGTCAAAATTTATAGGTCAGACAGAAGAGCAGAGAGACTGAAACATCGAGTCATATATAATACGGAGCAGATCCTCCCTAAGAAAGAGTGAATGGAAAACGGAGCGTTCTATAAAAGAAAGAAGAAAACTGAGGAACCCCTAAGGAGGGCAAGAATTTGGCATAGGCAACCGAAGAAGAGAAAATTTGACACGGGGAACACTGGGAGGATCTTGGAGCTTAGAAATAAAGGAACGATTACTAACCTTATCGCCCATGATGAGGCCACACCTGCTGGAAGCCGCTTGCGAGTGAGAGGCTAGAAGAGGGGCAAAGCGCTGGAGCCGTATGAGGGATTGGCGACAGAGGGAGAGGGGAGAGAGGCAGGAAACAGAGGAGAAGAAGAAACGTATAGAGAAAGGTTCCTGGGATTCGAAGACGAGACCCAGGACAACAAGGGGAAAGTTGGTGACTGACGAAGGGAGATGGTGATATAAAATAGTTGAGGGACAGCGAGCCAGAGAGAGAGAGAGAGAGAGAGAGTTGCTGACTAAGAGAAGGGTAGGAAGGAGAGAGAATTCGATTCAGGTGGGCCAGATCGATGGCGGCGGCACCACCCAAATGTAAACTCCCTTCTCTCTTACTTTTTCCAGTGAGAGGCTAGAAAACGTTGCAAGCCGGGACAGGACAGGAGCGAATGGACGGCCTGATTTGTGTCGCCATTACCAACCCCTCCAACCGGTCTCTGATTAGTCATTCAGAGCTGAGGGTGCAGGGCCCTCTCTATCTCTCCCTCTTTCTCTCAATCTCAATCTCAATCTCAATCTCATTCTCTATTCTCTCGCATGACGCATGTAAATCCACGTCAGGCTTCTCCCCTCTTAATCAGCAGACGAAACCAAAGCATCGAGATGTCATCAGGGACGTTGACAAGAATGGTATAAACAAGCAACGTCAGCGGCCAGCGGAGAATTCTCTGTCTTTATCCGCCGGCCCCTCTCAATTGTTAGATCTCTTGGCCACGGAATCGGTAACAAAGGCTTAATGGCCTACGTCACATAGAAGTCCCTCAAGCTTATCAACAAGCACTTGGATGGTATGGACAACCTTTGTGGGTGTTTGATCTTTTTCCACAAAATACTTTGCCGCACTAATTACGTTCTAATTTGAGAAGGCTGGCCCTTTTGGATAATGCTAACGAGCATCTTCTTGGTTTCAAGCAGTTTGACAGAAGGTTGTCACTAGTTCTATAATTATTGGTATAAAGGTATAGTTTACCATATATGACTTAGGAGGTTAATGAGTAAATTGTGAGAGAAACATTTTTAAGTAGCAACTTTTTGTATTCACCTACCCATTTCTATAAGGGAAGATGATTGTCTAATTATCTTGACAACAGTTAATTTATGTAAAGTTATGATACGAAAACTGAAATGCATTGTTTAAACTGCCTCTCTATATACGGACTGTGAATCTCATTATAATCGTGCGTGTGATAAAAAAATGTTTTAAAAATATAGTGAACATAACATAGCCATGGAAAAAACATGTCAAAGTTTAATGATCAGTACATCATTCCTATGACAATATTTACAATCAGCCATTCTACTATGCTTGAGTAGTCCATACAATGACAGCTTTTTAATTCGTTCTCAAAAAAAAAAAACATATATATATATAAATTTGGGTTTTTAAATGCATTTCAATGCCTTTCTTAGTTAATCAATTTTTATTAGTTTAATGGTTTTTAAATGTATTTTTCATGTACTTTAAACACCCAAATGGTCATCAGCTGTTCAATGGTTTTCAACTTCTTAATCATGACTGATGTATCCATCTATGCATTCATATGTTTTACACCACTCCTTCCAAGTTCTCAAAAAATAATATTGATTCATTTTTATTGAGTGTTGTTTGTATGCATGTCTGCAGTATCTCATTTTAAATTAAATATTATTATATTTTTCCTACCAAAATCTTAGCACAATGGATGTCATACAAAAATCCACGTTATTTCAAAAAATAGTGTGGATGAGAGAGTGAGAGAAAGAGCAGGAAATTTCTGACCATATAAAAGGAAAGGTCAACATGGGTCCTAGTGGCTTGTTAGAACTTTCTGGTAGCATTGACGGCTTATGTAGCATATAAGACCATTTAAAAGCTAATGCCAATCATACACCAATTTACTGCTTTTTGTATCAGTTAAGCATGGGTTTCTAGCCCATAAAACAATTATAGTATTCAAGATAGACTCTCTCTCTCTCTCCAACCCTCCCAACAACCCCCCGGTGCCCAAACACAGATGGACACTGCACAGATCTTGGGATAAATAGATTTTTTTAAAATATCTAAGATACTTACGGATTAAATCACAAATTGATTTCCAGTCCTGTGTTGACACAGATGCATGCCTACCTTCTGATTCCGAACTTTCTTCTATATGACTTCTTTTCCTACCTTATCCAAATTGGTGTGCCATCTCACCACCCTACAAATAGACATCAGCAGATGTGGGAAGGGAGTGGGTATCTGCATACATTTAGTTCCTTTCGCTGCGTCCGATTCTAGTGTCAGGCCCAAAATGAATTAGATACATTAGAAGAATGCTGGTTCTGGTTAAATTCCTTTGCTCTTTGGTCTTGGATAGACCAAGTTCAATGAGACTCGGCACAAGTTCAGAGTGCAGCTACCACTTCTTTACCCAAGTTGAACCCAACCAACTCCACTTTAGTTGAACTTTAGGGTGTGGAATCAGTTCAATGAAGGTCTTAGAATAGAAAAGCCTGAGAGATGAGGAAAATTATGTTTCGTATTGAACTAAAGCTTATGACTTCACACCATGGTTTTCATAATAATGAGAAAATATTAATGATCTATGTCCTCTGTTTACGGAATTCCATCCAGTAGTCATGAAAAGCATCAATCCATTAAAAATGTGACCTAAAATGGAAATTAGACAATTTTTACAACAAGAAACTTAATTTTCTTACAAAATCTTGTCAACCACCTTTCTACTATCAATAGCAGATCTCAACAAAGAATCTAGTTACTGCAGGAGGCACGAGCTCGAGGGGATTTGGCAAGTCGAACTTCGGGATGAAATATTTTTTCCAAAGTAGCCATTTCATCCTATCACACGGGGCCCGATCCTGAGCCGGACAAGTGGCGGGAGCACACGGAGGAGCGGGACGCTGGCGTGGCGACCAAGACAGGCGAACGGAGACGGCACCACGACACCATGCCAGGGTGAGGGAGATAACGGCATTGCCCAGACAGAGGATGGGACGGCTGACATGGACATTTAGTCCCATATCGTATGTAAAATGGAACGATGGGAGGCGGGGCCCTACTTAACGGAACCCACGCCTCCGTAATTGGTCACCTTGGTTTTAGCAGATCACCTCACCTATCTTCAGTAGAAAAGTCGGATCGTGACGATCCGAACTGGAATCCCACAAGGATCCGAGTAGAGCCGCTCGGGAGTCTTGTGACAGTGGTATCAGAGCCAGAAACCAAGGTCAATACGCCAACCACTGGCCTAAAGTTTTTTCTAGCCCACCCACTCCGACCCAAATGGAGACCGACGGGAGATGCCCGAGAGCCAGGGGCACACAGGGACAGCGGATCACCCGACTCACCGAGCAACTTGAGTCGTTAACACAACTCGTGGAATCGTTACCCACCTAGCTTCAAATGAAGATCAGCGACCTCCGTCGGGACACCGAAGTGCAGCACCGGATCCAAGCCGCAAACACCGAGAGCCTCAGCCGAAGGCTGGATGAGGAGATCACAACTATCTACGCACAAACCGGTGAGATGGCCACGTCTTTTGTGGCCCAACGCGAGGAACATGATGGCTGATTCCAAGCGTTGCAGGATCAGCTCAACCGGCTGCAATCCCACATCGAGGACTTGACAAAGATATTGGACACAAGCTCCACCACCACCCGATGCGTGAAAGCCCTCGAACCGCAGCCATATGCAGGGGAGCACGACACAATGGTGATCAAAAACTTCCTGTGGGACTTACAACATTACGTGGATGCCAACACGACCTTAGAAACAGAGCGAGTCTTCTTGGCAAGCCTATATCTCACCAAACATGCCAAAACTTGGTGGCGTCTCCGCACTGAGGACTCCACCCGATTGGGCCCAAGAACTTTGAGCCCAGTTCCATCCCACTAACTCCAGACAAGCCACACGGTCAGCGATGCGGCAACTCAAGTATGGCGGGTCCATCCGTGAATACGTGGAAAAATTTTCGCTACTGGTGCTCGAAGTTCCCAGGATGGACGAAGAAGACAAGCTCCATTACTTCACGGAGGGACTCCAGCCGTGGGCCCAAAACGATCTGCGTCAACAGAACATGCAAGACCTCCGAGCGACCTTGGCCGTCGCCGACAGCCTCGTGAACCTCAAAACCCCACCGAGGCCCAAAGAGAAAAGTCAGCCGGGGGGCGAACCAAGGACCAAGGGCGCACGTGTGAGAGCCCCGATCAGAGCAGAGGAGATCAGGGCGGACGTCCTCCACCCACAGCACCCCAACAACTGGAAGGTCCCAGGTGGACGAGGTGCCACGTGTGTGGGGGCACCCACCGGAGCGCCGACTACCCCGATTGGGCCGACAGGCGGATGGCCCGAGCTCGGCTCAACGCCATTCTAACCCAAGAACCGACACTCCCCCTCATTGAAGAGGTACCCCACAACCACCCCACCTCCTCCCTCAATGCCCTACAAGCTAAAGAGACACAACCGAGACCGCGACCGCTCTTGTTCGTGGACTGCGAACTCAACGGCATCCTGGTCTAGGCGCTGGTTGACTGGGGGTGACCCATAGCTTCTTCGCCACCCACGAAGCGCAGCGACTACAACTCGCCCTCTCACCGACTGTCAACTGGGTGAAGATAGTCAACACCGCGATGACGGCCACAAGCGGCGTCGCAAAGGGCGTCAACACTCGTGTGGGACAATGGCAGGGTCAAATGGACTTTCTTGTCATCCCCATGGATGATTTTGGGGCCATCTTGGGGGCCGACTTCGCCCTTCAAGCCAAGGCGGGCATCTTCCTCCACTGTCACAGCCTACTTGTCTGCGGGGGCGACCAACCGTGCTTCATACAAGGCTCCTCGCAGGAAATGCCGCCACCTCAGTTGGTCTCGGCTCACCAGATTCAGCGAGAACACGACCCCACCACGGCCACTTACCTCCTCATGGTGCAAGAGAAGGAGGACGCGGCCTCGCGACCCCACCATCCGCAGGTATCATCCCTTCTCTAGGAATTCAGCTTCCTCATGCCCGACCAGCTTCCAGCGACCTTACCACCGCGAAGGGAGATGGAACACGCCATCAACCTGCTACCAAGGGAGAAGCCACCAGCTCGCGCCCCTTACAAGATGAGCCCGTCACAACTGACGACACTGAAGCAACAACTCGACGATCTGCTCCACACGGGCCACATACGCCCCTCCCACGCCCCTTTCGGTGCGCCGGTCCTTTTTCAACACAAGAAAGATGGATCACTCCGTCTGTGCGTTGATTACAGGGCGCTCAACCGGATTATAGTGAAGAACAAGTACCCCGTCCCCAATGCCAACGAGCTATTCGACCGCTTGGGGAGCGCACGCATCTTCTCCAAGCTGGACCTCAAGAGCGGGTGCCACCAAGTGTGGATCAAGGTGGGCAACGGGCCAAAGACGGCGTGCGTTACCCGTTACGGCTCTTATGAGTTCACGATCATGCTGTTTGGGCTGACCAACGCTCTAGCCACCTTTTGTAACCTTATAAACAATATTTTTCGCCCTTTCTTAGATCAATTCGTCGTAGTTTATCTCGATGATATCTTGATATACAGCAGGACACTGGCCAAGCACCTGCAGCACCTGCGGACAGTTTTCAACACATTGTGCGACCACCAGCTCTACCTCAACCCTTCCAAATGCGCATTCGGCCTCACAAAAGTCAACTTCTTAGGCCACATCGTGGGCCACGGGCAAGTTAAGATGGACCGCGCCAAGGTCGCTGCGATCGACCAGTGGCCACCCCCCTTCGGCACCACCAACCTCCACTCGTTCCTCGGCCTCGCCAACTATTACCAGAAGTTCATCTGCAACTTCTCGTGCATCGCCGCCCTGCTGATGGACCTCCTTCGCAAAGACTGAAGGTAGGACTGGAGTGCGGCCTGCCAGCAGGCTTTTGACCAGGTGCGGGCCCGTATCTCCTCCGAATTAGTCCTTTGCCTCCCTGACTTCTCCCTCCCCTTCGAGGCGCACACGGACGCGTCCGACTGTGCCATCGGAGGAGGTCTCATGCAGAGCAGTCACCCCGTCACCTTCGAGGGATGGAAGCTCAGCGATATCGAGCAGCACTACTCGGTACACGAGAAGGAGTTGACCGCAGTGGTCCACTGCCTGTAGACCTGGCGGCACTACCTCCTTGACGCCCACTTCACGGTCTTCACCAACAATGTGGCGACCAGCTACTTCAACACCCAGAAAAAGCTCTCACCGAAACAGGCCCGGTGGCAAGACCTTCTCGCGTAGTACGACTTCACACTCTGATAC
This sequence comes from Spirodela polyrhiza, assembly GCA_024713555.1. Taxonomy (NCBI): domain Eukaryota; kingdom Viridiplantae; phylum Streptophyta; class Magnoliopsida; order Alismatales; family Araceae; genus Spirodela; species Spirodela polyrhiza. The sequence goes on from CM046547.1 coordinate 2,622,957, forward strand.
AAACCGGGACACACAAACACGGTGCCAGACGCCCTCAGTCGTCAAGACCTCCCCGCCTGCCTCACGGCCACGTCGGCCGCCACGGGAGACATCCTCAGCAATATTAGGTCGGCCTACTCAACCGACCCCCCTACCCAACAGATCCTTCACCAAATCGAAACCGGCGAAACCCGCCGGTTTTGGCTCGAGGACGGCATCATCTATGCTGCAGGTCGCCGTTTGTAAGTACCCGGTGGGGAGCAACTCCGGCGGCGTCTCCTACGCGAAGTACACGACGCTCCCCATGCCGAGCACCTGGGGCAGCAACGAACCCTGGCCCTCCTCGCCAGCAGCTACTACTGGCCAAGCATGGAGCGGGACGTCGAGGCATACGTCCGCACCTGCCTAATGTGCCAATAAGACAAGGTCGAACGGCGTTCCCCGCCAGGTCCGCTCAAGACTCTTTCTCCCCCCGAAGCTCCCTAGGACTCCATTTCCATGGACTTCATCACCGGACTGCCCAGGGTCGACAGTCACAATGCCATCCTCGTGATCGTCAACCACTTCTCCAAATACGCCATGTTCCTCCCCACCCGGATGGGTGCCACGGCAGAGGAGATCGTGGATGTGTTCCTGCACCAAGCCGTCAAGCTGTGGGGGCTTCCCCGGAGCATCATCTCCGACCGCGACTCACACTTCACCGGGCGCTTCTGGACATCTCTCTTCACCTTGCTGGGGACACAACTCAAGTTCTCCACCGCATTTCACCCCCAAATGGACGGCTAGGCGGAACGTGTCAACGGGATGCTCGAGCAGTACCTTCGACACTACGTCTCCGCCCGGCAGGACAATTGGGTACGCCTCCTCGACCCGGCCCAATTTGCCCATAATTCCCACCACAGCTCCGCCACGGGACACTCGCTGTTCGAGCTGGTTCTCGGCCGGCAGCCGCTGTCCCTGCCGAAAGCGGCCAAGTAGTGTGGACCGGGCCAACTCCCAGCGGCCTACCACTACGCCAGTCACCGGGAGGAGCTGTTGGAGGAGGCACGAGAAGCCTTGGGCCGCACGGCACGACAGATGAAGAAGTACGCCGACTGGCACCAATGGGAAGTCGACTACCAAGTGGGCGACTTCATCTTCCTTAGACTCCTTCTCACTCACAAGAGTCTTCAGTGGATCCCATGCCACAGCGGGCTTGTCCTGCAGTACGACGGCCCATTTCGGATCATGGAGCGGGTCGGCCGGCTCGCCTACCGCCTACACCTACCGCCGCACTTGCCCGTGCACCCGGTCTTCCACGTGTCCCTCCTCAAACCTTACTATGCAGACGGCGAGGACCTAGCCCGGCATCAACCCCAACAGCTGCCACCAACAGTCCAGGCCCACTTCTCCGACCAGGCAGAAGACATACTCACCCACTGCACTGTCAACGGGGGCGGTCGTCACCACGCCCACCGCGTCACCTCCTACCTCGTGAATTGGGTTGGCAAGCCCACCTCCGAGGCCACCTAGGAACGGGAGGTCGACCCGTGGCAGTTCGAATCCCTCATCCAGGCCTACCACAACCGGCCAATTCCGCTGCAGATGGCAGAAGCTTCGGGCGGGGGAGGATGTCACACAGGGCCTGATCTTGAGCCGGACCCCGAGGACAACACAACTCCGCATTGCCCGACACGTGGCGGGAGCACGCGGAGGAGCGGGACGCTGGCATGGTGACCAAGACAGGCGAACGGAGACGGCACCACGACACCACGCTAGGGTGAGGGGGATAATGGCGTTGCCCAGATGGAGGATGGGACGGCTGAAGTGGACGTTTAGTCCCACACTGTATGTAAAACGGAACAACGGGAGGCAGGGCCCTACTTAACGGGACCCACGCCTCCGTAATTGGTCACCTTGGTTTTAGCGGATCACCTCACCTCTCTTCGGTAGAAAAGTCGGATCGCGACGATTCGAACTAGAATCCCATAAGGATCCGAGCAGAGCCGCTCGGGAGTCTTGTGACACATCCCCACAGAACTTCTGGTGTCTTCATCGGTACTGTGTTCTTCGAAGGTTAGAACAAGTAGCATAAATGTATGACGGATGAACATATTTGGTTGGTTAACAATGCAAAAAAGCAGAAAATACTCACTGATACAGAAATGCTCAAGAAAGAAACGGAAAATAGAAGTAAATTTCTACCTATTTTCGTCATGTGGAGATAAACCGATTCTTCAGCTGTTCAAATCCAAGAGTATACCTTGATTGAGTCTCAATTCAGGATAAGGGTGGAACTTTCCAACCCCTTCGATTAAAGGGATTAGAGCCTCATTTCCTACTCTAGGAAGGTATAAAGCTATGGAAAAATTATTGGGAAAATATTCTACTGAAACATAGGCTCTTGGGGCGGTACAATGTAAGAAAGGGGATCAGTTATGATGATAATTAAAAAGAACGTTGAAACAATCAATAAAACAAGGGGGAAAAATAAAACTGTGCTACTATGTAGATTTTATTAGCTTCTCCTTTCTTAAAAGAATTTTTTGTCCTTTGTGACATCTCTATTAGGCTCAATTGACATAACAGATGGAGAATATTTTTTATCACGAATGAATCACCTTTGAAACTATTTACACCTTATTTTTCCTAATTATGAAGGATGAAATTAAATCTTCCAAAATTACCAACATCTACACCGAAAAGCTGTACGATCTCTTCCAATTTAGAAACTTAAAATTAACTAATTATAGAAGAAAAGATAAATGTCATCTATATGTGTAATGGGGCAAGTATTTCCTGTTTTCCTTTCTTTTACTTTTTTCTTCAGGTAAGGGAATGATTCAATAAGAATTTGTTTCGGGGAATTATACACTACATGGTTCTCAACCAAAATCTTTTGGGTGGCTGCTTGTGACAAAAGTTCTCAGCCAAAATTTTTTCTCTCATCCAAATTCATTCTTCTACCCACATGGTTCTAACTTCCCTTCTCAGTGATATCCTTATTCCCTTCCTATTTTTCCATGCACTGAAATCTTTCCCAAGTCTACAACTATCACGAAAACTCAAGAATGCATATCACTATTTTAGGCATTTTTCGTGTTTCTTGCAATATAATTTGAACCTCATGAAAAATGACTTCTATGCGAGTTGTATGAAATTCATACGGGTGGTGTACATATGCGACTTACTTGTATATTTTTTTAGAAAAAAATTATGCATTAATTAAATGTCATGATGTACTTGTACACATATGCATCTTAGTTCGTAATCCATTGGTTAATGTTTTCATTGATAGGATGAACTTTCTTGGAATAATTTTGTGTACTTATTCCTAGAGAGAATATTATCCAGTCGTGTACCAATCTTGTTACATAATAAAATTTATTACACGAGAGTAATTGTACTGACACTGTATCTATCTTCGCACCAAATATCCAATAAAGACCATAGTAAAGGCTAATTGTTAAATTAATGGTTATTATAACTCATTGTCTGCTGATTTTTTTGTTCTGCAGTATCCATTTTCCTTCCAAACACTGGTAAATGTTGTGCCATTTAAATATTTAAAAGTAAATCTTGAAATGATACAGTTAGTTTTTGCAAAAATGAATACATGGTTTTTCAAATAAAAAATTTAACACTAAAGTGATTAAATACTACTCTTATTCCTTAGATACATCTATATGTTGCAAAATTAATGATATTAAATATGTGAAAGAAAATATTAAAAATTAATTTATTTTCAAGTTCAAGGATAGAAATGTAGATAACACGAAACGACTTGGTGCTTGTCTACGAACAATCCAGTACTCTCCTTTGGGCCAGCCCTGTAGATAGATGCTAGTGGTATCACATTAAGTAGCTGTCATAAGAGAGCGGGAAGAGGCATTCAACAGTGGAACCTCTCGGTTGAGTTTGTCACAGTTGGCATTATGCAGTGGCCAGAGAAGACGGAGGGCAAAAAAATGGGGCCTGACCAGTGTGGATAAAGAGTGAAACGAGAGGATCGTAGTACAGTCAGGGAGAAAGAACTAGTAATTTATAAATCTAGTTGAACAATGATTTCAGCAATGGTTAATACGATCGTCCCTAACTGGATTTGACATACGGACTAAAGGTATGTAGCTCCTAGAATTATAAGAAGAGTAGACCTGACACATAAGTCATGTATGATCAAATGAAACCAAGTAATTATTTCCTGATTCTTCACATCAACGTATGAGGATTCGCAGGGAAAGCAGGGACATTATGAACAAAATTATTGGCTGAATCCCAAGTCTCCAAGGTTGACTTCCAAGTCTACCCGTTTGATTTACCTCTCTCTCTCTCTCTCCCTCCCCCCTCTCCCCCCTCTCGCCCCCTCCATCCCTATAGATCTACTCCGCCCCATCCCCGTCATCTCAATCGTCCTTGAGGCTCATTGCTCTGCTCTTCTTGAGAGCCGAGCTCCTTCACTGCCCTCAGATGAGCCCTCGACACGACGATGGGGGTTGTCTCTAGAGCCACCAGCAGCATCAGCCTGCTCTTCTTCTTCACCTGCACCCTGACATTGTAGGGGCTGGCACCCGGCTGCACAGCTGAAGGTGGTAGTAAGGACGACTAGCGCGGTCCTCAACTCCATGGTGTCTCACAAAGCCGCCATAACAATGACTAATGTGGCTAAAGTTGTTAATTTAGACACTCAAATTTAAGATTTATAAACTGAAAACTAGAATAAACTTTCTTTAATTATAGAGGTTTCAGGTCGATCCTCAAGGAAATCAGAATGTTAGAGCATCATATAAATTTAAAGCATTGTAAAAACAAAAATGAAAACTAGATAGAGGTTTGTTTTTGTAAATTATGAACTATTAATGTTTTTAACTCTAAAAACTATGAAAAAAAATCATAAAGTATAGATAACTAACTATAAGTTAATTATTTTAAAATTATCTCGTAATACAAGAAGCCACTTATTGAGGAATGAAATTACTAGCAATTGAAAATTAAAAATCTAGAATGAAACAAATAGAGAAAATAATTATGGTAAAATTTAAAAGCCTATACTAAGTACGTTCTAAAATTACGAAAAATATAGAGGTGAGAAACTAACTATGATAAATTCTCCCAAAATATTTTAACCTAAATCCATGTGTCACTTATGTAATCAGATTCGAACTATGGGAAGTTCAGAATGAAAGAAAAAAATAGAAAATGAGTCTTGAAAAATATAAAAACCTATCTTAAAAAGTTTATAAAATCACAAAAAATTACATAAGATAGAAAACCAATTGCACAGATTTTCTAAAAGATAGTGACCTAAATCCCTGTGTAACTTACAAAATCAAATTCACTTTATAGAAAGGTTGAACAAAGAAATTCAAAAAATGACTTCTAGTGATGTGCTTGATGATTCTGTCACGAAATCATTGAAACACAGTATTTGGAAGAGAAAAAACATTCATTGGACTTGTAAGGAAGTCAGGGTCATAGGAAAAATCATAAACTTAGAAGAAACTACATGGTTTGGTACATAATTTTTGTTTTTACCCTAAAAATGATTTATGAAGTTATGCTTGATGATTCTGTCATGAAATAATCAAAACATGATCTTTGGAAAAGAAAAAAAATTCAATGGATTTGTAAGAAGATAAGTATCCACGAAAATTATAAATTTGAAAGAAAATGATGGCTTAATACATATCTCCTTTCTTTTGTCTTGGTGTCACCGCCCATACCTATAAACTTGTAGATAAAGACGAACAACTCTCTAGGAACTCAATGAAAATATATATTAACTAATACTCATCTTTTATAGAATAAAAGAGAGTCTATGAAACTAAGAAAGGAGAGAAATAGGTGAAGAAATTGTGCTTATATCCCTAAGGCCTCAGCTACTTGTCACCTAGCCACCACCTCCTATTTACACACAAAAAAACTCACCCTTTGTTTGCTCTTTTTAAAACTTATATACCCATATCCTTATTGGGCATTCTTTCTCAATCCTTTTGTGGGCTTGATAAAGCCATATCTTTTAGGCATTTTATTTAATTTTTTATGCTCCAATTTACTTTTTCTTGGGCCTTCAGCTTTGTCATTCCACACTAATCCTTGTCACTCTGGCAAATTTGTAGAAGTTAATCTTCTTAGAATAAAATTCTAAAATTTTGAACCTTGATTTCTGATAAATTGAGATAATTCTCAAGGTGATAAACCTTGGGAAAAGATCAGAAAATATTAGTAATTAAATCCATAAATTCATGATGTAGATGTAGCTAATTTTAGAGTCATTTATGCATATCTTTTAACTTTTCTCTAATATGATAATATATAGTAACTCATGCTTACTATGATTAATTGATGTAAAAATAAAATAGATAATTAATTATTTCTTGATGATAAATAAGTATTTATCAATGACTGCCCGTTTGCAGCCATTGTCCGGATCTAGGCTTAGATGACCATAATGGAACTCTACTCATCTTGTTCTACAGCAAACAAGAAAGAACAACGAGCTGAGAGTCTAGCTGAGAGCATCTTCCCCAAATAAGGACAACCTTGATAGAAGGTGATAGAACTAGACGTTACTTAACTTGTATGTCGTGAAACTTTTCTATTTTACATGGGATTCCACATGCCTCATGCAACTCAGTTAGAGTGTATGCTTGTAATTCTTTCAGTTGCTCAACTTTCACCATCTACGTTGTAGTATTCAACTGCTTCACCAAACATGATCTAGTTCTTTAGTTTTTCAGTAAATTCATTGGTTCATGCCAAAGTCAAGCCCAGATTTGGATTGATAATCGGGTGGGTTCCCATATGAGTGATTAGAGGGATTTAATGGATTAAGTTATTTTTCAAAAATATTCTAGGATTCAACCTTTGATTAATGAACATTATACTATTGTGATTGGTACATAAACTTTGCTTGTTTTGTAAAACTACTACTTTTGGTGCTTCTTCAGAAAATTAGTAAGGTTTTAGTTTAAATGAGAGCACTAGCACACTTTTAATAATTAACAACTTGTAAGCTCAAGCATTTTTACCAAAATATACATGTTGGATATTAATGTTGTATCGTGAGTTCAACTAGATCTTAAATTCACATGATATCAAAATTTTAAACATTAAAAAGTATATTGATTTGGTATGATTGTGTGATGCAAGATGGGCGGGTGAACCCACCTTGACAGTGAAGTGTGGGGTGCATCAACAAGAGATGGGACCCTATATGTGGTGAGTAAGGTTGACCCAAGGTTCTACATGGTGAATGCTGACTCAATTGGGTGTAAGGAGGTGCCGAAGAGTAGTAATGCCACCAATGTGTTCATCAGGGCATTGTCAATAGTGCTATTGTAGGGTGACCATCCACATCCACATTCAGGTGGCAAGGGCTCAATGTTGTCAATGTGGCTTTATCGCAAATGCTAGATGACCAATGTGTCAATTCTAGCACACACGTCAAAGTGGCACAACAGTGAGTCCTAACCTATCATAACCTAGCTAGGTCCGATGGCAGTAGAGCAAGTGCAAGATGATACAACATGTAGTAAAGGACTTAGCAGAGTGGGGATAAGGGCTAACCTATAGGCTGAGGCCTGATCAGTCATGACAAGGGGGGTTTCTTGTATGAGAGCCGGGTTGACAGCAGTGCAGTAGCATGAGCTTCAGAGGCTGCGGTCAGTGTAGCTAGTGTTGCTGCAATTGGGCAGCTGGTTCTTTACCAGCACACAATGACACACAGGAGGCTCACGAGCTGATGCACCATCAGCATAGGGATTTGCAAGCTGAAGGTGGCACCAAGTGGGCATCTGGCATGCGCACAAGTGTGCTGTTGACATTCAATGGGCGTGCGACAGCAGTGCTAGGCAAGCACTAGGCAGGTCTAGAGGAAGGGGCACAGCTAGGTGGTTCAAGGCACACAGGTAGGAGCCTTAGTTGGGTGTGGTGACTGACCCCGTGGGCTGGTGTAGTGGCACATGAGTGGGCACGCAAGTGGGCATATAGCAGGGGGCATAGTGGGGCATGTGGCGAACACGTGGTAGGAATGCATAGTTGGCAAGCGCATAGGTAAGGCGTGTAGGCAGTGATCCGGTGAGCAACCAGTGGCCTGGTGGCAGTGACGGTGGTCGGGTGATGTCATCTTCCCCTTAGACTCCCTCTCTCTCTTTCTCTAAATGAGATTCTTAACAAAATACATGTTCTTACTCAAAAACGGCCTCCCTTAGTGGTGGCTCTCCACCCCCTTACAAAGGGGCTCACATAAGCTAAGGGTGGAGGCCCATGCTTGAGGTCCAAGATACCAAACCCCACAAAAAATACACATAGAGTCTCGGGTGGGCCCTCCTCTCTATAGGCCTAAATGAGAATTGCCCAAAAGAGAAGAGGTGAGGGAAAGAACATTGTCTACTTCTCCAATTGGGCCCAAAAGGAGAAGGGGATAGATATGAAAGAAATAAAAGGGGAATGGGCCTTCCCATTCCCACCATGGACCCAACACAGACCCTAGGGATGGGAGGCCCCACATGTGGCAAATCAGAACCTAGGTGGTTCACAAACACATGAAACAAGCAACAAAAGGAAAACATAAGATGGGAAAAAGTTAAAGGCACCTCAGGTGGTATAGCGGAACTTGGAGTACTTCGTCCTTGCTTGTGCTCTTTGGTCTAGTTAAATATGTGTGGGCAAGGTCTCCTCCATCACCTTGACCTCGTGCTGTGGTGGAGAGAGGTCTCATTCACCACCATCATGACTATGTAAGAGCATTGATAAGACCTTTTGATTAGCTAATCATTGACTTTAGTGCTAACACATTTGCTAATCTCACTCTTTGTATCTCTCTCTCTCTCTCTCTCTTGCTTGCTCTTGTTGTCAAATAGGTTATAATGCAGTGCAAGATTATGAGCAGGTTCATATATGGCTAAAAGCTATATTTGAGAGACTCTATTACAAAATTAAATTAGGTTTAAATCATGTAAAAAGGAAGAACCCAGACTTAGGGTGGGAGTAAAATTCAATGTAGCACCAATGTAACTGAACTAGATTTGAAAATGAACTTTATTGGGTACAATATGACATCAAAAGTTTTCTTATTCGGTGAAAGAAAGCCCAAAGGGAAGCTCAAAGATGAAAGCAGTGATATACCAATAAACTTCCCATGAAAGGCAATACAATGAAGGAATAGTGAAGTGAAAACAAAGGAAAGGGGCATTCAACATCATTTTCCTCCCTAGGCCTTTATTATCATAGTTTCAGACCATTATATTTCATACAGAAATAAATTAGGCACAATATGTCAAGCGCAATTATTAATGATCTTGAACTAAAAAATGAAATAATCTCATGTCATTTTGAACATTGGCCCACTCCACTCATTGCCACAATTTGGCATAAAATGATGTGTTTTCAATATAAAACACCAAAATGACTTGAATTGCAGGCATCACTAACACAGTTGACTATGATAAGCCTAACTAACTACCCTCTTGACAAGGGAAGCATGAACCCAAGTGTACCTTTAGGTTTTGAGTCCAAGGGGGTTGATTTCACAGGTAAATCAGGCCCAATCATACTCCAACTTGTCAAGTATAACTGGTGAGGAGTTTTATTGAATACTATTGATAATCATATTATTTAATCTTTCTTCTAATTTAATTTTGGTGAAATACACGAAGAACAAGCTGTACTCATGTTGAAAGGTTTTCATTCATTTTTATGTGCTAAAATGTTTTTTTTCTCAACAAAAAGCTGAACTCCAATATTCTTTTCATTATTTATTCAAAGTAAATATATGGCATACCAATGGATTCAAAATCCTATATTGTGGACCAGTCTGCTTAAATATTATTTCAGAAATGGACCACAAAGTAAAATAAAGATGTTCTCCACTTGATTAGCCTTCTCTGCCAGGTTTAGGATGCGATAAGCCAAAACATAGAAGTTGGGAGTATATTCCCATATCATGTAGCTCTCCTATGACCATCCATGCATTAGCCCATAGTAGTGAGCGCTTTTATCCAAATTAATCTAAAGAATACTATAATAAATAAATAAATTCAACATTTATATAATTTCCTATGAGAATTATTCTTCAATGACTTCAAAGAATAGAAAAGCTTTTGAATTTTACTTTGAAATTCATAAATTTGCATGAGCGCTACCATGTGCATGGACTCTCGTGCTCCCAAAACTAAAGACAAAGTAATTGATGCCCTACATGTGATACAAGATGTTGGTGATTCTTTAATGTCACGGCCAAATCTCAGCCTTTTTAAAATATTTTGATTGGAAGATAATGATTTCGGTTAGTCTGAGTTTAGAATCCCAACAAGGAGAAGACAAGCATTAGGTCGAGGAACACACCAGAGGCATGTCTCGCCTCCCCAATTGCCTTAATCAAGAGCGAGAAGTCAAACCTCAAAATAAATAAAGGGTTTATGATATAGTTGCCCTGTCTATGAGCCTTTTAATCAAACAAGGGAAGAAACAAAAGGACTCAAACAACGAAAGCTCTCACAAACCGTCTTCCCAACAAGTGAACGTGTGTGCGTATACATTTTAAGGCAACTCCCTCTTTTATTGACAGGTTTACGTCCGCTAGTGAGTGGAGAGATAGGCTTTCCGTCCTTTTACTCGTCCTCCACTTCCAAGTAGCTTAAAAGGTTTCACAAGTCAAACCTACAGTAAAGAAAGGGTTTACCATCGATTTCCTCACCAACGTGCCGCATTCTGTAACTTAGTCGTCCCAACTAAAGGATATAATATTCTATTCCATGGTCTCTAAACGTCATTCCTAAGAACACGCTAGTCTCTCTACACGTGAGTCTGCGTGCATTATATGAAACCCTCACCCTTCCCCCACTCTCTTGAGTATTGGCCGTACCTCTAAAGGAGGAAAGAGAGACATTTACACCCCTCCACCTTCTTGAGTACGTTTAGGTAATGGTGGGGCAAGTCAAACCCATGCTAATTAATGGGTTCATCAGCAATTTCATCACCAACCTCCCGCATTCATCTAATTAATGGGCTCATCAGCAATTGAAACTATTTAAATTGCTAAAAGCCTTAAAAATTTCATCATCAACCTCTGCACGTGAAGGTGTTTATTTACCTTTTAGGAACCCCTCTTTTATTATTAGAGATAAAAGGGATATCTGCGAGACGCCCTTGTGGGAGCCTCAACCTTTGGAACCACCTTATGCAGGGGGCTAAAGAATCAAATACAAAATATGTGAGTGGCTTATCTTCCATTTCACCACCAATAGTGTTGGGCACAGGGTATATGGCACTTTCATAAAAGCCCCTGCGCGTGTACATTATTAGCAGACCTTTCTTCTTCTTCCGATTTGTCTCAGTAGTCTTGTGATGATCGTATCTCAGTCGTCCATTTTCACGGCTTGTACGGTGCAGTTCTGGCTCCTGGGTATAAATTTGAACAGCCGAGTCGTCCTGTCCAGTACCATTTTAGCGGGCGAGCAGGTCGGCTTGTGGGTGATGTCTACGGGCGGCGGCATGAAGAAGAAACCGAGAGCAAGCTCCATTTTCTCGCTCAAGTGCGGTTGCAGGGACAACCGGGCCGTCTCCATCTCCGGCGATCTCGTTGGCACGCCGCCCACCCCGCTCTCCGGCCGCCTCCACTCTCATCGCCTCCTCTCCGGGAGGCCGGAGAGCTCCTCGGCGGACACCACCACGCTTATGACTGGCACGACCTCTACCTCTCGCGATGACGACGACGACGACTACGACGACGGCAACGAGGAAATTACCGCCGCCTCTCCGAGCTTCTCTGGGCTCCTCCGTCAGCTGGGCGAGCTGGAGAGGAGCGTCGTCTCCTGGGCGCCCTTCTCCAGATGGGGGGAGACGGAGGAGGAAGAGAAGGAAACGACCCATTGCCGACCGCCAGCCGCCGTGGCCGCCGTTGCGAGAGGCCACCGCCGCAACGGTCGCCGCCACCGGCGGAGCATTAGCGACGGAGGCGGCGGTGGCGGTGGTGGTGACCGCACCGCCAGTAAGGTGGGGGGTTTCGTGGCGGTGGTGAAGCAGACAGAGGACCCGTTGGGGGACTTCCGCCGTTCTATGTTGCAGATGATCGTGGAGAAGGAAATCCTCGGCGGGGAGGAGCTGCGGGACCTCCTTCACCGCTTCCTCTCGCTCAACTCGCCGGCCCACCACGCCCTCATCGTCCAGGCTTTCGCCGACATCTGGCGCGACGTCTTCTCAAGCTACGGCGGCGAGGACCTCCTTCCCTGCCCTCTTCGCCGCCACCGCGAGCCACACCGCGATTTCCATTATCACTATCGGCGGACTCGTTGACCACCGCCAACGTCCATTGTTTTCGGACAACTGTAACCTCGATTCCTCCATTATTGCCTAATATTCTAGCAGGCGGTGGGGCGATTGACTTCGATGCTCAGCATCATCCAACCGCAGCTCTTCTCTGTCTGCTCATCTCTCTCTCTCTCTCTCTCTCTCTCTCTCTCGCTATCTCTCTCCCTTCTCTCCTCCCTCTTTCTCTCTCTTTCTTTCATGCGGGGACGGCGTCGCTGTCTGCGCATTATTACGATGGGTGACAATTGGTCCGGCCAGGGCGGCGGGCAGCTGCCGTTTTATTCAACCAGGCCCGTTGACGTCAAGCTCCCGCGTAATCATTGCAGCCAGCGCACCAGTCACCCCCCTTGTTCAATAACCATTTTCCATTTTTTTTAATCTGCCATCGATTAGAAAATTCTATCAACTTCCGAGATTCAAGGCGAAGCATTCTTACAATAGTCCCATCTCTCTCTCTTTCCGTGTATACCCTGCCGTATATATTATGAAATAAGTCAAACGAGTCGACTATGACGAGTGTATACTCCAAATAACTGGTAGCAAGAGTGGAAGTGTACGACAAGTCAGCCTTTCCGCTGAGCTTTATCTGCAATGTTCTGCCTCTCCCCATCTCTCTAGACGTGTTTACTTCAATGGGCTTAGAATGGAAATTCCCCGGGTTTCCTTCTCTACAGAATTGAATCATTACAAGATGTTTCGGATGGATTTCCCTCTAAAAACGGGTTCTTCTATAACGTCCCTTCTCTCCAACGCTGGATTATATTCTACGGCAGGAGTAACTCAACACACAATAAAGAGTTCGATTATAGGGAGATGGATCGACGAAACTTCAAAATTGGATATATTGCGAGAACGCGGCCTCTTTCTCTCTCTAGAAGTGAATTGTTTTTCTCTTCAGGCTCATTGTTCATATTATTGATTTCAAAATAGCCCTCGGCTTGAGCATTACTCTCACAAGTAAGACAAACAGACTTACTTTTTAGGAGGTATAACACAGAGAGAGAGACAGAGAGACAGAGAGAGGACGGGCAGCTGGGTTGGAGAAAGAGACGGCACAAAAGAGACTGACAGAGAGGGGGAGAGGGAGAGGTTAATCACGGTGCAACTCAGATACACCCATAGCAAAGGACACACCGCCTACCTCATCCCTTCCCATTGCTGATGGCTACCCTGCACGTGCAGGGGGAGAGAGAGAGAGAGAGAGAGAGAGAGAGAGAGAGAGAGAGAGAGAGAGAGAGAGAGAGAGAGAGAGAGAGAGAGAGAGAGAGAGAGAGAGAGAGAGAGAGAGAGGGAGAAAAGTGGGGAAGAAGATGGCGGAGGGGAGACGAGTACAGGTCGGCAGCATCAGCCGGGCCTGACAAAAAGCCGACGAGTACCTCCGGCAGGCGCTAAGACACGAACGGACATTGAACCTACCGTTGAGAGGAGGGAACTCATCCCGGCGACTCTCGTCGGACTTGCCGGCCGGGGGCCCGCCGGTGCTCTCCTCCACCCGTTCTCCGCCTCCTCCAGCGCAGAGATTCCCCCCTTCCGACGACAAAGTCCAGATTATATTCAAAACATCAGTTTGAATGGAGCTGCTCGGCTGGGAAGGGGAAGCGCTGAGGGCCCATGAACAGCTGTTCAGTTTGTCAGATCTCGGAGGCGCCTTCCGAGGGCCCCATCACCTCTGCAGAAGGCAAAGGAGATCCTCCCTTCGACGACCGGAGCCACGGGCGCCGTCGGCGTCCGGCGGTCCTCCTCAGACAGCTGACCAGCGGGCCGACGTCGCGTGGGGGGAACGATCCCGTCTGAGTGACGCAGGAAGCAGGTCAGAGGAAGACGCTGCAATGTTCGGGTAGGCTCCATCTGGCTTCGCCAGAGCTTTCCCGTGCTTTGGCTTAATAATACGTCTGTTAATACAATAAATGGTTCTCATTTACTCTAATAAAGGCATAGTTTGACTTTCAGGCTGAACGCATTTGCAGGAAAGAAAGCCATGGCAACCGTGTGACCAACATCTACTGGAGAACATCGCCAACCGTTGAGAAAGTGGAATCATCTGGGTCCTATCCGTGCCCAGTGTCTCATATCAAAAATTACACAAAGAAACATAAGATTTCAGGATATTTTCTATGATTCCTCATAGTTGGTACTAGTTCTCTTAATAAGACTAACAAGCCTTGGTTACTACAAATAATGTGATTTATCAATAAAATAATATCAATTGGTGTCTTTGTTATCAATTCCAAGCTGATCAAATAATAATTAAATGATTAGTAACAATGATTAGATCATTTCATTCCACGTGTTGTTTTATGATGGCTAAAGATATATTTTCACCCATTAAGTTATGTTGTTGTTATCCTTTGTGATGTAATTCAGTTTTTGCTTGGTCGAAACATGTCGACAATCTAAATTGATGTACTAATAATCAATGCTTGAAGTTTAAGAACAATCAAAATTTTAAAACATTAGAGAAATTAAATGATAATTCAAGTACATAACCGAAAGTTATCCATTTTTTGATGCTCATGTAAAATTGTGATTGAGGAATACATAATTTATTTCTTCACTTCTACTAAGCCAAAATTTAGACCAATCCTGCTTTCTTTCTTCCCCAATAATCTTTTCAAAATAATAATATGAATAAACAAGAAAAGAGAATATGATACTTCTGGTAAAAGATTTACAGGACCATCAATATTGAGAAAACTGTATTTTTTGTAATTTTTCAACCCTCAATAATTTTCCAAAATGTGCCTTGCTGTGTTGGTCCAAGAATTCATTCTTTTATATGCATATAATAATTATAGTTCTAAAAATAAAATCAAGAAGAAAAAGAAAAACTTATGAGTGTTAATGGGACTTGATGGGCCAAATGTTTTTACAGCCTTCAAATAGCCATTGAGTATTTTTTCCCTAGGACCACTCCTGACATGCTTCAACATTTTTGGGGAAGAACTGTGGTCATAGACTTATGGATAGACTCTAATGAGATGAGGTTATTCAATATTGTTGACAAATTTATGATCTAATTCTATTTTTAATCCTTAAAGACGACCAAAAAGTTTTAAGGATTTCAAATTCTCAAGTCCTAATATAGTTGATTTTGAAGAATTTGATCCACCACAGTCATTTTTGAGGTACAAAGTGTTATTTTGCATCTCAACCAATGTGATAGTTGACTTTTGCCACTTGGGGAAAGAAGTGTTAATTTAAAGCACATATAGAGTCATAATTGTTATTTAGTTTTGGAAACTTTTCACTGTTAACAGGTCTCATTGAGTCCAAGTAAAAGAGCTTACCTTTCTATGAAGATGTCTTATTTAAAAACTACTCTATTTACTGCATTCCCACTATCGAATGTAACATGTAGTGAAACATTGTCTTGAAAATGCTTGTGAAAGCTGTCTAATGAATATTTTCTATAGTTTTAAAATTATTTTTTTGTACAATCAATTATTGTTTTAAGCTTTTAGTGCCTTGTCTGAGTTAGTCTTTATAGTATGAATCCATTGTGAAGCCTAGATGGCATGTTGATAGAGGTTGCACTTTACACTTTCATTCACCTATAGGGAAAGCTTGGTGCAGTCATCAGTTCTCTTAAGGGTAGGAAAAGTATTACCCCTTCACGTCTTGTATGATGTTACCTCAATGAGCTTCAAATTATATTTCATGATCCATGGTCTTTACGCATTCACTGTAATTGGGTATAATGGTGAAACCACCTAGAAATTAAGAGGGGTGAATTATTCATATCTCCAAATGGAAAAAGATAAAAAAAATATTATAAATTCAAGTGAGTACACATTGTAAATGACTAAGAGGATCAAGTAAGATAAATACATAACTCATAGTGCTTTGGCACTACCATTCTATTGTACTCAAGTCATTAGAGACTTGTTCACAAGGTTCATCAGATGATATAGAAAAGTAAAAACTAAGTCAGCTTGCTTCTACTAGGTTCATAACCCTAACTACTTAAATACCCCTTGGACTCTCTTTTACATCATTACTTTAAGAGCCCAAACATTACATATTTGATATGAACTTGCCATTTTATATTTGTAACACTACCTAGCTAAATGCTTGCAAGACACAATTTAAGAGCCATGAGTTTAGACAGCATATCAATATAGATTTGGTATGAGCTCACAAATTTAGATTCATGGCACTAACTACTTGAATCGCCCCAACACTAAAGCTTTGATTCTACCTCGCTGTTCTAGATTCATAACTCCAGAAATGCCTAGATACCTAAAAACAACTATTCTTGTTGAGAGACTTCTACCCAAATTAAATTTTATCAAAAGAATAACATTTAATGTCATAATAATTGATTCCTAAACATCATTATCGCTTGATTTATGAACTTAGAGTTACAACTTTCTCTTTTAGATTAAGGACTTTAAAATATTGCTAGTGTAGATTCAATTTGGTTGCAATAACTTGTGCAAAGATATAACTTTATTTAAACTTCTCTATTGAATTTTCATAATTTTTTCCCCTTTTGAATTTTTAATTTCTCATTTCTATTGATAGATTTTTTTTATTCATTCATTCGTCAATAGTTTGCCATGGTCATACTCCATGTTGTTCTAATATAAAGATTTAGATCTGTTATTATTGTAGTGTAATATTTACTTTATGAGTTTCAAATTACTATGGGATTTCTCTTCTAACATGATATGGTGTTAATTTCAGGACAGGCTATCATCTAATACTTTATAATCATATCTATTGTCACACTGATTTCATATACCATAATATGTCCACAAGTCATTATGGTGCTATCCTAGTGGGAAAATATTTTGTAGAACTCCAGCTTTGAGGCATATATTTTGCATTACAAGTGTTATGCATTGGCATGTGAGTAAGCTATACAATAGCAATCTAGCTTCTGAGACGTTTTTAAAGTATGAAACTCCATTTACTGAGTTATTAATATACCACTCCTAGATATTGACTCCTAGATTCTATACTTGTACTCCATAACATGTATTCTAATGTATTCTAGTTCATATATATTGACTAATACAACAGTGCAAATGCAATGTACTAAGATATATCTTTTAATATACTGACTAGTATTGCAGTGAAAATTTCATTTGATAAGATATGTAGCATCATTTACCAAGTAATATTTTAATAAGTTAAATATTTTATCATTTTATAAAATTTATTTTTGATAAAATAATATGTTATTCGATAGTGTCATTCTCATGTACCTAGTTGCTTAGTATACAGAGTTATTTATATACTAATCATAAGTTTGATACTTGTACTCCCACATGTAAATTCTATATGCATAGATATTGTGCTCTTCATATTGTGTTATTACACAACATGGGCAAGGAAGAGGTGCAGACTTCTAAACTTGGTTTCAGCATGGCAATAAAAACTGGTCTCTACAACTTATCATTTTTCCATGTTAGTATTGCTGAAACTCTCTTTAAAACTTTCTCAACCTACCTACTTATTTAGGATAGAACTTACAACATAATTGATGGCGAGATAATTAGGGAAGTCGTAGCAGTTACTAATGAAGAATGCTACGATGAGGGCATTTAGAACAGCTTCTCACATCCCTACAACTAAAATAGTGAACCATTCTTCAGTCTCCAACTTTAATTTCCTTGTAGCACGCGAATGGAGAGCTTTTATAGGGCCGTCTGATGCTCACATTTAGACTCTTGTATGAGTAAGAGTGGGGTTTGATTCAATCCCATTTCAACTGCGTTCAAATCAGAGTGAGATTCAGCGAATTTAACCCTAATTCGCTGACTAACTCGAAAGCCTACTCTCACTTTGAGGAAAGTATGTGTGAGACTAGCATAAATTAAAAAAATCAAATTTGTGAGGGTAACCATTTGAAATATACAAGGAAATCTAGATATCGTGATAGAAATTGGAAGAAGATGTTGTTCTCCTCCCCCTGCCCCACCCCCCCCCCCCCCATTCACCATCTTCTTGACTTCCTTCTCTCTCTTCTCTCCCAAATGGCAGGCCACCAACCTCGTATTAATTGCGGTTCTCTATCCCTGAAAGCACATGAGAACAGTAAATACCGTCATCTGAGTAACCCAAGATGATACAGGTGCCAGAATAAATACAATTCGAGCCATAGAAGTTGATAATTCGTAAGGGGCTAATTTTTCGGACTGTGATTAGTAACTAATTTGTTCATGATATTCAAAATAAATTGAGAAATTTTGCCTCTAAAATTTTTTTTGAGGAATAGATTCCTTCGCAGATTGTAAAGGACCGTGGGCTATGAAATCATCGCAGTTCCCAAAGGAAAGGGGAAGGTTTTCCTTTTGCTGTGAAAACTTGAAGCTTTAGAAGTCCTCATGAACAATTCAACTAGATTTCTGTGCCGTTTGATTACCTCCTCCGCTCGGCCTGCGCCTTCGAGCTCGGTCCTCGCCTGAGCCGCGACCCGGTGAGACTCCGAGACAGCGAGCACGGAACGTACACGTTTAGAAGGATCCCTCTGCCGCAGCTTCCCGCCCGCCACTCCTTGCCGCTCCTCCTCGCCCTGATCTCCTCCACGGCGTCGGCGGGTTGACTCGCCGGCGCCACTCCGGCGAGGAACCCTTCTCCGAGGGCGCCCTCGCCGCCGCAGGCCGGCGACACACCGACAGCAAGGTCAGACCACCACAGCTCAGAGTGCGACCTGGGGAGGTCGCTCAGAAGACTCATCGTCTCCTCGCAGCACCTCTCCATGACCAAGTAGAGGACGGAAGAGGAAGGAAGAGGAGAGCAGGAGTTAGCAGCAGCTTCTTGCGGCCTTAAGTATCGGGTTGCACTCCATGACTCGGTCTCGCTTCGGAGTCAAAGATGATACGCCCTTTGAATGCGCCCCCCCCCCTTCCTTCTCCCCCTAAAAGCACGCATCTTAACTCATTAGATTTATGAGGATCTGGAGGGCCATGCAGAGGTCCACTTACCTTGTCGTTATCTTCTTCAACCTTTGACTGAAGACCATATGGGGTAGAACGAAGGAAGAAGCTGGGTCATGGGGGGCGGAGACCGGCGAGGTAGCGTAACGTTATACCTCCCCAGAGGCAACGGCGCCGCCACCGTCGCCGGAGCGCCTTCCTCTCTCCGTCCGAGGGAAGAAGCCGCCGGGGCACCACATCACGGACCGCGTCGGCCGTCTCTTTCTCCTTGTCTCAGCGGAGATGTTACGTTTAAATTCCCGGCGAGACCCCAGAAAATCCGCCGACTGTCCGGAGAACGGCGCCGCCGACGGGGGCCAAGTGCAGAAGAAGATGGCGTGCCCCGGAAAATACGGGCCCAAGGCCACGATGTCTCAATACGCCCGATGTTAGCGTTCTCTTTGCATCCGTGGAAATAATCTGTCCCCACTAATGTAAGCCTCCTCTTTGCATCTGCGTGTGTATGTCTGACCCAATATCAATGGGACATGATGTCCAGAAGTCCAGCTTTATCCTGCATGTTTTTTCCTCCTCAGCTTCACTTTAAAAGCCTTCAAAGGGTAAAAATGGCTCCTACTCTTTCAATGGGTCAAGTATAAGTTTTCCTGAGTTAAACCATCCAAGTAGCCCTCAGTTATCTTAGAGAGTGGCGTCCACCCTCTCCTCCCATGACACCTGGGCTCTTTTTCAGGTAATAATTATGAAATCGCCTTGATTAGGCCGTCAAACTTCAGACACACCAGTATTTTTGCTTTATTTACACAGGCTAAACTTAGATAAGACTTGACAAGGCTCTATTAGCTATACTTCATGCAAATAGTTCAAGAAATAGTTGGGATAATTTGCAACGACGACCCATCTGGTGGCGATTATTTGACCAAAGAGTTGCATATCAGAAGAGTCGAGTGAAGAAGATCAAGGTTATCATTGAGTAAAGACTGTTCAGTCTTTTCTCCTTGAGTGGGGTAGAATAGATTACGTCCTTTGTAGAAGGAAGGTAGACCAGGCCATGATTATTAAAATAGGGTTTTTGTACTCTAGAATGGACCTCTTGCAAGTCTAGGACATGATTGACTGCACATTAGGACAAGAGAGATTTGGCTCTTTTTTATTTCACGGATTTCCTTAAAGTTCACGGCTCTTGGAGAAAGAAGGTTATGATGAGTCAACTCTCACATAATGACCAAGATTTGAACATAATGTGTACCATGAAAGCGACATTACGATTAGCATATTTCTAATGGATGATGTGCCCCTTGTGTAATTACAACAAAAAATAATTTAGCAAAGTATTGCATTTGCGCAATATTTTTGTGTTTTTTAGTAAATATTTATACCTTTTAGAAAATAAAAAAGCTGCATGATGAAAGTATATAAAATAATTTTGTATATAGAATTATATATCTGACTACATGCCAAGACGTTGCATGGAAAGACGTAAACATCTTTTTCTTTATTTCTTTGACAGGAATTATGTCTTGTGTGAAAAAAAATGTGTTAAGACCATTAAAGACTCACTCTTCTATCATTAACGCCGTGTTCTTCCTTCATCACTCCTCACCGCTCAAGCCATTGAGAATTAAGTGCAATTTCTCAAGTCGTTGAGTATTAGGCAGATATAATTCAAAACTTTGAGTAACATAACCTACTTGATGATGTAAATGATTAACTTATTTATTTGGGACAAGTTTCTAAATTAACAAAAGAATCAGCATTGTAAGTGATCCATGTGCTTCAATCACATCAATGCATATGGCTTGAAGCATGACAAATCAAGATAATTTGATCCTAAAATGTTCATGATTAATGGGCAGCTGCGATCTAATGCATAGTAAACAAAGCGAGTTAGTAGTTCCTCAAGCTATAACTTAAACGGAAAAGAAAAAAATAATCCTCAAGAGAGATGAGAATTTCCTTCCTGGGCTCGACAAGGATTTGGCTTAGAGGCCCATTTATAGAAATTTTCTGTGGGCCCCTCGGAAAGTATATTCATCAAATATATATATATATATAAAGTGTACAATCCGATCCAAAAGTGAAGGTTTTTGGAATTATTTTTTCAAAGATAAGAAATCTTCTGGATAAAACTCTCGGTATTTTACAGAGCTTTTTTTACCAACTGGGGTAAGCTAAGCTGGCCGTAGCAGCTACAAGTTATAACAAGCACGTATATGCCCGCCGCCCGCCAATCCAGTTTGGGAAAGGATTCGGTCCAATAATTCGCCCGCCAAAATTTCCCAAATTCCGGATCCGATATGCACCGCTGATACAGAATTGGGTCCCACCCGCACACCCCGGCCGCCGGTCAGCCGCCGCCGCCGCCGCCACCGCCGCAGTCAACAAACCGCCCCCACCGCACCGCCCCGCGCCGCCCTAACACCGCGGCGGCTGTCGTGCTCCGCCAGCCCACCTCCCCCGCAGGCCTCGAGCGGTGCCCCGATCCCCCTTGCTCCCTCTCTTCCATATGTAGGCAAACCCTCGTCCCCCCAACCTCAGGGCAGCCACCATCACCACCGTCAGCTCCCATGGCCGCCGCCGCCGCTGCCGCCGCCGCCGGACCCATCTCCGCCGGGAAGGTCGGGGGCGACCCATCTCTCTCCCCTTCGCCGTCGCCCTCTCGTTCCTCCTCCAAATCGCCCGCAGCAGATTCCAGCCCCGGCAGCGAACTCGAGCCCTCGAGCCCTAATTCCGACCCCTGCGACTCCAAGGGCTTCGGAGGCCCTCCGCCGGGGGGGAGGATCTCCGCCGCCCGCCGCCTGCCGCCGCCGTGCTGGACTCAGGAGGAGACGGGCGCCCTGATCCAGGCGTACCGGCACAAGTGGTACGCTCTCCGCAGAGGGAACCTGAGAGCTCCGCACTGGGAGGAGGTCGCCGACGCGGTGGCCTCCCGGTGCCGGCATCTCTACGCTGCCGCCCCAGGCAACCCCAAGACGGCGGTGCAGTGCCGCCACAAGATGGAGAAGCTCCGGAAGAGGTACCGATCCGAGAAGAGGCGGCCCCACCGGACCTCCTGGGTCCACTTCCGGGAGATGGACGCCATGGAGATGGGGACGCCCGGCGGCGGAACTGGGAACAACGGGGGCCCCACCTCCGCCGCGAAGGGGGCGCCGCCGCCGCTGCCGTTCCTGGAGAGCTTTTCCGGCGAGGACAATGGGCACGATAGGAGTGACGAGGAAGAAGAAGATGATGATGACGACGACGACGACGACGACGAGGGCCTGAGGAACGGCAGCGTGATGCCCATATCGGCTAATGGCGGAAAGCCCATCGGTGATCTGAGATTCCAGGTCCCGAAGGTTGGGAGGACCAAGGCCAACGACTGGGGGAAACCTAAATCCCACAACGCCGGCGGGAGCAACGGATGCTTCAAGGGGTTTCCCGGCGGGACGGAGAGGAAGGCGGCGCCTTTAGCGCCTGCGGCGATGGTGCATAAGAGGGTGGAGGAGAAACGGAGGAAGGAGAGGGAGCCGGCTGCGCTGGAGGAGGTGGCGGCGGCGGTGAAGATCCTCGGGGATGGGTTCTTGAGGGCGGAGGAGATGAAGATGGAGATGGCCAGGGAGATGGAGAAGCTGAGGATGGATATGGAGCTGAAGCGGACTGAGATGGTTCTCGAGTCTCAACGCTGGATTATTGACGCCTTCATCAAAGGGATTTGGCATGGAAAGAAGAAGAAGGCCAGGGTCTCCCCAGATTCGCACTAGAACCATCCTCCATCCCAAGCCTTGATGATGGGTACTAACCACGGCGGGCGAACCAGGACTTTCTCTAGGGTTTCAAAAGGTTAGGGATGGATAGTTCCTCCACAGCCTCATCTGCAAAGCTCTCTCTCTCTCTCTCTCTCTCTCTCTCTCTCTGTGCATCTGCTGTCTGCTAATCGTTCTTTCAAGGATCTCTTTCTCTTCGGCTTGTTGGGAAGCTCTCTCAGGGATGGATCCCTTGACTCTGTAGTAGTCAAAGCATAGATATATTTTCTGATCTAACCAAAGACTGGCGTGGGCCATCTCCCATCTTATCTGTTCATTCCCTTGGATTATGCGTGCCCTGATTGTTCTATGGTGCAGAGATAATTTTACCTGGATGGATATACAGCTTTCTTATGGGGATCATCTCCTTCCTTTTTTGCTAGGTTTTTCTGTTGAATCGGTACTATAATATTAGTCAACTTCTGGATCTGGGATCTTTAGAATATATAATTCCATATGCCAAGCAGGAAAGTTTCTTGTTTTATGCATAATGCTGATGTGTTATGCTGGGCAAGTCAATCATATCTTTACTTCTTGTTGGTGTGTCTACAGATTCTTATGGTCTATATCCTCATATAGTCCAAGCTGTCTTCTTGACACAATTAATGCGTATAAATGCATCCAGTTTTTCAGGCAAATGCTGTCCAATTGCTTTGATTAATTGCTTATCAAAGAAGTCATTTGACTTAACTAATCAAAACACTCCTCAACTTATGTCTTGAAGATTCACGCTCTGTGAAGCTCTTTTCTTGTTTACTAGTTTCAGTGGTACCTTTTTTTTTTTTTTTTTTATCAAGCTGGTATCTGCCATTGCCTAAGAAAATATAATTTTACCACCTTCTTGATGATCCTTCCTTGATGAAGCCACCCATTCATCGCATTGTTCACAGAAGTCACTGTCTTCTTGGCCCTATGTGTTGATCCAAATTTAAATGCGCAGCTGATTATTGATGAGCTTCTTGCGCATTATATGGAAAAATAGGGAATTTATTAGGCTAAACTGGGATAATCTGTATTTGGACTCGGTTTTCATTTATTTTTCATTGCGAATTCTGTATTTCAGAAGCAACAAATTATTATTATCAGTACGTTCCCAAAAAAAGGCTGTTGTGAGCATAAGGTCGTGGTATTTTTGGAAGATAAATAGGGTTTCACATGTTTTTTGTAGAAGTGATCAAGACAATTCCGTGTAGAACATGGGGATTTATTGGGCACTTAAATATTTTGTCACATGCTTAGTTCTAGCTTAGTATTCATGCAAAGTACTCAATGTGGTTCAACTTTTTCTTCCATTAAATGCAATGGTTACTTAAATTGAGTTGTAGATCTGAGTAAGTACGCTTTTCCTTTAGTACCCAAAGATTGTGTGATCATGGCCGATTTAGTATGGCTCCAATTTATTTATCAATCTTTTATTTAAATCTATCGAGTGGACTCATCCGCTACCACCTTGTCAATGAGGTTGAAAATCAAAGCTCAAATTGGAATGGAGAATTATGTAGACATTATCCAAACAAAGTTTGCTCAAGTCTTTGTTTGGAAATTATTATTGTGCATAAATGAAACTTGTTAAATTTTATTGACAACTTTCTTTGAGAAAAAAATCGAAGCATGAATTAACTATTAATTGCATGTGATTTAAGAGTTTTAAAAGGTTATTTGTTCATTTTCTTGAACACAAAGATTAAAAAAAGATAAGTGAAATGAAGCTTGGGGCCTACACTTCACTAACACATGAGGTTGTCCTTTGTCGTAAAACTCAAAAATCTATTCTCAAGTTAGAGAATGTACACGTGTACCTTTGTTTGAGTTTATATATTTTTCTTTGAGCTTGGAAGGGAATGATGAACCTCATCATAATATTTTTATAATTCTTATGCCAAAATAAAATTATTAGTACCTCAATACTTCATGGTTACCATTTGTGAGAATATTTCAAGTAGCTAAATAATTAGGTATTGATTACCTATCGTATCTTATTAGGTCACCAAGCATGGGCAAAAATTTGCAAATTCAACCATCCATAAATCTATTTTAAAAGGAAAATTCTTTAATCTATTTTTTAATTTAGATGATTGTGTAAATAACTTATTTAATGTATTAGACAATAAGTCTTGGTGCTTTGACACTAACAAAAAGACCTATTTGTCCTGGATGGCATGGTGGGGTATGTTGAAGATTTAGTGTGTTGACCTTTCATAATTTGTCTGCAAATTCACCCATCTATGATTTCCTTACTTTTTTACTTTACTTCAATTAACTCATCTTCTTTATTAAGTGTGTAGTATATGTTATGAACTAACTAGTGATGTTGCCTTATAAGCATTTTAGTTTGTCATGGTGTGTTTTATTTCTCATGTTAAATGCTTTCCTCTTTGTGTAGTATAATGTTTCAACATTTTGTTTTCAAGAGAAGTATTATGATTGTTAAATCATCAATTGCTAAAGTATAAAAGTATTTTTATTGAAATGCACAAAGATGAGTTACCACTTAGTAGTTGATAAATTTGCTAAAATATTGAAGAAGAGTCTTGTGTACAGACAAAATTGGATCACTATGAAGATCATACTAGACAGTTATATTTCCTAAATTAACCATGGATGTAACAATGGTTTCAATATGTCGCTTGATTTCACACAATGACCTATTGGTGTTCTCTGATGTATGAACTTGTGGTGGGCATATTTTATTGGTGTCAATCTGATTGTTATAACTTTTTGGAAGTACTATAATTACTATTTGAAAATTATTACTCCATTCTCAATGAAAACTCTGTAGGAATTGTCATCCATTTTATTGTTCATTTTGAGCAAAAGTACCCCTTGTGAATATGGAAATGTCATTCACTAAAGTTAGATTGTTGACACTTTATTCTATCATGTAGTATGGATGCTATCATTATCTCTATGGTATATATATTCATATTATTCATTATCTCAAGGTGCTAGTACTTTTCATTTTCTTTAGTATAATAGCTCCTAGCTCATCTATTCTCGAAATTTGTAGCCTCAAAAATATTGAGTTCTACCTAACACCCACTATTAGTTTTTGCCCACTAAATAAAAATCCTTTTAAAAAATATAAATGTAAGTAAATCTTACATGCTTCTGTTATGGAAGTTGGAGTCTGAATGTATTAGATTTAAAAATCACTATACAATTGGTTTCTCCTTAATAAATGCTAAAAAATACAAATTTTACACAAGGAGTTGAGAAATGGATATTTGATTTATTATCATCATAGGACTTCAATTCCTCACTTTATTGACATTAAAATGTTCAAAAAAAATCACCATTTGTTCTCATCCCAATAAGCTACGCACAAATTCTTATAATAAATTTTTATTTTATCTATTCTTTTTCTCGTGATGAATTTGCCTTTCATCCTGTGTAGTTGATTATTTGATTGTGTCATTTTCTTAAAATAAATAAAATTGTGAAACATCTATGATCTGATCTTAGATTTGGTAAAACTTCAACAATTTGAGCATAAATCTATCGTCATTTAATTGAAATACAAAATTACTTTAATGATGATTCTAAATGATCATTTTACTCTTATGGGTATTTTCTAGTTCTAAAATAAGACCAGCATAAAAGTTTCTCTTGAACTCTCTTGACACCATCGTGACGGTGTATAAAATTTTACAACGATTGACATGAGTTCAGATTCAAAAATTCTCCAACTGTTGTAAATGTCCAAATTGAGATTTAAGAATAGAATGAGTCTAGGGTAGACATTATCAAATAAACCTCACACAAATATCAAATTAACTATTTGTAATAATTAAATTTATTTTAATTGTACCATTTCAAGCAAAATTTGACCTTTCTCAAAATCGTGCAAATGCCTCTACTTTTCCATTATATAGTTTACTATAACCTATGGTAGTTGCTTCAAATATAAGATACACAATCACCTCATTACATGCAATTATGATTTCATTATTGGATAATTCATAGACAAAGGACAATAATTGAACTGGTAGAGCTGGTAAAGGGTGCCAATGCAGCATCATGACAATCAACATTATTGAACTAGATAAGAGGATCAAGATTTGAATGAATTGATAATTCTTATATATGCAAAAATTAAAATTTCAACTATGGTGTCAAGTCTCACAAAATAAATAATAATTAACATTGACAAAGTATTAATTAATTGTTTCAAAAGTTGTCCCAATTTCAAAATGTTTTATCCATAGAATCAAACGAGTTGGCATTATTGGTCAAAGTAGTGCGAAAATAAGAACCAAAAGAGGGAGATGAATTCTTTTTTTTTTGAAGTTCAAAGATTTGGTCTAACTTAACTTAGGCCTTTATAAGTAAGCTGAGCAAACTCATTGGATTACTAAATCCTTGGGTGTATTGAAACCTTTCAAGGTAAAAAAAATTATCAAGATTTTTATAATACTTTATTCATCAACATACTATATTCTTCTAAGAGTGTCTCTATTAGTTTTTAAGGCTCCCTTTGAAGTTCACAGATTGTAATTGTTCATAGATTTATGGCTATAATTGACCTTCTATTAGACACTCAATGTTAGCACATTGATCTAGATTCCTTACCCTAGGATTAGGTATTATAAACTGGCCACACTCTTCTAGGAATAATTCAGTCACTAAAACCAAATAAATAATAAAAAATGACACTCTTAGAAATTTACAGTAGGATGCTTCTGTAAATCTATTTGACTAAGTACCAAACAGAAAACAAGAGAGGAACTAAGAGATGATAAAACTAACAGATAATTATTTTTATGGTGATTTAGCCAACTTTGTATCATAGTCTTCTAGGGACGCTTTCTTTAGTTCTACTATTCCCCTTCAGCACACTCAAAAACATAAAGATCACCCCTGCAGCAATGAATTGACACACCTAGTAGCTCAATTACAACATGTTCAATGCAAACCTGCTAACTTAGATTCATAGCTCTAAATATGGCCCCAAGCACACACTTCCCAAAACAGCCCTCTACTCAAAATCAACAAGCACCATTGGAGAAAATATTTATCATAAAAATTTTACAACATATGTTTTCCTTGAGACGTCCAAGAAGCTTAACATTTTGATGTTGATGATTGGTTCTTATTTTTCCCCAATAAAATATGAATATCTTTATGCATATGGGCTCTTTTACCTTCAATACATAGCTATTACCTTTATAAAGGTTGAGATTTGCTTCCTTCATTGTGAGGATGGTTGGAAATTTCTTGCTTCCATGATTTCCAATAAATACTTTTCAATTTCCAATGGCTGATTCATTGTAATGTACCACTATGTTGTTATCCTTATTTTGCTATGGAATAAAGGGGATCTAGGTGATTCAACTGAACATGAAAATAAAAGGTAAACAGCTAGGTACAGAATCCTCATTTTCCTGAGAAATTCAGCTTGTGTAAGAGTAGAGTAATGTCATTATTTAAAAATGATTATTGATATTGTTCTATAATAAAGTTACTCTTTTTCCATTGATAAATCCACCAATCAAAGTTTCAATTCATTCAAAGGTGAGAAAAGGATGCGGATGAGAGTCTTGGAAGGATCAAGTTTTCTCATTTTAATGCTGCAACTTAATTCAACATTTTGTCACTAGAGCTATGAAGGTGTTTGGCCTCAAACTTCTCTCAAATTTCATCAATGATTGGGATAAAATAGTTTTTTAGTCTAAGCATTTAATCAGCAAATAATTTAAATAATTATATGTAAATAATTTAAGTTCAATTTCTATTTGACCTCCAAGTGATCATAGATCAAATTTGGGGCTACCTAGGGATGTTACACTCTCCTTACCCTATTTGAACTTCATCCTCAAAATTGTGATTTTAACTTGATTAGTGCTTAGGGAGAGAGAGAGAGATCAGTTTTTTATTTAGGTATGTACTAATAATGGATAAGTGACGAGTGAAGTTTGCCTTGAAATCGATATGAATATGAGAAAAGGGGGCAACAAATGAAGTTGACACTTGTTCCTTGAGCAAGTGCAGTATACTGTATATAGATTATGTGGAGTATGCAACGTTATGACAGCCAAAATTATCCCATAATGGGGAATTAATTACCTCAAAATTCACAATTCAAGTAACTGGAATTGTAAAATTGTTCTCGCATAATGGATCGTTTTTAAGAAGTTGACTTTTCTCACAATAATACATTTCTGTCCTTGATTGAATAAGTGAGAGAGAGAGAGAGAGAGAGAGAGAGGCATCATATATTTTGCTCACAAAAACTTTTCAAATAGGCAATGATGACAGCTCATTCTGATGCTACTCAACACATATAACACGACCTTCTGAAAGCATAAGAACATTTTCTTATTTGAAGTCATCAACTGAACATGCCACCTGGTGCCGACGCTCACTTAGAGCAATACTCTTATCATGAATAGAGAAAGACCTTCCAGGTGCTGGGGCATCATTATAACCATCACTTTTCATCAAATAAGGAATTAATTTATTTTTTAATGAGTTTCTTCCATTAACTCGTTTCTAGTGAGAAAGCACAAAATGAGGCGCTATAAACCATCTCTCTCCTCCAATTCCGATGAGTTCCTCAGAGCCTGAATGGAGGGCACAAATGAACTTGGGAGAAAAATTCTAGCTAGAAATTAGAAAAACAAGGGACAGAAGGTCTCTCCTCAGATGCTAGAAGTATGAAATCAGACAAATTAACTAACATTGCAACGCTGTTTTAAATCACGTCTACTCATGTGAACATAGATGGATAGAATAATCGCATTCAATATATTTTGACCTGACTTATTTCAAATAGACAAAGAGAGCTTGATGCAGGGTGATATATCTAGGATATTTTATACAGAAACTTTTCTATGTCAATCAGAAATTTGGAGAACTCATGTCAATAGATTGAGTTGAGAGCAACACAAATAGAATTCGCACAGTTAAATAGAGGGATAAGTGAGCAATCCAACAAGCCTCACCGGTCAATTTGAATGAGATATGGCTAAACAGAGAGAGGCTTAGTGAGATGTATTAGCCTATTTAATCACTTAAAATGATCACTTTTTGCAAATTACTGTTCCTTGGGAAACATGTGAAAAGGGGTTACGTGAAATCATGTCCCAGAAAGAACAGCTAAAATGATATTTTCATTGGAAATAATTTTTTTAAAAAAAGTATTAGAACAATATCACGTGAAACTCAAGGGTTAAGATAAATAAATTATAGAATATCAGTTCTGGAACTAACACATCAAAGGGACTAAGAAGCAATCATAAAGATCTCTGCACTTACTTGATTTGAAGGAGTGAGGCTGTCAGCTGCATGTCGAGCTGGAGAACCAGCTACAGGAGCTTGAACAGGTGAGCTCAAAGTAGAGCTATGACGATAAGGAGAAAGAGGAGACTCCACTGGAATCTGCCTCTGAAAGAGGGTGGTAGTCGTAGCCGCAGGAGATTTTGGTGATGATATTTTTGGAGGCAGCATATTTATCCTGATCCTGAAAAAAAAATGGAGAGAATTTTAAAAAAAATGAATGCGAAGGGAGAGAAGCAACATAATAGGTAAAATTTATTTACCTGTTATGCATGTAAACGTATTCATCCGTTTCATCCAAAATCTCCTCCTTCAAACAAAATCAGCTAAAACATCAGTAAGGTAGGGCAAAAAGAGAGTACTTTCACAAAGGTTAGAACAGATCAGTTTCATCCAGTGCCTTTGCAGAAATATGATCCAGATTAAAAGGAACAAGTAATTTTCAAATGGTTGTTGCTCGTGTCGACAAAAGTGAAAATCATACAAACATCATCAAACTATTTCCTAAGATTCTCGTCTGCTAATGGATGGCCATTAAATATTACATCGAATGGTTATTTACTGTAAGTGACATTCTGATTCTTTCTGCATAAAGAATACGGATCAAAAGTGCTAACTTAGGGCCATCCAATGTAATTCTAAAAAAGAACAGTTAGTCACTAATAAGCTTTACCGAGATTTTCTCAGGTAATATGACATTTGAATGCAGAGCAAAAGCAAAACAAAATGAAACGCATCCCAGCAAAAATCATCAATATCACAAAACCCATTGTGCTAGATGATGCGAAGAGATATAATAAAATTTCTATGAGTAATCTAAATCTGTCTTACATGTTAGCGCTAAATCAGATTTGGCCATGTACAAGTAGAAGACTAATCACACAACCAAACAGAAGATGTCATCTATACCCGTAGATATCCAAGAATATTTGAAGTAAATTGTATGATTCTAATATTTCAAACCTGTAGCAACTCCTCCATAACATCTTCCATTGTTATGATACCGACGACTTCCTCATCGGGTGGATAGCTTGGCAGGGAATCCAAATCGTCAAGAATATTCTGCTGTCGTAATCGCTCCCATTTCTTTATCTGTGGGTGATTATCTCCACGTTGGTCCATGTTTCTTAGCACAGGACTGCGAATTCTTTCTCCTGGAGGTTGATAATCGGCCTTTAGCCTCAAAAGTGGCAGTATATTACGTAGAGCTATTCTTCCTCAGATACAGATGTGACACACTAGATTTCACGTCAATTCAAAGATCAAAGACTATTTACAAGAAAATCATTAAGGAAAGTACCATCAGTTCGCCTCTGACTCCGATTGGTTCTAGTTTCAGACCCGCTGGTGTTGAATTTCTCCACTGTTGTGCTGGCATCCTTTATCTGCTTCACAACCACAGCCATGTGGCTATGACCTTTTTGGAATTCATTTAGCAAATCATAAAGTGGGAGATCATCTGGAACCCTGGAATTAACACAAGGAAACCAGCTCAAAAATAAAATTAACACGAGTTATCAAAAAACTTGTCGTTTTACTATCATTAAAATCAACCTTTTCTGTTTCAATATAATTATAATTATTTTCTTCATTTTTCATCCCATTACCTTATCAGGATTACAGAAAAAAAACTGAAGAACAGAATGAGTCTTTGAAAATCTCAGAGTGGAGCTTTGCTGAGAGATATACCTAGGAATTTTTCTAATAGTAACATCTCTAACAGGGACTTCATCTTCAGGTCGACAAGTAATCAAATTCTTAACCTGAAAAGGAAATACTGTGAAGTTATATAATTGCCACACCAGATTTTTATTGAGTTCGGATGTTTGAAAACTATGCATTATTTAATCGAGTATCAAAAAACATTATAGCATGAATCTTGAATAAACAAAATAAGCATGCTAATATACTAAATGGAAGAAAAATCAAATAGAACCTAGAGCTGAAGAAATTTATCCTATTAAGATTTGTGGGTGTTTTAACATCAAGCATATTGCCAATTCATGTTGCAGATGACATTAGGATCATTCTATTAAGAATGTTCCCTCATCTGGTTTTGATTGTCCTAGACACCGAATCTGAATTGAGCAAAGACAAAAAAAGGAAAATATAATAACTTAAAGTCGTAATCATTCTGGAAAGCATTAAACACCTCTGCTCAACTGAGGTACATGTTACATATAAACATAAAGTTTCAATGATTATGCAACTTTTATTTTTCCACGCTTACATGGATGACAATCCAAAGCATGAACATGTCGGAATCTAATTGGATCCTACATCTGTTCTACAAGAAGGATTCCAATTTTACTAGTCCTCGTTATTACCCTTTTCATAGTATCATAAATAACTCATCGAAATCATACATTCAGCTGTTAGAATTCTAAGCCTTATTTAACAGTTAATCACAACTATTACATGAACAATGCAACAAGATCGATTATCAACGGCAAATTAAAAAAGAGCTGTGTTTCATTCCTATTCAATCGAGTCCTTTTATCGACTAGGTTGCATTCTTTACTCGATAATAACATATCAGACGTTAAGAAGGGCATTCCCATGGGACCAATCCCAGGAAACGTTTATCGACGGACCAAGGAGGTATAAGTAGGAAGGGAGGTTGGCAAGAGGGGGCATCCGGGGAGAACGGACCTAGTGGAGAGTGGGAGGATCTCTCGAATATCCTCCAAGGTGATCAGTCACTCTGACTGGTCATTTCTACCCTCTGTGTTATTGTTCTATTGTACTTGTTTCTTTGTTCTAGGAGTGCTTCCTTTCAGTTCTAATTGGTGTTCTACCACATTCCCATTAGGACGTTTATCAGCTAATGTAAGTATGCCCCAAACCAGAAAACGAAAGATGATTCTTAAACAGTTGGCAATGCAGATCCATTCATATTCTTTGTGTTAGGAAGCCTATGAAACACTAACCAGTCAGTAAATGTCATGAAACATATTGAAAGGTTCTTCATTTTGACGTACGAAATTTTACTACTTACGATGAGCCTGCAAGAAATTAACAAATTAATTTTTGAAATATGTACAGGACAACTAAAACATTCCTGGAATCAATTAGAGGTTATTGAATTGAGTTAATAAATAGCATAATGTCACAGACAAGCAAAATATTTGGGACAAAAGTTACTTTACCAGAGAATGTGACAAAATCAATGTACTGTAGCTACCACCTCATTGGCCCATCACGTCTTTCATTAATATATATGATCTGGATGCTTAAGAAGTTCTGCAATATATATGAAACTTTCCATATGGCCATGCTAAATATTACAAGGTTTTCCTGAGATTTGAAAGGTAGGAAGCTTTTGTTTTGGGAGGTATAGGAATTCTCTCAAAACTGATGTTATTCAGCTTAGCTTTGGATAATGCCAGTCTTAAGATGCCAAATCTATCAGAAAAAAGTTGAGCCCGCTTGACACCTTTCGAATGTAGCTGGTGGAGATACAAGAGGTTTGCATCTGACAAAGTAGAGGGAAATTTGGAAGAATGGGAGTTAATTTAATTAAAAAAATACTTTTAATAGGGCCTTTATTTTTAAATGGTTGTGGAGAGAAGGTGGATGATTCTGTGCTGAAAGGAATTGCTGATGTGAAACATTGTTGATCTCTAAATGAATGGAAATTTATTCCTAGGGATATAAAATTTGTTCATCCGTAATGCAATAAAACATCTAATAGTGAATTATACAGCTCAGTGAATTTAAAGACAATTCTTTGAAAATTATAATTAAAAAAATAAATTTAAAACTCTTTACACTTTGCACATCATTTAAAAATTATGTTAAGATAGGCAGAACACTGTGATTGAATACTCTTCTAGTTTTCTTCAAGTTCTTTTGCACATCCATTATAAATGGTTACTAGGTCCTATTTTTAATTTCTAGTTCATGATTTATAGTGATTTTAATAATTCATCGTCTCAATAAAATCAATGTAGCCTTTCCATTATACTCCTAAATCAGTAAAGGGTAATTAAACAGGAATGGATTCCCAAGAGACTAAACTAATTGAAAACACTTTTCTACGAAAATATATTAATTATAAGGCAACTATTACAGCTAAGACATTGTTAGAATTGCATTCTTCTCTTCAGTATTTTCCATCAGTTTTATTTTTCTGGATATCAGACCTATAAACTATGTTCTTATTGTCGAAGTTTGGATTGCTCAACTGGAAGGAAATTTGGCTGAAACCAAGACTAACCATAATACTAATAATAATATAACAGCATACGTGCTCACCAAAATAAGGCCAATAATATTTGTGGGCCCTCCAGAGTAGATGGGCACCCGACTATGCCCCTTCATCATTATTAAACCCATTGTATTCCTAAGAGAGGGCAAACAATGAACAATCAGAAAAACCCAAAAATTGGAATGAAAATAGTTCCAGAAGAACTAAAAAACATACATGTCCAGCTTAGAGTTTATGTCCAGGGAAAATGTTTCCGATATTGGTGTCATGGCATCTCTAGTGATCTTTTGTGTCATGTCTAAAGCTCCGGTGATAATAGTAGTTTCATCGTGAGTCAACTCTCCACCTTTCCCTGCCTAACAGAAAATAGAAGACAGACTATGACGTGTAAGAGATTATGTCCATGGTATGATTTGTAAGAAGACAAAATCAATGAGTATTGCATAAAACCTGTTGAGATAGTAGGAACCAATTGCATAAAGGGATATAATACGAAAATGCTTTCCCACATTAACAAACCTCCTATAATCTTTTTACCACATTTTAAGGTTTTCAGAAGTGAAACGGAAATAAGAACAAGAAATATACATGAGCTGCAAGAAATATCTGAAGTATACTCCTAAGGATTATGACACCATATCCGGGTCCAGTATCTTTCTTCAACAAATCTCTCAAAAGGCAGCATAATCAGGTAGAATACTGCATCTCATGGAGAGAACAAACTGAATATAGATGGTGCCTGTTTGGGCAATCCAGGAAAGGCAGAAGAAGGAAAAACTAGATAATGCAAAATTGATTTTCTTGCTCTCGTTTCAAAAATTTCCAGTATCTCACTGGGCATTGGGTGTTCTTGTCAGAACCAGCTACGTCGAGTCTGAACAAAAGACTTTAGTTTATACTATAACTGGAAAAAAAGTCAGAAATTTTCCTAGGAGAATTTGTGATGTCCCATTACTCCACAAATGTGGAATGCCGCACTTCAGAACCTAGATGTTTGAATTTTTTGCCAATCAAATACAATCCAAACACAATAGTGAGATTATAAACCATCCTTTGGATGGGAGCTGTGCACAGACTAAGGCTCTCTGTTCTATATTTCACCCAGTGAAAGTTTACTTAATTAACTGTTCAGCTACTAAAATACGAACAGTAGTAAATTAAGGCAAATTTTACCCTAGCAAATAAGTTTCAGGTTCATGCATTGAGACTTGATACTCAGTAGCCTAGTAAAGAACACCAAGTTCCTTCAATAGTTGATAATTGGAGATCTCATAAGAATGTCCAAAGTTGTTCAGATTACACTATTTTAACTGCAATCTAAGAGTAACAAAAAAAAAGAGAGACAAATGTGAGAGACTGACCTCATTTCCATGCATGTCGACTAACGTCTTCAGCTCAGCCCTTCTTAGAAGTGCAAAATGCCCCTTTCCTAGAATCCAGTCCAAGAGCTTCCCAAGATATATAAAAAAAACATTTTTAATAGTTTCAAAAAGTATTGAATAAGAATCAGAATTAAAAATGCATGAAGTCTTTAAAATAAATTCAAGGGAAAACAACTAATGATTGAATGCAGGAGAAATCATCAGTCCAGTAGTTAGTAGAACAAAACAAGTAATTGAGAGAGTATAAAAAATTCTCAAAGAGCTGACAGAAAAACTAACGACAAATACTGGAAAAAATAATCGGAAGCTGCAAGGCTGTAAAATGTTTCCACCATACATATATAACAGGAATTGAACTAGCTAAGGACAGCACTACAGTCCTTCTTATAATCATAATCCTGATATGTACACCATCTTATCATCAGTAATCTATATAATGTGCTCTCTAGACCCTTAAGAAAAAGCATTTGATCTAGCTTGGTTTTATGACAATGAAGATTTGGATATGAGAAATGATGATATAAATGAAACTTTCTGCTCATGTTTGCACCGCACCAAGGTCAAGCAATGTTAACCTAAAGAATTCTCTTCGAAAAATAATTATAAGAAGCAACATCTTTCAAGCCCAAGAGTAACATGGAGCAACTAGTCAAGAATGAGAGACAGCTTCCCTGGGGTTGATGGTCGAGTCAATCATAGGATTCAACCAAGGTCAGCACACAACACAATTAAGACCTTGAACATTTAACCAAATTCATACCGACCTAAATGAAATAATTGTGAAGAACTACACGTGGTTTATAAGACAAGGAGTGGTCATCATACAACTGATAGAGGAAAATGCCAAGAACATTACCTTTTTGAGAAAAGAAGAAGAAACATTACAGGATTACGGAAACTGTGAATCACCTTACTAATTGGGTACGCTATGGGAAAGAACAGCAGTAAAAGGATCCGAACAACTCTAGACAACTTGGCTCCAACGCTCAGTCCATAGCGTGAACATACAGCTTGAGGGATGATCTGGAAATAAATCCAGTCGTCAGGAAACAAAAGAACTGACGCTTCTCCCTCAATTTTACGTCGGCTCCAATGTAATAAACTAGCCCCCCGAAGTGAAGAGGAAAGACGGGAAAGAGGGACCTTCCAGGGGTCGGTCTTACCTCTCCAAATGTGAGAATAAGCGTCACAGATATCAGGATGGCCCCCCACGCCGGAACCAACGCATCGAGAAATATGGGCAGTGCCTGCGAGTGAAGATTTCATAGAAGGAAACAAAAATCTCATTTCCACGCACATCAAAAAATGAGAACAATATATGGAACATAGGATGCAGGCAGACCTCCATCGCGAGGGCATTGCCGATGAGCAGGGTACAGAGCAGTAAGTGCTGGTTTTTTACCACGGGAAGGATCTTAGCTGTAGAGAGTATAGCCAGAATGACTTACGATATTCGATGAAAGAATCGAGCTAAAACCAGGGAGCAATGGAACAGACCGGCGTTGGCACGGTCGCGAGGCCGCCCCGCCTTGACGAGGACTTCGAGATCGACGAGGCTGAGGGACATGAGACCCAGAGTGAGCCCCGACATGAGGCCTGCAAACATCACCAGCGCCACGCAAATCATCAGATACACCCAAAACATTGGTTGGCAACACGGGTGCTCGCTCCCCGCCATCTCTCTCCCTCTCCTCTCTCAATTCTACTCTCTCCAACCGCCACAACCCCTGCAATTCTGCGCTGTACGATCCCCTTCTCGCGTCCTTTCGCTCTTCCTCCGGCACCTCAGGAGGAGTAGAGAAGCTCCCGACAGGTAGCTATGTCGGAGAGAGCTGGCGGGACAGAGGAGAGTCACCTCGCTGGACCTCGGAGGCACAGAAAATGGAGACTAAAGCAAACCGGAATTAGCACAGCATCTCTCTCTCTCTCTCTCTCTCTCTCCCTCCCTCCCTCTCTCTCTCTCCACCGGCCACCGTTATAAGAACCCGCTTAAATGCGTGCCGACCTCAACGGGAAAGTGGACGACGTCAACTTTCACGCATAAACCCTGTACTTCACAGAATTTTGTTCTTCCACTTGCTAAGCTCATCTCTGGCGGATGCCCAGCATTGGAATTTCACAAAGGACGTGGGTTAAAATTATATTGACAATTAGTAAGTGACTATATTACAAAAATATTGAGGCTCATCTCGAAAATAACATTTGACTAGACCATCTGTGCTGATGTGCATATATATGTATATATATATATATTTCTTTGAAGGATATAAAGAAATCCGACAATAAACATCAGGTTTTATTTGGAAAAACATTCCACAGGATGCGTCCATCTCGGGGAGTGTACAGGACATAAATAAAAAATAACATATATACTATCAGATTGCTTCTTAGACCCCAATAACGGATCATCACGCCAGAGGGTTATATCTAAAATAGAATTAGATTGTCTGTGTCCCCTCAGAGGGAACGCATGTATTCTTATTTCTACTACTTTTTGGATAAAAAGCCAATATCTTTGAAAAGTAGAGTCTAATGAAAAATATAGCGCCGCCGCACGCGCGGGAGCGACGCGCGTTGGTTGGCCGTAGGAGGCGCCGCCACGTTTCTTCGCCATTAACAGAATATTCGCGAATGCGATGCCACGTATTGAAAGAGGCAGAATAAGAAAAAGAGCTCATCGAGGTGGCGGGAGACCACGTGGATTCTACCCACCAGAACCTGAATCCAACACGTGGCCTTTTTCTTCGATTTTTATTATTTATGGGAAAAAAAGAGACAGAATGTGGGCCCTGGGATCGTGTAAATATTAACAATAAATTGAAAATGGGAAAATAGCATTGGGTGGGGAAATTCCGCGGTGGTCTTATTCTTCCGTCGGACTCGGTGATTCAGTGTGGGTCGGAAACGGCAGAGTCGCCGATCCGAGTCCGTGGAAGGCCGATTTGGGCAGCTGTTGTCTGTTAAATGCTTGAAACCCGCTTCCCGCCCAAACGGAGGGAGAGGGCGCAGGCGAGCTCGGCGGTGAGTTGTTAGATCGCCGGCGAGCTCGGCGGCGCCGGTGGGGATGTCGGCGTCGGATCCCAAGGACGACGTCGATCGGCTCTTCGACTGCTTCAAGTGCGGCATCGCCACTCCCCGTGAGTTCTCGTCCCCTCTTCCCCCTTCCGCGCCCCCCAGAAACCGTATTTACATGGTAATGAGAAGGGCAAGGGGAAGCTCGCTTGAATCTCTTATCACGCTCCAGTTTCCTCTGTCTTTCCGGCCTGTCTGAGAGCGCGCATTTTACTCGGCGCTGTTTTTTTTTTTTTTAATGGGAGATATCATCCTTTGTGTCGACGGAGATCGGTGGCAGAATCCGCGCAGCTGGAGAAGAAAAGAGATGGAGAGGCGCAAAGGAGGCGGGGTGACATGAGAGCAGAGAGCTCTGGGGTTTCCCACTTTGGAGAACGGGACTCGTTGAAGAAACCACAGCCGCCGTCCGGAGAGAAGGTCAGGAATTCCTCCAACTTTTCACGATGTTTCCGGTTGACATCTCATAATGCCATGGGAAGTTTTATGCCATATTCCGGATAGTTCATCCCACTGTTGAATTATTTTAGGAATTCGATAGATGAATGCTGGTGTTCTCAGGCTCGTGGATCCTTTATGTGAGCTGGCGTATTCCTCAAACTGAGCACTTGTTCGGTTGCATCAAGAATCTTGAGAATCTGTATACTTTTGGTTGAACAACCCCATTGAAATTATGAGAAGTGTAAATGAAAAGGTTGATTTGGCTCAGTCTCTGTCTCTATCGCTTGTAGTATTTGCATTTTGTATTAAAACTATGATAAGTTCTGATCGATGCTATGGATGCCTTGTTGGCGCTGATTGCTTGCATCTCCTCCAAGGCTGGTTAACAACTACCTTATCTCTTCTGAAAATGTGCACATAAGATGCAGGTGTTCCAATGACTATTCTTCATTCCCATCAATGTTGCAAATGGTCTGGAGATTGTGCACAAAAGGATCAATTGGATAACATATGACCAGTTTATCAATTGAAAATCTCCCCTCAGAATTTTATTTCAAGTGCCAGAAAAGCAGCACCCTATATTCGATGCCATCCAATGTTTGGTGCCACTATCTGCTATGAAAGTAGGCCAGTTGGACTGCAAACTTCTTCCTCTTACCCATTTCGATCTTTCTATGTCTTCCATTGACATTTATCTTTGTACAAATTGGTTTAGAACTTCAAATTACCCAATTTCTTCATCTGACAGATTCCATTTTCTTCTCTCATATTTGTGTAGTCAGAATAAATGCCACTGGCGCTTGGATTTTCACTTTCCAATGAAGCTTTCCCCGGGATTATGTTCCACCCCACCTATACTCTCAAAGGATATTTTCTTGGTTATTCCCTAGATCAGTCTTAATATTAATCACTACCAGATCCCTCTGCTGTAAGGATTCCTTGATTGTATGCCCCATGTGTGCTCCTAAAACACTTTTGGATTATTTAATATAGTTTGAGTTTCTTGGCATGGTTTCTATTCATCAATGTCTTCACTGGAACACTTTGGTATTCCAACCCTTGGATAGATTAATTTTTTCATTCTAAGCTGTAGTTAATTTTCCCCTATTTCAGTTGTGTCCATCAAGTTCTGTGGCGTATAAATTGAATGGTGCCAAGCACATATCTCCAGTTGTATTTTATGGCTCTCCGCATGGTGCACCAGCAAAAAAGCCTGCGCGGTTATTACGGCTGTTGCGTGAAATCCATGTTGATCTCAAGGAACAAGAGGATTTTAGTTTAAGGTACTTTGTGCAAGATGCAGACATGGTTCTACTATCTTCTTTACCTTACCATATTTGGATTCCTGCCTTTTTTCTTGAGCATGTATTTTTTTAAAGTGGCATGCCTTATTTTAAGATGTCAAATTAGATGCTAATTGTCTTCATTCATCTAGGGAGGAGGTGTGGGCTACATTTCCTAGACAAGAAGAGGCTGTTAGGTTTGCTAAAACACATGAACGAGTTCATCTTTTCAGCTATCAAGATCATTTAAATGGGCAAAGACGGTTCCTTGTGTGCACTTATGAAGAGTTTTGGCGAAGGTTGCCTAAAATTGTACTTTATGTAGATATTGACATTTTCCCACTTCCATCATACTCTTGCCTGATGACTTGGCCAATACCTGAAATAATTGTCATAATTTTTCGCTTTCTGACTGATCCCATTTCAGGTATGAAAAGATGGACTCAAAAGTTCGGCATCATTATGAAGTCATTCAAGAGGTAATAGTTTACTATTAAAGGGTAAGAATATCGTCAATTTAATCTTATGATAAATTAGATGTTTGCTTAACAAATAGGATCTGGGATATAGCCATTACTTTTTTTCATTTTTTCCACATTTTTTGCTATATATTATATGATAAATATTCTAGATTAGGAAAGAAGAGCGTGATTCTTCGTTTTCTTTTCATGGGTGGTAATTTTGAAACTTGGATCAGGCTGCCCGCTTTATCCTAATACATGATTACCATTTTATCATCAGTGCTATTAAAGGGAGTGTGTGAGGCATCATGGAGGTGATGCTGCCTGATTATACATTATTAGGATCTGGCATAGAAAAGCCTGTTGGGTGTTAGTCCACGCAAAAAACTCCATTTATCAATGAATCTTTGTTTATTCTTCTAAGTTCATACAAATTGTGTCATCGTCTGTTTTTGGTCAAACCAGGATGAGGAAGAATCGTATTGAACAATACGATTGATCCCTCCATTAGTATCAAACCAAGATTTTTGCTTTAAATACAATGATAAAACAGTCCTAACGAATAGCTGTTCTGTTAGAAACTTCTTAAGAAATAAGGGGATTATGTCATTTTAACAAACATAAATAATAAATTAAAACAATAGAAAATAGGTTTTTGACACATGTTAAATGTGTCCAAATATGTAATTGGGTCAAATTGTGTTTTCATGCATCTTCGGCTCTTGGTTCACTTGAATTGTGTTTAAATTGGGCTGCATTAACTGAAAAGTGTCTTATTACTTGATCTTTCGATACACTTGAATTCGTCGAAAATGGGTTGCTTCCTCAATTAAGTGTAGAAATGATGATTTAGGCATTGGAATGCCTCTAAATCTCTGTTTATGATCACTTGGGTCTGTTGTAATGCCTCCAAAATCCTTGTGTTTGAAGAACAAGAAACCTTCTCATGGAAGGAAGAAAAACAGAACTCCAATAAAACACAAGGGGAGGGAATCAGGTTTCTGAATAATTCAAGATTGAGCCAGGAGATCTGTTATTTATAACAGCTCCTCAAGGAAGGTTTTAGATACAGAACCTTGCACTCCTGAGACACACTAAGACACACGTGATATCACATGCTTCCATAAGTAAAGCACGTGATATGCTCCACATCAGCACACGCACAGTACTTCTAACAGTGTTAAAAATCTTTCTTTCTTTTGTCGATAACACCTTCTGGGCTACATCATTCCACATGGTTGCTGCAATGTTGTGGCCCTAGATATGCTCTAATTTGTCGTTCTATAGTGCTCTCAATCCAACTCATTATCCTTAAATTATTTTTTTCCAAATTCTAAATTCTATCTCATGATTTTCTTTTGGTTTTATTTCATTCACATCAGTATATTCCAATTGTAAAACAAATTAGGAATAGTCCCACAAGAAATAGTTTTTTCCTTTGATACCAGTGGGCAAATATCTGTTTTTGCTTGAGTCTCTATGAATATCTATATAAGAGAATAGTGGATAGGATAGAAGTGTAGATCTTAACTGTGATTGAATGCCGGCAAGGGCCTACTTTCTTGGGAAGACATTTTGACAAGCACAATATATAGCAAACTGCACTAAGCTCAATCTGCTCAATAACATTCGAAGTTCCAAGAAACCTTGTAGGGATGTGATACTATGATAAAATGAGAGTGACCAAGATAGAATGCGACAAGATTAATCAGTTGTAATGCCTTGAACTTGAGGAATTTCAGAGTATCCCTTATATAGATTTTACAGCATACAAAAGAGGGAGATTGAATCTATACAAAAGAAGACAACAAAACATGGTTGCATCAAATTATAGGATACAGCCGTATACGAATTGGAAATATCAGAATAAGGAAAAAATTAATTACTTATATTGAGAATACTAAATATCCGTTCTATCCATATTTCATAAGAGACACTTGTTGGAGATAATTTTGCCAGCACTCCTTACACCGGGTCCTGCCTTCCCTGGACAAGATGTTCCTTTAGCTCATTTAGTTATAGTTCACCATACTTGGTGCTGTATGGATCCTTGTGGTCAGGTAGCAAAAATATTAGATGCGTTGAAACGTTGTTATGGTGCAATTTTTCCCTTTTTACTAAAGAGTTGTAGATTTCATGCATGAAAACATCTGAAATATCATTTTATTACCAATATCATGAAATGTCTTTCTGGATGGTTTCGTTTTCGTGGTCTCATGTTCATGTACTCCATCCTTGCAAGCAGCTGAAGGAACTCTGTAGAAAATTTTATGGAATATGAGAGTTTAATGGAATCTCGTATCTTGATGTTGCTCTAATTCAATATTCTTTTCACTTTCTATCCGATCTTCATATGCTATAAGTGTAAACGTTTCTTTGATCGGTATGGTTATCGCAATCCATTTGAAAATTTTATGTTTATTGAACTGCTTCTTAAACGTTCAAAAAATATTTCTTCATAGGGTTTGCCTTGCCACATGTATTTTGATCTGGAATTTAATAAGAGAGACAACCCTGGAAGAAATGCTGATGAAATGGTTGATATCCTGGTGTCAGTCATATTTTCTGTTTTATTTGATAAATATACTATTGAAGGAAAACAAGACTGGATTATGGAATTGGATTCATCTACTGATGGTATGTTCCTACACCCCTCTCGTTTTGTGGCATTTACATTTTCTTAACTCATCGCGACTTCTGGGTCTATGTTTAAATGCTTCGTGGTCCTTTTCTTTATTTCCAAAGTCTATTAATTATTCCTTGCGAGCTATTTTGAATAATAATCAAGCAAATAGTTCATTCCATTTTTATCTTGTTAAAGTAGAAGAATTAGTACTGAAGAGTGACTCCACTGCTGAACAAATAGTCATCGGGACCATGTTGACAGGAAAGGAACATATCATTATATGTTTTTGAGCCTAGATTTAGGAAACATGCAACCAGGACATGTTCACATTTCAAAACTATAGATGCAAGGATAATATTCTATGGTCAGCCTTTTTTTGTATTATGATAATTGGCTGTCCACTGGGCACACTTCTAGCCTTTGACTTAGAAAACTCATTTATATAAATTCTAGCATTTCAGTGTAGTTCTAAAATGCTTACTTTGGCGAAAGGGTTGTGAGGATTCAAACAGTATGGTTTTTCTCATGTCTCCACAGATTCATTTTCACTTCCTTTTAGAGCCACCTTTGGAGAACCCCTACTCTTTTCTTCGTCTCTTTCATTCTCCAGGGCATTATTTATTTTCTAAGTTTTAAAATACGTGATACTTTGAGGATTTGGCTATGATAGTTCGTCTTCAATGGAAACAGTGAGTCTAAAAGTGTGGGAAGAACCTAGTTATGATCCATCCATCAATGATGTGTTCATTTTTTCTTGCATGTGTAATATTGCAAATGGTAGA
Organism: Spirodela polyrhiza; assembly: GCA_024713555.1. Lineage (NCBI taxonomy): Eukaryota > Viridiplantae > Streptophyta > Magnoliopsida > Alismatales > Araceae > Spirodela > Spirodela polyrhiza. The sequence goes on from CM046547.1 coordinate 2,667,419, forward strand.
AAATATGCATTTTGTTGCTTCCTGTACCTACTTGATTTTTTCTTTTACTATTTATTATAAAATTTAAATTTTATTAATTTCATAGGCTTCATTGGTATTGTAGCACTGGTCTTTTTAACGTTTGTATGGTAAATGAAAATGGTGATTCCCTTAGCTGATTCAAATATATTTTTCTATTTTCATTTTTTCTTATTTTTGAATCTGTCGTGAACAGTGGTTCAAACCCTAGGAGGATATGCCGAGGAAAAACTCAACTCGTATTCATATGAAAGATGTCTGTTATATACCAGTACCAGGGCCACAAAACGAGGAAACGACCTAAAACTAGGAAACCGACAAACTAAGAAACGGTCCAACTAAGAACTGAACTCCTAACCATACCTTCTTTCACACAATCGACTACTAATGTGAGATCTGTTCTTTCCTTGGATTAACCGACACCTGATTCTAATTCTATATGATTCACATAAGATCAGAGCCTTAACCTTTAGAAAAAGGGTGTAATTTGTTTTTGGTAACAGAGAACAAGTTGCTCATACAAATAATTGGGTTACTCTTAGTCTTAGCAAGAGATGGAGCATAGAATCCTCTTAACTCTTGGGCAACGATAGAATGTTCCATATTGTCAGTTTTCTTGTAGACTTTAAGATGAACCAAATGTATGAAATTCCAAGCACCTTAGCTACAGTTTCCACAAAAACTTCAAAGTAATATCAAGTCACACTGTTAGCTGTCGGTTGGGGATGGAGTTGGAATTGCTTTGAAGGTGCTACCTAGATCAATAGTTGACGAGCCATAATGGTGAGTGGAAGGTAACCTCCTCGTGTAGGTGACCATGTATGCCTTGTCCCTTACCTTTCGCGGCTAAGTCTGCCACGGCCTTTTTCTATGATATTGGCTATCTAACCATAATATTTTTATGATTGAATTTCTTGTGGTATACATTATTCTAGTAAGTGATGTGCCTCTAACCAAGTGGCATGAGTAAGGTTTTTCAATAAGGTTCATTATTTCAAGGAGAGGAGTTTATGGTCATAGACTAGCTCAACCTCAATCATTATCGTCTCATTGATTTTTGAATGATTAATTATAGTCTTTCAATTTTCTGTCTCTCTTGTCTATGCCATGTAAAACAGCCTGGTGACTAAATGAACAGTATCGTAGTACTTTACTCAATTGTTCATGTATAATGATTCTTAAGAACGTTCAGTATGTTTTTCCAATATATTTCATCTTAATTTTCCATCATGCTGGTGCTGAGAGCCAGACTTATCTGAAAGAAAAATGAAATGACTCATATCTTTGGTATTCATTTCATGTGACTTATGTTTCTGTCTTTGATAGAAAAATTTTCCCGTCATTTGATCATCAGAATACCCCAGACAGCATTCAAGGACAATGGTCATATAGGAGCATTTGTCTCCGAGGTACGACCATCTGATTACTTGTACCCCTCCAAACTGTTGTAGGCTACTTTAGTTGCTAATAAGTTGCCTCTTTAATGATGCCAAATAAACAAGGATTTTCTGCCAGCAAACTTGTCAGAGTTGTGTCTTAGACGTATTTTATAACGATATCCTAGTTATGTCTTGCTTAATTCATCATCAGCGCTGTCAACATACATCTGTATTACAGGTCTTACATTCTCGGAGACTGAAGTATAAGTAAGGTTCTTTTAGTTCTTACGTCTTGTGAACTTGTTGAATAGAATTTTTATCGCGTCATATACCCGCATAATAAGCAATATCACCTGATAACATTTGGTTACTATGGTGCCTTCACTATCTAAACAAAGTATATCACAATGTAAATCATCCTTATGCATGTATTAACATAATTATCCTATAGAACTATCATCAGTTCAATGTGTTTAGCAAACTAAATCTTCCAATGAAACCATCACCACAAATTTTTTTTGTATTAAATATTTTATATCTCCTCATTTTTGTTTTATACATATGATAATTAGATTTCCATTTGTGATGCCTTTTTAAACTTGACATTCTCCCGACACACTTGGACATGGTCAGTGCAAGAGCTTTATTTCTATTCAAAAACCACTGACTACCACTTACATCTTCAAATAATTTCATTTCGCTGTCTTTAAGTCCTCTCTGTCTTCGTACAGTACTGCAGGGATATGAATTTTTATCCTTTCAATTCTCCTTAGCCATACTTTTGCAAGTATAGTTTTCAATTTTTTTATTTCTCATGAACCTATCATCTCATTTATCATAGTCTAGCCTTGACTTGGGCCTCTAATCTGGTCTGCAGTCATATTTAAAGTTTTTATTGCTTAAAAGCCTATTAATTCGGTAGAATTGGCGAGTGTGTTGAACTAGCCATTTGCAACTTTGGGCCCAAGGCCTAGCTCATCTAACATGTCCTCCTCTCCAGTAGTTGTAGAAAGTATGCAGGAAGTTACCCACTGTCTGCATGAACTTCAAAACCACAAGCACTGTTTTCTATCACCTTATGCTACCATTTATGGTCGCAACTCTGCCAAGTTCCTTTCTGTTAATGCCTTGGTGGCATGCATCTGCAGTCTCCCCAACTGCCAATCCCCTAACTGTCCGCATCAGTGCACATTCACTGCTATTTGTTATTGTTGCTCTACCAAAATGAGGAGAGAGAGAGAGATGTGAGGGACGGAGAGTTACGGAGATGGAAAGGTAGAGGTGAAGTGTTAAGCTGGTAATAATACTAAAATATTGGTACCAATAAAATATTAAAATATTGGTGGTATCTCATAATAATCAAAGAATCTGAAAGTGGAGAATGGTTAGAGATATCAGATTGTCACATAATCTCCCTTCTTCACCATCTTGCATGTCATGGATATTTATGGATGTTGGTACTTTACCTGATTTGGTGTACTTAAGGTAAATGTGGATACAAAGAATAGTACTTGGTGGTAGAGAGAAACGATTGATGACCAATCTATGGCTTTAGACTTTATCTGGAGATAACACATTATTTATTTAAATCTTTGGCAAGTAATAAAAGACCTGTGCTGCTAAATGTTTTCTTGAATTGTCAAGGGAACTCTTAGCTCCAGGTTGGGTAGACCATCATGCAAAATATCTGCCTTTAGTTATTGATTTTCTACCTTTTTGTTTGGTAAATATTACTTGTCCGTTGTTCATAGTAATTTCCACCTTGTTCATAACAATATCCACCAGGTCAATGAATTTAGATTTGGCAATGAACTGAGACGACTGATTTAGGTGGGGGTGCAGCTGTTCATCTGATTTTGCATGAGACCCCTTTGATGGGTTATACAGATTCACAAGGCCGTGCACACTAACAAGGCAATGTTTTTGTAAAGCTGCCTTTTTAATCTGGACGAGAATTCAATCTTGCTTCATTAAGATGAGCCTCTCGTTTACCTCCCCTGACTCATCATAGCTGGCTTTGTTAGCACTTCAATATTTGTTAAGCTTGCTCTGTTAATTGCTGATATCTGATACCCCTCCCAAATATCTCATCATGGTGTGCAGTCTGCATGCTGTTTTCAAGTAATTGCTTTTTTACATCACAATCTCTGCATTGAAATGGAATATGGTTATTTCTCATTTCCAAATCGCAGTATTTCTTCTAGCCAAGCAGAGTAACGTGTGTTTGTTTGGTGTCATTGTGGTACTTACCAGGTATGCTCACGGATTTGTTCAGCCAGTGACAAAGATCCACAACTTGAAAAATTGTTTATCAGACAAAATACTTGCTCTAATGAGTTGTCATCTCATATTTTCGTGGACACTGGTGTTTATTCAAGAAATCGGTGTTTCCGTTTAGTTTCTTCTTCAAAAGCTGGCAAGAATTCTGTACTTCTGCCTACCAGACGTTTCAGATCCAAGAACATGGTATGCACCTTTTTAATGAATATTAGCTTTTACAAGATGCGAAATAATTTAGATGTCAATGTTATGCTACACTTTCCTTTGATAAAGTTTTTCTGAAATCAAATATATGTCAGAGTATTCATAAATCCCCCATCACTTTTATTCAACAGTCTTCAAATCTTACTTTCCAATTGGCCATTATTCTTCATGGCTGACTGGCAGGAGCCAAGGATCCCTAAAGAATGCTCCTTGCTCTTCAGCGCATGCGCATGAAACTTGACAGTCCCAGGACCGTTTTCCTCAGATTCTTAAACCTATAGATGCTTATGTTGCTCTCCATTTTGGTTGAGTGGAAGACTAAAACTTTTTTTGTTAAAACAAGCGTTGAGGCTGTCATATGGAGAGTATCAAGCGGTTTCTCTGTGTGTGGTTAAAATATGTGCCTAATAATGACCTCTGATCTCAAGCGACGACGTGGTACTAATCAATGTGGTATGATGCCATTAATAACATATCAAAGGCGTCATAAGAGGTGCCTCCAACCAACAGAAGGTGAACCGTCTGGGCTAGTAAATGAAAGAGAAGAGGAACCAACCCCTAGAAATGGTTAGCAGAGGAGTTAAATAGAGGGGTCCACAGACCTATAAGAGGGGCACGAGATCGACCCAGTGGGGGCATCCAGAGAGATAACGGACCAAGTGGAGAGTGGGAGGATCTCTCGAATATCCTCCAAGGTGATCAGTCATTCCGACTGGTCATTAATACTTTCAGTGTTCTTGTCTATTGTACCTTGTTCTTCTGTTATAAGAGTGTTTCCTTTTCAGTTCCAATTAGTGTTCTACCAAATTGGTATCAGAGCCAGACGATCCTCGGATGGTCAAGGCGGCAACATCCAAGATGGACAAGGTCGAGGCTCATATGGAGGAGCTCCACACCAAGCTACAGAATCAGAAGGTTAGGGCGGAATGACACCAAGAAACGATGGAGAAACAGCAAGCACTCATGGAACAAATCTTGCTCCGTCTCCAAAATATTCCGACAGAAAAACCTTCATCTATTCCATCAGAAACAACACAACTACCAGGATCTAGCGAGGAGGGGACTTCTGCTCCAAACCCTCCACCAGTAGCAGTGGTAGCGGCAACAGATGCGTCAGGACAAAGAAAAGGGGACTTACTCACATTTACGGGCGAAAATCCCGAACGGTGGCTACGGCAAGCTGAGAGGTACTTTCAACTTAACTTTGTGTCTGACAGGGATCGTCTTGACACCATCATGCTCTACTTAGATGGCGATGCACTTGATTGGTTTCTCTGGGCTGAGGAGAATATCCAATTTGAATCATGGACACATTTCAAGTCGAAATTGATAGAAAGGTTTAATTCCTTAGCCTTGTCTCCTACTTACCAATGACATTTGGATCTCCAACAAGAAGGATCTATGTTTGCTTATCGCTCTGAATTTGAAAGGTTTTCTTCACAATTAATGGGCATCCCTCCAGAAATGTTGGAGCATATTTTCTTGAAAGGACTAAAACCAGTGATTCACTCTCAGCTTGAGATGTTTAATCCAGTGGGATTAGTCGCGATTGTGGAGGCAGCTCTTCATGTAGAGAAGCATATCACTACCCTGTGCACGGAGTTTCGTTCATCCGATGCGTACAAGTATGGTCGTGAGGACATCAAACTCAGCACAGGAGGTGTTAAAAGGTTCGCCAATCCTTCTGTGTCACCATCCACCCATGCTGATCGAGGAAAAGGTCCAATTAGAGGGACCAATATGACTCTACCCACCTCCAAGTTTAGCAGTCTTTCTTTTTCCCAACCAAGACGCCAACTACGTTTGACTGACACTGAATTCCAAGCTCGAAAAGAGAAGGGCCTTTATTTCCATTGTGATGAAAAGTTTGGACTAAGACATCGTTGTACAAAGCAATTGAATATTGTTATAATCCGAGATGATGAGTCGACAAAGGAGGATGAATTGGAAGAAGATTGGGCACCTGTCGGCCAGGAAGAGAAGACTGCAGCATCACTCTTTACAGCATAGGTATCATTTAATTCTACTCATGGGTTTTCATCCAACTCAACTATGAAACTCAAAGGTGCGATCCAGACAAGAGAAGTAATTGTGATGATTGATCTGGGTGTGACACATAATTTTATCTGCAAGGCATTAATTCGAGAGCTTCAATTACCTATTGATGAGCTAAAACAGTACATGGTAGTGTTGAGAAATGGGCCAGCAGTACCTGAACGGGGTGTTTGCCGCAACGTACTCCTCGAGATACAAGGATTGACGGTTTCCCAAGATTTTCTACCGCTCTCCCTTAGAAGCATGGATGTCATCTTTGGGATGTAGTGGTTAGTGAACTGGGATGGGTGCACTCCCATTACAAAAGGTTGGTAATGAAATTTTTGGTGGACAATGCGGTTCACAATTTGCGAGAAGAACAAGAGCTTCACAAATCAAGTATTCCTTACAATAAACTTGAAAGGGAGTTTAAGTTTGCCAATTCACTAGTGGTGGAGTTGATGTATGTTGAGGTAGAGCAACCAAGAGTTGAGAATCAACAAGAACAGCGACTGAGGTCCCAGTTCCAACAATCTTACTCTGAAGTGTTCTCTCCTCCAGATACTTTGCCACCCCAGAGGGAGGTGGATCATGCTATTGATTTGGTTCTAGGAGGGCAACCAGTCCATTAGAAACCCTATAGGTACTCTTATGTTCAGAAGAATGAGATTGAAAGTTTAGTCAAAGAGCTCTTAGAAGCAGGGGTTATTTAATTTTCCACGAGCCCATTTGCCAGTCTTGTATTGCTGGTACAGAAAAAAGATGGCAGCTGGAGGTTTTGCATGGATTATCAGGCCCTTAACAGAATCACTATACTTCACAAATTTCCTACTCCAGTGGTAGACGAATTATTGGATGAGCTCCATAGGATGAAGGTGTTTTCAAAGTTGGATCTTAAATCAGGTTATTATCAAATTCAGATGAGACCGAAAGATATACCCAAAATAGCTTTCTGAACTCATGAGGGGCACTAGAGTTTGTTGTTATGTTATTTGGCTTATGCAACGCACCAGCAACATTCCAGTCCTTAATGAATAGAGTTTTCAGATCTTATCTGAGGAAGTTTGTCCTTGTATTCTTTGATGATATTCTAATATATAGCCTTGACATGGCAACACACGAAGACCACTTACTCAAAGTGTTTGATGTCTTGAAAGTCAATCAATTACATGTGAATGACAGTAAATGTCATATGGGTAGAAACAAATTAAAATACTTGGGCCATTGGATATCGGCCAAGGGGGTGGAGATTGATGCCAACAGGATTGAGGCCATTCAACAGTGGCCCACACCTATGAATTTGAAGCAATTAAAGAGCTTTTTGGGCTTGGCAGGTTATTACCGAAGGTTTGTGAAAGAATTTGTTACGATTGCCTGGCCGTTGACCCAACTGTTGAAGAAAGATGCCGTGAGATGGTCAAAGGAGGCAGAAGAAGTTTTCTCATCTCTGAAGAAAGCACTTACCCAAGCCCCGGTGTTAGCATTACCTGATTTCTCAAGATCGTTTGTCATTGAGACAGATGCTTCAGGGTAGGGAATTGGGGGTGTATTGTTGCAGGAAGGACAGCCGATCGCTTTTTACAGTCACACACTACCTGCATCTACGGTCAGAAAGTCAGCCTACGAGATCGAACTATTTGCCCTTGTCACAACAGTTAGAAGATGGAGAAGCTATCTAATGACCAAGCCCTTTATTATCAGAACTAATCAATGCAGCTTGAAATATTTGTGCAAGTAGAAGGAGATTCCTCCACAGTATACCAAATGGATTATCAAGTTGATGGCTTTCCAATTTACAATTGAATGCAGGGAGGGTAGGACTAATAAAGCTGCTGATGCTTTATCACGAAGACCTCCATCCCAAGTGGAAGCATTCAATGGTATAATTGCTCGGGTGCTAGATGGCCTTAATGGCATCTGTGATGAGGTGAATTAGAATTCTCAATTAAAGGCCATTCAGAAATCCTTGTTACAAGGGTTTGATACTTATCCCAACTATTCACTCTACCAAGGACAATTATTGCATAAGGGGAGGGTGATCTTACTTAGCAAATCAAAGTACATTTCCAAGGTGCTGGAAGAATTTCATACAGGGCCAATTGGAGGGCATGGGGGCTATCTTCGTACCTATAAAAGGATTGCTGAACAATACTACTGGGTGAGGATGAAGAAGGACATTAAGCATTATGTCAATGAATGTGAGGTATGCCAACAGAACAAGGCAGATGTGTTGACCCTAGTAGGACTGTTGCAACCATTGCCCATTCCACAAGGCATATGGGAGGATCTATCAATGGATTTCATTGAAGCACTACCGAAGTCTGTGGGATTTGATACCATTTGGGTGGTGGTGGATAGATTATCCAAGTATGCACATTTTATTCCTCTCAAGCATCCCTTCCAAGCAAAGGATTTATCAGTGGTCTTCACTAAAGAAATAATCCGTCTACATGGACCCTCAAGATCAATTGTTTCTGACTGTGGCCGAGTGTTCACAAGAAAATTCTGGGAAGCATTATAGAAATTACAAGGGACCAAACTTCACATGAGTTAGGCTTATCACCCTCAAACTGACGGACAAACGGAGGTGGTGAATAAAGGGATAGAAAATTGTCTACACTACTTTGCATCTCACAGGCTTACATTGTGGCACAAGTGGCTACCATGGGCGGAATATAGTTACAACACCTCATTTCACACAAGCATTAAAACAACCCCGTTTAGGGTGGTCTATGGTTGGGAACCACCCCATGTGATGCGATATGGAACCCCCAAATCACTAATAGATGAGTTGGACAGATACTTGCAAGAGTGGGACCAGACCGTTGATCTATTGAAGGAGCAGTTACGTAATTCCCAGGCACGCATGAAGTTGTATAAAGACAAGGGTCAACGGGATCTACAACTGAATGTTGGAGAGAAAGTATACATCAAGTTGAGACCCTATCGCATGAAGTCATTGGCGAGAAAGGGAAATGAGGAGCTAGCTCCCAAGTTCTTCGGACCTTATGAGATCACTCATCGCATTGGAGAGGTGGCGTATTGCGTGCAGTTACTAGAAGGGTCACAGATTCATCCGGTGTTCCATGTATCTCAACTCCGCAAAACGTTGGGGCCTTCTCATCAGTCACAACCTGTTCCGTTGCATCTCACCAAAGACCTGGAATGGGTGGTGGAACCTCTGGACATCTTATCAGTAAGAAGGGGTGTTAGCAGAATGGAAGTGTTGGTCAGGTGAAAGAATTTGCCGGACTTTGAATCAACTTGAGAATCCGTGAAAATCATTCAAGAGAGGTTTCCTGATTTCCAACTTGAGGACAAGTTGATTGATAAGGAGGGGACTAATGGTATGACGCCATTAATAACATATCAAAGGCATCATAAGAGGTGCCTCCAACCGACAGAAAGTGAACCGTCTGGGTCAGTAAATGAAAGAGAAGAGGAACTGACCCCTAGAAATGGTTAGCAGAGGAGTTAAATAGAGGGGTCCACAGACCTATAAGAGGGGAACGAGATCAACCCAGTGGGGGCATCCAGAGAGATAGCGGACCAAGTGGAGAGTGGGAGGATCTCTTCAAATATCCTCCAAGGTGATCAGTCATTCTGACTGGTCATTTCTACCTTCAGTGTTCTTGTCTGTTGTACCTTGTTCTTCTGTTATAGGAGTGTTTCCTTTTCAGTTCCAATTGGTGTTCTACCACAATGCAATCGGAAAACTTTCTCAAGTCGGACAGAAATCTTTGATACCATGTCAAAGTGAGATGACTCAGAAATCCCGAAAGATTCCCATTTTGAGACATCAGAAACCCTTGTATATACATAATCAACCTATTCTGTATGAACCATTCCGTTTGTCATCCCCCGATCCCATTCACTTGCTTGCCATTCGTAGAGTGCACAGTGCCCCACAACTGTCAAAGTGATGTAGGATTGAGCACAAGAGTCCCCACCTCTGAGCCAAGAGTACCCTGTCTTTCATTCAAGTTGGCCATTTTTTCTGGAATGCAGTCCAGGATGCTCATTAGGTTCGTTCCATCATACTTCCTACCTCCCCAAGAAAAGAGTTGATCAAACTATCGTCATGGCATTAGCCTGATGTCCATAACCTTTTTTTTTGCAGGAAAAACGTGTCATCTTAGGACTAGCTTCTTCTTCTTCGTTGATGCATTTTAGAGTTTTCCAATCAATGTTCTTATTAGTCAAAGTCATGTACATTATATCCATCACGGATCCTTAATTTCGTTTTTTGCTCTGTTATAGTGATGTTGTAATGTACCTGTAATCTTACACTGAGCTGCAGAAACTTACCTTGGGCAATGTTTTCTCTTTTAGGTTTGTCTTTGAGTTCTTACCGTACACAATTTCTGATGCACATTCATTTCTTCATTGTTTGTTAAATAATATTTCTCATCGTATGATGTAACTTCAAGATATATCAAACAAGAAGTTATAGCCTTTTTCTCTCTGGAGATCTATTATCTTTAATTGATCACGATAGCAAATTTATGTTACCACACTTAGAAGCATGCATATTCACTTGCTGGTTTGTATATTTTGACTTTTTCCTTTTTTTTCTGCACGGCACCCTGTCGAAACTGAGTACATGTCGCTTAAATCAGTTTAGCTTACATATTTTCATGTCGAAGTGTAGATGATGATTACTCATGTTTTTTTAAGTGCTTTCAGAATGACAGAGAAGTATTTATGGAGTCACTAATCTGCAGAATGGATGTGGACTGCAAGAGACTTCTTGTTTGCAAACTAGATGTAGATTACAAAAAAAGCCTTCTATTTGATTTTGAGGTTGGTTCACTGAAACGTATATCTAATACTTTGCACAATGAGTTAACGATTCTGTTTTTTTTATCGGTAGAGGGAGAAATTAATGGATAAACTTGATTAGAAGAGCCTCTCTCCTCTATATATTTATTTAGATATAAATATAGAAATAAATGGCTACTACAGTCTAATACTCTCCCGAATGTTGGATCATATAGATTGTTGCATCGACTGTATTTCATAGCAAATAGAGATTACTACTGTGATCACATTACACATAACATTAGGCATGATCTGCATAATCTATGGAAGGAATAATGATCATGTACTGCTTTACAATGGAGGTGAATGAAGAAACTAATGCTCTAATACCTTAATTCCTATTGTACAAATTTCAATGGGAGAAGGCTGGAAGTTCTACAATGAGGGGGTAAAGTCCAAGTTTGTGTTACTATCGTTCATCTCAAAAGGATTAAAACAAGGCAACAAGAGTAAACTAGAGCCTTCCAACTAAACCCTTCATTCAAAATGTTTAAACCATGGAAAAGTGTGTAAATAGTATGATTTAAATACATCTTGTTCCTAACGTTCATGCTGCTAAAGTTTTTATTAAAAATTTGATGAGCATAGGGACAAATTAACAGTTAGAAAGTAGGTTTTTTTTTATCAACACCTCCCGTCGATCAGTAATCTTCTTTCTGAAACCAAAAGCTCCATGTAATAAGTCCAAACAGAGTATGCAGAAATGTTCATCCTGCTCATGTAAAATGAACCCTACATATAAATATCTGATCTAAAAATTCAGGAGTCATCTTATTATGTTATTTACAGAATGTCCCTAGGCAGTCATATTTACTATTTTCGATCCCACAATCATAGAGAGAGAAGGCAAAAGAATAAACACATTAGTTCACTGCCTTAAGTGGCGAAACATAGAGAGATTGGTTGATCCCATTTGAATAATTGAAAGATGAGATCAAAACCTAGTCAAAAGTAAAATGATTGGTAATGTCTTGTATGCCTCCCAAGACTTTCTTAAAATGTTGTCTATAAATTAATTATTTTTTTATCCAAAAATTATTCCATCATCTGTTAGAAACTATAAACATTACCTTTCTAACGAAGAAGAGAGAAAACGTGCAGAAATTGTTTTCTTATGGAAAAACGATTAAAACGTAAGTTATTTATGTACTATTTCTCTTCAGCAACCATTGTTACTGTGTCTACCTAATGACATGATACAAGCAGCAATGTGTTATTGTCATATTATGCCTTGACAGAACATAATGTGCTATTGAGTACTTCAACCATTTGGAAAACCTTCTTTTCATGTTATGATATTATTCAAATCGACTAATTTTCATGTTTAACGTTATATGAATTTATTATGATTATAAATTTTATTTTCCTCAGTTGCATAATTATTGAAAGATAGTTTACGCTTTGTTGCCCATTAGCTTGTATTTGAATCTGTAGGAAAATTTATTTGAGAAATGGGTAACCTCTTAACGTTTACATTGTAGTTCTGTATGACCTCTTAATGTTTACATTTGCTTTTTTAAATCCTTTTTACATTTAGGTCAGCAGTAGTCACGAACAGAGACATGATCTATCTGGAAAAGCCACAATACTTCATTCTCAAGAACATTTTTCTGGGACATATCTCACAGGAAGATCACCCTTCCCAAATTTAGATTCTTTTATTGAAGCTATTGGCTCAATGGAAAATACTTTGGGTACTGCTTCGTTCTTTTCAAATTTTCTTCTGATTTTGATTATCTCTTCCGCAGAAAGTCTTATTCTTCCTTGTCGGAAAAAATACACTGTAATATGTATTTAACTTGCATTAACCTTGCACAATTCGTACAATGCAATAAAGTTTCCTCTCATTATTGGATTCCATGACACTGTTTCTTCAAAAGTTGTTTCCATATTAGACTATATTTCCGCGTTGAAATCGAATGATTTCTGAGTTTGGCTGCTAGAGGAATTATGTCTAGGTTGGCTGTAAAATCCCTTTCAACATTTCTAACCTTTTCTTCTGAGTTTTCTTTTCCTAGAAACAATGTGTGTGTTCATCTGTAAACGCATTCTACAAACGTTGACAGGTTTATTTTGGAAGATTGATTATCAGATTTCCGTAAACTATTATTGAAGACTTTTTTACCTGCGTTGTAGTGAAATATTCGAAACAGATCTAAAATACCTGCCTAGAGAATTCACCATTCCTTCTGCATCGTAAAATAATGAGTTTTGAGGTGTCTGTGATCACTGTGACCCCTTTAATGACTAGCCATGACAAAGGGGTTCACACATTAGGAAACGAAAAGCGTCATAATATGAGTTTTTTTGGGAGGGTCTAAAATAGCTTTGGGTGAACTTGGAATTAACGGCTGTTGTTGTGGAGACTTGGGAAAATTATGAGGGACGTCGGTTATCATCATTGTCATCATTCAAAGACCAGAGGTGAGGACGAGGACTTTTTGATACTTTTGTCACATATCAGGCTGACAAAAGTGGGTTGCCAAAAATTCAATGGAACTCAAGAGGGAAGTGGGACGGCAGGGAAGTGATAAGCATTATTAGGTTTTATTGCCTGTGTACTTATAATTAATGATTAAGCTTCGAAATTAGATTAAATTCCAAAATGTCATAGAAAAGCATGCCCTGGAGTGCCGTCTAAAACTCAGATGCGTGTTGTAACTTCTTTCTCTATTTTATTTTTAAAAGTCATACTTTAAATGGTGAAGTGGACACTTAAATTTGAACGGAGTGTACCGCATGCTATTGCTGTGAGTTAAGCTTCGTATACAGTCTTATGAAGCCATTTAACTTACGACGCTCACTTTGAGGCATTATGAGCTGAAAGATCTGGTTCTTCATGGGTTAGTGTGCCATTTTCCTGCTTCTCCAAATTTATAGAAAGAATGCATCGTGAGAACTATGCTCCTTTTTGGATTTTGATTTGATTTCCCGATTTGAAGGTTTCTATTTCAATTGAATATTCCGCCCATGTGAAGTGAGATATTACACTTCAATAATGCATGTGTAACTATTTGTGGTTCAGTTAGTTAACTGCTGTGTGATAACCAGTGTGTTACTTACTGTAATCTTCTGATTATCTAACAAGAATATATGCGTAGAATGGAACATCAATATTTTCTCTAATCCATCCATTTTTTGGTGAGCAAGAAGATGGTTATTTACGAATAGGGTCTGACGTTTATTCAGATAAATGTGCTTAGGTCTGCAGAAATACGGGCAATCTGATTTGGCAGCAGTTTTTCTGGTTTTTTTTACTCATAAGAAGGACTTATCATGCTTTGTTACAAACTTTTAACCACACCATTGTTATCATTATACAGGAAAAATCCGAAGCTGGTACTGGTTTTCTGAATTTGGCTTAATGATATACAGTATGTTAAGGAGCAGATATTGTGAACGGATTGGGCGTGAACATAAAAGCAATCATGGTAATTTTCTTTTTGCTATTTTCTAGAGGAAGCAATGTGCTTCCACTACTAGCCTTTCTCTTTTTGAATGATCCATCCTTCTATATAGGCGCTGTAGCTGCTCTGTAGATAGGATAGTCACTTCTATATTCACTAAGGATTGTTGGCTTCGAACTTTCGCGTTCATCGAAAGGAGTTGAGGTCCCTGAATGATTCAAAATGATTTTTGGTTCAGACCACAAAAATATTGGGCGGAGTATTTTTGAGACCCTATTGATCATTACTATATTCCTTCTCCTATATTGTATTCAATCCACATCAGAATATCTTTTAAACAAAAAAAAAGGTTCATGATACTCAATCAACAAGAGACATGTAGTCATGAGGTAATTGAGACACAGTCAGCCCTGGGTATTGTGTAATTTGGGTATGCATGGAACGTGACAAATATTATAAAATAAGATATGAGAAACTTACACTTGATAAATGTCTCATGATGTTTATTTCCGAGCAACTGATTCAAGCATCTTTTTTTCCAGTAATGTATGTCGTTGACTTCAGAAGCAGCATCTACTACCAAAAGTGTTACGACCCCGATTGTAAAGGTACATACATGGGTGCTGCTTCTACCAGCTTATTCTATGGTCATCTACTACTCCTTGCAGTCCGTGTATCAGTATTGCCGAAGCTTTAAGCTGAATGCTCTATTTATTGACCAGGATATCGTTCTCCTTTCCGCCCACTCCCCAAGGATGTGGTCCCGGACGGAGTGACCTTTTCTTGCTCCACACAGAGGGGGAACCGCGCGGATTCTTCAAATGCTGACTTTGACTTTCAGCTCGTTGAAGGCATTCCCAAGGAGGGTTCCATTGACGACTGTGAATGGATTACTGAGAGCTGTAAGAAGGACAGAGGATGGTGGCAAGAAGCCCTGAATTTTGCAGACCACATCGAGAGAATGAGACAGCTGCCTGAGTCCTGCAACAAGGTTAGGCCATGCTTTCAAGGCTCTTTTTTTTTTCTGTTTATTTTCATGTATGGCATAGTTAAATGCGTACAGTGAACATTCTTGCACGTGGTCAATGTAGTTCGAGTTCTATGATTTCTTATATAGTTTTCTCATATATGACATACTTTCTGGTTGATATTATTCAAACTTATGCACTGATGCATTGTTCATCATTCTGCTGGATAAATTTCTGAAGACTAGGGCATCAATGGGTCATTCTCGCGCAGTTTGAACTTTGATTAAATGCATATATAGATGTATAGATAGACGTACAGAGAGAGAGAGAGAGAGAGAGAGAGAGAGAGATTTGGCTAAAAAGTCATTGTGATCAAGTCCCTAAGAAGAAAGTAAATGTCTAGACGAAGTGAAATAAATAGAGAAAAGTAAAGGGAAACTCTTTCTAAGCTTTCGTGAAGGCCCTAGAAAGCCTTGAAGACCTCTGACAGCTCCTGTGCCCACACTGCATAGAAGATTATTTTTTTATGTACTATGTGACTTGTTGAAGTTCCTCTTCACCGTTGTTTTCATTTGTCCTTCATCTGATTGATTGATTTTCTACTTCTATTGCCTCCTCTCACCAGTCGTCTGATCCAGATTAGCTCCAGTTTTCTCTCTCAGTTTGAAGCAATAAATAATTCAATAAATTTTGTCTTTTATTTCTCATCTGAAACTGATTTTTACTCCTTTTTATAGATAAACATTATCTTTCCAATCAGAAATGCTTCGCTCATTTTATCTCAATCTGCTTTTCACTCCTGTCATAAAAACACTTTTATAATTCATGTCTCGGACTATGATTTTGACGGCAAGGTGCTCATTTTATTCATGGATCCTTGATATCCCTCCATTGGATATGCAGCAATTCTATTCTACACAAAACACAGATTTTTTTTTTATTGAAACGCTGAATTCTTTAAAATGAACCAGGATGTAGAGGAGAATCAGGACTGGTGGATGGACGCCGAAAGCATCATCTCTAATGTCGAGGCAAATCATATAGCCAATCCTTAAATAACTGTTTTCATGAAGTGATGTGTAAATTATATCTAAATTTTCATTTTATTCTCAATGTGATGTTTGATCTCTCTCAAGGAACAAAAGAATGGAAGAGCTTATGCAACCCACTCAAGGTACCCTATTCTGCAAGGAAGGAGAGACAGTGGTATGGGTCCTATCTTCTGATAATTTGGGTCACAAAGGATCTGTTCTTGTGCAGTTCATTGGGTTGCATATGAGGTTCTCTTGGTTGTGTATATATATTGATAGTGGCCTAGAAGACTATCGTTGGCATGTTAGGTTAAGTGTTGTTGCATGAGTTTGCACTGCTAAAAACCTTTGTTTTTATGTATTGTGGAAGGCTTCATCTTGAAGGAGTGTTAAGAAGAATATGTAAAGATATTATGAGAAAGTTATTAAGGTTTGTTCTTATATAAGGGAGTATGTTAGAGAGAATTGAACGAGGTTGGTAGTCTATAGTTCTCTCCTCTGTTTATGAGGACAAAGGTTCTCTCTCTCTTTCACTCTTCATGTCTCTTTCTTCATCTGTTTATACATTAATTCATTACATGAAACAAAATTATGATCTTCTAGTACATAAATATATGAATTATGAGGATGGAGGGAACTCATATATTTATGCATCATTATAAATAGAGATCGAAAAATTTCATAAAATTGAAATACACAAAACATTGAATCGTTTTACGTACTAGTAGGTATAGATATTAGTGATTATCTAGGAGAAGAATCTGGTCTATACTGAGAAAAAAAAATTAGATATAGAATATTTTGACTATATGTGAATAGAAAATTTTCTGGTTTTGTTTTAGAAAAAATATTGATATCTATACTTGGACTAATATGCATATTCCTACCAAGATTATAAGCTAATAACTCAAGTGGCAAGAAGTCCAAACTTGGCCAAAATCAATGTAGTATGAGTTCTAAGTCAATTTCTTTAGTTGGTATTTTTCTTGAAGTCAATCTCTCTCCCTCTCTCTTTCTCTCTATTTCACACACACAAAGAAGTTGAAAGTTGACTTTTTTTGTCATAAAATGTCTCATAAACATCCACAAAGTAGCTTCTCTAAGTAGAACAAAGTTAGAATGAATCTTGATGAAGCAAGAGGGCAAATAACTTATGAAGCTAACACTTGGTGTAGCATTGAAATATAAACATATCGATCACACTAATATAGCTCAACATGATTTGTTATTGTCTATTGGCTACTAACCTTTGGATCTAGCTAAAGGTTTTCACATATAAAGTAGGCTGATATCATCCCATTGAAGTTTCACACACCAAAAACTTCAGCAATTAACAAAGGGCTACATCATGTAGCCTAAGTCGAAGCATAAACATGTTCTTACAACTCTCTCACAACTTTTTTTGATATGGGAAAAAGTTTCCTTGTCATATGAACAATATTTTTTCTCAGGGGTTACAAGTGCTTAATCATACAACTTTTCCTTTTTACATCACACACATAATAGAGAATATTAAGAAAATACACATTACAATTATGAATTCAATATTGATAAGAATATGTCAAGGTTGTTTGCACGATTTGTTGCATTATCTTTGCCTATGTAATCTCTTCCAAACAAATTTAAAATTCCTCTGAATATTCAAGTCTCAATTACTTAACAATTATGAAACATATCATTCGTACACATCAGTGTAGATATATACTCACATATATAGTATGTAGGCTTGTATGCAATACAACCTATGGCTATAGATGATGTAATTTAGTACAAAAATGTATATGTACCATGCAAAAGTTTATACAAAGACATTAAACTAACACATTGTGTAATCAACAAGATCAAAGAGTAATTGTTTTCTCTCCCCTATGAAATTCACAATGGAGTTCAAACCACTAAGTGAGACACATTTAAGGCAAAACAAGGATCACCTAGGCTTAAAGAATGTTGTGTGTTATAAAGCTCAGTTTGAACTTTCTCCAAGCTTGGGTCAAGTCCATTACTTATCAAGATAGTGTACAAGTTGATATTGGCAAGCCTTTTAATTCTGGAGATTTAAATTAGTTCTTGATAATTTATATTTTACGCATCATTGTAAATAAAAAAAATCAATTGGTTTATTATTTATGGCAAGTTGGGAACAGTCTTTAATTATTTTTTTCCGCTGGTGACATGAATGATTATTTGCCAAGTTGAATGATAGAGCTAATATTCTTTAACTATACTAATATCGTTTAATGATGCATTAATCCTCCATTCACAGCTATTAATTACTCTCAAATTAAATTTGCATATTTGCAAGGGGAGGAAGGGGGGGCACTTCCATGCTAGAACAAAAGCTCCACTTTTTCTGTTTAATTCACCCAAAAATAATAAGAATCTCCTCATTTTTGGGCTGCTCTTGCCGATCAACAAGACTGCATCGATCATATCTTCCACACATTTATTTAATTTTAAATTCTTAACATGCTAGAAACAGGGCAATGGTCTTCGCCAGGACCGCAGCTCATGAACTTGGTTGGGATACATCCCCCCTCCCCCAAGAAAACTCTTGGCTGGACTTGATCTTGACCCCCACCCGCCTCCAAGTCTAGAAAAAAAAAATATTACATTGCTGGGGGGGAGAGGGGAAATTCGATTTAATTAATCCTCCCAGCACCCTCAGGGATCCTGATCCCTGATTCCGCTCGCTCCATTCTTCGTCGCTCTGGTGCCGGGAGAGGAAGGTTGGCGGTAAGATCGGTGCTCCGCCGAAGATTTACTTCCGGGTTTTGAAGGGGAGGGTCCTGTTCTTCTGGTGGCGGCGCAGATGGGTTCACTGCAGGGGAATTGGCCGTCCCGCGATCCCCACAACTTCAGCCAGCTCCGGCCTACCGATCCTGCAGAACCATCTGTACGCTCTCGCAAACTATTCTCCATTTCTCGCATCTAATCTAGAGAAACCTTTGTTCGCTTGAGCGTGAAGCTTCCTCCCTGTTTCGAAGAATGTTGTGTACGTTTTTTGAAGATCCGGAAAATGTCGTTGATGGTGTAATGATCTTCGTCGGGCATCCGTTCCTTTTTCAAATTTATGAGGGATACCACTATGACGAAGAACGGCAAGGAAAATAGGTTGATTCTGGGAGAGAAACGTAGTTATTCATCTGAACTCGCAATAATCAACTCTCACATAAGGTAGTTGTTGAAACTTCTCAATGTTTTCTTCATAGAATCCACTGGGAAACCAGATGGTGCTCCCAGATGAAGGTCACGTCCTGTGTAGATGAGATTGTTAAAGGTGTCCGAGTCTCACGATGCTTTTCAATGGAGATTCTAATTAAACCATGAAAAATAGGGATTGAGATGAGGTGAAAGCACAGGAACAGATTTGTTTGAAACAGAAGGTCCCAATCTTCCTTTTCACGCAAATTTCTTCAATTTCCTTCACCTGTTTTGGCAAAAAAAATTTTTTAATTCCAGTAGAAAATGCATGATATGCTTGAATCAAAGGCCTTGGTAATTTCAATTTAGGAAGCACATCCATTATTTACCTTCGCCTTGGTCTGAATCTTGATGTTTGGAGATATCCTCCTTGGCCCATAACTCTATGGGCACCAATTACCACCGAGCTCATGATGGGATTATATATCCATTTTCTCTGGTGGGATTCCTCTCTATTTCCTAATTTAGTGTTTCATCAAATTACTTCTGGCGTAATCAGAAAATTTTCCTCCTTCTGCCTACTATCTTAGTTCGATGTGTGATCTCGTCCCCTCAACCTCCAATGTGACCTGTAAATGGAATGTACGATGGGATGATCTAAAAAGGCCACTACTATCCAATTAATCAAGATATGATCCTGGAGAACTTCTGAAGATGGATTCATTACCTTCCTTCCTCATTCTAATCCGAAAAACACAATGGAGGGTTCTCACGCTGTGGCCTTTTGATTTATATCTGAAAATAACTACATTCCTGGAGGAATTCATGAACGAATTCCTTAATGATCTTGTAACCCACGAACGAAAATGACAGGAAAGTGGGATACCAAGTAATTAAGAAGATCCAGGTTAAGTCCACACATGGATAAGACGCCTGAATATATAAATAGTAGTTTTTGGTTTTATCTTCTGATGCCAATGCCGCCTCATAGTCTCCTAAAATAAGAGATTTATACTTCCCCCAGTGTGATGGTTATTTATTTTTCCACAAAGTGGATTGAATTTGTATACCTGGTCACTCCAATTCTGTTATCGCTATCATAAACAGTTCAGCTTTACAAACACTTTCAAGTTTCATTTACCTATCTTGGGTTGACTTTGTCTACTGATCAGATCCATCTCCCATTTGAGTCCAATATCTTTCTTCTGTAGGGATTCCACAGCACTTTATTTGGATAATTGACCATGACGCAGTACAAAAACGAATAAACAGTGGGGAATTATTTTGTCGCATCAATTCGTCGAACAATGGCTGGTTTTATACAAGTACCCCGGACTCAGAAAAAGGAAAATTACCTAGGTTGAATCCCACGATTTACAGCATACTCAACCAAATTAGGGAACTGACCAACTGCCTAATCAACATTAGAAATTGACTGATAATAGGAAACTGGCCAACAACCTAACCAACACAGGAAACTGACCTGCAATGTTACTCACATAGGGAACTGGCCAAAACCCTAACCAATATAAGAAACTAACCAACAATCTAACCCTTAATTATACGTTTTTTTCCATAGATTGCATCAGATGAGGAGACATTCCATTCGTCTTCTTGATGCGATCACCTGTTTAACTGGCTAGTCAAATTATTTCCTCGTTGATTGCTAAGTTTGGGTTGTCCGACAGTGAAAGTGATCTGAGATCACACTTCGTTGGGTGAAGCTTGCTGGCCGCTGGAAATTTTATTTTGTTCGGTATTCCAGTGAGTTTAATTTATTTTTGAGGGAGAGGATTCAATATTTTTTGATCTGCATCTAGTGCTGCTGATTGTATCAGCCAATCTGAGTGATTAGCCATCTTTTTTTATTATACTTAATTTTTTTCCAAAATTCTCAATGTTGCCGGTAAACATGAACTCATTACCTAAAGTTCACTTTAGGAGTATTAGCTTGACCTGTTTTATATCTCTTTGCAGAATTTAACACCAATTACTTATCACCCTACTCACAATCGAACCCTTCCACCACCTGACCAAGGTACTGCTTTTGTGGGGAAATAATCCTTGAGGATTTTTTTTATTCCACATGCTAGGAAGAAAATAAAGTTTCTCTGTTAGGGAATAATCCTTCAAAATTTTATGATTTCAAACGCTGGAAAGAAAATAAGCATGCTTTAAAGCTCCTTTTTGGAGTAAATTATTCTCTTTTGCACCAGCTAATTAGAAATAAAAACTTTTCATTATTCACATTTAATATATTTTTTGAAGTAGGCCCTGCATCGGGTAGAGATTTGGTTTGAGTTCAGCATGAGTGTTTGATTCATATCCTTCTAGGTCATCAAATGGTCAGTAATTTTAAGCAACCATGGAATCTTAGCTTTTTTTGCTTACCCAAATATTGTTAAGAAGAATTTTTCCTGGGCAGCGGAAAATAGCCTCTACGTAAAAAATGTCTTTTTTATTTGATGCATTCTTAGAAGGCAGGAGATCAATACTTATAGCGGAGGAAGGGAGGGAGGGAGAGAGAGAGAGAGAGAGAGAGAGAGAGAGAGAGAGAGAGAGAGAGAGGAGATCTTGTCAGTATTTTCAGAAAAGATGGTTAATAATATGCATCTTAAAACATCCTGTTAACTTGGATGTTCTCCAGGAAATGTGGGACTTCACCTTTATTTGGCATTTAATTCTGGTTCGGAAATATCTTGTGTAATAGCGTATCTTTCTTGCGCTTGGTGATCAGAAATTGCTAATTATATACTATATTTTTCCCTTGCCAGTGATATCTACCGAAGAGACAAACATTCTACTGCGGCAGTTCTATCAAAAAGCGGATGAGAAGGTACCAGCTTGCTTGAAGGAATCTTAAAGCTTTGCAGCCTACTGCCTTATTCACGCTCATTGGTCCAGTCCTTGCAGATGAGGGCAAAGAGAGCTGCTCCAGACAACCTCGGACCCGATCATGGCGCCAAGCTGCCCCGGGGTTCCTTCTGAGAAGGTCCCAGCTGAGTCATCTGCTCATTCCCCAGACTTCTATGGGCACCTCTTGTGCCTCTCACGCTCTTAAATGCTCCTTAATTCTCACAGATTAGGGTATCTATGATCCCAGACCCCCCCCATTGAATATGCTCTCGGAGACTATACCCAACCAAGTCCAGCAGATTGGACCCTTGTATAATTCTCTCTTGAAGGAAAGAAATCTGTATGTCTCATCATGAACATCCTTTGTGTTTCTAGAACTGTATGATATGAGTTTATTGAGAGAAATCTGGTTCCTGATTAAAACTTTTAAGAATTTTGGCATCAGATCTGTATATTCTGTGGCAGAGATATAGATTTTTAAGGTTGCTTAAAGATTGCCATTTTTTTTATTGATATATACTGTTTTGCATTGCTCACTCGCTTGATGGAAGGAAATCTGTAATTTTCATTGCTCATAAAATTGTAACCAGGTGAGGCCTTTCCTGCTTATAGAGAGGAGTATCTGATGTTCCGTTTCTTTCCAACCTGTAAAATTTTAATTAATCTTAGAAATTTTATATTTTCTTTTTTGAATTCCTGAGTATAGCTAAAGATTTCGCTGCCCTATTTGTTTTTTCCATGGAAACAATATTAAATCTCTCGTCGTACAGAAGAAATTTTCTTTTTGTGGAAGGAGCTATCCGGTGTACTAATTATTTCCAAAACCGTATAAATTGTGCCAGATCATTACAAGAATCATGCTATTGATTTTTAATCTTTCTTTCTGATCAAAATTTGTCATCAGCTTTATATCATGTGCAGAAAAGAGAAAAACTTTGCTGGTTCAAAGCTGTTTGTGCACTCATGCTAAACAGTCTCTCTCGGTAGACATTCCATATGGCTCCAAAATTTGGTTAAGAAGAAAATTAGAAGCTTTCAGACATTCATTTGACACATTTTACAAGTATTATTTTTGTGCCCCGCCGCATAATCCAACAAAACCTCCAAGTAGATGGATATTATGCCCTTCTCATATTGATTGAGCAAAGAAGCAAATTATTAGCTTGGGTTGATAATGATTATAAATAGAAACATAAATTGTTGCTTTCAGATAGCCTGAAGAAACCTAAAATTAGCCACTTCAAATCCCATATGTTCTCTAATCGAACTTTAGGGTGCATCAATTTGACGTAGAAAAATATAATGTTGGACTATAGTACATGGCATATTGGTTGGCCTCATTGCTTTACTGAATACTGTTTGGCACCACCTCAGTATATTCTTGAATCAATGTTTAGGAAATTTATGAGACCAGGGTTATGCATGCATATCCATGGCCCTTTTTCTTATCTGAATTGATAGAGATTTATCTTTACATTTCATCGTTCATAGTTGCTCTAAACACCTTAAGATTCAAATTATGCTAGAATTTTTCTATATCAAGGAAATTTTACCTAATGATAATCTTATCCAAACATAAGAGTATGCCTAGCGAGTTCTTTATATTTTCAAGGAGAATATGATTGTCACACTTAACATCTACTATGTAATTTAGTGTTTTACTTGGACTTCAATAAATTATCCACGTACTTTGGGGTTAGAAACTAAACAAACAATGCTCAAACTGAATATTACATCATAAAGTTCCAGGTTAGCATTAAAGAGAATTGAGATCAACTCATATTTTATTTGAGATCAATTGGTAGCTTGCATGAGTTTATGCTCTGAAAGATGCGATATATGATACCCAACTTATGAGCTAACATTTCCTCCTTTGTACTTGTTGAATTGAAATGAAAAGTAAAACTTATAGAGATGTGTGCACACCTTAAAAATAATAAAGTTGAAACTGTGGGATATCTAAATATTCACAAATGCATATAATAGATTTGATTATGAGGTGATGGCCTTTTATGCCAAAAATTGACACATGATAGCCGGAACATCCGTTTATAAAAAAAGTATTAACATTTTAAAATTGAATAAATGGGATTTACTGATCTTTGTTAAAAACATATCACCAGTTGGGGGTTGAAGAAATTGATTACTTTAGTCAAATCCCTAATAAAGCTAAAAAGCACAGCATTGAATTACATCCTCTAGTGAATTGTAACGTATAGCCAATTAATTGATCAATTAAAATGGAGATATGGAATCTATTGACTAGGGTCTATGATTATGATAGAGAACTTTAAAACCGCCCTTTTCTGCATGGTTCACACCAACTCTCACTACCTTAAATTCTCATAATCATACTTATACCACAATTATTGACCAAATTTGTATAAATTATATGATGAGTGTCAAAGGAGATGGGGGGCTCATGCTTTAGAATCGCCAGTTATTCTAAGCATTATTGTCTTACTATAGGGGATAGAATCCAAAAACCTTCATTTACTCATGTGGGTAAGGCTCTATATGGAAGCTTTTATATTCCAAACTATGTTCTTGATGGAGAACAGTGTGCTCGCCTAGTAAGAGAGATATCGATATAGAATGTCCGCAGTGGCCAAATTTGATTCAAGAAAGTTGATAAATAATAGAAGAAGTTATTTTTCTTCCATTTTCCAAGTAACAACAATTTAACTAACGTAGCTAATTTTGTAATGCGCCAACGATGTAATTGTTTATGCTCAATTTTGTTGAATAACATTATTAAACGCTCGGGAGCAGTCACCGTCCAGTCGACCACTCGCCCATTTGACTATAAACCCTGGAGGCAGCCTTCTTCGACGGGCACACTCCCGCGAAGCGAAGGATGGGTTTCCTCAAAT
Source organism: Spirodela polyrhiza (assembly GCA_024713555.1). Lineage (NCBI taxonomy): Eukaryota > Viridiplantae > Streptophyta > Magnoliopsida > Alismatales > Araceae > Spirodela > Spirodela polyrhiza. The sequence goes on from CM046547.1 coordinate 2,692,431, forward strand.
GGTATTTCTTGGGTGCGTGAGCATGGCATAAGCCCGTCTCTCCTTCCCCCACTCTCCCAAAGGTGCACTCGAACTCAGTTGCTAATCCGTGGCCATCGGAGGCGGATTCCCCACGGGGAAAATCTGAAGCAATTTCGCGGACGGTGGAGTTCCTGAACATCCGTCTTACGTGGTCGTCTTCGGCAGGCAGCCATGGCGTTCCCCTACTTGGAGGCCGTTCTGGGTCAGCGATTTTCCCTCCACCTGTGCTAACTCTCTTATCCTTCTCATAACTTTGCGTATTCTTCGATAGTCTTCCCTAGTCTTCCCCGATCTCCTCCCTTGTCGCGTTATCGTCTTCTTATTTATTTTCTTCTCTTCCTCTTTATTTATAATGTTTTCGATGCCCCGGCGAATATGCCCACTCGTCTGTTGGTAGTTCTCCTTTTTGGCTCTTCCCTCTTTTCTTCGAATGATACCGATCTTGTGGTTCTTAGGGACAAACTGTTCTTCTAGGCTCTGCCCTCGTTTTCCACTGGTTATTTTTTTCTCATGCTTTCTACAACTGTGTCCGTGAGTGCCTCTAAATTTACTATTGATTTTATGATTCCATGGAAATTTTTGCTAATGTGGGTTTTTTTCTGGTCTAAACTCAAATTTCTGGGTAGAAAGGTGGTCAGGCTTGTTTGCCATGACAAGTATGCTATTGAAAGAAGGAATTTTTTAGTCGGTTTTTGAGTTCTTTCTTTTTTATTGCTTCATATTGAACAAACTAAATAACTGATTGAAAATATGGCTGTGATTTTCAGAAGTCATTTAAACATTGTTGCAATTCTCTGACATGTGACTAGTTTATTATTTTTGAATTTCCGCGCATGCTTACTATGTTCAGGAACTGTAAAAGTAAACTTGACGTGTTTTTTATGTGTCAGATATAAACATGCTTACTAGGGTTTAATGGAATTCCAGGTCTGTGTTGAATTATGGAAAAATGGTTAATTATTTCATGACTTCATTTCATCTTGGATTTGTATGAAACGACAAAAAACCTTCCTGATGTAAGGTGGGAGGTCAAAAGCTGTCTAAGTGAATTGGTAGTGGTATAATGGAATCATCTTTTATCATCCATTTTCGCTTTAATGACTAAATAAGTAGGGTATAGTGCGCTGAAATTCCTAATCCTGTGGAAAACTTATTTTAGTATTTTTCAACCTATTTTAATGAACATGCGAATATTTCTTCGCTCATCAATTCTAGTTCTTTCAGTGGACATTTACTTATTTTAGAAATGATTCCTTTTTCTGAAGAATAATGATGGAACTTAAGACTTTAAGATTCCTGCGTTGGAAAGAACCTGTAAGTTGTCTTTTTTTTCCTTGCTGAGAATTCTCTTACCTAGATATTAGCATCAACTTGTCGATGTTGAAGTTGCATTATTCAATATCCCGTTTTGTATTGGATTCCTCCTGTTCACTACGCCGTTTTCAGAAAACCTGAGCCCTGTGTTTTCCTAAGTATATGCATATCGGTTTTAATCTTTATCATATTTACTGATGATTCCGTGTCCTTTTTATTCTGCTGTATTATCAAGGGAGTTAGCATACTTGGGAATCAAGCTAAAATTCCGTTGCCTTTGTTCAGGTTTCATGATCTGCGTATACATTTTTGAGACCTATCTCGACATTCGGCAGCATGCGGCTCTCAAGTTGCCCACCTTACCTAAGCAGTTGGAAGGGGTAGTTAGTCAAGAGAAGTTTGTGAAGTCTCGAGCTTATAGCCTTGACAAGAGGTTTGACTTCTGTTTTAACAAAAACTGTTGCACCCATATCATGATGCTTTCCTAGACCTATAGTGTCATGCTTAGTGGTTTTTATTCCATTGTATTGTCCCTGGTAATGCCTGTTCATAATGTGGCCTTGTTTGAGCTGAGCTGATTTGACTATCTACTACCTTTTTCTCTTTGTTCTTCTTTGGATTGATGCCCTGCCATTCTTGCTATTATTATTAGATTTTGTTGTTCAATGAGATTCCCTCTCTCTTTTTACATATATCAGCAACTTCCACTTTGTACGTGAAGCTGTGACAATAGCTATGGACATTACGATTCTGGCGTTTGGTCTACTTCCGTGGCTGTGGGAGGTAACAGAAGTGCTTCATGTCTTATTTCATATGCTCATCGTGCCTTATATGTATCGGCCTCTTTGTTGCAGAGATCTGGTGATATTCTATTGCATTTGGGTCTCAGCGCGGAGAATGAAATAACTCATACACTTTCATTTTTGGCTGGCATGATGATCTGGTCGCAGGTTTGGATATGACTGTTCCCTTTTTCTTTGAAGTCTAAGCTTATTATGCTTCAATCTGATCTCTGGCAGAAAATCGCTGTAGCTTTTCCGGATTAGATTTTTTTCCAAGTGGAAATCAAGCTGTTTCTCAAGAACATGCTGCCACTTCTCTCATATAACCTTTGATCTGGTTATAATTAAGGAAAGGCTGGATCACTAAGTCTACCTGCCATGCTTTCCTGGGGAAAAGTGTATGCTATGCCAGCCTTTTGCCAGGTGCATAATCAGTGGCCAGCCTTTTCCCATAAGTGACAAACAGATATAGTAGCACCCAAATCCTTTGACCCATAGCTTTAGTTTGAACGACGTCTTGATTTTTTTTATCGTTTTATTCATCTTCTTCATCATCATCAACACACATTTGTCTCCGTGTCTAAAATTTCTAGTCCATTTCTCAAACAGCTAGTTTCAACGTTGATGATACTATGACATCTTATCAGTCCTTTTGATGTTTCTTTATAGATTAGAGGCGCTGTGCCCCAAGTTTTGTTGGTCTTATTACGAGCTCTTAGTTCTGTTTCACATGTGTTGATGATAAAACGAAGATCATGATCCTCTCTTTAATTCTGATTATGTCTAGGTTTGGTGGTTTTCAATCCACATGGCCCTATCTCTAAAGGCTTACCAAACCAAATTTACCTTAGTTTAGATTGCCAATTACAGCGAATGGAATGATAATATCCCTTGGCCAGATGTGAAGTCATGTGAGCACTGACTCTTGTTGGTTCTGACACGAGGATCTTATTTTTTTATCCAGAGGAAGCTCTTATTTGGGTTTCATGTGTCCTTCCTATGCTAAATATGTGAGAATTAACTGTTAATGGCTAATAGTTGAGATCGTAGTTTAGATGTGGACAGTTTTATTAAGATGTTTCTGAAAATTTTTAGGAACGAGTTATGTCTTTGGGTGACACATTCCCATTAGAGCACCCATAGGATTTCTTTACTAAAATGAAAATGATACCTGGATGGTGAACCTTGTCCTTTTGTAAAATTTACCTGTCAAGGTTTGTGTCCTGAGGTCTAACTGAGTTGCAAACTGCTTGTTTGAGCTTTCATGGCAGGGTATATGGCCTTTGAGGTCAGAGGAATATGTGAAAATCGGTCGGTTAGGAAATAGAAAGAGAAAAGAAGATAATGATCAAGAGAAGGGGGATAATTACAGTGACTAGGAAAAGGAAAGTAGAGAGATAGAAGAGGGGGGCAGCAACAGGGAAGATGGAAAAGGATATGCTAGAAGAAGGCAGTCCAATTTCAAGGGATATCCTGTGCAATCAAGCCCTTGTGGCTGTAATGGGCAATTGCTGACAGGAGGGTTTGACTGGCAGTACTTGTGCCGTCCTGCAGTGTTAGGAACCATCAAGTGCCCCACTTTCTCCTCCTTTGTGCCTCTGGTGTAAAGAAGATGAAACAAGAAAATTCAACAGCTTAAGGTTGGTGGGACGATTCCGCCGCATAAACTTTGAAGGCAATAAAACAGTCATCTTTAAATGATGCCTTGTAAGAAAAAAATTCTGAAAACCTCTTTCCTTTCATAGTTTTAGCCAAAATACTTCCGAATACTAAAAACTAGTCTCTACACTTCAGCCATCCCGGGGTCGTCCGTTTTCAAATTCGTGCTTCTTTGTATGGTTGAAGAACTCTATTGTGAAATTTATGTGTATTCAGAAGTAAAGTTGAATCCGTGCTTTATCTCAATTCATGGTGCAGATCACTGACTTGCCATTTTCGTTGTACTCAACTTTCGTGATCGAGGCTCGTCATGGTTTCAATAAAGTAAGTTGTCCACCTCTTTTAATTCTTGTGTTTTTCTGTCGTTATCTTCTTTCCATTTCCAGTCATCTCAACTTATAAGCATACTGAACTGCTTTCTCACCTTTTCTATTTTCCCAGCAAACGGTATGGCTATTTTTCAGAGATATTTTCAAAGGAATTCTGTTATCAGTAGTATTTGGACCTCCAATTGTCGCTGCAATTATTTATATAGTACAGGTATTAAATCGTCCATTGCTGCCATATATCTGAGGCTTTTGCAATATTTTTTAGCATTTTGACGTGGTTAGATGAAATCTGTGTGATTCCAGATGTTTCTCGTGCTTCTTTACGTGTCATAAATACTCACATTTTGTGTGAATGTACTAATTTTCTTCTCTTTTCCTGACCCATCTGTCCTTAGAAAGGAGGCCCTTATCTGGCGATCTACCTGTGGGGCTTTATGTTTCTTCTGTCTCTCTTGATGATGACAATATATCCAATCTTAATCGCTCCATTGTTCAATAAGTTTACCCCTGTAAGTGCTTTTGCTAAGTTGATAACCTCTTAGCTTTTTATGGGGCACAAAAATTGTTTTGATTTTATTGATGTTTGTTTCTTTGAATGATACTTGCAGCATTTTGGCAGTTTTCTATGTTGTTTTTTTTGCTATATTTCATCTGATGTTATTTATTTCTCTTGTTCGCGTATATCAACTACAAATACTGAAATGTTGAGACAGCTTCCAGAAGGAACCCTGAGGGAGAAGATTGAAAAGTTAGCATCCTCTTTAAGCTTTCCACTTAAGAAGCTTTTTGTCGTTGATGGATCTACGAGATCAAGTCACAGCAATGTGAGTATCCAGTCCTTCACTCTGGCTTACTTTCCCTTTCATTCCCTATTGTATCCTTTTTCTATAAATTATAATTTTATCTGGTGGGGATTCTTTCATCTACAGTTTGGCAATTTTTTATTGATTACGCTTTCATGTTTCATAAAATTAACATGGTATTTTTCTGCGAGTGGATATATAGTTGTTCTACTCTACCAGTTCTTGTGACTGGTCTTAAATATTAATTATTACCGTAAGGATGAATAAAAGGCACTAATCTGGATGAAATTTATTCTTGTCGCATGTGAATAGTTGTTACAAGGTTTGTATTCCCTCGTGGAGTCTTGCCTTTTTGGATTCATTTTTGTTGCTTTTTCATGAAATGCATGGTTGGTAAACTATTTATTCTTGTGGCTGCATATTTGGACGATGTGCTTGTTTATCACTTTTTTATTTCAATTTATTGGATTTCCCCCTTGGCCTTCTTTTTATCAACATGTCCACACTACAGGATCCGACTCAGTGAAACCAAGGAACGAAATCAGATCAAAGATATTGGTTTGACTCGTGTGGCTTGCATTTTTTGGGATTTTTTTTATGATAATAATGATTGATTTATAACTGCTCATCAACGGTCGAGAGAAAATAAGATTTCAGGCAAACTCTGATGGAAACCTTTGTCTTTAGGTACCTCAGCATCTTCATTTTAAGTCTGTCATATCATGCCAATAGCGGGCCACAAACAGGAACCTTTCCTTAGAACATAACAACACTAAATATTTTTTTTATAAATAATATCTGAACTGAGTCAGACATTTCTAATTCTGAGAATCCAGTGAACCAAACTGAGCAGGCTGTGAGCATACAGAAGAGAATTCATTCATTAGTTTTAAGGCAGGCAGGCTGAGCTTGATCGTGTTTTGTAACTAATTCGTAAGCTTGCTTGTTCTTTGTTGGGAAGATTTGGAAACCAGGAATTGGCCTCGTCGTGTAATACTCGAATATCTCAAATTTCTTCTTCCTCAAACCCTAGATCGCCATAATTGCTTCTCCAAGCCCAAAATTCGAAAAAAACACCAGTTTCTTATTCATTGATCAGACCCATATTGTATATGGGTTACAACCAGACCTCATTCGTCTTGATCAAGAACCCATTATGAGGATCCATTATACCTAATCAGATCTCATAAGGATATTATTTAAATACAACCAAAAATATAGACTAAAGATAAAATTGAACAGTTTAACACTCCCCCTCAAACTAGTATATGGACGTCTTCCATACCCAGCTTGTGAATTAACTCGTGGAATGTAAGACCTAGAAGACCTTTGGAAGTATATCTGCCATTTGTAATGAAGACTGAATATATGAAGTTTGGATGATTCCTTGCTCAGTTTTCTCTTTGATAAAATGTCTGTCCACTTCAATATGCTAAATTCGATCATGTTGTACAGGATAATGGGCGATGTCAATTGGTGATTTGCTGTCGCAATTTAACATTATTCGTCCGTAGTGCTGGATTTTAAGCTCGTCCAAAATACCTTTGATCTATAACGCCTCTCAAATTTCCTGTGCCATTGATCTAAACTTAGTCTCTACACTTGACCTTGCAACCCACATTTTCCTTATCTAAATAACTAGATTGCTCCCAATGAAAGAGCAGTACCTTGAGGTTGACCTTCAATCAACCACTGATCCTACATAATTTGCATCCGTGTAGATTTCTATTGATGTATCACCATTTCTTTTGAGTAGTAATCCTTAGCTTGATGTACCTTTTAAATAGGCCAGCCATGTGGAGCTTGAAGATGTGGATCCTGAGGTTCATGCATAAATTGACTGAGAACTCCCACCACAAAGGCAATGTCTGGCCTAGAATGATTCAAATAGATTAATTTTCCAACTGATCATTAGTATTGCTCTTTGTTGATTGGACTCTCTTCATATCAAGTCCCCAATTTCAAATTTGGATCCACAAGAGTACCTGATGGTTTATAAATTGTCTTCCCTACTTCTTGGAGGAGATCAATAATATATTTTTGTTGAGAAATGAAAATTCCATGCTCTGAGTAGGCAACTTCTATGCCCAAGAAACATCACCTTCCTAATGATTTGATCTCAAACATATTTGAAAGTTGTTGACTCAGATTATAAGCCTCTATTTTATTATTTCCTGCAATAATAATGTCATCCACAATACTAGAAGAATTGTCATTCCTTCTGAATTTGAGTGTTTAATAAACAAAGTATGGTCACCATTACTTTGTTTATAACTCATACACTTCATGGCGTTAGAGAACTTTCCGAACCAGGTCTGAGGGGATTTGTTTTAGTCCATATATTGTTTTTCTCAACTTACATACCTTTTTTCTAAGAAAGGACATATAGTATCTCGGAGTAAGATCCATATAGATCTCCGTGAAGAAAAGCATTCTACACATCATATTGATCAAGAGACCACCCAAGATTGGCTACTGATGTAATTAATATACTCAATGTGTTCAGTTTTGCACCCGGTGCAAAGGTCTCTAAATAATCAATTTCATATAAATATATCATTTGAAAACAAGACATACTTTGTATCTTTCTAGAGATCCATCTGAATTATACGTCATAGTATACATCCACTTACAACCAACTGATTTTTTGTTTTGAGGAAGGTAAACTATTTCACATATGTTGCTTTTTCTCCAATATCTTCATTTCTGTGTCCATGGCTTCCTTCCAATTTTTATCCCTACAAGCCTTCTTCCACAGTTTAAGAATGACTATGGAGATTAAGCTTGTGACAAATACCTTATATTGAGGAGAAAGACGTTCATATGCCACAAAATTTGTTATAGGACATAATAATTCCTTTGTACAGGCGCTAGTACCTTGCAAATAAAGTTGACCTTCATTCAATATTTCTTGGCTCAAAATATTATTATCATCACCTCCTACAGCTTCATTGTAATCTAGTAAATTCTCAATATTAGAATTTCTTGCAGTGCGCACATGTACATCTTCTAATGTACTGTTGTTCTTCTTTAGATATGTTGGTTTTCAATTATACCTTTCAGTTACCTCTTTTCTCTAGGTATTTTGATCTTCAGGTGGAGATGAATCTATCTCTGAGGCTGACTCAGCCTGAATTACAGAATTGTCTTGACTAGATGATTCCTTGACTTCCATCTGCACCTCTCATGTGAATGAGAAATACCTTTCTCGTTCATTAAAAGTAACATCAACTGAAATAAAAAATTTCTTCTATCTTGGATGATGACATTTATAGCTTTTTTGAGTCTTAGAGTAGCCTACAAAAGCACATTTAACTGCCTTTGGATTAAGTTTATTTCCTGGATTTTGTCTATGGACATAAGTTGTGCATCCAAACACTTTCGGACTCAAGTTTGTCTTCAACTTTATGTAAGGATATTGTTGAGCCATTAGATCAATCGGACTATGATATCTCTATGTCTTCGAGAGCAGTCTATTAATCAAATGGACAATCGTCAAAAGAACTTCTCCCCAAAGATACTTTGGGACTTGATGATGGAACAATTGAGCTCTTGGTCTCTACTATATTCCCAATTTTTCTTTTCGCCACTCTATTTTGCTGTGGAGCATAAATGCATGATGACTTAGGCACAATTCCACGTTGCCTAAAATAGGATGTCAAGGTCTCATTAATCTAATCTTTTGCATTATCAGATCTGAACCTTTTGATGAGAATGCCAAATTGTTTTTTTATCATGGAGCCAAATACCTGAATTACTTCTAGTATTTGGGATTTAGACTTACGAAGATAGACCCAAGTGAGTCTTGTGCTATCATCATTCAATATAAGAAACCAGCGAGCTCCAGATGTGGTAGCTGTTTGACATGGACCTCAAACATCACTATGTATGCGATAGAAGGCAGATTTACTTCTTTCACTCACCCCTCCAAAATTGGTTCACTTGTGCTTAGCCAATTAGCGTGCATCATATATGATATTAGTCACATCACAATGTTTAACATGAGAAGGAAACATTATTCTCAAACGTTTAGAAGAGGGGTATCTCAGCCGATAGTGGATCAACTTGATTTGATCCTGTTTTCTTGAGTCATCTCCTTCACTTGATTTCAAGCCATCAGTTGTAAGCATTGAAACACTATTTTCTTCAAAATAGAGCAGGCCATACTTCTCTTTAATAGGTCTAATCTTCTGGTTTGATCCCTTATCATACATGAAACAGCCCCCATAGGCTAGTATTATTCGACAATTAATATCTTTAACTAACTGTTGAGGAGAAATAAGATGCATCTTGAGATTAGGAACATGAAGAACATTATTCAGAGTTCCCACATTTTTGATCTCAAGGCTTCCCATAACTGCCACAAGAAGGATCTCAACACTGGCAGTAAAAATATTTTTCTTTCCACTACGAGTATAATATGTAGTGAATTTTGATCTTTTTGGAGTCATATGATCTGTAACACTAGTGTCTAATATAAAATTAACAGTTAATAAGGAGGAATGTATATCAAGAAATGTTTTGTGGTCACCCGAACGTGCTATAGAAGTGGAGCCAAGGAGAGCTTTCAACTTCTCAATCTCTTCCTTTAAAAAGTTAATTTCACCTCCTTCATCGTTGTTGGCCGTCGTGTTATGATTTGCCATGACATGTTCAGTCACTGGTTTTCTTCTCTCCTTGTGTTAACGTAGTATATACTTGGCCCAAGATTCGAAAAAACATAGTAGTTTCTTATTCATTGGTCAGAACCATATTATATATGGGTTACAACCAGACCTCATCAGTCTTGATTGGGAACCCATTATGAGGGTCCATTATGACTAATTAGATCTCATAAGTGTATTGTTACAGTACAACCGAAAATATAGACTAAAGATAAAATTAAACAGTTTAACAGAATCAGGCATATTACTCATGACGGACAGCTTGGGTAACAAATATGGGTCGTGCTTGAAGATGCATTGTCAACACTTGTCTCCTCTTGTGAAGTCTGATGAATTTGGAAATAATGCATGCCCAAGACTAACTCGCATGTGCACACAATGAACGGAAGTGTTGATATCAGGTATCTTTTGGATTATAATATATGTTCAAGAACAGCACACATAGCGCTCATGGTGGTGATGAATACATCATACTAATCGGAAAAGGATTTGGCAATAGCTTTCCTTTCAGTGATTAATATTAAAGAATGTAATGTTGTATCTTGATAACATATTTGAAACTTTTGTTGCTTGTTTGGATACAACAACGGTTTTATAGTGATGGCCATGTTGTTTTCAATGCTTCCACCTTTCTCAACCATATTCATCAAAGGAAATAGGAGATGGCAACTAGGCATCTGATGATTACTTGACAGATGCAGATTTGTATTATATTGATGTTCAATTTTTTGTAACACAAAATATTTTGGTTTTATAGAAAAGCATGATGAATTTGGGATGACCACTTTGTGAGGAATATTACTATGTACATCAGATGCATTGGCCAACTGATAATTCTATCTATTTATCTTCTTACTTGACAAAGCATAGGTTTTGGAATCAGAAAACCCCAAAGAAAACTAGCAACGTTACTAGAAGTTAGATGCAATTACGGATGCTATGTTTGTCATTTCTGTTATTGTCATTCCGGTTTGTTCTTTAATGATGTTCATGTGGTTCAATTTTTTAATTTATATTTCTTATGTTCTGTCAGGCTTACATGTACGGATTTTTCAAGAACAAGCGTATTGTTCTTTATGACACACTGATCCAACAGGTACTATTTCAATACACCCATGGATACTTACAGATGTTGGTAATTTTACTCTCTGTAAACTTGAGGTCGATTCTTGTGTTCATTACAAAAATATGTTGATTATTTTCTTGTAAAATTATGGCTTATCCAGATTTTGCATACGCTTATGTAATCCCATTACAAAAAAGAGATCACATGTAAATCAGTGTGCAATCTACATCTTTCATAAAAGTTGAAAGCATTTAAAGTGGGCTCCTATAGCTGACCAGAAATTTTTGCAGTGCACAAACGAGGATGAGATTGTTGCTGTTATAGCCCATGAACTTGGCCATTGGAAGCTCAATCACACAATGTATTCATTCATTGCCGTCCAGGTATGATAGTTTCGAAGAAGTCATATCTGTGGATCTCGAATCTCCAGATGAGAGATGTTAAAATTTTCTGTGTTGTGCGTTTTCTTGCGATTATGAATATATACGCCAAAGATGCTTCCTGAAATGATCTTTGGGACTTTATCCAATTATCTTGCAAATGACAAACCAACAAATGCTTCAGAGATTTAATTGTCTGTGTTAACTGCTGCAAATGATACATATATTTTTTTATATTTTATCTCAGGTTCTTTCATTCCTGCAATTCGGAGGCTACACACTTGTGAGGAATTCAAAGGATCTATTTCTCAGTTTTGGTTTTGACACACAACCTGTGCTTATTGGTCTAATGATATTTCAGGTATTTTGTTCAACTATTTCACAAATTTCAATGCATCAGTTTTACAAGTCCCTACGGTTTGTCTTCAGACCGCAGTTGGTTTAGAAAGTTATCAATTTTCTGTCAGTGACTTGCCCTCTTCACTAGGATGCTTGATGCATCATGTCACTGAAAATATTACTGTTGGCTCTTAATTGTGTCGGCCAAAATAGTTCCAGGAACCAGGGCTTGTTCCTTCTGGCACTTTTGATGAAGCGTTATTGGCTAAGTGGCTATTAATCTGATTATCGCGGAAAATATCAAACCAAGATTATTTAGGAAACATACCGTGCTAACTGTAGCAGATTGTGCCTAAAGCCCTCCAAACAACTGTTCCTGTAATCAGTTTCTCAGTTGACTCTCCGTCTCCCATCCTGACAGTGGAAGATCTCTTGGGGGTTGGTCACCTTAGCTACCACATCCATGCACTCAGAGGCTTTGGTTACCTGATAGATCTAGCTAGCTGTTCAGCTACACAAGCACTGAAGATATCTTCTCCACAAATGAGGATTCAACCTGCTATTAGACCATTATTTCCTACATCTACATACATCTCCAAGCTAAAATATGTTTCAGTATTTCTCGAACATAAAATGCGAGTTCCCTATAATTTTACAATATTTATTCCTGACACACCCTCGACGTTGTTCTCATTTGCAGCACACTGTTATACCACTCCAGCATGTTGTAAGCTTTGGGCTTAATCTTATAAGCCGTGCATTTGAATTTCAGGTAGAGCCCTGCTCCAATTTCTCTTAATTTTTTCCTATTTTGGGGCACTTCGCGTCCTTTTCAGGCCAGATTTCAAACCCTCTCTGTTTCTCATGATGGTATGCAGGCTGATGCTTTTGGAAAGAAGCTCGGCTTTGCTGCATCTCTTCGCGCAGCTCTTGTGAAATTGCAGGTGAGTTAACTTACTGTGTCAGCGTCTGCTGACTGCATGTCGGGCTCTTCTTCTAGTTAGGGTTACGAAAAACCAGATGCTTTCAGTTGTTCATGGGAGGAGCTATATATTTTTTTTTCCCAGCGCAGGCGTTTTAATTTGATTTAATTTTTCATATAGTTTTATTTTGTCGTGGTTCACTGTTCTCCTGATTCCTCTCTGTCTCTCATGCTCTCACTGACTGCATCGAATCCAAGTCCAACGTTTGACTAGGGACCCACCCGGCAAGAGGCTCGTAATCCACCTTAAAGAGGGAAAAAAGTAAAAAATAAAATTCATCTACAGAAGTAATCATTCTTGAACCAACTATTAATTTTCATTCAAAGTTCTTCATTTTATCTGCAAAGTCGAATACGTATTTCCCTTTTTCAAGCTGTGTAATTAATACAAAAAATTCAAGTCTTGAAGCAACTATTAATCAGTCCAAACTTATTTTAAGTTAAAATCTGAATTTTATTAGCAAAGTCGAACAAATATTCCCATTTTTTTTATCTGTGCTATATCCTTTCCTTGATCATTCCCAAGTTCTCATGGAATCATTGGGGTGGGGGGAGGGCGTAACACCTCCTCAAGCCTTCAAGGAACCAAGCTCTCATCCCTCCAATCGTCAATCCTGATGAGCTAGCATGGATGTTTTTCTTTTTATTTCTCACATTTAGGAAGACAATGACAGCTTCTTGATTACCTTGCCTCTTGTTATTTACATGTGCGCTTTATATATATGTCGAATCGAAAATTTCCCAGCACCATTACCTGTTCATCATAATTTGACATCTTTAATGTTTATTTTTATTTTGTTTAACTCTGAACAATTTCTTGGGATTTAATATTTCCTTCCTCTTTTGTAAAAGACCATCATTCTTGCTTTGCGTCTTATATATATATATATATATCACATCACATGGTCTGGGAACCGGGGGGAGGACGAATATTAGCACTAATTGTTGCAGTGCCCATCTAAAATTGGCTTTTTTGGGGCTCTTCCTGCGCAGGAGGAGAACCTGTCGGCTATGAACACCGATCCATGGTACTCGGCCTATCATTACTCACATCCCCCCCTGGTGGAGAGGCTGGCGGCTCTCGATGAGCTTGATAAGAAGACGGATTAGACTTAAATTCCGCAGGAGTTGCCCCTTGGGCTTTGTAACTTGGGAGGCTACTGGTGCTGCTAATCTCTTACATCCCCAACTGCGAGTGTACAGATCCTCTCTCTCTCTCTCTCACTCACTCTCTCTCTCTCTCTCTCCATTTTGGTCAATTTCTCTCTCTCACTCAGCTGGACCTTGGTTGGATGTGATCAGGTTGATGGGGTCTCTTCCATGTGGGTTTTTTCTCATTCGGGTTATTATATGATCATGACTGCAAAATTTGTGGGTTTTTCTCACAAGTTATGATATGATAATATGACTGCAAATTTTGTGGGTTTTTCTCACAAGTTATGATATGATCATGGCTGCAAAAAATTTGTGGGTTTTTCTCCCAAGTTATGATATTATCGTGACTGCAAATCTTCTGGGTTTTTCTGCCAAGTTATTATATATGATCACGACTGCGAAACTTGTGGGTTTGTCTCACAGGTTGTGATATGATCATGGCTGAATAATATTGTGGGTTTTTCCTCAAAAGCGATGATCTGATCATGACTGCATAATTTGTGGGTTTTTCTCAAAAGCTATGGTATGATCATGACTGCAGAATTTGCGGGGTTTTCTCAAAAGCTATGGTATGATCATGACTGAATAATTTGTGGGTTTTTCTCAGATGTTATTATCTGATCATGACTGCATAATTTGTGGGTTCTTCTCAAAAGCCGTGATATGATCATGAGTGCATTAATTTGTGGGTTTTTTCTCATTCGGAAAACATCTTTCGATCTCATCACTGCATCAACATCCCGGTTTTTCATCCAAGGTTTTCGTCACCATATATATATATATATATATAGATATAGATGGTACTATGATTGGAAATTTTGTGGGCTTTTTCCAGCTCAATCAGTGTCGTCTCTCCCAATCTCCCCTGAGCGAGTGCCCTCAGTTTCTCCTGCTCGCCGTGGCAGCATCCACAGGCTACAATACCCACGGACTCGCAGTGGCTGTGTAGGTTATCCGGTGCCACCAGGTCCGACGAACGGAGGCCGTCGTGATCTGCCGGCAAGGAGAGGGCTCCGTTTCTGCTCGCGCGGGGCAGCGGAAACGGGAGAGGGGAACGTATGTATTCGAAAGGAGTGGCGGGGAAGCTCGGAGGGGGAGGGGAAGGGGGAAACCTCGGAGGTCTTCTCCTGCTGCGGGGGAGATGGTGTCCGTTCTTCGGCTGTCCCCAGGCCCCCGCGTCCCCCACGCCCGCTGTGGGGCCTCGCGCCGGCCTGTGTGCTGCCGGCGAGGGGCTGGTGGGCTCCGGTCGCAAGGTAAGGAGGCCGAGGGTGGCGACGAGGGGGGTAGCCGGTCCGAGAATGCCGTGCTGAAGGCGGCGTGGTATGGGTCGGAGATGCTAGGGATTGCGGCGTCGTTTCTCCGCCCGTCTTCCGAGAGGCTGCGGCAGCGGGAGGAGCAGCCGCTCGTCGGGGAGGGAGAATTGGGGCTTCCCGGGCGCGAGCGGGTCGTGGAGGCGATCAAGGAGGACTTCCAGCGTTCGTACTTCGTCACAGGTACGGGCGATCGGATTACCGTGAATCTCCGCTGGGGACTTGCGCGTCAGCCGCTCTCTCGCTCTGTAATTTTTCTTCTATGAGAAAAATCGGACTGAGAGAACATGATTTCCTCTCTGCTCATCGCTTGGGCAAAGCGGATATGCTCATAGCTGCCCGCCCAGGTTCTGTCATCAGCTCCGCTCGGCATCAGATCCCCGATTCCTGTCTGATTGACGGCCGAGAGCTGTGCCTT
The DNA here is from genome assembly GCA_024713555.1 of Spirodela polyrhiza. Lineage (NCBI taxonomy): Eukaryota > Viridiplantae > Streptophyta > Magnoliopsida > Alismatales > Araceae > Spirodela > Spirodela polyrhiza. Next base: position 2,707,653 of record CM046547.1, read on the forward strand.
GAGAATTTCAATTCTGGCAGCACCTTGTCGCCGGAGTTACCCGGCAGGTTTGCCCGTCGGAGGCTCGTTTTCTGGTCCCATGTTGAGACGTCTCTCTTCGGAGAGTCGGCCAGGAAACAGTAGAAAGATTTATAGGACTTTCTGAACTGGGTAGCAGCTATCTGAAGCGGGTGGACCGGGGGAAGATGATTTTCTTTGTATAATCCAACATGCCACACTAATTGAATATGCTTGGAGATGAGCGTGCCTACCCACCTCAAAAGATGATCTAATCGTCAATCAAGAAATATTCTTCTCGACTCTTACTTCAGATAGTATGAGCATCGAGTGACTGGGGCTTCTCGAGTTTTTCAACCTGTGGATGCTGTTTTTTTATAAAAAAATTAGGAAAGTGTAGCACAAAGTATCCTTGTTCTACGCGCGATAGCTTTCTGATTGTTGGGCAGATAATAATATCGATCTTTCTGCGATTTTCGCATCTGGAAATTCCGGAAAATTTTGGAAGATATTGGGTATCTTTGTGACAGTTTTAGCGGCAGTAGGCGATTGAAATATCAGCATGTGAGCTGTTTTCTTTGCATTAATCTAAAAATATGCTTGATTTTTCCCTATTTTCTTCTCTCACGTTCTTTTTTTCTTTTTTTCTTCTTCTTTTTTCCTGATCAGTGTTTTTTCTTTCTCTCTTCCCAGGGGATCTGACCCTGAATGCTTACGAGGAGGACTGCGAATTTGCTGATCCAGCCGGTTCATTCAGAGGCCTTAGTCGCTTTAAAAGAAACTGCTCAAACTTTGGGTCACTCCTCGTGAAGTCAAACATGAAACTCACCAAGTGGGAGGATCTTGAGGCAAGCAGCCCACTCAATCCGTGAACCCATGTGCTTCCGAAGAACTACTCTTCTGTGCTGACGTAGATTCATAACGTGATCAGGACAAGGGAATCGGGCACTGGCGCTTCAGCTGTGTGATGGTGTTCCCATGGAGACCCATTCTTTCAGGTATTCCGCAGTTGGGATAAATAATATTCCAAGCATATGCATTGCATCTTTCCTCTTTTAGAATGATCAGGGGTGCATCCCTTCTCAACCAGAGGAAAAATAGACGTCTTCCCATGATTTCTTCTCATCTCAACGCTGCTGCACCTGTTCTGGTTGTCGAATGGTGGATAAAACAAGTACTGGGAGTGTCTCAAGAGGTTGCTGTGTCTTTTCTTCTTGTTTTTTTCTCCAGCCACCGGCTACACGGAATATTATTTTGATGCTGATTCCGGGAAGGTCTGTAGGTAAGCCCCATTATGCTTCTTCTTCTTCTTCTTCTGCTAAAACTTCTGCTTCCTCTTCTTCTTCTGCTAAAACTTCTGCTTCTTCGTCTTCTTCTTCTTCGTCTTCTTCTTCTTCGTCTTCTTCTTCTTCTTCTTCTTCTTCTTTCAGGCACGTTGAACACTGGAACGTGCCCAAGATGGCTCTTTTACGGCAGATATTCAGGCCCTCTAGGTGGGTCTGGTTCGAGGGCGGGGCTTCCTGAGGCACCATCATCTGGCGGGTCGACCGTTGGGAGCGCCACACGTGTGAATCGACCTTATTCCTTCCCTCTTCTGGAAGAACAGCTCACTGTAATTATTTACTATTATTACCCAAGGAATCTAGCTCCAATGAGCAGAGGCAAATCCAACGATCGGCGACGTTGTGATTGTAATTATTGCACATTATCCCAGCATTTTTTTCACCTCAATCACTTCTTGCCCACATACTCTTTGTTTCTTTCCCCATCTGATATACTGATTAACAATAACAATGATAATAATAATAATAATAATAATAATAATAATAACAAATCGATCGAGGACGTCTAGAAGTCCATGCAAAAAAGAAATTCGATGACCACGGAGGGCATCACCTACCGAAAAATGTCCCGGAGGAAGAACATAAACGTTGAGGCCTCTTTATAGGCCATCTTTGGTGCCTACTTATGGAAAGTCTAGACTTATAAGCATCTTGGTCGAATCATACGTAACGTAGGGCAAACATATATGTGACATGCATACGTGGTGGGCAGTGGGTACCTGGAAAAATTAGATTTTTTTTTTTAATTTCTGTTACCCGCGGCGCATCCTTTGGAAGGCGAATGAATGGAAGTCGGCGGCAGCGCTTTCAGAAGAAAACCTCGTGGAGTGCCAAAGGAGGCAATGGGCATCACCCTCCCCGTAAGTAACCTGAAAAGAGCGCATTGTTAGCATATAATTAAGCCGCACTGTTCATCGCCTTCTTCTTCGAAATGCGGAGCTCCGAGCTTTGACTCCGCACTTTGGCGGCTTTCCGCACGTCGGCCGCCTTCCTCTACGAGGAAAGAGGAATAGGTATGGATATTTATATATATATATATAGGACGAGCTTGTGGGTGGGTTTATGTGGCAGGCGGAGGGGAGGCGACGACCGCCGGTCGATCGTCGCCTGCGATGTCGCTGCCGCAGGTGCAGACGGCCGTTGCGGCGGAGACGGAGGAGGAGAGAGAGGTCCGGCAGAAGGAGGAGTGGCTGAGGGAGATGCGGGGGTCTCTGATGGTGGTGGCGGTGCTGGCGGCGTCGGTGACATACACTGCGGGGCTCAACCCGCCGGGGGGCTTCTGGCAGGAGGACATGGCGGCGCGGCCGGTGAACGGCGAGCCCTTTTTCCGAGGGCAGGGCCACTTCGCTGGGGACCCCGTCCTCAGGGACAAGAACTACAACCGCTTCGCCACCTTCCTCGCGGGGAACACGGTTGCCTTTGCGCAGTCCCTCGTCATCATCGTCCTGCTCATGTTCCGGTCCACCTTCCACGGCCGCCTCCGGCTGTACCTCCTGCGGGTCTTCGTGGTCGTCGACGTGTCGGCGCTTGTCGTCGCCTACGCCGTTGGGTGCACCCGCGACCCCTACGACGTCTTCTTCTCCCTCTTCATCATCGTCGTCTTGGCCATCCTCTGCGCCGCCGCCGCCTTCGCCATGCAGTGCCACTACCAGAGCTCCCGCCGCCGCCGCCGCCGCCGCTCGCGGCAGTTGGACGTCCCCTCTCGCTCCTCTGCGGAAATAATTCAGTGACTGGACAGATTCAGCTTCTGGGTTTCGAGCTCCGTCGCGCGGTGGAGGGGGCCCCCCAGAGGAGAGAGATTGACACGCAGAAAGAAGCTCAAAGAAGGGTTGGCTGGACGAGCACGGGGTCCATGAGACGGATGAACTGAGGTCGGATGATGAGGCATAATCTGGAATAAGGAAGGGGTATCTCTGGGCGGGCTTCGTTTCGGTGATGGCGGGTGGAGAACCTCGTACTACTTGCTGTTAGGCAATACGTCAGGTCGCTGGCATGGTAACTGGAACCCAACCCAGCCCAACACATTCTTGTAGACCTCGCTCGTTAGGGTGTGTCGCTAGTCTCTAGATGATATTTCAGTGTCGGACGCAAGAGCTTCTGCATGCAGTCTCTCTCTCTCTCTCTCTCTCTCTCTATCTCTGTCCCCCCCTCTCCCTCTCTCTCTCTCTCTCTCTATCTATCTATCTATCTCTAGCTCTCTCTCTCTCTCTCTATCTATCTATCTATCTCTAGCTCTCTCTCTATCTCTCTCTCTCTCCCCCTATCTCTCTCTCTCTCCCCCCCTCTCTCTCTCTCTATCTCTCTCTCCCCCCCTCTCTCTCTCTATCTCTCTCCCCCCCTCTCTCTCTCTCTCTCCCTCCCACGTTCCTTCTCTCATTGGTCAAAGAAAAATCTGTCTCACGAAGACACACCGAAAAACCTAATGAAAAATGAGTCAGTACACCTCCGCTCCATCTTCCCACTTCTTCAAGAAAGAGTCACGCAAACCCCCGCGTCCAATGCAGACAGAGTACACCATGCTGCTCTTATCAAAAGAATAAAGTCAACGTTCATCGGTGGTCTTTCAAACCTAACAAGACCTCTCCACATACCCTCAGAATAGTGTATTAAAAATACCTGTACTTGGCCGATGATCTTCAAAACCCAGGAGTATTCCATGTCAAATGCATTACAACGTGGGAGCAGAGAGGGTGCACCATGCTGCTCTAATCGAAAGGATAATGTCAACGTTCATGGGTGGTCTTTCAAACCAAGCAATATCTCGCCACATACCCTCATAATAGTGTGCTAAAAATACTTGTACTTGGCCGATGATCTCCTTTGAATCCATGGTCAGTGCATGAAGGATTCTCGCGAGATCACGAAGGATATTTCCAATAAATATCCGATTTCTTTCTCTGCACGGGCCTCTGGATTATCGGAATCGTACGAGGGGTGAGAGGCTCCAATATTTTCTCTTAAAAATTCCGAGGGTCTGACCACTCTCTGTATTGAGAATTCAAGGCATGGGGTACAATCAATCACATGATCTCCCACGTTAAGTGAAGGAGCATGCTGAATAGTTGCGGCTGCCCAAAGTTGTTTGCCATTACTGTCCATTAAGCTCACTATACCATGTCTGCCCAATCTCCACGGAATAGACTCAGACCAGCCATGTTAGCGTATTCCCTCGTGTGATACAAAAAAGGAAAAAAAAAGTCAATCGGGAAGAATCAATGTCAAAATCTCCTTGTGATCTCAGAAGACTTCAAATGCATGAAGACCGACGCAGAAGATTATTTGTTTCCAAAAGCGACAATAGCCATTTTAAGGCTTTTTTTTAGACTCTAAACTAAGACGGGTTATTTTTTTTAAGTATATAATCAGATGGAGAACAAATGATTAATTTGATGCGATTACCTTAAAAAATTCTTCGAATGGAAGAACTTAATGCACATTTTTTCTCATAAAATACGTGCACTTCAAAACTGTCAGCATTATCATTCGAGCATTGCAGAGCTCATCAGATGCGAAGGGCCATCGATTCCAAGAGATCCACGCCATCACCTCTCTCCTCAGTTCCTCAAATGGTAATTACTTAGTTCACCCAAGGCATTTTTCACGGCCATGAATACCCTGCAGAAGGTTGCCTCCTCAAGCTTAGATAAAGCACTAATCAAATTCTCAGGACTTTCTTCTTGACAAACCTTCGCTTAATTTTACAGTGCTAAGCCATAGTTAAATTGCCGTCTATTTGCTAGTAATGATTAAATCATAGCCATGATTTTTTCCTTAGCAAGCAATAATAATGAAAGTCCCATAGAACCCATTTAAATGCTCTCCATTTTTTTTGAGAGAGTAAAATATCGAGGCGTAATGATATAAGAACCAGTCAACAGATCTCCAAGGTGTTAAGGGAAAGAGACGACCGTGCAGGCGATGCGAGTGGCGCAAATCAGAGCTCTCATCTGCCACTCATGAGCCATTCTTAGGTGGCCCAAGAACACGTATTCCACTCGACTGACCTTGCATGATATCGTTTAAACGAAATAATTAGTAATCGTTACAGATTGTGTACCCAGATCTCGCAGATATTTCAATTACGCCCAACGATGATGCTGTCGCTTCAATCCGACTGGCTCTTAGAAATTAGTATCCGCGATTTGTGAAGATCACATTTGGGCGGGGCGGCTAAAATGCGGGTCAATATTAGTCAATACCATCTATCTTCCTGAGAGAATTTCTTCTCTTTCAGTGTTCAATAAAATTTTCATGGATCGTCCTACGGACTATGCTTATGACCCGTTCTCGAAATAGTGAACATGCTTCACACGAGGTCGCCTGGCACCAGGCGTCTTGAAGAAGCGGCTGAGTGAGGATGGTAGCGAGGCAGAAGTCCAAGAGAGAGAGAATCGGCGATGTGATAAGCCCAAGTGCTGATCTGACTAGTGAGAGAGGGAATGGGCAAGTACCTGAACACAATTCATGAAATCTTCTAGAGAGAGAGAGAGAGAGAAAGAGAGAGTAATCACACAGGTTTAGCCATGAAAATCTTGGTGAGAACGTCAAGAACATGGTGAGCAGCTAAAGGATGAAGATTGATGATTGATTGCAGAATTGGAGGAATGGTGTTAGCCAATAGCACAAATTTTCCAGTGCATCAAAATTACCATTTCACAACTGAGAAACTCAAATTGGGTTATTATTTTAACAGTACAAAAACAACCCCCATACATCAATCAGCAAGGAATGAAAACCAAGCCATTGATCATGCTCAGGAGATGAATGGGGAGGTACCTGAAGAGATCTAGGCCCTGGCTTCAGCCTGGATGGAGCTTCTTGCGAGTTCCAGGGCGGATTCCACAGATGATGCACTCCGAAGCTTGGCCACATCGACGACTGGCTGGAGTCGAGCGAGCTTAGGGAGAAGCTCAAATTCCTGAAAGCGCCATTGCCCCCCGTTATAAATTTAGTTAGACATCCATGAACTAGAAGCCCTCCGAAAACAATGACTAGAACTAGCACAAGTTCTAGCAAAGCTCTATGGACTCATTTGGAGAGACGATGGGAACAGAGTTCCCACAATGGGAAACCACGGCAGCCCAGATGTTCTGATGGGTCTTCGTCAACTGTCAGATCAACAGGGTCGATCCCCTAAAAGAGGTCAATCGTTAGGTCTCAATATGCTTATAAACCGTACACTCGGTTGATTTCCAATAGTGGGAAACCCCAACGCCCCAAATGTGGTTTCAAGTGAGACTGATTCTCCTCAAGAACGCCAAAATCGCTACTGAAAGTGGACGAGAGAGACAGAAAAAGGGAACTAGGAGGGCAAATGGTAGTTTCAAAAAATGGATTATCGGTTAACTAATATCCTCAATTATTTATAACGCTGGATGCAAAGAATGATGCTCCAGATGTCCTTCACTAATGGATGAAATTGAGAGGTGCTAGTGATCAGAAATACTCAACGAGACAGATGATAAGTAAGTACCCACGCTCAGCATTTCACTCGGAGTATCATGCTTTGATTGACAGTCAATATCTACCCCAATATCAAGAAGAAGAAGAAGAAGAAGAAGAAAAGAAGAGAAGGGGTTACCTCAGGAGTACCACTTTCAAGGAAGACCCCCTTCAGTCTACTACCTGTATTTGAGAAACAATGAGAACGTGCTCGTTCTAAAGAAAAGAAGAAGAGGAGGTGAAATTGACTTTCTTTTATCATACCAGAGTCGACCCAGAATGCAGCCAGTTTTGGATCAAAGTTCCCAACGTCAATGACATCACCGACTGGAACCAGAAAGCAGATCTCAAATGCAGGAAACGCCAGCAAGTATGACATTCCCGGGAGAACCCATCTAATCATAAGAAATTCTTACCGTTGTCACCAAAGAATTGCCACCAGACTTTTCTTGAGCTCCCTTCGTACTCAAAAACTCGAGAGTAGAAGTATGGAAGGTAGTCATACCTGCAGATAGTGAGCATCATTGTAATAGCATATGTGTGAGAACAGAAAATAAAATGCTGGAAGAGTCAGTGCCATTGAGACAGATCTGATACTGACGGGTTAGTATGGATGCTGAGAAGCGCTCCAACACAATGCTTTGCTGATCTGCGAGCATGATCAACGTGTTCAACCCGAGCTACCCGGTCATAAATCTGCAGATGAAAGATGAGAAATTTATCATGGCTAATGAAAAGAAAAACCAAAAACTTATGAAGATCGAATTTGAGCTGCTGCACCTTCAAATGAAATGCTGCAACATCTCCAATAGCAAAAATGCCTGGCACACGTGTTCGAAATTGGCCATCAACCTACGAAGAAGTAAGATAACTGAGCACAGACGGGATTTGAATGGTACCCATTTGGCAGAATTTTCAACTGATAATTGAAGTAGAGGTCATTCGGGATTAAACTACACTCGGGAAGGGTATCTGTCTTTTACGCACTTGATCACGAGTAAACTCCTAACAGCATAGGGAGTCTCACAAGCGATCCTTTGTGGTTATCACTGTCTTGTATTCCGAACAAGTTTATTTAGACAGGATCTGCTACCAGTAGAACCTTCTGTTCCAGGGACTGTCAAGCGCCCCATTTTTCTAGTTGAATTTCCAAAGTTGCATGAATCCTCATCCATAGACCACCATAGCAGGCTCATCCATCTAGTACATCACATCTTATTAATACAGTGGTTGTGGTGGCGATGATTCCTTCACTTTTGAGCACCTCTTTGGCTGACATGTCAGCAGTCCTCAGCATTCATCGATCAGAATTTTCTCTTTATCTTGTCAGTAGCCTGTGCCCCAGCAGTGATATGGATCCATAACGTGCAATCTCCCAAGGATGTCAAGAAATCAGCGTTCTGTTTTCAATAATATCTATAACACGCAAGTTTTAAGGGACAGCACATCAGCAAGGACTTCAGCCTGAGAGTTAGCTCATTGAAAAAGGCTAATTGTCATAGGCTTAGAAACTTACGTCCTAATCTCCGTACTAGGAAGAAAAAAAAAATCGTAACTCACAACTGAATAATATGGTCATACATTCCCAAAGAGTGCTATCAGATACACATCTTGAAATGCTCTCATTGAGAAACATGATAAACGGATTCATGAATGGAGAGAAAAAAGGGCTATCTGAGTGTTGCCATCTCGAGAAAGTGACCTCTTCAGAAATTTATTGAGAATGAAGAGCTTCAAGTGAATATTTTGAAATGCTTGTGCCAGCGAATAAGCATAACTTTTGTATTACAGAGGGCACTTAAAGTTCTAAGCTTCAAGTAGGCAGGAGGAACTCTATAAGATTGTAGAGGTACCCTGATGTTATCCTTCCTGGTTCTCAAAGACAGACCCACAACATTCTTTTTCCAATCCAGAAGGTCAGTAATGTTTAGGTATGATGATAGCTAGTTTCTGTTCTTCACTATTCCATTTTTTGCAAAAGAGAAGATTTAAGCACCCTATTGAGAGCTGACGAAGAAAATTCCACTAAGGATAAGCTGGGACGTCCGCTTTCTCTGCAGATCTTTCTTCGTCACTGTCAGACAATACATGGGAGCATTGATGCATCTGTAAACGGAGACCGAACAGCCAATTTTCAAGCAGGCAGATACCTCTGATTATTAAGAGACGATGACTTTTATCAATGGGTAAAAAGAAAAATTTAGTAAAACATATTCCCACTAAGACTCCCATCTTCTTAGTTGAACTTTGAAGGGGCTTCCTACAAGTGATAGGCTAAAGAAACAGTTCAAGCAATGCATCCCCTTATTTTGAGATACTTCCCAGGAATCAATTAATGACTCCATTCAATGTGGTATTGTCGAAGTATTTAGAAACCTACGCCCAAAAATATGGAACAGAAATGATCCAGAAGCAGTAATATTCTTACCAACATGACCTGGAGGTCCTGTCAAACTCAAGAAAGTAATAAAGTCTGCCAGGACTTGCTCTTGAGAGGATCTGATAATATTTTCACGAGGCCCTATCGCATGATTAACATCAACAGAAATAATCAACATAATAATCAGTTTTGCCCTTGCATAGCTTATAAACAGGGAACTGACACCCTTCCTGACAAAATGGATAGGCCTTCAATTTTATTCATAGATTAAGAGAAGGGACGGATACCACTTGAACACTAGGATCCCACTTTAACCCTTTCAGCATTGTTATTTTATCATCTTAATTGATCATACATCTACTTCAGCGCTCTCCCCAAGGCCCAATCACTGACTTTTAGAAACTTTTCTATTGTTATTGGACACTCCTCATTCTTAATGAGGTTTACGGTCGCAATTGTAGTATTTCATTGTTTTCAATAAAATAAGTGGTTTTCAGCACTAGCCAAAGAAGCGACAAAAGTCTGAAACCAAGTAACAACTTTTGTAAATTAAGATCAGGCATATTCTTGCTTCGTCATGCATGCACAGTGTTACCATGCATGCAGACTGCCTGCAAAGTAATAATGTTCAACTTTCTAGTCATCCTCTGACTTACAAACAGGAAGGCATTGTTTTCTTGTCCGAAAATAAAGGATATCCTAAAGAAAATATACAGGCTGATATGACAGATATGAGAAAATAAAAATTGATTATTGATTTTGGCACCAACCTGTATTCCACCAACGGAATCATTCGTACCCACGGCCTCAAAAGGACTGACGGCTGCCTTGGCTCCAATTCCGACAATTACCTATAAATAGATACACGCAACATCTTTTACTTGAATTTAATTGTCAAGTCATCAATTGTAGAAGAAAAGAACCGCAAACAAGTCATCATTTATTTATTCTCAAAAAACATCACAAGTTTTACTTAAGAAAATTTTCAGAACCTGTGGAGGTAATGATGCAATTAACAATGATATTAAGCATTTAAATCAAGATACAGGCAGCGTAGGAAATGCAGAGTTCTACACAATAGAAGACTTTGTTATAAATTTATTCTGCTTACAGTTTAAAACATATCATACTCCTTTTTGATAAAAACAATATTCAGTGCTTTTTCTGAAATCGAAAATGCCAAAAAATAAGTTCAGTAAAGATGTTCGATAAAAAAAAGATTTAGAAAAATAAGATAGCAACTTTACCCTGCACTAGAAAATAAACTATTCACTTTCGTACGTACGTGAATATTGATTCAAATAGTTCAATTTCTTAACATGATAAAACAGCCTCACTAGAGATACTATTCAATAATTCAGATAAGACACAAATCCATAAAATTTGAAATATTCAGGATAATATGTTCCATTCATCAGAAACTTGCAGAAAATTGTAGATTATGAATGCCAGATTCAATAACAATTTTCCTAAAAGTCTTTAATTATCCAAAGTCATTCGTCTGCACCAAAGAATTTAGCATCAATCTTACAGTCTTCAAAAAATACAGATATAGATCACACCTTCCTGGACTATAACCCAGTTCTACCGTCAACAATCTTAATTGACTCTAAAATATGACATTTGGATAAGTATTGATATCTTGTCAAGTGAATGAATTATACCATAAATTTTATTTTGAAGTAGAGATTTCACCAATAATCCGCTCGAGGTACATGGCATTTTACTCAGGAATCACAAAATCAAGGAAAACGACAGAGACCAGAATTTACACATTTATCAAAGAGGGTTTATGCATCTGATCTGGTCAGATAAAACCGAGAAAATCTTTTGAATAACTGCTGTATTTGAATCTATTTCCCTTTGTAATCAAATTTTATACTCCCATTCCATGAAATAATTGGAATCCCAGCAGTAGTGAAACACGTAGGTTTACTGATTGAATAAACTGATCTTATATTAATCTCAAGGATAAGGTAAAGAAAATACTGTGTCTGCTTCTACAACAGAACCATTCTTCAGGCGAACGGCAGCCACCCTTCCATCAGAACCAGCCTCAAGTTTGTCAATGAGGGCACCCTAATAATGCACATAGTTTTAACATTAGTCAGGTAACTTAAAATAATCATGTACAGCATTCGGATGCATAAATACCTTCAAGAACTTCACAGAATTCTCTTTGTAAAGATCTTCATATTTTTCAGCAATTGAAGAAGTAAACAATCTTGGCATAATATGGTTCTCAGGAAAAATTACCTGGAGACATTTAAACAGTTTCAACACAGTCAATACATAGAATATAACAACATCCAGAGAAATCCAAATAGTTAACGAATCCATTGATTTAATTCACCATCCAGAGGTCGATCAAATTTCAGAAGGAGAACTACAGATTTTTGTAAATTAATGAAATAAAAAAAAGACAGCTGATTTCGTTTGGACTGGTTGATTCCAAGTAGGGCCCTACCATCTTAAAAAACTATCTTCTTGAGGAAATTTATTCACACATGAAGAATCTATATAGGAAGATCAAAGTTCTTGTTCATGCAGTTCACATAAGTCAAGGTATTGAGCGTCTTATGACACTCTCATTGGTTGGAAACAATGAGATGATTTTTGTTGAACAATTATGTAACAGTGAATGTCGGAAAGAAGGATTCTGTTATAAAAAATCAAGAAAAGTTTTCATCATTCATGTCAGAAGGGAAAGTTTTTCATCTTACCTTCACATAGTGAATCAAGAAAACAAGATCTGATGACAGTAAAGCGCAATAAACGTGAATCTCAGGATAAATGAAAAACTACAATATCCTTTCCTCATTCCAATGGTAAATAATATTTCTCACAAAAAAAATGTGAACTTACAGTCGTGTCAAGTTTCCAACCAGCACATGCTGCAGCAACCTCCATCCCAATGTATCCACCACCAATTACAACAACCTTTTGTGCTCTCTCCTACAATAAAAAAAACAGTTAGTGATAAATTAAAGACCATTTCACCCTGAAATGCAGTGCAGACAAAGAGAAATATAAATTAATGAAGTTTAAAATTCTTTAGCAGCATTATTCCAAGGAAATTTCAAGCGATATGTTAACAAATAAAGCAAGCAAATCATTTGTCCCATAAAAGTTCAAATTACGACATAATGAATGTTTTCACGAAAATTAGGACTCAGCAATGTGTAAATATACAGTCACCAAGTTTCGATAAGTAGATAAGTAGAAAAATAAACGCATATTATGCAGTATTCAAAAGGCCTCCTTTTGTCAAGGTATTGGTTAAATGTTAGGAGGAAAAATGTGTTTATATTCAGTCAACTTTACATTTGTTTTGGTTGATAGAGAGAGGGCTGCTAAGCTCCAGGAAAGAGAAAAACTATCAAAAGTATAAAGTTGCACATTGGGAGATAACATCACAATGAAAGCACCCAAATTGAATAAAAGAAATAACTGTAAGAGGAAACATCCAGTACCAATGAAGAAACCAATGAATCGGCATCAGCAACATCACGAATGTAGTGAACACCTGGCAAGCTTCCGCCAATTCCTGCTGGGAATCTGAATAGAAAGATGTGAAAAATAATTGAAAATGCACTCAAAGGCTAGTGCAAATAATGCATAAATAACACAAATTTTAGTGATTTCCATCAAGTCTCATAAATCACCTATAATTCTCAAGAAAAGAATTAAACCTTAAACGGTGAGATAAAACATTTAATCATCTGTTTTAACATAAAATAAATCACGTAAAAAAATCAATTCCTCATGCTATTAAATCCAAAGTTCTGAGCGCATATTGTCACTACTCTGGCATGGCACCATGTTGTAAAGACAAAAAATCTATTTTCCACCATCTTTGTACTCTCGACATTAATATAAAAAAATCTATTTCAGCACGACTTGGGAAGGATCTAGATGACTCAAATTGCCCACCTCTATCCTATCAGAATTGACATGACATAAGGTATGCCAATCCTTCTATAAGTTGGTTATAATTTTAGCAATTCAGACACACTTTATCTCAATCCAATTAGTTATATTCAACTCTACTTTAACTAAATAAAACTCTTATATTTCTAGCCCAACTGACACATGCTTCCTGTCTTCAATCTCTGTGCCAGCTACCAGTTTTACAACCATTTTGTTTCCGTTTCCACAGATAATACCAATGTCAATTATGATCACTGTTTTAGGTATACTTCTTTCACTATTTAAGACCTCATTTGAGAACATTTACATGGAACACCGAAGAAGTAAAGTTAAATTTCAGCCGTTTTCGTACATTTGGCCTACCTTAAGGTTTGATCTCCTTTGAGTCATATTAGATCAGCAAACTTGTTGAATCTAAGGGTGAATGGAAAATTCAGAAGCACATTGTAAAAGGAGAAAAAAGATGTACAATTTGTCACGGTACACAATAACAGCTTAAAAAAATGATATATACCAATATTTATAATATTTATTGTGAGAGAGGTATGGGTAATTATAGTCGTAGTCCTTTCCTTGGTCATAATTAACAACATTTTAACTCCATCCAATTTATTGCCATAACCTAGCCTTTTGTTTACTTCGTCCATTCTTTATAATGCGTAGGTTATATATAATGAGCATAATTTATTTAGATACAGAATGCATAGTTTGACTGGCAGCTAAGAGTACAGCCGTCTCATGCCTATCATAGAATACCCCCGAAAATTGTGCTAAGAGTCGACATCTACATACATAGAAGTCAAGGTTACACCAACTATAATGCGAAATCTATCCTCCAATTGAGAATATTTCGCTTGCACATTTTTTTAGCAAAATATTAACTGTAATGGATGTGTCAATCCAATAGTCTCAATTTATGATATGAGACACTTGGAAAATGAATGTTATACAAGAGAATCTAAGCTAGCACTTCAAGCATTTATGTCCCCGTCCATTGTAAGTTTCCTACGCTTCAATTTATTACCATCCGTCAAATATGCAAATATTGAGGAAAATAAGTTTTCAGTGCATAAAAAGAAGATGAAAAACAACGAAGAAAACGAAAAAATGGCAACTTCAAGAGGTAAATCTGAATTTTTTGTCACAGTACCTTACAGAAGTACATCCTGTCGCAATTATGAGGGAGCCATACTTGAGATTTTTGCCTGATGATGTTCTGAGAGAATGCGATTGGATATCAAGGTTTGTCACCGGATCTGCATATATTACCTGCACGAAAAAGAAAACTACCCTATCGATATTTATCTTTATGAAGAAAATATGGAATCATTGAACAGACTCGAAAACAAAAATTACACATATTCTCATTAGATGTCACAGGAGTTCATATCACTCTAGCACCACTATTCTTATTGGTGAGTAAGGCCCACCTGCAGGCAATCAACAGTACAGAAACCTACTTTCAAAGAAGACAACAGTCAATTTTTTGACCATATCCCAAGACGGCATGAACAAATACAACATACAGCTCACAAGTGAGAAATAAAGTCTCTGCTACATGCATTAACATAGCACTGAGGACCATCTACATGTTCCTCGAGAACAGCCAGGTACCATGTGGACCTACAAATTTCCTAACGATTTAACTACTCTCATTTGGCAACTCCCCATTTTAGCAACCAACATAAAGTATAAACAATGGATTATACAATCGTTTACTTCTTCAGTAAGAAAAGGATTTCTTTTCAGCATGAAGCGAGGAGATAAAATTTATGATGCCTATTAACAGAACATAGCACTGAAACGAGCTTCAACAATAAAGAAATGAAACTTCAGTACAGGTTTCAACCTGAGGGAAAGAGGTTGGTAACACACGTTGATCTTAAATATTCACATAACATGCCACACTAAAAAAACTATATTCTCCACATATTTGCAGTATTCCAGACCATAGATAACAGAGGATATACAGGCATATAAAATACTAGCTTAGTTTAGCTTCAAACATAATTCTGTTGTCTTTCTGTACATACATGTTCTCATTATGCAGACAGTCTAAATTAATGGTTGACTTGATGAAAACAGTAGACCTGATAGATTTCAAAATAGTCTGTCCCAGTCCAAGCCATCTAACCTGGTTCTTATCATGCAGACAGTCCAAGTTAACGGTTGACTGAATGAGAACAGTAGACCTGTTAGATTCTTTATTCAGGTTTTTCCTGAGGACTTGTATAGTTTTACATCCTATTCGACACATAATCCTGGCGGACAAGAATTGATTTATAGCCACTGTAACCTATTCCCGATTTTTGGCCTCAACAGTATACCCATAGAATATCGGTGCTTAGTGCGCATGAGGATGCATGTGATGCTAATTCAATGGAATATGGATTTTTTTGTCTTCAGAAAAACGGCAAGACTCCATTATTTGCATATATCAAATTGTCAAGAATGATAACACCATTCCTGATTACAGACAGAAAAAGATGCTACCCCAGGCTACATTAGATGTCTAAAACGGATGTCAAGTTAGAAACGGACCTGCAGGATACATCCACCCATTTCTATGGCTTATAAACATTGAAAACTTTTATTTATGGTATGAGTTTGTCACTTGACATGAGCCTCTCAAAGTAGGAGGATACTGATATGACTCCCATAAGTACATATCATAAAAAGGGTAAAAATAACTGTATAAACAACAGATAAGTGAGATATAGATGGTTGGGCATTAAAATAAAAGGAGCACGTGTAATATCATGTGCTCAAAAAAGGAGTGGCAAGAAATCAAAGTTTAGGTCTACTCTTATAAAGAGGAACCTCGATTCAAAGGAAAGGGGGGAAATATCAAGAACCTGAATAGGGAGAAGAAGGTGAGGAGAGGGCAAGGAGGAGAGGAGGTTGACTATCTGCAAGAGGCCTAGGCTGCATTCGGCAAAGTAGAGCGTGGAGTGGTCTACCTGTTCTTCTACCATTCTTTTATTATTTTTCCCTATTCTAGTTCTCTTTTATCACCTGATCAGTTGATATCGGTCTGTAATTATTCTAGATATGGTTGAATCCTATTTCTCTTCCATATACATATATATAGCAATAGGACCGTATCAGATACCTCCCATAAGTCAAAAGTAACTTGAAGATCAACAAAAGATGTGCATATCATGTGCGTATCAGCCATGAGCTTAATCAAGAGTATCCACAATATATCAGCAAACAACATTGATGTGTGACATATGACAAAAAAAATGTCACGGAAGATAGAAGATAATCTATCTGGGAGACGAGCAATGTTAAGAATGGAAACTTTAGGTGAATCTCTCTACACTTTACCTCTATCCCATGCTCCTTGTACCATTCAGGAGTTTGCCTTTCACCTCCAGATCCAACACATGTATGGAAGCCCTGTGATTAAAAAATTCAAAAGAAAGACAAAAAAAACTGTAGGTTATCCTAAAGATAAAAAAAGTACATTTATGAATGAGAGTGGAATATGTGGAAGAAAAAGCTGAACATAGTGCAAAATTTCAATCACATCAGAGTCATACGGTATATTTGAAGACTAATATAAGAAATGATGCACCTACTTCAAAATGCACAGTCCATGTCTTAAAAAGTTTCAAGGTAAGAACATTTCACAAGAACAGAAACTATCCTCATCTAGAAATTAGATTGGAAAGGTCAGGCTCCATGATTCACAGAAAGTAGGAATAAACAAATACCGGGAGACGTGCCGGCTTCTTTTCTGGTGGAAATAAATAACCTTTAGTCAATGCTGGCCTCTCATATGGGGCCACAGCCTGTTGGGATCAAAAAACATTGCAATATCAAGTCGTAAGTTTACGCCATCAATCAAAAAATTTACAGAAGAATGCCCAGTACTGGAGAAAATATAAACCAAAGCAGATTTGAGTCATGCACTTCAACAAGGTTTAGTAAATAAATTTGTGAATTGATGGCTAAAGTGGATCCATTAGTTGTGATATCATAAGCATTACAAGGCCAGAAATGATATAAAGGATCTGAAGGGACATATCTCTGAAAAAATGAGACAATCAGTGTCCCATAATCACAAAAAATGGATAACCAGGATCAAGGTCGCCAGATCATGGAAAAGAGAGATTCTGGCACAAGATAATATCGAGATCTTGCATAAACAACACTAGAATCAGCACTATTTTACAATAACAGCACAATTTTGCTACGAAGAATTTAAATATTTGCTCGTATAAACATGAACTCACCAATGAGCACAATTTATTTTGGAAACATTTTCTTTCACACCACCAAATTTGACATACGAAGAACGGGGGTGATCTACCATGGTTTGCACAAGATTCAGATGAATCTCAAAAATAAACTTCCTAGAGATATTTGGGTTTCTTCAGATATAAACATTCATGGGTCAAAACTAAGCCAATCAGAATCAGTCTTGAGTCAGAACCGAGTCAATATAATCCTACCCGACTCGCCAGAACCTTTCACAATCAGGTCATTATTTTATTAACACGCCAGGATCCCAGAACTAGAGCAATTCAAAGGTCACAAAAGTGGTGCAGATATGATCTCAGGCCTGGACTAAGCCAGATGGGTGCCGTCAGTTTTGCTTTCTCTGCGGTCATGAAGGTGCAGAGCCCATGAAATAGACGAACCAGATGTGTAGAAAACAGAGAGCTCTCGAGGACCAACACCTGGTCAGGGAAGGCCTTTGCTCGCAGAAGCTACTACTGCCATGGCGTCGGCGAGAAATAGAGGATTTAATCTACGATGGCAAGGGGAAAGCGAAGAACGAGCACCTCCTTGGTTACGATGCACAGCCTTCCATCTGCCATCCCGTGCTCGACGAAGGTCCGAGCGGCGTATCCAGCGGCATTTCCTCCTCCGACGATGACATACCTGCAGATTAATGAACAGAGGGGGGAAATTCGATCGTCCGGAGGATTAGGAACGCTCCAAATTGAAGGCGGCGGGGGGGGGGGAGGGGGGGAGGTGGTGGGCATGTGGTTCTCACTCCCGGTTCTCATTGGCGAAACTGGAGGACGCCGCCACCGCGAGGCTCCTCCGGAAGGAAGACGCGCCCAGATGAGAACAGGGGGGTGGGTTGACGCGCCGGAGGGCAGGAGACTGAGGGCACCAGAGGGAGATTCCGTGCCGCAGGGTGGAAGTTCCAGGTGCGGTTGCCATCGCCAGCAACCTCCGAACTGCTTCGATCAAAGAGTTCAGAAGAGTAAGAGGGTCTGCGGAACAAGATCAAAAACTGGAACCCACGTCGACAGAAGAGGGTCGGTTTCTTCGCAGTTACTACGCAGAGCACGAACACCCCCAAAGGTCTACACAGATCACCGATCTCTGCACCGTCTGCAAGGAGGCGGCAATTCGAGAGATGCTGGGGTGGGGTCTAAAAGAGACGGGAGCGGACCTGCCGGAGCCATCATCTTCTCGCTCAGTTGTTTAATCCGGCGGGGAAGACGATCATCAGCAGCCCTTTCGGCGGCGGAGGGGTCTTGCGACCCTCCCCGGAGGCGAAGGGACGGGGACGGACAAAAGGGCGGGAGGGAGAGCGCGCCAAATCAGCAAGAAGAGATCTTGCCCCGCTCTCGACCGGCCACCACGTGGCGCGGACGAGGAACACCGCCGCCGCCGCCGCCTGGATGGGCTCCCAGCAGAAGCGGAGTCCAGATGGGGCCACCGAGGGTCCCTCCATCAGCCTGATACCATGGACTGAACACGCTCCGTCATCGCTTCCAGATGCCACCACGCAGCTGGCAAGCCTGCCCAGTCGAGAGGATGTGTACAGAATTGGCTCTACCCAGCATCAAAATGATGCCACAGGAGGTCATAATTCAATCAGACTACTATATATATACATATAATTCCTGATTAAATGCGATTTTCAGAGAGCACTGGGCTTTCCTGAGGATACCCATTCCTTCTTCCTGATCTTCTTCGCAGTCTGGAGCCTGCTGACCATCTTGTTCCTGAAGGGATTGGCGGGCCAGCAGCGACAGAGAGAGGGAGGGAGATTCAAAAACCCCGGCTGTTCTAGCCGATTATTATCCTTAAATTAAATAATTTCATGTAATTTATTTCCATGAGTTAAATGAATTGATACCCATTTTAGACTGCGAATCAGAAAAATGGCCACCGCCCGAACTAGAGATTTTATGGGGTTGAATTTCTCTAAATTCATATTTTTAAAAAAATTATAATCGTCGAATTATGACCCCCGTCTTCTAAGCGCTTCACACTTTTTCACAGAAAAATATGAATTACGTCCAGCAATGTTTCAGTTTAATGAAAAAACAGAATTAATATTTCACAGAATTATGACCGCCAGAAAATCATAACGATCAGATTAAGTCCTCCAACTTCATAGCATTTAAATAATACATTTTAAATTTTTGAGGACAAAATATGCCGATATGAGAGTATTTATGTAAGATAGGAACTCCTAGCTTCATGGGTGGGAATTTAATCAGGTACTTAGGAGAAAAAAAATTAAGATACTAGTAACCTATAGAGCCATTAATGAGAAATACTTGATAAATAATTATAAATTTTAAGTTCCCCCTCATATTTCAGCAAGATCATTCTTGAAGCCCACTCAAGCCGGGTGTAGTTTTAGGAGTAATTTATTGTCCTCTATGATGATGTACAGGGATTTTTTTCTTTCTTGTTTCAGACATTGAAGACGAGTCCCCCTCCCCTTCTACTAGATAAATAGTTAAAAAAATAGATCATATTGTCCTTGATAAGATTGCTTTCTAAAATTTTTCTCATTGATAAATAAATCAAAATTGCTTCCATTACACCCACTATGGCATCACCTTGGAACCGCTCGGTCAACGTGCTCCAATGGCTAGAAGAAGAACAAGAAGAGGGATAATAAAGAATTAGGCTCCAAATTATATTTTGTGCCATCATCATCAACTAATTTTAATTGTACGTAAATTACCCAAATACAGCATATATTTTTAAAAAACCCACTTCAACCCTTTCACATCGCTGAATCGATTCGAGTTGACGAGAGAGAGAGAGAGAGAGAGAGAGAGAGAGAGAGGGGTAGAAATTATTTCATTCTCTCTCTTGATTGCTTAGTTGACTTGAGCATTTCTCTCTTCAAACTGGTTTTTTTCTTCTTCTTTTTCTGCAAGAAGAATTTGATAAAATTATAAAAGAACAAGCCGAGAGGGACTCAACTCACTCGGCTATTCTTGGTCCCCCTTGTCTGGAAACATAACCGTGAACGCACGCACTCATATCTACATCCAGAAGTCAAAACTTATTGAGGGCCAACATGCCGCTGACTTGCTCGCCGCCTCTGCCAGCACCTCTCCTCCAAGCGTCCGCGTCGCCAATCATGGTCTCTGCCCCCACATCGCCGCGCCGCGGGCTGCGAAATATAGCGAGGAGAAGACAGTGAGCACCCAGAATCTCCACAGATGAACGCAGGGAACTTGCATTTGGCCAGAGCAGTTAGGGTTCATAAAAATGATGATCAAAATATGGATCGATGCTACCATTTGTCTGTGTCATTAGCTGTTGAGCAAGAAAGAGAACTTTCCGACACTGAAATAGTAAAAAAAAGGGAAAAAAAAAGAGAGAGCCCAACAGGGTCTGGTTCAAATATGCGACTGTTCTTGAGGAAATGCCATTTTTTTTTTTTTTCATTTGGGCGGGGAGAGGGAGAGCTGAGCACCTTCCCAGAGTTCATCTCTCGCACCCATCTGGAGCATCCTGTTGATGTTTCTGCGATTGCCTTTGCTGCTCTCCACAGAAAACAAGCCAGGATTAATCATACATGTATAGATATCACACTGTGACTGGGGCACACGCAGGGACTGAGAGAGAGAGAGAGAGAGAGAGAGAGTTGACCGTTGAAAGGTCAAGAGAAGGCGCCTCTGCGGAAAGTCACCTGGTCATGAATCCGCAGCTGAAAGTCCCAAATCTGCTCCACCTGCCCTTCGTAGAACCTCTTCCTCTTCAGGCACTGCAGTGCAGCTACAGGGAAGGTAGAATTTGTAATGCCTTGTGACGATGAAATGCAGCAGCATTTTCCTTTCAGTTAAAGTCAACGTCATAAGATAACACGAGGAACAATATGCTCATAAGATATGATGAGCGGCATTTTACACCCCAAGTCATAAGATATGGCACTATTAATGCCCAAGTCAAGGTGGTGGGTGTGGATATTAATTATCCTACCCTGGGAGCTGCCAGTTTGTGATATATAGGGAAAAACTTTGAATAGAGATCCAAGAAATACCGATTCCATGTAAAAATTCGGAGAAAATTTTTTAAACTGGGCAAGATAGCTACAATGCTACCATTTCCAGAGGGAAGTTGCAATGCAGGCAGTCTGTCAAGTGTTTCTTAATCCAAAGCCTAAAACGAAGCAAACAGATAGAAGTGGAGTAGAGCTAAAAGTGGAACTGTCTATCTAGATATGGCCCTGTCTCAACCTTGTTTGTTGTTTGCCTTGGTGAATTCCTTTGCCCTCTCAACTTCTATTGAAATCTTCTGCTGCAGTGCAGCCTCCTTCCCCTCGAGCATCTCTAAAGTCTGGAGAGCGAAGATATCAATACACAGGAAGCATACTGAAAGAATAATACATAGATTTAATTCAAAAGATTGATTAGAATGTGTTTAATTAAAACTCTGACTTGGTTCGCACAAAAATTAGTCCATCAATTAACTTTATAGAAATGTAGATGCTTATATCGGGAGCTATAATTTCAGATTATTAATAAAACCAAGGATTGACCTTCATCATCATCATCATTATCCTCTGGTCACCACAAAGAGGTGACTGATTGGAAGTCATTTCGATTTGAATAGGAGATGAGACGAGCAAAGACATTAACATCGAGGAACACCAAGGTCCCTAAGTTCCGATTACTTGTAAAGCAGCCCGACTTCAATATCGCTCATTGGAGAATAACTACAATCATAATGAAGTGAAATCGAAAAAAACATGCCATATCTGGGAGAGCGCACTTCCGAAAACTATTTCAAGATGCAAGTGAATGCACATTCTTTCCTATTAATGCCTTCGGAAGAAAAAATTTACAGCTAGAAGAAGGATGAAGAGGAGGAGCCTCTGCACACAGTTCAGTAAATTGAGCAAGATTTATCCAGATTTTCTAGGGTTTAGAAGATGGAAATTAAGTTTCATCAGATCAGCACGATCTATTCAGTATGCATACGACTTAGAGTTTACACACAAATATTCTACTACAATGCTACTCCATAGGACAACTATCTGACGATTAAGGCACATACATTCACAGAAAATATGAGCCCTGGCAGACAACTACAACATACTGACTCAGTTTTAGATCCGCATCACCTGGGCCCAGATGTTCAAGAAGCTGCTTCTGGCACCCTGTTCTGTCTTTCATACTCAAATTGCACAAAGCTGAAGCGAAAGGGTCTCTACACTATAATTGGGTGAACATATTTGTTATTTTATCACCTGAACGAAGATAAATATCTCCTTCAATGACTCCACTTCTTGTGTTGGGGCTCTTTGAAACGCGTAAGGGAGGTCTGGGTCGACCCTCATCTTTCATGGCCCGCACAAATCAAGGGCTCCTACCGACCTGATAACCCACCATGCAAGCAGAAGACCACTATCATCTCTGATTACGATGAAATTGCTCATGGGAAGGACAGTGGAACCACATGTCGTCCTCTATTGACTTTTTATTCACATAGCTTTGGCCTGCTCTGTCAAACAATCCTTGTAAATATCATAGTCTTTACTTGGGTCACATCTTCCCCTAATGCCAGCCTGGGATGCGCCACGTCCCTTTTTGACATATTTCAAGACCTAATTAGGGAGGCAAATTTCTCGTTGCCTTCCCTCACCACTCTTATGTGCCTCAACTGTCAGAGCCTCTCAAACCAGACGGGCAACAATAACTAGAGTGCATGAGAAGCTATCGATGTGATCCTTAAAATAGCCCGCCTCAAGAAAGACCACTAAACATTACAAGAGATCCAAAATAAACTGCTCAAGTCCAACTTTTACATTAAGTATGAAGTCATCTACTATTTCTCGTCCTCATCCACAATCATTTTCATAATACAACCCTTGGTATTCCGACATGACGATTGTACATAGTTGAAAAAAATTTCAACATCTTAAATTCCTTGAGACATTGGCCTCCTGGTGCATAAGCATAGAGTTCTAGATTTGATCATACTTCACCTACATGTACACCAAAGAGAATGAGAGTGTCATCACAGTTCTTCTGAATGTCTAAGTGATGATTGTTTTTCAAAGGTGACTGACGAAGCATTGAAGAAGGTTGATTGAAACACAAGATCCTTGTCTTCTAGATGAAAACAAACGATCACTATCATTTCTCAATGTAAAAAGATCATTCTTGAGGAGAGAATCGTTTGAAAAATAAGTGAATCTTTTAAAATAATGTGAAGCCAAAAGATAATTTCGTGCCACATCCAAAGTGTCATCTGCTTAGATTTGCCAGTTGATATCACACCCTTTATATTGCATTATAAACACCGACATAAGCTGGATTTACGTAAATAGGGCAACTACCAATGAGAATTGAATTTAAAAGAGCAAATGAAACTAATGGTTTTCTGTTGTGACACCAAGAGAGTTGAGCTTGATGATTCACTCTCTGCATTATGTTCCAAGAGCTAACTGGTGGTAGATACTTTCGTGAAGAGAAACTGCCCCTCAAAATGTAATTTAGAAGGGAAAAATGAAATCTATGGTTTGCACGAATGCAAATTTATATTTCCTAAATAAGATAAATGGTGGATCTTCATGGAACTTCAAAATGATAGTTTGACAGAGATAAAAAAAAAAAACTGTGGCAATGAGGGCCACTTTATATCATTCTTTTTTCTGTGCCAACTCTAATGACATCAGAAGGATGGCAAAAGTACTGATAAATTAAAAATATGAAAGTCGACTGTCAAGGATTTCAAGCTTTTACATCACAAATAATTTATGTTATAAACATCTGAACAACATTTTAAGAAGAGAAGCTAGACCAAGCATCAGATAGATAAAATTGGAACTGGACACAATTCCCGTTAATATACCAGTGCCTATAAAGATCAGCAATCAGATGAGTTCTGACCTGCTTCTGGAAAAACACACCTAACTCTTTTCTACAAAAGGAAAGCAGAAACTTATCAATCCAACTGATTCGGACAATTTATTGTGAATCCTACCTGATTCTTGACAAATTGTTACATCACAAAAAGGATTTAAAAATAGCATGCTATATTTTGAAATTGTTCTTTAGGATCAGACAGCATTCACAAAATTTAGGTCAAATCAAATAAGATTAGGCATGGCAGACCATTGTTACCACGATTACGAGATTCATGCCATAAAAAAATGGACCCTGGCAGATCCCTATAACCACGATTATGAGCTAAATATCATTAATAAATAAAAAATTAGTCTTCAAAGGTGTCCTCAACAGGTGATTCACTTCTCATCCTCACTTTTTAAAAGGAAAGATCGACATTCACTTTTCCAATGCAGGAACTAAAATGAGTTCTAGATGTGACCAAAAAAATTAATCACTTTCATCGAATGGTCGAGTTTGAATTGCATAAAATTTAGGAATAATCCAAAAGGAGTTCACTAAAACTTGCAATCAAATCAGAGGTTTATCAATTGGCAACCAAGCCAAACAGATAAACAATTTAACTAATTCGTATTCAAGACTGTACATGATGATTTATGGTGCATGTAGCAGAAAGGGTACAGAATGGATTAGGTAAAATTGCACCAGAGATTGGGCGCTGTATTGGTACATAAGTGGACAGGAGGAATGATTAAAAACTCGATTTGTAGATAGCACATAAAATTCCAGGAGCAACTCACAGCGAGCAAGGATTGCGAACTTAAATCGTGCACCACTGGCCAGTTCAAAGATTATAGATTTCGGATCAATGGATACTTTTTATGATTCTTCTTACCCTTTTCTGCTAATGCTTCTGCTTACCTTTTATCTATTGAGGCTCTTCTTACTTCATACTTTCAATTATTATTACTTAAAGCTATTTCAAAATTCTTGCAGGAAAAATGATCACTACCAAATTTATAAAGAGCTTAAATCCAAGAGAGAAGATCGCTATAGTTTACTTGAAGTCATATGCTTTGCACCGATGAAACTCTTTAAGTTATTCATTTGACGATGCTTCAACCACTGCTGTCATCCTTACAGTACTTTCAATACTTCAGCAACTCCTAGTATTTGAGGAGCTCAGAGCTGAGGAGAATGTATTTTAGTTCATTAGGAGAGTTGAACCAACCATTTTTTTGTTTTCAACTCATTATCTCACCTGAACGACATCATGTACAAGTGAACATTGAAGTCCCTCAATGTAAATTTTGACCTATTTAAAAGTAATATAGGGAGTTCAGTTTGCATCCGATTGAACTTTGGACTAAGCTGAGGAGGTTTGAGCCTAGGGCCTCGAACTTGTAAGCCCAGATCTTTGTTAGAAACTACAAAACAGTAGCTTATAGACTAATAGTTCGAAATTTGTCAGAGAGCTAACTAGCTTACGGATTGATATTATTCAATGGAGATCTATGGCGATTTTACATTTCTGTTTGTACTCCACTCTCATTTGCATGAATAAGGTTGCATTATGTGACATTATCTTTTTGGTTTCCTTTTAATCATCATTTACAAAGCATTCGTACTGTCAGAGAGGTATGGTTGGCATTGGCTGCTATCAGTAGGTAGGATCCAGAATTACACAAAAAACTGAGAATTTTAAACAGGGTACCCCTCAGAAAAAGCAAAAAAATTGAATGAGAACCTAAAGTAGGGTCTAAACACTTTCACCTAATAACTAAAAACACACCAAAAATATAATTTGCAAACAAATGTGGCCCAAAAAGGTGCTAAAACAGTAGCAAATCTTAAGAATGAACAGTGGCCGCTGATTTGATTAGAGCTCTGGACTGGTCTAGGACACCACTATCCGCCCCTGAAAAGTGAAGAAAAGGAATGCATGCTAATCTTACGGCCAGAATGTTAACCTTACCGGAACCCTCTTTCCCCGACGACAACAAGCAGAGAAGAGTTACTCAAAGTTGGTAAACATCATAAACCCTCATTAACCATCCACGAACATGTGATTAAAAGTAGAAGAAGAAACAGCAGAAATAAGATCGGGATTACATTTTTCTCCACGAGAACGGGCAATGTACTACAACAAAACAAGGAAGTGAGCCACACCCACATCCATTTTCAATGGAGAAAAGAAATACCGGCAAATTAAGACAGGAATAAACTGTCTCAGGATCCAATTCAGGGAGACGAGCTTGGCAACGAGGCGCACCTTCTGCAGCTCTCGGGAGGTCGACGATCTGGACCCTGATTCACCCCTGCACGCGTGGAAGAGCTTCCGGAACATGGTGGCCGTCGCAGAAAGAGCCACAGGAGTGCTGAATGCGACAATGCACCGAGTCAGAAGAAGTGAACCGCGCGGGAAATGGAGAGCGAGAGAGAGCGAGAGCGAGAGAGAGAGAGAGAGAGAGAGAGAGAGAGAGAGAGAGAGAGAGAGAGAGAGAGAGAGAGAGGGAGAGCGGGAGAGGGAGAGAAGAATGCAAAGCCCAGCCGGACTGGTCTCCTCGCTTCCTCCTCACAGTCGGATCCCGGTTCGCGAAGCGCTTCTGCTTCTATCTTGACCCGGACTGGACCGGAATGGACCGGACCGGTCGGACTAACCGAGCCCGGCATTAGGTTACTAGTCCCGAAGCTCATCTCACCACCGAAAATTGAAAATTTTGAGTTCAGAAAAAATTCAAATATCGAATTCTCATTCATGTACTCTTGGGAAGATGCACCAATAAAAAAATTTCGCAAGAAATAATAAATAACGAATAACATCACGTATTATTCACATAATTTAGTATTTAAATAGGGGGAAATATATGATTCTACTCAAAATGGCCTATCCTTTTATTATTCTCTCTCTCTCTCTCTCTCTCTCTCTCTCTCTCTCTCTCTCTCTCTCTCCATCTCTCTCTCTCTGTGTTGAGGGTCCTTTTCTTCTACATGAGAGAGATAGTGGGATAAATTCTATTCATGTGGATTTGGGAAGATGCAGGAACAATTTTTTTACCAAAAATAATACTTGATTTTAAAATTTTTAAAAAATAATGAACATCATCTCATAATATTATAAGGCCCCGGTTAAACTGTGTGTGAAAAATCTGACATTACGTGGTATTTTAAATATTGAAAATATCTGAGCTTACTCAAAGTAACATAACCTTTTATTGTTTTTTTCTCTCTATCTCTCCTTTGGCTCCTCTCCTTCTCTAGAGAGAGAGAGAGAGAGTAGGGAGAGAGGGACAAATGACATTAACGTCCATTTTGGGCTTGATTATATTTGCGAAAAATTTCACATCATTTTACTATTTGATATGGTGAAAAAGTTCTGATCTCACTGAACATCATATGATCTTTTTATTATTTTTATCCCTCCCACCCTCTCCCTCTCTCTCTCCCTCTCTCTCTCTCTCTCTCTCTCCAAAACATCACATGATCTTGTCTTGGAGAGAGAAAGAGGTGGAGAGAGATGTGGAGTCAGACGGGGAGCAGGTTTCGCTTATCGGCAAGAGACGAAGGCAGAACCCGTGGGCGGGGTGCAACCACAAGCAACCGCCACATGCCGAAGGCGTCCTCGAACCGAGTCAATAGCGATTCCAAACCCAACGATAGGTCAAACGTTGTGGAACGTCTGGAAGATGGAGTGGGGGGAGAGGCTCACCCGCAAGAAAGTCCAACTTTCGAAGCCGTTGAGATCGTTGAATTCGACCGTTGACCGGAACCTCCTCTGATGCTTCTCTAACCGCATCAAGACCCGCGGGCAGCAGCAGAATGTGTTGTTTGAACCGGTCCAGCACGTGCATAGACGTCGCCATGTGGGGTTGCGTTTGACGAGTTCATGGGGCCCATGGTGAGTCCGGCGGTCAACTGGGACCGTCGCCTTAGGGGGAAGGGAGGGTCGGAGAGAGAGAGAGAGAGAGAGATAGGAGTAACTTAATAGTAATGACGGAGGAAAGAGAACGAGGGAAAATCTGAACTCATATTATACAGTAAGAGAGATAGAGACGGTGAACTACGCTGATACTTTGAGAGAGAGAGAGAGAGAATAATTTACTTAATAGTAAATGATGAGGAGAGAGAGTGGGGGGAAAACTGAACTGATATTATACATTATGAGAGATATAGACGCCCGAGTTTGAGAGAGAGAGGGCGGTATTCCACGTGGCATGTTTGACTGACAGCCAGCTGTAAACGACTCGACCCAGCTACAGAGACGGGTGCGCGCCGCCAACCCGGAGAACCGCGACTCGGCCCTTGTGTTGGAATTTTGGTCCGAAGAAGCAATTAATTGCGCATGGCCAGAGAGAGAGAGAGAGAGAGAAAGGGTCGCCTCGACCGATGACGTGGCGAGCTCAGTGCCAGCAAGTCATCTCACCGTGGAAATATGACCGCCGCCGGCGCCCCCCGTAAGCCGAGGACTCCTCGATGACCCTGCATGGATTCCGTTCTTCTGAAAAGGGAAGGCGGCAGGCGCCACGATCCTTCCTCCCTCCACGTGGATATGAGGACAGAGACGCACAGGAGAAGCGTACAAAGGACGACGTAGGGAATTGAGGCAGTCAACGATGGGCAACGGGTCAAGGCGGTCGTCCCCCCTTCCTGGGCCCCACAGTCCGAAATTCTCCTTTTTTAAACAAATCCTCGTAAATGAGTTTTATACGGGATGGCCCTCGCAAAACTGACTCAAGCGAAGAGACCTTCCCCGTGAGCGACGGCAATATCCGAATCTCTGATGCGTTTTGCCTCAATAATTATTTTCACTCGGACTTTATCGTAAAAAATAATTCTCCCCTCGCACGCCACCAGGGATGCGCCACGTGCCACGCCCTCGGCCGACGGCGGAGCGCCGCCGGCGCCTTCCTCTGTCGGCCAGCGGCGGAACGCCACGGGGGCCTTCCTCAATCGGTCAACGGTGGGACGCCACCGGCGCCTTCCTCAATCGGCCAGCGGCGGAGCGCCACCGCGCCTTCCTCAGCCGGGCAACGGCTGAGGAGTGTCCACGTCTACCGCAACCGACGGCGGCGGGCCGGGGTGTCCTCGACCAGAAGAGATGGCGCTGGAGAGGGGGGGCGGCGGCGCGATGAGGAGAGGGGAGGCTGGGGGGATATGAGCAATACTCAGAATGATTAATCAGAACAGTTTCATCGAAGAAGAGATTACATTAATTCATCCGGCTGCGACATTAATCGGGAGCCCGGATGATGAGTGCTACTAAGTATATACTCTTGTACGTTATGATTGTGATAACATCTCCGTTCCAAAGAATTCAATGAATAAAGAACAGGCTGAACGATTTGGTCCGACGGGATCAACCAGCTTCACTCTTTATTCCGTCAACTCAACTGCTGATTGCTGGTATCCGCAGAAACTAGCCCACCGGCGGCGGCGGCTCAGATGACCAAGAGCTGGGGGTATCCAATGGGGGACAGCGGCGGGAGGTTGAAGATGTCCCGGTTCTCGCCGCTGCTCCACAAGGCTGCGCTGCTCCAGCTCGCCGGCGCCGGCGGCTGGCTCGCCGGAGCCTCCGCGGCGTATCTCTCCCTCTTCGCATGGCACAGGACCTCCACCTCGCAGTCCGGGGACCTCTCCCTCTTCGGGGGCCTTGCCGCCACAGCCGACGGCGGCTCCTCCCTCATCGGAGGAGGCGGCGGGGGCGTCCAGTCGGCGGTGCTGCCCACCTCGTTGGGGAAATTGAGGATGGCCTTGCTGCCCCTCATCTGGAAGGCAGCGCGGTCGTAGGCGCGGGCGGCCTCCACCGCCGTGTCATAGGTCCCCAGCCAGACCCTGGAGCCCCGCCGCTTCGGGTCCCTAATCTCAGCCGCGAACTTCCCCCACGGCCGGCGCCGGACTCCCCGGTAGCCCCGGCAGTCTCCCAGATCGCTGCCCCCACCGGCGGCGCCGCCTCCTCGTAGTACTCCCCCGGCGCTGCCGCTGTCCACTCTACTTTGGGAACTGCCGGCCTGGAGATGATCAGCGACGGCTTTCCAGATGAGATCGAAGAGGAGGACGATGCTGAATTGGACTTGGACTCCCCGAAGGGGTCCTCCTCCAGGAAGTCATCGACGGCGTCGCCGGCCACCGACGGAGACCCCCCGGAAGTGGAGGAGGAGGCGGCGTAGGAGTAGGAAGAGCCCGCCAGGCCGGAGTTGGTGGCCGCCGGAAGAGGAGCGAGGAAGAAGGAGGAGGTGGCGCCGACGGACGGTGCTGGGCCAGGGGAGAGGAAGGCGTCGCCGAGGAGGTGGTGCTCGATGAGGTTCAGCGTGGAGAAGATCTCATCATCGCCGGCCATGGCGGCTCGCCCGGGATGAGCGGCGGCGGCGGTGGCGATATTTCTTTCCTCTCGGCGGTGGTGGTGGTGGTGGCGCGGGAGCTGCGCTTTCAGTTGGAGAATGAGAGTGTGGATAGCCGGGGCTTAATATACCAGTCGCCCCGG
This sequence comes from Spirodela polyrhiza, assembly GCA_024713555.1. Taxonomy (NCBI): domain Eukaryota; kingdom Viridiplantae; phylum Streptophyta; class Magnoliopsida; order Alismatales; family Araceae; genus Spirodela; species Spirodela polyrhiza. The sequence goes on from CM046547.1 coordinate 2,738,301, forward strand.
GGAGCTGCTCGGGAGGTTCCTGGAAGCTCAAAGGAACCTTCTTTAGCTATCCTCTCTCATTTTCAGGTCAATCATGGTCATTGACGAGGGGTGAGAACGTGGGGCATTTAACCAGAGAACATGACACGTGGCCACGGGCAGAGTCGCCGATCGTGCACACCTATCCCGGTGGACTTGAACGAGTCGCGTACGGCTCGAGGGCCCCTCGTTCGTCAGCTTCCGGGGACGGGCGCAGGGGAAGGAGCCAGCACGTTTCCTTGGGCCGCCGCCGCCGCCTCCTCACGTGCGCTACAGAGATGACTCTTCCACGTGCGGCGAAAGCAATCGGATAAGATCCATAGAGTACACAACACGTGGACTCCTCCCCCCTTCCCAGCGGTTTTAAGGAAAATAAAAAAAAAAGGAGCCCAGGTTGTATTTTATGCTCGCGTTGGGGGGATTAAAGAAAAAAAAAAGAGAGAGAGAGAAGCGATTGCTTTCAATCATCCCTCGGCGCGCAAGTGGATTTAGAACCGTAACCTTCGATTGCGACGTTCCAGCGGTGGGATCAACCTCTTGCTCAGGTGAAGAGCATCAATACATCACTTGTTTTCTTCATTAGAGCCTTGCCGTAACCTTTTTTTTCTGGCGGCTGGGGAAGTCAGGCAAATTCTTCCAAGTCCATTTTTTTCAAATCGGCATATTCTTTTAGAAATTATAAAGATTTCATGAAAATGAGATGATCATTTTCCTTTTTAAAAATTTTTTTCTTATAACTGGCACATCTTTTAACAATTCAAGAAATTCATGCAAATGAGATTATAGCTTTCTTTTTTTTGTAATTTTTTTCACATAATTTTCATATATTTTATTAATTAAACAATTCGTAAAAATGAGAAAATCACTTTATTTTTTTGTAATTTTTTCTCATAACCGGCATATCTTTTAACAATTAAAAAAATTCATGCAAATAAGATTATAGCTTTCTTTTTTTTGTAATTTTTTTCACATAATCGGTATATCTTTTAACAATTAAAAAAATTCATACAAATGAGAAAATCATTTTCTTTTTTTAATTTTTTCACATTATCAACATGTTAGTTAGGTGGAAAACCTAATTATGTGACATATGCATGATGAAACTACCCATCTATACCATTGTCATGTGGATTTTGGGTTATTCACATCCATCTTATTTTTGACCTATCACTAGAAAATAATAGTGCAAGCATTCCTCAGCTCATCTTGGTTTATTAACTATGAAATCCAATATTGACCTTATTTGAATGGAACAAGATACTTCTTACTATTCATAAATTTTCTATATTTACTTCTCAAGAGTGAAAGATATGTCGATCTCCGTTTAGCTCGCACATCTTTGAAAACTTTGCATCTATTTGTGGCTATTATTTCCATAAAATTTCATAAAAACCTTTCTAAGTTTGAGAGATCATCATAATAGAAATTCACAACTAGATAAGCATGCTCTTGGCTTGACACCACCATATTTTGAGGTGTCATGAATAGGTTGTCCATGCATTTGTTTCTAACACTATGCAAAACGTGTCACACCAACCAAACTCTAATTGAATCATGTATGTGTTCATGGTGAAAACTATTTTCATTTTCTCACCATTAAGACTATCAATAGGCTCTCCCTTTATGGTAGAATGGTTGGCACTTTGTGGACAACTATTTACTTTATATAAATACAAGGAATAGTCATGCGATGGACCACCACAAGTGTATCCCAAAAATAAACCTTAAAATCCTTTGTGGACCACAAAACTAAACAAAAAAATTCTAATTTTTGAGGCCCTAGAAAATCCCTATTCATTTTCCCCCCTTGATGGTAGAATGGTGGGGGGGGGCATCTATAGCCCATTTTTTGCCTCTATATAAATTGATGCAAGGAAAAGAATAGGCATATGATGAGCCACCACATGTAACTCAATTTTAAGCTAGAAAATCCTTAAAGCCACCAAAGCAAGGAAATTTGAATGTATTGGTCCGTTATTTTTCATGTTTCTATGCTATCTAAAGTTCTTAAAGAAGTCACTTAGTTAAAGTTTAGATTTGTCAGCTCCTAATAAACGTTCAAGATACCTCCCACATGATCAATACCCTATTTATACAACATAAAAGCACCATGTCAATTTAATGTGATATAGGTACTTGTGAGTGTCTCAAAATAGTAGGAGCTAGAACTCGAGTAAATCTTTGGGATATTCTAGCTTTGTGTGAACATACATGAAGAGGAACTGAACCTATTGTTTTTATCTTTGAATAATTTTATGACATTATTCAACTTATAATTTAGAAAAAAATTCAAGGATTCTATAGTGAAGAAAAATGCTAAATATAAAGTCTTCATCCCAATGCATCTCAAAAATTATGCAAGTATATTTGATATTAAAGAGCTTTCAATTTGTGATTATTTAATTATGGGTTACTAAGCATTTCCTTGGTCTTCATATTGGCCAGAAATTTTAAAATATCAAAAGTTTCGTAGTTTAACAAAAAATTATGCAATATATTTGGGCCCTCAAGTGTATTTGTCATCTTTGTCTTTCTCAACTACTCTCATATTCACACCAATAAGTAAAATTTATGATTTTTGAGATGTCAACTTGCAAAGTCGTAAATTTTTTGGTAACTATTAAAGTTTTTGAGTTCATTGTTCAACCAAAAAGGTAAATGAAACTATTGAGTTAATTGACAATGACATTACTATGGTAAAAAAAAGATGTAAGATAAAGGAATAAAATTATTTTGAATATTCACTACATATGAAATATACACCAAAAATTATTTTAGACATAAGTATGAAATTAATCGAGTACGATTTCATGCATAATATAAAGTAATGATATAAAATATCTAGATGGGTCAGTGAAGGCCTTAATAGAAGAGAGTGTTGGTTTCACATGAGGATATTCGTAATGATTAACAAATATATTGTACTAGATTTTCCATCATTTGGATTAATGTTTATTTTAAGAAATATTTACATTAGGAGATCATGAAATATAGAATATTCACATATGGTTCACTTATAAGTATTAGATATTCTAATAAATAATTACAAAAATACAGATGTTTTTATTTTCCTTAAGTCCTCTAGCTTTTGAACTTAGAATTTCACACATAAAACCTGGAAAGAGAGATGTCTCAGTTGACTCAAAAATCTCACAAATGACTTATGTTAAAAATCAATAATCAAGCTCTCAAAAAACCATCTTCAACCTATTGCAAGTTACTATTCATCCCACCTTCAAATAATATTCTTATGAAAATAGAAAATGACTAGTTAGCTATTCATCTTCTTTTTTTCTTCATTAGAACTCCATAAAAATCTTAAGGGAATATTATTATTTAAAAATGTCTCTTGATGATATCTTTAATATCAATAACAAGATAAATGTGATGCAAAATACTTATTTAGTCATGAGTGAGAGTTGTCCCTATTAACAATAATTAGTCTCCTAGAGTTGTGAATTTAAAAGATAATTTATAAGTTCAATTTTAAGAGAGTTCTACATGAAAAAATCAATGGTTATAATCAAACAATCATGATTATTAGAGGTTAAAAAAAATATATTCTTAAAGAATAGACATAACTGAAACACTATAAAATTCAGTTTACATTAAGTAATATAGGAAAATTATAGGGATTCATATATCAAAAATAAAATTGATTTTAAGAAAAAATATTCTCCTTAGAATAAAGAAAAATAGATCAATTTAAGCCTTCTTCTTCATCTTAGTGTGGCCTAAATTATAATGTTGTATATATTTATTTCTCTTATCCAGTATCTATTTTGAAGCCATGAAGGCAATATGTTTTGATGATAGTAAAATATTTTAAATTTTAGTTCAGAATATAAGCAATTGTATAATTTATGATTCAATATGATGAATACTATACAAATATAAATACATGCATCATGAGCATATAGTGAATACATCTCATGATGTACTAAGTTAATTCATATACATAAAATATTTAAATCATAACTTAGGCATAAAAATGAGAAGCTATTTAATGTGTGAAACCTTCATGATATGAATCAAAATAGTCTCATTGTAATGTTATGAGAATTCATTATCTTATATTTTTCTGTGCAAGTTGTCATTATTTAAAGAAATTATAATTGGTAAGAAAGTAATGATTTGAACAAGAAAATCAATGAGTTTTAGTAATGTAAAATAGGGGTATGAAAGCTTACTTAGTCACTTATGTTTATATGATTCTACTTCATCTCAATCGAATAATGTTGACAATGAATCGATCGAACAATTTGTTGAGTATTGATTTTATCAAGTGTAATTTTTTTAATAATATTGAATATATGTTGAAAATCATATAAACCATTCTAGTAGAGATCTTATGATTCAAAACATTAAGATTATAATTAATAAAGTATATTAATATCTCATATCTTGTTTGATTGAATTCAAATGAGATTTGAATAAGAAATCATTATTTTTATGAAATATGTCTTGTCGAGTTTACTATATAATTTATCGAATTATTATCAGGTTTCTATAAATTGATTTATATTGAGTATGAACATAAAGTAATAAATGATTCATATATTAATTTTCTTAGAGGATATCCAAAATCATGAAAGGACATGTCAAATTAGATTTACACAAGTTTTAAATTAAGTCATAGTTGAGGTGAATATAGTCATTGAAAGATCTTGGAAAATTTGTGAGAATTTTGTACAAGATTTACCTATAAGTAGTATTGATTTTCAACAAGAAGAAATAATTAATGATCACTTTTATTCTTCTATGTATTCTCTATCTATGTTCAAGTATTTTCTCACAAAGTACATTAGAGAGGAAGGAAAAGATTCATATTGACAGTTCATTAATATGAAGGCATTAACTTGATGAGTACAATAAAACTATCATTTCTTATCAAGATATCCTTCATTATGAGCCTTTCAACTATTATGCCAACATACCAACATCAACAAGAAAAGATTGCAATAACTACATCCTTATCTTCTACTACTAAACTTCAGAACAATCAATATTCAGCTTCTAGATAAACTCACAGTATTATTGTTATATTTATTTTTGAGTTAAAACATGGTTATATCTTTTAGTTAATCATTTAATAGAGCTGTCATATTAAACAACTATTTTGCCTATTTAAAATCATAAATATATAAAATGATTTTTGGATAAAATCTTATGGGAGTTAAATACTTAGAGTCAATAGGTGTGATCATTGTGTCTGATTAATGAAACCCAAGAAGAATGTGTATTTTTAGAGAGTGGACATAGGTTGGTGCCAAACCACTATACAAATAGTGAATCCACAAGTACAACCAATTAGGTCTAACCTAATAAAGGTTAATAAAAGAAGTCTTGGAAATAAATATTTTAAAACAAGGAAAATTTTCAATCAATTCAAACCCCCCTTCTTGAGGTTAGCTTGGCCAAAAACCCAATAATTTAAATATTTAAAAGTCATTTTATATTTATTTTGACTATTTATAATTTTAACTAATTTTATAATTTTAATATTAAATAATGACAACAAAGATTGTAATAGTTTGAAATGATTTTTTTGATAAATTTTATTTCTATCTAATAGTGGACAAGTATTGGATTATCATCTTTCTCTTTATAGTTTTGGGTTTCTTTTTATGACTTTTTCAAGACATTTTCACAAAAAATTGAACAAAGAAAGTCAAAGCCAGTTTGACTTATTCTTTATTGAATTACTAAGCCTTCATCTACTCTTGAAAATCTCATAGTGATATTCTTCCTTATTTTAATAATACAAAACTTATGATTCGATCTTTTCTTATTTTTTATGGGATTTGGTGCATTTTATACAACACATATTAAAAGATTAGAGTTAAATTGATTGGGTCTTAAATTTACTTTTGTCAACTCTTTCTAACTCTTTTGATCTTCTTCTTATCCTAAATTCAATTATTTTCATTATGTAAGCTTAAAGTACACAAGGATTTTTATAATAATTTCTACCTCTTCCTATGTCAACCTTATAATAACACTCCATTTTTAGTTTCACTAAATGAATTATTTTACTTTATTTTGTAGGCTCAACTTTCATAGTACTACACTATGACATTCTCTTCTAGAATCATAACTTTAAGAGGCACATCACTAATTACAAGGTTCAACATTCTTGAGCATTAAGTTAATATTTAATCACATCTTCCTCACAAAGATAAGTAGGAATTTGATGTAACAATCTAAAATTTTGATGAAGAGACTGATGTATTGGGTTTACTTTTCTTTATCTTCTTCATGTTGGAAAGTTATTTTCTTGGAGAAATTTGTATTTCAAGTTGGTCAAAGAAGATATAGAATCAACTAAACTTTGCTTCTTGATTCAATGTCTTCTTGTCATTTGACTAAACTTTCATTACTATTCATATTTGCATATGTTTCTCCAAAAAACATAAGATGGAAAAGAGGTTATGGATAATTGGTGATGGTGTTTTACTTTTATATGATAATTAAGGTAAAAATTAAAGCATTCTGTCACATAAATCACCTTAAAATATGAATTATTTAAATTGGAATCTTAGTTTTAGTTTGAGAATCATGTGATGAATTTTTGTTTAATTTGGTAATTTTTATGATTTATGTGATGTCAATTTCTGATTTTAGTCCATTTGTTAACATGATTATCCAAGGTTTGAAATTTTAAGAATTATTTTTAAATTAACAGGAAATTAATAATGAAATTAAACTTTGAAAATAGGTTTCTGTTAGATTTTTCAGAGAATTTATGAGGACACTTTTCCGATATTTTCTATCATTTAGAAAATATCAAAATAATTGAAAAAAAATGCAGCAATTCATGGCCACATCTGCAGGAGAATATGGGGCATGTCAAGGGTTTGTGAGCCATGTCAGCATTAGTCAACCAATGAGGAGGTCTAAATTTTTGGCCACGTCATCAGCAAGAAGACCTGTACGTCATTTCTGCACTCTGTTTAGGCCGGCGAAACCAACGGAGATAAGTCCGGATTTCCTGACGATTGCTGAAAGATTCTTCCACGAAAGTGGGCAGGAAGATCCGAAAGAAATGGAGCAAGTTGTTTAAATGATAAAAGATCTGGATACAAGAAAATGGAAGCTTTTTTCGGTAATGACGTTTGGCATTTTCAATGCGTTTTTTTTTCATTTGTTCTTAATCCTTCTTCTGGGCGACAGGCAGAAGACGAGATTAAGGATTTAAATACATTTTTCTACTTTTTTTTAGACCGATTTCGCGTTCATCTTCCGATATTCTGTTTTCCGGTGACAGACGGACGGAGCAACGGATAATATTTTCGATTTCGATTTCCGTTTTTATCTGATTTTATTTTCATTTTCATTTTTTCTTATTCCTTCATTTGGGTGATATACAGACGATGAGATTAAACCTTTTAATCGGCATGTTTATTGCTTTAAAATCATTTTTCCGTTCCATTTTCTTACTGCGACGATACACTGATTCTGGTTGACAGACAGGGACGAGTTCATGCATTTATTCGTGTTTTTAGTCGTATTTGTTTGATTTAATCTTCCTGTTTAAATTTAACTTAATTAAGATCCTTCAGAGCTATTTATCATAGATTACTGCAATTTTATACGGATTCTATTCGAAATCAATTTCCCGTTTTCCGCCGGCGGAGTCGCTCCGCCGGCAGATGATTTTTCGTTTAATTTTATTTTCAGTAGCATTTTTGTGAATTTAAGTTTTATGGTCGAAGTTTACTTTGATGAATTTCATTGGAATCATTTTTATTTCAAAGTATTATTTCTTTTTTAGCAGAATTCAACTCAAATCATCTTCCCATTTCACCGACGTTGCATTTTCTTTCTGCTCTCCTATTTTTCCCAATTTTAGATTTATTCTTCAACATTTAATTTAATTTAATTTAATATTCTCTGCCATTTCTCTCTGGAAAAATTTTGCCGGTCATGAGTCTTTTATTACTGCTGAACATAGGCACACATCATATTGAAAAGATTTAGGGCTCAAACACTTTGTGGAAGGTTTAAAGTGCAAAGAATATTAGTTTCCTTTTTCATTCTTTGTTTTTTTAGTAAATTGTTAAGAACAAAGAAATTCTTGTTGAGATTGATTGTCATCATTTGAAATATGAATTTACCCAAATTTAATTTTTATTCTCATTTTGAATTTGGTTTATAAATGTTTGAAAATGTAATCACTTTGTTTACAAAAGCCAAAGTGATATCAATGGATCAGAAAGAATTTTCAGTTGAAAGTTGCTGAATTTATAGAGAACTTTGATTCAAATGTCACCTTAATTTTTCATTATCTCTCAATATTTGAATGTTAAAGTTTGTGAGTAGTTCGAATGACTGGAAAGAAATATGATATGACCTTTGAGTGGTCGTACATCTTCTAAGAGAAATTAAAATGTGACCATTAACCATAGGTGTATACATTTTGATTAGGTCTAATAAGAATCCAAAAGAAAGTAGAACAAATAGTATATTTGAAAATAAAATAATCAGTTCTCATTCAAAACTTTTGCAAATCATAATTGTAATGTGTAAAATCATAACTTCGATAACATTAAATATTTTACTATTAGTTTTTAATTAATATCAATCAAGTAGTTAAAAGTAAACTATCATACAACGTTATACAAAGTAAGCCTCAAGTGGTAAAATCAATCAAATTTCATAATTAAAATGTGTTTCCTAAATTCATATTTTTAAATTTAACTATACTACTTTCAATTCTTCTATTAAATTTTATGCCACATTTAGAACAAGAAGGGAAGGCTGAATTGATCAAATTCTAATGTTTGACTTAAGACAAATAGTTCTAAGATTTCTATTCTTTTTTCACCAAACTTAATCCTTTGGGTTTCAATATTCTATATCTAAAGTCCTCTAGGATTATTCTAATATTATTCTTCTCCTTCATATACCCACTCTCTAAGACAAATCATATTCTTCAGTTCCACTTGATTAATCACTTGTTACAATAGTAAGACTAATCACAACTTCAAAAGGAGGAGATGAATTAAGATTTCTCAAAATTTGACAACTTTTTGGATGTTAGATGGGTTTCCACTTAGGCATGTTTATGTTTCAACATAGGGGCTTGAGTGTGTCAACACACATGTAAAGATTATTAAGTATCCTATAACCTTTTTAGTAATCTCTTATGAAAAATACAAAACTTTACGTATAAGAGCTTCTTAAAATAGGTTTTCAGGCCAAGTTTTTGTATTTTTTAAAAAATAAATTTAATAATTTTATATTTAAGTACTTTTGGATCCTTAGATGTGGTTTGAAATTTAAACTCAAAGGTATGGGGAAGAGAAATAAATTATTTTAGATTTATGAAATTACAATTTAGTGGTAGGAGGAATATTTCTAATGATTTATAGTTCAAGTTGAGTGTTTACAAGTGGAGAGATTTGAGCTGGTTGTTGTGTTGGCTTTTGTCATTGAAGGATTAAATTTTTTGAATTGATGTTTTTGGAACAAATGTCATGATTGGTGGAAGATGTTATTTGATTGGAGGTTGAGGGCTTGTGATATTTTTTTAACTGAACAATAAGATGATGAACATGAATAAAAGTAGAATTCCTTTTTACAACAATAGAAGAGCCTCTAGCAAGTATTATATAAGTATTTACTTTTATTTCCCTTATAGAAGTCTTATGTCGATTTAATGTCCTATAATTTATGAAAAAAAATGATGATTATATATGTATCAACTATTTTAATTCCAAGAATATAATTATTACAACTTTCTATCTATGATATTTTGATGATGACAAAAAATTATAAGATCAATTAAAAGATCAAATATATCTTTTGTTGGGCTTTAGGCTAGTGAGGATCAAGAAGGGGGGTGGAATTGATTTTCTTTCTCTTGTTGAAGTATTTTTCTTCGTGAACTCCTCATTCTCTTATTGGGCTGATTCTTATTCAATTGTTATCATGGACACCAACTATATTCACTCTCCAATAACACTCGTACTTCAGTTCCACTATTAGATTGTACAGATCACACTATTTAATTTCACAAGCTTAGCTCCCCTAAGATTTCATCTAGAAATCTCATTTTAGATTCTTGACTCTAGAGAGCCCTACACTACTATATCGTCGAACAATTCCTAAGTGATTAGACAAGTAATCACTAAAGATAATCCATAAATATAAGACTTGATCATTGTGGGTATGTCTAGAGGATACTTTTGAATGCTTTGCACATAATTTTTTATCTCTTTATTATTATTATTATCAGTTGGTATAGAAGCTAAAATACTTTATCATTAAGCATAGCTTGAGGTTGGAAAATAATTTGACTACTATCCTTGAGAATAATCCTTCTTCAATCAATATACCACCAGCTAGTCAATCCTCTCTATCTCCTACAAGATCAATTGACAACACCCGTAAACATTTCAAAGAGCTCAATTTAGTGTCTAAGTCAAAACTCAAAACAAGGGAAGTAGTTATTTTGAACATTAACTATGATATTTTTAAATAGTGAAAAATCATGATTTGAGTTTTTGATAAATCTAAAAAATCAAATTTCAATTGCTTTTGTGGGAGCTATTGTTGCAACATCTCTTTTGTTCTTTTGAGTCTTTTTTTATTATGAGTGAGGATACTCCATTGCATAGTCAAACCTTCAGCACTAGTGGGAGGAGGCTCTGAAGTCAAACTAAAGGAGCACTACATGAAGATTGTTGGCAATGGGAACAAGAAACCCTAGAATCGATAATAAGAGAAGAGGAATACGTGTTTTAAAATAAAGAGAATAAGAGAAGAAAGAATGGGAGAGAGAGAGTGGAGGTAGTGGGGGAACAATAGGGACATGGGGAGAATAAGTCCACGATGGGCCAATGGGCCTAGTGGGCCTATTCTAACACTCCCCCTCAAGTTGGAACATATAAGTCAAACATGGTCAACTTGTTGCACGTTGTATCGTAAGAGACTCCCGCAAGCCTCTTGATGAAAACATCTGTGAGTTGATAAGATGAGGTAATATATGGAGTAGAGATAACACCCACCATCACTTTGTCTTGAATGTAATGACAATCAATCTCGATGTGTTTTATCTACTCATGAAATGTAGAATTCTTAGTAATGAAGATAGTGGCCTGATTGTCACCATACATGGGTATTAGTGTATGAGGTGAGATGCCAAGACCTTCAAAAAGTGAAGTGAGCCACACCATCTTTGGTGTTGTCTTGGCCATAGTGTGATACTCGAACTCAACATTGGAGCAAGATACCACCTTCTACTTCCATGAGTGCCAAGTGACAAGGTTGCCACCCACATATGTGAAAAAGCCCATGGTGGATTTTTGATCTCCCTTGTCACTTGCATATCCAGCATATGAGTAGGCTTTGATCCAAAGATGTTCATGTCGTCAATAGATGAACCCTTTCCTTGGAGCTCATTTGATGTATATCATATCCTGTAAAACTCTCTCTTAGTGAACTTCTCAATGTTCTTGCACGAACTAGCTAAAGACATTAACCACATACATGATGTGGGGGGCAAGTGATAGTGAGATAGATCAGCTTCCTTAATAATCATTTGTACTGATTAGCATCCTCGAGGAGTGGCAAGGCGACGATGTATCACAGAAGTGAGGGAGAGCTTCCATGGGTGAAGACTCTAACTTTCACCCAAGAAGTTTAGTCTCTTAAGGTATGTCAAGAGCATACTTCTATTGAGATATCACAAACTTGTCAACATAATATACGAATTTAATCTCAAGAAAGTATCATAGAGTCTCAAGTATCACATACTGAAGTGTTATTGTAGGTAGGTCTTTGTGACTTTGATTCATACTTCATCACTTCCACTCATAAGAATGTCATCGACATAAACAACCAAGATGACAATGCTAGTGTTAGTGGTCTTCGTAAGCACTATGGGATCAGCTACACATTAAGAGAATCTAAACTATGCAAGGATACCATTGAACTTGACAAATTAGGCATGTGGACTCTACTTGAGCCCATAAATGACACATTGTGGTGGTGCAAGGAGGGTGTCATGCGAGCACAGTGGGGGCATGCGGTGGGAGTGCGTGGTAGAGGCACACGGTGGAGACTTACGCATAGAGACAATGGTGGTGGTGACACGAGAATGAGGTGTTGAAGAGGGTGTCAAAGGTGATGCTAGAGAGGAGATCGCTAGAGAGAGAAGCATTGATGAAGAAGGAGAAAAAAAGCAACCATTGAGGAGGAGAGCAGCTGATGAGGAAGGAGGCGGCGGCGGCGAGAGGAGAAACCCTAAGGCTCTGATACAATGTTGACAATGGGAACAAGAAACCCTAGAATCGATAATAAGAGAAGATGAATACATGTGTTTAAATAGAGATAAGAAGAGAAGAGAGAATGAGAGAGAGTGTGGAGGTAGTGGAAGAATAGGAACCTAGGGAGAATATGTCTATGATGGGTGATAGACTTAGTGGTCCTATCTAATAAAGATCACTTGAAACAGAAAAAGAATGTGAAAGAATAAATGTAGTTATTGAGGATTAATTATTCTCATTAGAGATCAATAATATTTATAAATAAATTAGGTGAAACTATTTACAAATTTTTTCAGATCTCCAATAACTAAATTCACATAAAAATATGATTGAATTTAAACTTGTGTGAATCTAATATGATATATCATTTTGTTACTTTAGATGTCCTCTAAAAAACTAATAGTGAATCTTTTAAAACTTAACAGTCATATTCGATAGTAAATGGTTTACTAAAATTTGATTGAAATCTGATAAGCTCTATTGTGAATTTGATAAGACATATCTTATGAAAGTTATGATTTATCATATAAATCAAACAAACTTTAGTCAAACAAGATATGAGATGTAAATATACATCGTAAACTCCTTCAATCTCAATATTTTAAATCATAACTTCTCGATTGAAATTGATCAGTATAATTTTCAACATATATTTAGAATATATTTAAAAAGTTATTTTTAGTAAATTTGACACAACTGATAATTTGACTAATTCAATATTTAAATCATGGGTCTTTACATACATGAATTAGCTTTTATATTCATATTTTACTTTACCTAAATTTATTGCTTTCTTTGATGAAATCATTACTCCTTTAATTAACATGATTTCTATAGATAATAATATTTTTGCACAACATCATTCAATATAATAGATTCATCATAATCTTATGATTTATATACATAGATTCATATCACAAGATGTTCATTGATTAGCTTATCAATTACATACTTAATATCATGACATTTATATTTTATATGTAAGATATCACATATTGCATTATAGTAGATATACATATCTATTTATAATACATTTATCATTCAACCACACATATATATTGTTGAAGTATAATTCATTTAAAATGATTTTTTAAAATTATCTTTAAGTGATTTTGTCATCATCAAAATACGATTGCTTTATAACTCTAACAATGAGAACTTAAAAATAAAAAAATTATGATAAACTAACAAATAATGTTTACATTAGTAAATAGACATTAAAAACTATATAAAACTATCAAACCTAAAAGTAATACAAAATCAAGTGCATAACCATTTAAAATGGATAACCAAAGTACCTTTTCAAAATACAAAATCAAATCCAAAACTCTTCGATGTTTATGTCAATTTTCAATATATATATATATATATATATATATATATATATATATATATTTATAAAAATTCACATCCAATAGAAAAAGCTTCATCCTTACTTTTTTCCTCTCTTGAACTCAAAGAAAGGATATAATTTAGGGGCTATAACATAAAGGATAAAAGATGCATCCCAATAACAAAATACATCTTAATAACAAAACTAAAAACTAGGCAACTACTATTCTTGAAAATTTTAATTCTATTGGGAGGTTTTCTTATCCAAAGATAGAGCCTGGAATTTTAGTGTTATTCACTCCACGTTCATATAGAGTCTCATTCATTAAACTTCTTAATGGATCACAAAGCTATGTAAATTTCTAACTTTGGGAAAAAACTTTGCTTATGTAATACCTCAATCCATTTGCTTAGTTACTTCAAAAACATGATGCTACATCAAAGAAATATAGATCATTCATGAATTGAAATCAAATTTTATGTAGAAAATTATTACATGTTAGTCAATTATCATAAACTCTATGCCCACTTGTCTACATATTTTCAATTTTTTTACAAAAAAATAACTAATTTTATTGATGAAAAAGCCCCACTTCATCTTATACTATTATGACCAACATTTTTATCCACAAACTCCTTTAGAGTATAACATGTCTCCTTATATACTTACCTCTCTCTCTCTCTCTCCCCCTCTCTCTCTCTCATGTCTTCTAACAACACATTAAGAGTATTTGATGAATTTAGAGCAAGTCTAATGTGTTATTAGAAATGATATTATGTAAAACGAATATAAATTAGAATTAAAATGTATATTTTATCATGATTTCTAATTTAGCCTAACATCTTCTTGCAAACAAGAATATTTAAAATTTTTTTATGCATAATGTGGCGAAAGATAAATAACTTTCTTTTATGCAACTAGTTGTTATTTTTTAAATGCATGAGATCTTTTATAGCCAGCTCTACACAATGTTCAAATCTGATTAGCAAACCATACTTCTAAAAGTCATGACCTTCCGATTTTTTTTTGTAGTCAAAGGAAAATATTTCCAAAATGTCTAATATGAATTATTCATCAACATGGGAATGATTCTTAGGGGCTGGCTCATGATATCACAAAATAGTTATGCCTTAGAGAGATGCTCATTGTTCATAAAATATTATATAGAACATGGTAATTATGAGCCATCATATTTTTTCTATGAGACATTGTGAATTTATTTCATGCAAAATATGTGCTAATTATAAATTCTGTGTTTTTCATAAGAGCTTACAAAAGAGGATAAAAGAAGAACAGAAGATTCCTGATCTAACATTTAGGTCAATAAGATTTACTTGACTAGAAAAGTATATTTTTATATCACAAATAATCTTTTCTAAGTTTTTTAATCTTTTATGTTTGAAGGGAACTCTAATGAACCTAAAGGAGAAGAACATCTTTAATTATATCCATAACTATGTAACTGAATGCCAAATTGAGCAAACAAAGAAGATCATCCAATTATCCACATCATCACCTCATAACTCACCAAAAAAATCAAATCAAATACACAAATTGTATTCGTTTTTATTAAACCTTGAGCAAGAATACAAGTCTTGTAACTGACATTTTATTAATAGCAATATGTTAGTTGAATCAATGATGTTTCAAGTAAAGTCCACTATGTTACAAATCTCTAAAGATAAATAGTAACGTTTTAATGTGACTAAAGAATTTAAAGAAAATTAAAAACTTTATTATTAAATTTAGAAATTTTGGGGTCCCAAAATTTTAATATCTAAGGCTAGAGTAGTGGAAACTTTCTATCAGTATAGGTTACCTAGAGCTATAAATGTAAGTTTGCTGAAACTATTAAATCCAATGTGTCATTTGCTAAGCTAAGAATTTAGTGGTAAAAATACTATAATAGTGTAAACTAAATACAAACTTCGAAGAAAGTGGATGTGGTCAAAGGACAATGGATGACTATAAATTTTGTCTATAATTGTGCTCATATGTTTATTTAAATAAATTTTTCTACAGACTTTAATTTTATAAATTACTAAACTATAATCAATTACCCCTCCCATTTAGACATTGTGCCCCCACAAAGAAGTCAGCAAGAACTACTTTCCAACTTATTTCTCAATATTTTATCCATTATTGGATCTAGTCCTCAAAGAAACTTATTTCTTCTGTATTAGGATAGGCTCTAATATACTTAGTTTGGTTGAAGACAACAATTAAATCAAAGAAAAGGGGTTACTTTATTCTATTTTAATTTAAATTTGGTTAATTATTTTCATTTTTCTTATATTTTAATTTTTATCTTAAATTATTTGAGATTTTATATATCTAAATCTTCAACACTAAGATTTTTATAATGATTATACTCTTTGCATATGTTCATTCTTCAAGAACACATCCTTCTTAAGTTCCACTACATAGAAAAAAAATAACCAACGACAATTATCCACCTCAGCTCCACGTAAATTCATTCATAACTTTTCTTCAAAATTTATGGCTCTAAATGACTCAAAGTTGAATACTAAAATCAAGTCCATTGAGTGATTAAACCAAGATTTATCATAATTTTGTCCGATACAAAATAAATAATAAATGATCATGATATTTTCTATAAGTAGATGGAAAGTTGAATTACATCAGAGATTAACTAAATAAAAAGACAAATTGTGCTTGATTTTTTTTCCTCTTTATTTAAGGAACATATTTGATTGATGAAGAAACTGTCACTTAAACTAGATTGAGAAATATTTCATTTTAAACAGAATTTAGCATGTAAAAAGTTTTAGAAAGAAACTAGATATTATTAGTAGATTAGATGCAATCATATGGAAGTATTAACCATTTTTAGAGATTCTTGAATTTATGGAGAAGTTTGAGATTCTACAATTAGTTAGAAATTCAAATAGTGATAAACCAATCAGGCACATTATTTACAGACATATATATCCTCCAAGGTAAATCAATGCGCATAGTCATTAAACATTAAATTTCTATATATGATGAATTTTTGTGTATGAAAAGAAAGTAATTTTCTTAAAATAAGGCTAGGAATACATCTCTTAATAAATTAATAATTTTCCAACTGAATTTAATCCAAATCACCTCATACAAATCGTTACAGAGAATTAGACAATTAAACTCAGATTTCAATATGAGATATCATTATTACAATGAAGTATAATATCTCAGAATAATTTTATAACTAGTATTCAATAATACCTAGAAATTTCTAAATAGTTCTTCAACTGGGCACATTCAATTAATTAATCATCCATTAATAATTATCGAAAGTAATAATTTCATATCATAAACAATGAGAACACTATGTAAACATATGTGTCAATATTTGCTTTAACTCACATGCAATCTGTTGGGTTAATCAATATTTTCCATCATGATAATTTTCATTAGTATTGATATTTGTAACAACAATAAACAAAGTAATGAGTTTGAATGGAAATTCATCATAATTCTGAATACAAAATGTGGTAATTAAACTCATTTATTGAATTATACTAAAATATTTAATATCAATACTTTATATTATCCATTAATTTACTTAATGAATTTCATGCATCTCAAAAATTTTATTCGTTATATCATTAATCTTATGTGTTTGTAATTATATGAACTAGATATGTTAAAATAAGGTTTTGAAATGAAAATTATATAAATGAATAATAATTTTATGATATGAAGAATAAGTGAAACGTAATATTTAAATCTAAACAAGCGTCATTACTTATGATAGAAGGTGAATTTAATGCCTTATTTTCCCATTGTTTTCCAATACATAATCTTGTGAACATCTATTATAAAGGTAATTTAAAGAAGAATAGTTCAGCAAATAGATCATCTAAATATAAATAATTCAATTTATTAAGGTTTATACAAGATTACTGAATTTATAATTTTCTCCAAGGACAATATGGTTCAGATTCATAACACAATTGATTAAAATAGTTTTTACTTGAAAGATTGTGTGATATATGTCTATTGCAACCAATCATTTGAAATTTTACTCACAAAGAAATCCAACATAATCCACATCAAATTTTGAAATGTGTAAATAGTTATGAATTTTATAATATTTATGAACACTTTTTTGTGATATTTTGGGCACACGTGCTGGCCACTAAGATCGGCTCAACTTGCCATTGACCCAATTGTTTGTTCAAATAAGCTGAGGATAAAAAGAGGCCAATTGTCAAAATTACGGTAAGACATGAGAATGAAAATTGAAACATCCAAAGTCAAAGAGAGAGTGACAAGATCTATCCTCATCTTCATCCTTCAAGAGTCTCCAAAGTAAACTTTGTCTAACTTGAAGCATTGTTATAGCCATGATACCGAGCTTTTGCTACCTATAAAGATCTCTTGTTACTTAGAATGTAAAAGAGCTTCATCACACTCATCTTTTTCCACTAAGTTCTTCATAAAAAGATGACAATACATTTGAGCTAAATATTTTATATCATTAAAGATCACTAGAGATTTGAGTATATTTTATAGATAAGACTTGTGGAGTATATTTTATAGGTTCTAGAGAATCTCGAAATCTAGCTATAAATAATAGACTTATGAAGTATGGGTTGTAATAGGTTTCTAGGGAGCCTATAAATTTAGTCAATGATATAGACTTGTAGAGTTTATATCATAGGGGGTGTTGTAACTATGAAATCGAGTATTGTTAATATCCTAACAATAAAGTTGTACATTTTTTAGGAAGGTATTTATGTCTCGCCTGAAAGCACAATTAAATCAATGCGTAATAAGGGATAACAAAGGAAATTAAGCGATGGGTACCTTATGAGAGGAAAACGCATGATAATTTTTCTTACTAAGAAAATAATCAAAGAAAGAATCAATGAACTCCTCGAATAAGACCTTCAACTGAACTAGTCTTCCTCTCCAAGCTCATAAGGCTGTTGAAATAGTCCCATTATGTACCCATGCATTTGCTTCAAGGATTGCACCACGTGTCCCAATTGTAGAACGTGAGAGAGAGAACAATGTCATAAGAGAACCCAATCAAGAAGGGAAAAAAATTTAAATCAGAAAGAACAAAGTTAGAGGAAAACTATCGGCCATAATCTTTGCTCCAGCCGAAAATCTCCATCTTAATGTCCTGAAACAGTGCCTCCTCGGACTGACAGGCCTAGTTCTCCAAGTATCAGCGCTCCGTGGGAGACGAACTGGACAAGGCTCGTGCACGGGGAATGGCCACGCCGGGGCACAACCCCAGCCTTCGGAACGAATAGGCGGGACGTCGGGCGGCCTTGCCGAGGGTGAAGGCGCGCTGAGAACAGCTTGACTGGGGCGGCGTGGGCTGCGTTGTAATGGGCGAGAATGACGTGAACCATTTGGGCTATCACCCTATCTCCCCGTCTCTCTCTCTCTCCCTCTCTCTCTCTCTCTCTCTCTCTCTCTCTCTCTCTCTCTCTCTCTCTCTCTCTCTCTCTCTCTCTCTCTCTCTCTCTCGCTCACTCTCTCTCTACCCTGATCGCAGCCGTTTCCTTAATGAAATATCTCCGGTCACTCGTGTCGGCCACTGGAAAAGCCTTCGACGGGAATCAGCTTTAACCGAGTTGGCCTCAAGAGCTATCCTTTCCTACCACTGGAAAAGGCTCCCGATGTGATGCCTCCACCCAGTGCACCAACAAGCACGCTATAAACCAATAACGACAGGCACAGTAGGCCATGATCAACATGCTGGCCGTCAATCAGCATACGCTGGGTATAATCACCTGCTATCACACATACTTTAGGAAAAATGTTTATATAACATTATTTGATGGTCGTTTTAATAATACTTGTCATGGTCTTGACTACTGAACCCATTCAGTATTAAAATTGGCAGCAACTCTTTACGTGGACTAGCAACCTCATGTTTACAAAAATAGGAATAGAAAAGGCAGCGTTAACCCAACTCTCCAAAAAATGGTCGAAGAAGCCAACAGCCCATCAACAATCGTTGACAAGCTTCTCCTCCATAGCGCCAAACGAGGGGCGGCAACTATCGAAAGATCCAAACCCGCTCCTAATATCATGCTAGCTGACGCCTGTAGACTAATTCGCATGGACTGCAAGTAAAAAAACCAACTTTTTTTTTACTTATACCCGAGTTAATAACCCTTGTTCCTCTCCTTTCCTTTCTGGGCATTTTGACTTTCCATTGCGGATATGACGGCGGGATTTCGATTGGGTTGGAAGGATTTGCCCTTCCCGAATTGCAGGCCGCCACGCAAGTTGGGATTACCTCAGAGTCATCTCACGTGCCGAGGAAAAGACGAACACAGCTGTGTTGTCTTTACACGTGTCCTTTTCTCTGTCGAAAGATCCTTCCCGGAGTCCACGTAGGTCCTGTTCATGACCCTTCAGTGGATAGGGATCGATCACGTAGCTCTCTCTCTCCTCTCTCTCTCTCTCTCTCTCTCTCTCTCTCTCTCTCTCTCTCTCTCTCTCTCTCTATCCACCTTCGCTGTCGGCCGAATGGATTCGAAGTGTACGTAAACAATAAGGTTGCGAATTACAAAACCTTGCCGACACGGCGCATTAAAGCACATACACATCCATCTCTCTCTCTCTCTCTCTCTCTCTCTCTCTGGACCTATACTGGGCCCGAGGAAGAGTACCCATCCGATTCCGCGGGACACGTGTGATGATCATCCACATCGGACCAGATCCCCGACCGCCTCGAGGGGAACTCGAGATCTCCCGGATACCGTCCGATCTCCAGATCCCTCCAGAACAGATGCGTCCGCTCGCAAGGAGTTCGTGGACTGGAGGGCTGGCCCATCCAACAACGGCACCTTTTCCTTTTTCCCCCTCCCCAAAATCTATTATTAAAAAAGACCAAAACTTTTCCTCTATTTTGGATCGGTCCCAGAAGACGAGACCGCGCCGACGGGTGCCTACAACTCACTAAAGGCGACCTGAGAAGCCGACATCACCCCGGGGGGCCCACCCGGACCGACACGTCGGACTCAGCTGGAGACTCGTCAACGCCGTGCGTTCACATCTCACTCTCCCCACCCGCCCCCTCCGGAATCGGATGCGATACACACAGCTCAAGGGTCAACAGCGACAGAGTTGACTGGAAAACGGAAAAGTCAATGCTGCGGATTGAGACTTGGGCAGAGGACAGAATCGAGCGAGCGCCTTCACGAGGAAAACGGGGGATCATCCGAACGACGCCCCGCGCGTGGTCTAAAACGCCATTAAACTCACTTGATGATGATGGCCTGAACGCAGGCAGGTCCTCTGATATATTCAGAAAAATCGAAGGGTCATCTCGGGAAGATTAAGAGATCGACCGTCTCGAGTGCGCCCAAGTCTGCGGCTCGTTTGGCAAGTTTTTCTTGCCCTTTATGTAGCCTGTTCACTTGTGCGCCTCACTCACCCAGGATGAGCTCGGCATGGCGCGGAGCCGTGCCACCGGCGATGGACGAGGACTTCTGGTGGATTGTTGTCTGCGTTCAGACGCCGGACATCCGCCGACGATAAAACAAAAGTGGGCGGGGTCTGGGGAGTGCAGTGTGGGAGTCCGTGGCCCCCGACCTGCGTCGCTGTCTGCCCCCGGCGATCATCGCCTTCCCCCAACCCTCCACATCGCCCATGGTCTTGGACTTCCACGATAACGGCGGGAGAGATGACTTCTATCCTCTCTCTCTCTCTCTCTCTCTCTCTCTCTCTCTCTCTCTCTCTCTCTCTCTCTCTCTCTCTCTCTCTCTCTCTCTCTCTCTCTCTCTCTCTCTCTCTCTCTCTCTCTCTCTCTCTCTCTCTCTCTCTCTCTCTCTCTCTCTCTCTCTCTCTCTCTCTCTCTCTCTCTCTCTCTCTCTCTCTCTCTCTCTCTCTCTCTCTCTCTCTCTCTCTCTCTCTCTCTCTCTCTCTCTCTCTCTCTCTCTCTATCCCGCACAGCCCCCGACGATCACGGTAGAAAGGATGAGTTTTCCCTTCTGCCTCCCCCAGTATCCCCCGCTGCCCTCGGAGGGAGCTTCCCGGAACGGAGGGCCCCTCTCTCTCTCTCTCTCCACCTACCGGCTATTAATCATATATCTCTTGGTCAGCCGCCACCATGTGCCGTCGACCGGCGAGAAAGGAAGAATTTTTATCTCAGTTCTGGTGGCCTCCGCGATCGTCCAAAGGTCGCTGTTTTATACACGAATGCAAGCGTACGTGGGCATCACCTCCCGGGTTTCTCTGAAGAATCTTCCAGGTTTATTAAAGAAAGCCGGTGCGCCGCACTAGGCCGCCATTAAACCGGAGTTCTTTATTTTTTATTTTTTCCGCGCAGAAATTCAGACCCCCGCATCTAGATATCGATCCAAGTGTGATATAGAAAAAAATTTATTGCATACATGGTATCATAATATGTTTTATTTGAGGTTCAGTTGACTCACATCACATTCCGTAGCAAGATGAAATTAACAAATAGATGAAATATTAATATTTCATCTGAAAATTTGGACTTGACTATTACTTGTCCCTAGACTCTAGAATATAGCAAGTAGCACTAGGACTTTTTGCTTTTAAACTAGTTTTTATTGCCCAAAACGGGCCACATTCTTGGAAGTCTTTAACAACATAAAAAACAACTTAATACTTAGAATCTTACATAGTATTTAGAAATAATATTTGGTAATGATTTCACAATGTGACACCCACCAAGAAAGGTTTATTTACAACATCCAAAATCTTAGGTTATTCACAATAGTGTGATGGGAAAATAACTACCAAGTCAACACACTTTGTTAACTCATATTTCTTTTTATCTCTTTCCCTCCCCCTTCCTACATATGACATTGATACTAATAATAGTGATGATAAAATCATTCCCAACTTTGGATGCACCAACTAATACAAAAAATCACACAAACTATGATTATTTCTGCCATTTGGATGACATGGATTGTTCTTCAGATGTTCAAAGGAAAGACAAGCATAGTCATCGCATGTAGAAGGGGCTTTGGGGTAAAATATGTTAAATGGCTTCAATGTCTACTGCCACTCCCACACCTCTAGGATCAGATTTTTTCTGTTCTGCTTCCATTAGACTATATGGATACAATTTCATTGCTAATTGCACAACCATTCTCTTTTAGATGTCAAGAAAAAGGGCTTTCAATATGCATTAATAACTCTCTAACATCACCAATCATTTGTACTAGTTCACATAACAGAAAAAAAAATCCCTTACCATGTGGATTATCATCATCTGCATGGATCCATGCACATGGTTCAACAAATGTTTCATAGTTGTTTCACTAGTAGTAGATCATCTAAAATTCCAGAGAAATGATAAATAGTAGTTACCAACTATTTATCATTTCTAGATATAGTCTAAATAGAGTTCAAGTGAAACTATAGTTTAAATTAGTCCATTCAACTACTTCCAAGCTTTCCATCATTGGTAATAATTAACTATCCTCATCATATGTAAATCATAGCAAGGAAAATTAAAGAATTGATTAAAATATCTTAGTTTAATTTTACGCAAAAGATATTGTTGTCAAATCATAAAGGTTAAGACCTTACTACTCTATGATATTGTTGTCAAATTATTCACTAATAATTTTCCATCAGATTATCCGTGATAAATATACTTTTATTAATAAAAAAACATATCCTCTAAGCAATGCAGTAGCTTGTAGGCTTATCCTTCAAAATCTACTTGCAAATTTACGAATTATGAAATAAGGGTCATGATGTATTACTAAAATACAATAAGTAATATAGCAATAAGACACAAGCTCTCTACTCTTTTAAATTATCAATTTAGCCAACATTAACACTTTTTATCTCACAATATTGAATTTCAAACATTGTACTAAGAGGGATTTACAATTTGAAAGAGAAACTTTATAAATTAATCAGTTGTATATGTTTGACTGGAAGTCTCAATGAATGTTGAAAATGAATCACATTGCCATCATTATATATAATTAAATAACTTACTCATTTGGTTTTTGTATTCATCAATAGTTTTTATCAAAGCATGAGTTCATGAACAAACATTCATTTGCATGATAAGAAATTTACTCATCCATAGATAATCCCTTAATATGCAAATCTCTAGATACTACAAAAATCAGTAAAACTCTGTGAAACGTTTTTCATGGAACCTATGCAGACTCATAGTCAATGATATTTCCAAGATCATTAACATCTTCATACTTCAGCTTGGAAATAATAAATTACTTTTTAAGTGCAAAAAGGTTTACTATGTCAAAAATGATATTTTGATTAATAGAGTAAAATATGAAAGTATACATAGGTTCATATTTAGGTATATAAGCATGCATTAAAAAAATTGGTAAACAAGGTTGATGATTCTGTATTCAAAAGTGGCATTAAAATCATTGCATCAAGCTTGAAATTTTATATATTATGTTTATATTGAGAGAAAAGGAAAGTTATTGAGGTTTATATTTAAGTATAATGGAAGTTCCATTATGAAATAGTGTAGAGAAGTTTAAGGTTAATATTTTATAGTATGAGAAGTTGCATTGTACACATTCACACTAAATTGAGGATGATCATTCACTACAAAAAAAATTACTGCAAAGAATGTAGTGTAATATGATTGATATTTTATTATCTGAAATTTATATTTCACACCAATTCAATTTATGAGGTTTCATATTTCTCTATGCGAAAGATTAAACTACTGAATTAATAAAGCATGTTAAGGTTGATGTTTTTTATATAAAATAAGCTATGTTTCTTGGCAATGTATAAAAAGATTAATATTTCAGTATGTTTAAATTATTCCGTTGAATTCAAGTAACATACTCAAGAACAATATGTAATAAAGCATGTATATCAGAAAACAAAAATTTCAATTCATGAAAACTTTTCAAGATGGTAGAATATATCAAAGGTAATATGTGAGTGTGTAAGGAGATAAGTTTTGAAAAAACTAAAATATAAAGCTCAAAATATCAATATATGATTGAGAAATTACATCAAATAAAGTAAGTATAGTAAGGTTTATATATTAATAGGTATAACATAGAACTACACAATATCAAGGTTAAGAAGTGATTATATGAGGAACGATATTATTAACAACAAATCATATCAAGCTTAATATATCTAGAATGGTGAGCATACACTAGATTTCTAGGATTTGGTCTCCTAAAGTTAAAACAATTTAAAGGGAAGTATTAAAGATATGAGCAACTAGAGTTATGAATTGCGCAAAAGTGAGCTAAAACTTCATTTTAGTTCTACTATCTAGGGATGGTAGAACTTGGAGAAAGCATCAATGCAGATTAGCATCAGACCCATGATTCTATCATGACATGTATAGGGACTAAATAATATCGATCATTATAGTAAAAATATACATAATTCTAAATTTTAACCTTTTAATTCAGTGGCAATAATCTCATTGAGATAGATTCTTCAAAAGATTACACATTGGGGAAGTAACTTTGTTATCAATGCATAGTAAAATCATATTTACGTGTGAAGGATTAACTAATAGTTGTCACCAACCAACTATAATTTTCTGAACTTTTGACTCATCCTACTTACCTAGAATTTAGTTTTAGTGCCCTTTTTATTGTACGTTGTGCTATGATTTTTTTTCAAATCATGATATTTGATTGGCTGCTCAATGAGATCAAAAAGTCAAATTCATCTGACAATCCGGATTGTACTAAAAGTATAAATTAGCTTAACTTATTCAAATTTTGATGTAACTTTTAAATGAAGACCACTTCTATTATCTACCAGGTGATTGGATTGCAGCCTACCTCTGATATTTCCCAGTTGGTTCTATCGACAATTATACTCGTCTCCTGGTCACTGAGAAATTGTTAAGACGCAAACGTGTTCTCGTCACCGG
This sequence comes from Spirodela polyrhiza, assembly GCA_024713555.1. Classification (NCBI taxonomy): domain Eukaryota; kingdom Viridiplantae; phylum Streptophyta; class Magnoliopsida; order Alismatales; family Araceae; genus Spirodela; species Spirodela polyrhiza. The sequence continues at coordinate 2,763,784 of CM046547.1, forward strand.
CGAGGACGGGAACGTGGCGGCCCAGCTCCGACGGATGCCGATCTCCCACGTGTCGATAGGCCCCACAGTGTGACGTCGACACCGTGACTCTGACTGGTCATTTAGCCCATTCGGCTGTTGACGCCAACGCAATTAACGTCATCCTGGCACGGCCTGGGGGCACGTGGCAGTGGCGGAGTATGCGTGGCAGACCTAACATGTGCGCACACGCAAAACGGAAATTCGTCACGTGCACATGCTCATCCTCATCCGGTCCACTTATTGACCCACGCGCGGAGAACGTTCCAACCGGTTCATTTAACCTGTGATGAGAGAGAGAGAGAGAGAGAGAGAGAGAGAGAGGGGAGAGAGAGGTCACCGAGAGAGAGAGAGAGAGGGGCTGAGAATTTTTTTTCTAAGCGAGAAGGGAGAGAGAGAGAGAGAGAGAGAGAGAGAGAGAGAGAGAGGGGCTTCTAGAGAGAGAGGTCACCCGAGAATTTTTTTAAAAAAGGGTCTAAGCGAGAAGGGGAGAGAGAGAGAGAGAGGATCATGAACCTTCCTTATGGCTTCCTTTGACCGCCGCTATATAAACCCCCAGCTGAGCTGAGAGTCCAGCGAAATGAAACCCTGACGGATCTCCGTGGGAGCAGAAGAAGAAGAAGAGTATGTACCAGAGCAGAGAGGAGGCGGCGAGCATGGGCTGCTCGGCGGTGCTCAGGAGCATAAGGGAGCACCTCCTCGTGGCCGAGGAGGAGCAGTCCTCGGGCTGCTCTTCCTCCTGCTGCACCTCCGCCGGGTCCCCCGCGGCGGCGCCACCGCCGCCGAGAGCGTACCAGCGGAGCTCGAGCTTCGGGAGCCTGATGCCGTGCCTCACCGAGAACTGGGGCGACCTCCCGCTCAAGGTTGATGACTCCGAGGACATGGTCCTCTTCGGCATCCTCCGCGACGCCCTCTCCGCCGGCTGGGTCCCCTCCCTCGCCGGGCCCGCCACCGTCAAGCCGGAGCCCTGGTTCTTGCCGGAGGAGGAACCCACCGCCCCTGCCGAGCACCAGCAGAGGCAGCAGCAGCTCTGCGGCGGCGCGGCGGAGGCGCCGCCGCCAGCGCCGGCGCCGGTGCCCGTGTCCTCAAAGGGGAGGCACTACCGCGGCGTGCGGCAGCGGCCGTGGGGCAAGTTCGCGGCGGAGATAAGGGACCCGGCGAAGAACGGCGCCCGCGTGTGGCTCGGCACCTACGAGACGGCGGAGGAGGCCGCCGTCGCCTACGACCGCGCCGCCTTCCGCATGCGCGGCTCCCGGGCCCTCCTCAACTTCCCCCTCCGCATCTGCGCCGCCGCCACCGCCGCCGACGAGCCCCCGCCCTCTCACCTCCCGGCGGCCCCCAAGCGGGCCTCGCCGGAGACCCCAAGCGGCTCCTCCGTCTCCTCCATATCCTTCTCTACATCGTCATCGTCATCGTCATCGTCGTCCTCATCGTCGCCCAAGAGGAAGAGAACGTCGGAGCTCGGCGAGCCGCCCTCTCCGGAGCCGGCGGGGCACTCTCTCCCCTGCTCCGCCACCGCCGTCACGTCGGCCAACAACTGCTGGCTGGTCGGAGTCGAGATGGGCCTCAACGCGGAGTAGATTAGCGAGCCTGCAATTAAGCGCTCCGTCCTCTGCAGCCCGGTGGAGGTAAATCTAGAGAGAGAGAGAGAGAGAGAGAGGACGGCGGGCAAAGAAGGGCTGCCGAGAAAGGAGAGCGGAGAGGGCCTGCCAGCCGTCCATCGGGGTTTTGTGAGGGGGGTGTCGTATCCATTCCTTGTTATCTGTACAAACGGGGATTAATAGGAATAAAAGAAAAATGCCCGCTTTATTTCATTTATTTGGTCGAATGAATTCCCGGACCCGAGAGGATAAGACGGCCCATAATGCGGGGCCCGCTTGCAACCTGAGGCCCACAACGATGACGAAGGCCCTTCCCGACGGAGCGCGGGCCCACCAAGCAGGCAGCCCCCATCGGCGGCTGGGGCCCGCCGCTCTCGTCAGATTATAATGGTCCACTGCTAGCTGTAAGGCACCCGCCAGATGATGACGTCACACGTCCTGCCAACGATACTTTTTCGCCACCACCACCCGCACCGTGGAGGAATACGCAGGGAAAATGGACGAGAGGCCCCTCGGGTTGACAGGTTCTCTCGGAGAGAGAGAGAGAGAGAGAGAGAGAGAGAGAGAAGTACAGACTAGAGCGTTGAGATGGACGACGACCTGAGAGTTTTACTGAGAGAGAGAGAGAGAGATTATGAGGGAAAGAGATAAAAAAGCCTGCGGAGGTGAGTTCTAGATAGACTCGTTAATGTAGAGAGAGAGAGAGAGAGAGCGAGAGGGAGACCGGCGGGTGCCGGCACGGAGGAGTAAAGTAGGGGTGCGAGAAGGAGAGAGGCAATCAAACTCTACAGATGACGACAAGAGAGATACAGAGAGTGAGACAGGTGGGTGTCCACGTGTAGGAACCATGGCGGCCTAAATTTCCAGGCCAGAGCACCCATTCGACTGTAGAGAGAGAGAGAGAGAGAGAGAGAGAGAGAGAGAGAGAGAGAGAGAGAGAGAGAGGGTGGGTCAAACCTTCTCACAGATAAATCAAGTCCCCCGTCCCAAAACAAAACTGGGAAGAAAGAAACTGTGAACGGTCCGGAGGATGAGGAGGGAGGGAGGTAAAAGAGAGGACCCAGCAAGGGCCGTCCTCTGCTAGTGCTGCTCTCTCATCGGGTGTCGCCTCCTGCACGGCCATTAAACCGTTTCCGTGAGCGCCGGCTGTACTATACATAGAAAAAAAACACAAGAGCCTTGGCTCTAACAGGACATAGAGAGAGAGAGAGAGAGAGAGAGAGGGTATAAGCAGAACACCCAGTTTTCCTCCGGAAAAAAGGACAGATTTTAGGATTTTTAGGGCTCGTCGAGATGGTTCATGCTTCCCATTTCTCTTCTTCCTTTCTAATAATCAATGATTCCTGAGACGGGCAAGAAGGGTGGGCGCTTTTATGTTCACCAAATCGGGTAAAAGAAACGCAGCAGACTCTGGCTGGCCAACGCTTGAAGGGTGACTCTGATAGAGAGAGAGAGAGAGAGAGAGAGAGAGAGAGAGGGGGAAGGTACCTCTTGGGGCGGGCTCTGTCCTCCTCGTAGTCCATCACTCCTCCAGGTTCAGAGAAGAGGATCTCGGCGTTGCCCCGTAAGTCCAAGTCGGCCTGCTTAAATTGTGGAACTTCTGCCACCAAGTAAGTAAGACACAACGACTGACATTGCCCAATATTGAAGATGCCGAAACCAGTCATCACTTCTATCAACAAGCCCACAAATTTTCTCTTTATATCTCATAAAAAAACTATGGTTCCCCTCGGTGGGTTCTGCCCACAGATGAATCACTTCCCGCTGGGTCCGCGCGCTGCCAATATCTTTCCTTAAATGGGTAAATGGTGGCATCGAAGAACGATGTAGGCATGTAAATGGTGGAGAAAGAGGGGAGGAAGCAGAGACTTGGGGCTGAAATTTTCCCGTTTCAGAAGGAAAGATTTATTATCAACGGGATGAGTTCTGATGAGAAAGGGGCAAGGAAGGGATGGGATTATGGAGGAAGCTGATGGTTTCTCGACTAAAAATCCTCTTTTGAATATTCTCATTAGAACTCAGGAAACTATAGTTTTTGGCGAGGGTAATGAAGCTGCTTATCAACGGGGTAAATAGTCTCTGGTCACAGAAGGATTGTTCCTTAAATGGGTATATAGCAGCGTCTACAGGCATCAATCACAGAGAACGAAGGAAAGATTTGGCAAAAAAATTGATGAAATCGTAAAGATAGATAGATCTTACTAATCTTGACCAAACAGGATATTTAAATCGTTTCTCTTACCTTAAGGGATTTCTTAATCTCGTCCACCTTCTCTTCGATTTCCTTCCGGTGTTTCTTGTGTTCTTCGCTCATCATGTCCGCCCACTTGATCTTGTCTTGGATGGAACTAAGAAGGCTGTCAGAAGTGCCCAACCTGCAAAACAATGACCAGCCGATGACCCTTTCTACTTGAGGGTTGGCCAATTGGGCCGACCTTGAGGAGAGAGAGAGAGAGAGAGAGAGAGAGAGAGAGAGTCCGACAGAGAGAGAGAGCAAAATCAACCCATTATCACAATTTGGTATGTAGCATAGCAACCTTTTCTGATATTCCAATCTGCATCTCTGACCAAGGACTAGTATTTTATCACAGGGTAGACTAAGTTCCACAGATCATAAACAAGGGAAAGATCAAAGGAAGTCAGGAAAAATCTCATTGGAAAAAGTATTTTTGTAAAAAAAACCTCCTATTCGTTCTTTGGATCCCTGAACCAGGGTAAAAGGTCATATCAGAAGGAGCTCCTCCAGTAGACGGATCAAAAAAAATACCATGTTTTTCCTTTAGAAAAAAGTCCTTTGATCTTATCGAAATAGCTATCTTGTTTTGAAGTGAATCTGGCGATTAAGTCCTAAAAAGGCAATGGTTTCTATAAAGAGCTGTGTCATTTTGAAGTCTACTTGACGCCACTAAAACCAAATTTAAGATAACAAAGGGCTCAGAAAAGCAATTCAGGCCAGGGAAATGAAAAAAATACGATCCCTGATCTTCCACCAAACGCTCACTTGAGGTTTCCAAAACTCTGGCGAGCGGTTGCCACCATATCGTAAGAAGCCAGTAGACAAATAGCATTTTAAAACAAATGTGGATGAAATCCGATTACTAATTGAGGAAGAAGAACCAAAGGGGACTGGATTGATGTTTAGACACATAATTTGAGATAAAAATTTATCGAAAATCTAATTTGCACAACTGATACTCATTAGTAACCCTGAAGACAACATAGCCGGCCTAATTCATCATATTGAGCGTGAGAGTCAAGATGCTGTCAATGAAGTCATCAACAGCAATATATAATTGAAAATGATGCTGAACTCACTCATGGGTCCAAGTAAGCATCTTGATCCAAAAGAGCAATGTAAATATGGTAAGAGAGATACCAAAAAAGTGGGATACCATGATACTGAACTTCTTAGAGAAATTACGTCCCCATCAAGATTACCACAAAGGGAGAGCATGATCATCCCAACCCATGAAGAAAAGTAAACCCCAGTAAACAGAAGGATCTACTGTCCTGTTCATTAAACTAAACAGTCAAGTCTCAATGAGCTGCAGTCTGAAATACCCTGAAAGTAACCATTACCTCAAATTTCAAATCACCGATGTCTCACTCGCATACAATCCGATGTTGCACCTTAAGTGCTGGCATTTCGAATTTTGAATATTCCGTTATTTCATAAAAGTAGGAAAAATAATGTCAACAAAGTAAAATATAACCACGTGATACCCCAAATCGCACAGATCCAACTACAATCACAAGGTCCCATTAGACATCAATAAATAATCTTGTGGCGAACCTACTCAATATCAAATCATGCATACAGCAGGCTGAGTTACCACTATTAAGTAAACTGATAAAACTACTCATAAAGTAAATCCATGATGCCAATGAATGCCAGTGACGAATTCAGCCCGTCAATGGATTTAAGTCCGGAACTTGACGTTAACTTAGATATATTTCCTTCTACCTAAGAAATTTACCCTATGGGCACAAATTCTCACGTGCTGGTTCGAATCTACAATAATAGACTCCGAAATGCGAATGGATCTCAGCTCAGGCAAATAATCCCAATTAATTCAGGCTTGCACATCACCAATAGTATGCAAATACAGATGTGTTTATATGCAGCACTGAAAATGCAAAATGAGTAACAATGCTAGAACGTCAAGCAAGAAAAAGAAAAGCCCAACTTAAGTTTTTATTTATGCAGTACTTAAATAAGAATTACCAGTTTGACATAGTCTTTATCATATTATCGAGCTGCTCATGTTTCAGATCTCTTCCTGCAGCGAATTGAACCTGAACAAAACCCAAAGTCAAAGGAAAGCCATCCAATGGCATATGACATGGTACTCCAAGATGACTAAATACAATCTTCAGATAAAATAAAGCAGAATAATCAAGTGATGTGACAAGCTCAAAACCCAGCAAATCCTACCTCAAAGCACCTGCGCAACTGATCCAGCTTCCCTCTAACGATGCCCTACAATAAAACGTGAGATGAGGAAGAGTAAGGACATTTCTCCATATTCCAGCTTTTATGGTAAAAGAAAATGATACTTTCGTCATGTAAACATACGATTCGCCATTTTTTTCATTTTCATCCAAAAAATCCAGATAAAACCGGAAAATGCCCCCCCCCAACCCCTAGAGTGATATGAGACCTTCACATATAGAAGATTTAAATATTGCCTTCGGTGATTCCTAGTAAAGATTATCCAGATAAAAAACTAATATCCCAGGGTACATCACAATGCTACGCAAACCATCAAGAGTGTATTCAACAGCTGAGAAAGAAAAGCCACTTACTGCATACATACACTCATTGATGAGAAAGTCTTCAAGCTCACGTACATTCGAAACATCTAGTTCCCGCATCAACTGATCGTATGGAAGTATCTGCCATGATCAAATGTGACTGTGGAGTAAGCATAAACTGGCATAATGCATAATATTGGAAACAAATATTATAAAGCAGTAGTACAGGGGGAGATAGCATATCATAGATTCCCTAGATAACAGCATGCTGAGGACAAGGAAAACTTCCCAATTAAGATCTTAAGGTAAAAGAGCAACGACAGTATAAAGTTAGATATTCTTTTACCTTCCTAATCATTTTTTCTTCGTAAACTGACACATCAGAACACAATCACACTCTGAAGTGTAGGATTATCTTGCCGTTTTAAATTATTACTATCCTTGAAATGCAAAGGTAAGATGCTTAATTTTAATCACAGCATTTGTTTTACTGGCAAAAGACAGAGAAAATGCAATCATCCTGTCACATTAAACGCGACCGAAGAAGCCTTTGTTGATTCGTTTGGACAACTTGACAGGTGAAAACATAATTGCTTTTTTCACCATCTTATTTCCACCTATATCCACAAAGGATAAGCCAGATCCGATGAAGATCATGGGAATATGGCATAAAATTATGATTGGCACAAATTAATGTTAGACGAGGAATAAGGAAAAGTTAAGATCTTCCATGTAGTGTACCTAAAAGCCATCAAAACAATTGAAATGATACAGATGGACTTACCCCTTATTCTAGGTGTCAGATGGGGCCCTTTCAAAGCGAGTTGCCATTATTTCAATTCACAACCTGGAAGGATCAGGAACAGTTCTAACCAATCCCCACTGACTGTGATCTTTTAATAATAGAGAACCAACGTATGTGAAAAAGAGGCAAATCTAATTGAGTTGGATTTAAAGACAAGTTAGGTGCAGCCAATAGGCTCGAGATTTCAGCCTCATGAAATCTCAATTCAGGCTCGGTAACATGGCCTTAAGAATTAGCTGATCCAGTCAAGGTTTGCTAATTTTTATCGTTTTCTGGCCATACACCCACCCATCTCACATCGCTTGTCTATGGAACGGTACAATAAGCTCACCCCGCCCCCATATCAATAAGAATCAAACAAATCAGCATTCATTGTCAGGGTATGCAAGGTAGAGCTGATGGCCTCCAACATCTTCCCAAAACAGTATCAACCCACACCATAAAACTAGAAACAAAAAATAACGGCAAAGTCGACCAAAAATAGAAGGATAGCATGGAAAGCGAAGTAGAAAGACAACAACACCAAAAAGAGGAAAATTTTTCCCGAGGATTGATATGTGGCATATTCCATAGATCACAAAACATAGGTACCAACAAAGACTTGACGACAAAAGGAACCCAAAATAGACCAAGGTCCACACGACAGGACAGATGTTCAGGGACAGGAAGCACAACGAAATGATTCTTTGAAGGCCTCTAGGCTTGTACCTTTCCAACAAAAGTCAAAACAATTTTTTCAGGCTGAATGCTCCATATTTAAATAGGTAACAGGAACGAACAAGCAAGGGAAATGAGTGCCCGTAGGTTTTAAGGTGATTGAGATGATGCTCCACTGCTTTACTGCCTATGCAGTAAGGGAAAAATTCTAGATATATTTATACAAAATTTAAACAACAAGATGAGTTAATAGTTGACAAAAAATAGTATATGCATGGTTTTGCATAATCATATTAAAAGCGGAAAAGTAAAACTTCAAGTCAAATCATCATAAATGTCATCAATCATGATCATTCTAAAGTGAACAGCGATCATCCAACTGGCTGTTCATGCTTGGTCATCAACGACCCAACTCTTCACAGAACTAACCATTTGCATCCTTGCCCAACGCAACACTCAAGCATTCATCCTCGTCAAACCATACACATCACAAGAATAGCAATTCACTTCTCATTCAGCCATTCATGGGAACGTGAATTCTCATTAGCTTCTCCTCAGCCGTCTAAAAGAACTGTGGGTAACCTCGGCAGCCTAGATGTCACGGGTATCCAAGTCATTCTGCCACCTATGCAACGTCTTTAAAACACTGAGATTGGGGATCTTTGTCTGGTGTATTAGAAACTTCATCTCATAGGTAAATGCTAATTTCTGATTGTGTGCAGAAATTATAAGCGGCGACAACATTGCTCATTGATTAGGCATCTTTAATGACATGATTGGCCTCAAGAACCATCAACAAGATTTGCAGTGATCTCCCGGAATGACTGTTATGTATACAAGGAGATATGAAATTTGTTTCAGAGGGCGTTGAAGCCTACAGATCTGATGACTCAATAGAGCTATAGGTAAGTTATGAAAATTTGAAGCGTATGGGTCTAAGCGGCAAGAAATAATTACGCCACATTATTGGTACACATTAAAGCAATTCTTGAATGGTCAATGATGCCAGTAAAAGCTGAGGGCGAGGGCGATTTTTACAAACTTTGAAGGAGATAAATAGCCGACGGAGTAGGTTTGAGCCTAAATTCAAGCTCTGTTTTGACATGTGGACGAGAAGCATCAGGAATAAAGAAATGGAAGAGGAGATGGAAGCTTCCTCTCAGGCAGATCAAGCGAAAGCAAGTCAAAGTCTACAGGTCAAGGAACGGAAGAAGGTGACGGTTGCAAAGGTTTACTCAAAGGTCCGGGATCACAGGAATAGGTCACAATCTGTTGGGTAATGTTCAATACTTGACCACAAATCTTTTGCGTGGTGCGCATATGAAAAGTTGCATTTTGTTCTGCAGATGCTTACGAGGCATTGGAGAGGAAAGAATATCCTATGACAGAACATATCAAGGGCGATGAGGGTTGATTACCACATAATTTGACAAAGGGGATAAAAGGAGCTTTTAGGAGTCAACAGGCGTTGTGAAACACCTGCTAATGATGATGAAGATTAGAGTGCCATCCCTTTGAGCTTAAAATTAAGATTCCCATGCAAGATGCAACATTAAAAACCCCGATCTATGTCGTGAAAATCAGTTCAGTTGGCACAGTGAAGGGGGAAAAGACCTCCGCTCTTGGCAGAAGAAAATTGTGGCACGGAAAAAGGCGAGGATCAGATTACGAGCCAGAAAAGATTGTTGAACACAGGCTGTTACGGCAGGAAGTTGTTGATGGACGGCAGAGTTACTGGGCAACAAAACTTCCATTAATATTTTATGATGTAATCCATTCGTGGTCAGAAAAATCTACATGGAAGATTGTCTTCAGCACCAATCCATGTAAAAGTAAGCATACAAGATCTTATAAAGATATCCGCGAAAAAATAACTAAGTCGCACAACTCCTAGCTCTTTTTCTTGATCGATCCTTGTGATTGAAATAAGCATTCGCACCTAAAATGAGAGGGTGGATTACCAAAACCTTTCCAGAGAAGTTTCAGGGAAACACGATTTACATCGTGTTGGTTTCATTTCAATATTAGAGGCAAAAAAAAGTCACCAAGAAATAATAGAGGACTATGTATAACTGGAAATCATCCTTCAAACTTTTCTACACCTTTTTTATGAATAAATCAGAAAATAGTTATGATTTTGATGTACTTTTAAAGACTCCATTTTCTATGCCCAAGAAGACAGCATATAATATAAGTACCTTGTTGGTCTCTGCCAATGTTAGAACACTAAGTTGTTTTAGCTTGCGAACTTGTGCTGGTACCAATAGTGGAAGACACCCTGCATTACCTATATCAATTGAATCGCAAGTAAACATTCAAGATGAAAAAGAGTCAACATAAACATCAGAAACATATGATTCTCAAAAATGAAACAAGAAATAACATAGTAAATACATTTCTATTTGAAGACCATTGCTAATTATAAGTAAAAATTCAATAGAAACATACCGTGTCAATACAAAATAAAATATAATGGATATGACTCACTGAGAATCTTCTGCAACGACTACAGCTACACACAAATCCTGATGGAATCTAAATAATTCACAGTAAGGGTCTATGCGAGGGTAATGGAATTTAGATTACAGCACAAAAGTTAGGCTGACAATATAATCCTAATGTTCATTATCCCACAAAATGCGGAAGTGGGCACTGCAGTTCTTCCAAGAAGAAGGGTTATTTTTTGGCTGAAGGGAAATATCCAGGATATGAGCCGGAGGCTAACTGCTCTCGTCTCCTTCCTGATACAGATGCTGTCTCTACTCTCGAAAGGAATCCAGGTTCATTCCTCACAAGTTCAAGACACTAGAAACTACCCAACATCCAGTCTGAACAAGTATTTTATAAAGTTCCGCTTGGAGGTGTTCAGCACTTCCCTTAATCAATTCTAACTTTTACGTGAACTATAGCCAAAGTCCTTTCCCTAAAACTGGTATCACATGTTGTAATCTACTCAACCACGTCTCTTCTTCTCGTGGTAGGGAATAAAGAGATTGACTGCACACAAGGTTTAACTTTCTTGTTCATGCAGTCATCAACATATTGGATAGCAGAGAGAAAGAAATAAATTGGATCTTGCCAACTCCATAGCCAATTATCATGCTTATTACCTTCAGATTGTATGCGCCCCACATCAATCAACGAAGAAATACTTGGTGGCAATCCACCAATTGATTACAGACAGACGGTGAAAAATCAGCTCGAGCATAATGGACTTAACCACGTGCAATTCAGAAAATTTAGGTAGATTTTAGATTTCCAAGGCAACAATCTGCATGAGAATCATCCAAGCAGAGTGGGAAAATAAGGATTAGACAACAGCTATAAAGAGGTACTGTACTGAGCCGCCTCATCCCTAACCAAGGAAGACTCATCCCATATCACAGACTAATTATTGCCCATCATCAAGAAGTCATCAATAAATGGCCACCTTTCTGTACAAACAATCAAATATACCCTATTCAAGTAGCCCTTTGAAATGACAAAGGGAACACAACCTTGTTTTCTATTTAACCACTTTAGAGATGAAGAACACCATTTCTATGTATTAACACAAAAGAACAGCCGAAAGATGCCAGAGAAATTTAAAAAACAATTCAACCATGAATTGCATAGTTCTTCGTCCCTTAGTTCATCCTGATATCTTATTCCCTTTATCATTCAGGAAAGACAAGAGAATATTAGAATAACAAAATAATCTAGAATTTCCAATAGATTTAAACCTATCGCTGATAATACAGGTAGAATAGAGACTTTCTGTTTCCAACTCACATGTATTTGCTTTTCTATCAATTTATAATTCTGATTTTCCTCCCCAACCTAATATTCTGATACTGGTATAGACCGAAGTATGTTATGCCTCAAGTCGGAATGGTGATAAATACTGGGTGGCAAACTTGATCAACTACAATTCTGTAAAATCCATTTACCATAAGGGTTCACAGGGATTTCATTAGAAGAGTGTATCTAATAAATACTGTTAATTCTTTGATATCTTCATTGATTTTTCAAATTAATCAAATGAATGATAATTACGACTGAAATGGTGAAAAAGTACCTTCAAATTGAATGCAAGAATTATGCTGTTATGCAGGAGTCCTCCCACAGCTCTTATAGAAGACAAAAACATCTGCCAAGAAGTTGCTAATTCAACCCACTATATTCCCCAATAATCGATAATTGCTACAGTTTCTTACGAAGAGGTCATGTATTCCAACTTTTACTTGTTTGGTACAAAATCAGGATAAAATGAACTCAAGGAAAATGACAATAAAGGGCATGCACATGCTGTCAAACGGGGAAGGTAGCCCACACTTTCCTATGACTCATAGTTAATCAAAGCAAGACAGTTGATCAATGACCTGCGCCAGAAAAATAATTGCAGGGAAATCAACCCCTCCCAAAAACCAATTGAAATGAAAACAACGAACCAATCTTCAAACGCATGAAACATAAAAAAAATCCTCCAACATAACAGGCAGACCCTCTAAAGACGAAGAAGAAAAAAAATATGCCAAATTACAAGAGAAAATAAAGGCAAGACAAGATAGCAAAAATCTTATAAAAAGGGAAAAAGAATGCTTCTTCCATGAAATTTTTTCTCCAACATCCTATGAATCAGATAAGATAAGCTAAGTATGGTCAATCTCCATCAGATTGCCAAAAGCCAAGCCCAATATGTCTTATTTGGGCCTAAACCTGTTCTGAATGAAATATATTCTACATATACATCAGAGTGGCCAATTCTGCAATGTTTAACAAATGTAAAGACATGCCTTACGCTCGTGATTAACAAATCAAAAACTCTCTATTGCTTCCGCCAAATAGGGTCCCTCGATAATTTCAACAAGGCAGGATGACCTGCATAATAGTGTCCTTAGTTCTTCAGACCCCAATTCATCCACCTCCAACTAAACTATCTGAATCCGAATGGTCTATACTGGCATCGAAAGAGGTCTCAGACCTATTCATGTTTAGCCTGCAAGAGTAACTGTAGGTGCCACCCTCAAGGACACCTCATTTTCATTTCCAATTCGACATTGCAACTTTTTTCTATGTTCTTTTAAGATCAAATCGTCTGCATTTCAGTTTCTATGGTTTTTTAAGATTCTATGTATTCACATTTCTTTGATTCAGATTTTATACCTTTCAGTCTTTTAACTGGCCAGCATTAAGCTTCGTAAAGCACCATATACCAAATATTTACTCACATGGACTGATTCTTAAAAAGTAATTCAAGCCACATAGTAGGGGAAAAGCTGCCACATAATCAGATTTTACAAACAAAAAAGCATCTTTGTTGACCATCAAAGGGCCTGGGAAACATATTCAAACCGTGCATTTGTAACTGGCCACAGTTAGCAAATACAAGAACAAAAGACATTCTGCCATTTGATAACGTGTCAATGCACAATGAAGTCCTAACACCTAAAAATACAATACATGAGCAGAGATTCGGCATGAGCAAAAGGAAACAAAAGCTGTATCTCTAGGTGGAAATTTTCTGGGAAAACTGCAATAGCAGCACCTCTTAGGCCCCCAAAATCTAAAGTGCTTACGCAACTGCATCCAGAAAATATTTGAGGTAGCTCGTCTATGATAGCAATGCTGCGTAAAGATTTAAATTGATGTTTCCCATCTACTTTTCCATAGTTGGTTGGTGATAAACAGAGCCAACACGGGTAAAACATTTAATATACGAAGTCAATTCTGGGCCTTGCAAGTTCAGAACATAGTTCTTTGTGTTTACACTGAAGTGGAAAGAAGAGGATACAAACTATTCCAAGGGGATAGTTTATATCCAGAAAATAATACAGAGGTCCATGAAACCCATACTCCAAGGGGCTAGTAAATCTAAATTATTTCAAGCCCTAGAGAAAAAAATCAAAATTACAGAGTTTTGTGTTTACGGTATGTAAACACAAACATCATATACCAAAAGCTACTTAATGACAGGAGAGCTTGTTCACAGTTGCCAGGGAAAATCTGGGGAACGGCAAGCCAGTCCCTCTTTCATACACGCTCTAAGGAGTAGCAAAATTATGATCAAAATCGCAGGAATCATCATATGGAAGGCAGCCCCCAAAAATAAAATATAGAAAAAATCAGAGTTTTTTAAGGAAAAATGAGCAAAAGAGAAATCAATATAAATGCCTGGAAATTGTTAAGCATTTTTCCAAAGAGAAGAGCTTCAGTCGGAAAATCTGAACAGGGTTCAGTGGAAATAATTAATCAGTAGAAGGAAAAGAACATGGACCCAAAGAAATTCACGTTTACATACAGTATTCGTTTCTAGACAATGCATCTATGGATTTGATAGTAAAGCACGTGTCACTACATTTCTTTTCCCCCGACAAAAATTCCGAAATGGGACAAAAAATGCCTTTTCCACGAATTATAAAGAGCATATAAACAAAGATTCCGATAGTGATTCCCAAGCTAATTGATCCTATAGCACAAGTTTACATTCCTGGCAAACACCCACTCCCTAAACAAAGAATTTGACCAACACGAGGATCTTTATTTGCCATTCGACCACAATCTCCCCACAAGTTTGTCCAAAAGCCACATTAATTGCATAAGTATCATAAAGAACAGATTATTCTTTGTAAAATTTAAATAAGAAATTTAGACATACGGCATGTTACTGTATTCACATTTTTTTTACCTTCAAGTGTCATGAACATATCTATGAATAGGAAGGGCCTTGATCAAGATCTATGAACGTACTCATCATATCAGGCTAGCACAAGGTCATCAAAACAGAACTTTCCACAGAGATGTGCATTGAAAGATGTACTTACTTTTGTATTCACTCCAAGTTCCATATGCAAACAAGCGAAGTACCTCAAGAGATGATGAGTACGAAGTCCTCTCGAGCTGCATTTTGTTAAAATATCAGGAAGGCGAAAAGAGACAGGCATCAGTGTTGGCAGCAAGATTACATCAGAGATTGTGGCAAACATGATAACTTCGATGAAAGGACACATCGGAGAAATGCAGATTATATCCGATGGACGTTGCATTGCAGAAAAAAACACAGACATCCGTTAGGAGGTAGAATTTAGAACGAACGTAAATACCGTGGTGAAACTGAATCCAGAAAAAAGGCAATATGGATAAAATTTATGTCAAGATAAAAATAAATCAACTAATGCTCCCTTCTTCTTCCCCGTTTCCCCCGAGCGAAATTAGCGAAAAAGAAAAGGCCTAAAAAGCAAACTGCAAACCGGAGAAAAGCGAAGAGTACTGCACCATGATCCAAGGAGGAATGACAAACAGAGTCCAGGAAAGAGAATAAAGCTTAATGGCATCCTACAGCGGCGAGGAAGGCAAGTTCTATGCGGAGCTCTGGAAGAAATAAACGAAAAAAAGGAGAAAGGTTACCTCGGCGATAGAGGGAACTGAGAGGATCTCGGAGAAGGCAAACAGGGAGGGATGGCTAGTGGCCTCAGTGACTAGGGCGGCGAGAAACGGCGCCCCCGCCGCGCCGTCGAGGCTCCCCGCCTTCTTCACAAAGTGATCGATCAGCTCCGCCTGCTTCTGCTCGATATCCATCGCCAAACGGAAGCCGCCCACCACGCTCGAACCTCTCCTTCTCACGCCGCCTGCGCCAGCTGAGGATCCTCCCGTTCGCTTTGCCCTCCTGCGCCGCCTCCCAGACCATCAGCCCTCCCCCAGAGCATAATATCGTAGAAAAGGGCCCCGATTAAATATTTTCTTTTTAATAAAATCGACACATCGGTCAACGCGCCATCATCTCAGACACGCACGTAGCATTCTCTCTATGGTCCCCGTGGAAACTTGTCCCCCCTCCAAGTAAGAGCAAGTCAGCGTGGATCCCCCGGTCAACCTTCTGGAAGGTTGACTTATCCGTGCCATGTCCGAAAACCGCATCCTCTCCAAGCCATGGTCAAACCTTCACAAATGATCTCAACGCGCACACACCACGCCCACTGGATTGCATCGGCCAAATTAAGTTGGAAATTTTTTAGCCCTATTTGGTGATTTATTTAATAAAGCGTGTCATTAACAAAAATTAGACTGCTCATTCTTTTTTCATAAATGGCTAAAATTCCAAAATAAATAATAAAATGAGAATTTTAAATTGAGATGAGCGATTAGTAAAGTTAATCCCACGTAATAATTTCTTGACTTATTTTATGCGCTTAAAAAAATGCAAAATGTTTACAATATATAAAAGCAAATGCGCACACCATTTTTGGACTTACTAATAATGGTCCTTATTGACGGGGAATGAGCTAAAAGCGAAGGCACATTTATGGGCACCCTCATACTCTTCCTTCAGACTCCTTGTGTGCCCAAGAAGTGGTTAGTGTTAGCTCATAATCTTCTCTTTGCATGTTATGATCTTATTATTTTGCCCACATGTGGTAGCCATAAGTTAGTGGCAAAGGTCCCTACTTTATGATTGGGCTAAGTAGGAGAGAGAGGGAGAGAGGGAGGGAGGGAGAGAGAGAGAGAGAGAGAGAGAGAGAGAGAGAGAGAGAGAGAGAGAGAGAGAGAGGGAGAATCTTGGTAGGTCTTTCCAAAAATGTATGATGGGCCTATGAAGATGGTTATCACGAACTTGATCATAATGCATATTTATTTCTTGTTAGATATGTGGGGCGATTTGTTAGAGAGCGAATGCATATAGATTTTGGTTGAATTCTGGGCATTAAAACAAAATTTTAAATAATTACGAAGGATAAGCCTTTTATTTTATTATTAATTCGCAGAAAAAGAAAATGAAGAGAGGGGCTTATTTTCGTCCAAATAATCATTAGCCCGTCTTTTTTGCTACTATCAAAATACTATTTTTATTCCTCGTACTTTTCATATTATTGGTATTAATCACTTTTTTTATTCTGTATAATTATCTTCCGACCAGAGGGGGAGCGGTTCGCGCTCGACCCCGGTCCGAGTTGAACCCGGTCCGGCTTGAACATTTTCTTCCCCATTCGCGAGGAAAATGAAGCCAGCCGAGCCTCTGCTACTCCGGCGCTCTTCTCTCGCTCCGTCGTATCTTATCGGCCGACCTCGACCACCGACATCGTCGCCGCAGTAAGCTCCGCCGCGTACTTTCCTCTCTGAGACTGTGTTTTCTAGTCGTGTACGGCATCCTTGCTCTTCCCGCAAGCCACGGAGCTTCCGGGGGGGGGGAGTGTGGGGAGTGACGAGGGAGACGGGTGACGTCGCTGGTGCTCAGCACCTGGGCTTTGCCTCGTCGTTTCTCTCATTGTTGCTTCCAGTAGAGGGGTTCTTTTTGGTTTTGGTCTTGAGATTTCTGGAGTTTTGGGGGGAGGCTGCGTGTTGGAGGTGTTCTTTGACCGTGACTGCGATTCTCTGCTCCGAATGGACGTGCAAGCAAACTGAAAATTTCCCTTGTTCAAGAATAATCTCGCAAGCATCATCTATTTTCTAATGGTGTGCTGTATGAAGCGGGAAAATATGTGGTCTGTGGATCCCTTGATAGATGGTCTTATCCATCTTCTATCATCTAGCTTCGTGTTTTATAGCCTAGGGAAATGTATGTACTGGTAATGGCTTGAATGGAGCATGGAATGTAGTTGAATCTTTTGTGTCTAGAGGGTACTGGGAGTCGCTGTCAAAATCATTGTCTTATTGAGTTGTGACTGTTTCAAACTGTAACGTTATGTTAGCTCGGAGGATTCTTAGCGGTGAATTATTACCATTCTTCAGGCTTCATGAAAATTTTGAAGAAATGCTTCATTACCGGTGAATTGATTTCACAAGTTTATTTAGAATGGTGCGTTGATAAGTTACTGATAACAATATCATAAAGTTCCCAGAAGGTTTTGCCAGATGGGTGATCCATTACCATATTTCCCCACTTCAGAGGTATAATATGAATCGAAAGAAGTGGTCAGTCTGTTGTGGCTGGAAGATGAGGTGGGACTTCCATTGTGAGCTCATTTTTCAAACAGTAAGTACGATAATTTAGATGAGTGGAAAGAAACGTGGTTGCGAAAAACCTCTCCGAAAATTCTCTTCCTCGCATGAAAGCCCAAACTGAAGAGGCTGAATACCATGGACTTATTTGATAAAACCAGTTACCCATTGTGATGAATTATGCTATTCTGGGAATGATATCCTGGCAACCCTTTCTTCAAGCATAGCACTAGGGTTGTCGGAGAGCATGATGTTTTTGTCCTCTGATAATATAAGGATAAATGTGCGAATCTGCTCCATGGCAGTCAATTAGGAGTAAGATCACCATTGAAGACCCAACAAGGGTTTTGCAAATGGCACCTCGTTTTTCCCCTTTTTTGGTACGGTTTTCCAAAAAATGAAGCCAAAGATGGTGGCCAAACACTGATGTCCCTCACTTTCACGCTGGTAATTCTCTCGTTATTCTCCTTTTTTTTCTCAACTATCTTAACGTTTTTTATATGACCCTCCACTTGATTGTTTTCTCCCTAACACATTTCTTCCTAAACAGTGAGGGGAACTACAAAGATGACTGCAAATATTTGTATATTTCCTATTTATCCTGACAGCCCTTAAGCCGCTAGAAGCTGTTCCATCTAAATAAGTTATAACATTTGTACAAGCGAATACATTTGATAATTTAATGTGGGGCATTCAGGTGTTGCGGGGGTTTTTCGAAATTTCGTATGAAGACATGCTTACTGAAACAAAATTGTTTTATCATAATAAATATAATGAAAAATGATGGACCTTTAAAACCAGCCAATTGTCTTGTCCTTTATCTTACTTTTGTATGGGCACTTTGCACGTTCCTTTGCCTGCAGTGGTTTTGTGGTTATGCCCTTCTTTCAATGCTGATTTTTTATTGGAATGTTTGTATATTTGTTTCATTGTATTTATTTTCTATAATTTCCTATTTTTGCCATATATGGTTTCGTTAGGCTTTGTTTCTGTGAATTCATTCTGAGCTTGCTGTGTAGAAAGTTAATTAGTATGTATAAATTGCATTTGTTTATGAAATTTCATGTTAATGACCTGAGAGAGTATTGATTTTTCTTTTGTTGCTGATGTCCTGATTTCTTGTTCAATAACTTAAATCAGCATTTGACCGCTGATTATTTCTACAGATGTCTGCGCCAGGGTTGGCATGTCTCCCCACGAAGTTTTCCTTTTGTGTCATACGTTCTAGCCAATTGAGTTTGATGCATGGAAGCTCTATACAATTTCCATGCAATCATGGGAGATTAAAGACTCGAAAGAAGCTTCTCTTTTCTTCAGAGAGGTGAGACCTTATAAAAGTGTTATTTCGCCAAGCTGGTATCTATACCTTCCTTAACCACTGGTTTCTTAGAGGATAATTTCCTTAATTTCTATACCAAAGCTAATCTTGTTGCCACGACAGAAAGCACTCGACTCATTTGAACGTTTCTATGGATGCTTCCTTTGGTGATATGGATGATGATACAAATGGTAATTACGTATAACTTGATGTCTTTACCTTGCAGAATATTTTTTTTGTAAACTATTTTTATGGACTGTAGTTTGGAACATATGGATTTGTTCTTTGATTGGTCATACAATATTTTTCTTGTTTTCATTTATTCTACACGAAATCCTTGCTTTTACTCAATTAATGTAAAATTTGAATCTTATTATTTATGGCTCTACTTTAGATTCAGTCTTTTGACCCAAAATTATTCCAGTTAAACATGTGTCCTGGTTTCACGGGGCTTACCTTTTGTGACATCAGCGGATTGATGGTTTCAGGATCATGTCTCGTATGGGAAAAAAATGGCAGTTGTTCTGCTCTTTGAAGCATCCACATGGCACATTGTTGACATCTGGATGTGCCCCCATGCTTCATAAAACCTTGGCGATATTTATAACATGGCCACTATAATCTCCTGGTCTCATCATGAGATGCATACAATGACGTGAAACTCACTTCAATGTTTTTTTTTCTTTCTTGAAACTGAATTAGATACATTGATGACCGTTGAACTGAATGCATTACCATGCTGTCCTCATTTACAAAGAATAAACATACTTCTGTTTAGACTTTGGGATAGCTTCAAATTTCACCCCTTGAATTAGTGATTCACAGGCATTTTACTTTAGGCATGGCTGCATTTTGGATTATTGGATATACACAATCTTTGGCTTTTTTCTAGTAGAGTGGTTTATGATACTTTAACTACCAGTTAAATATGAACTTGCCTGACCATGCCAGAATTTTAAATCAACATCTCCTGGACTCATCTCTCTTTCACATCTTTTAGCTCATAGACTCTTGTCCGCTCGATTATTCTAAACAGATTCTCTTGCAACTGTTCATAGGTTTTACGTTTATACCCTTTATTTCCGTTGAATCTATTTCCTACCATTCTTCCAAAAAGAATCTCTGGTCATTTATGCCCAACTAAAACGTTTCATTTGTCGTATCCTCATTACTAACCTGATTCATAGTGTTTAGCAGACTCTCTCATATATGCTTATTGTTTTAGTCTTCATCTAAGACACTCCACAGCTGCAAATAATGTCTAAAATATTTACTCCTAACGTATGATTTAATAGAACAGAAATGAAGAAGCTTTGGTTAAATTTCTCTGCAAGACCATCATGCTGGTCAGAATTTTCTTCAACTTCATCCAAATTCCTAGCAGGAACGGAACAAAGTTGAGATTTGGGGGAGGAAAAATATCTTTACGGAGAGCTACTGCGGATAAAATTTCAGCAAATTTTTGATGTCTCTCAGGGGAGAAAAGAGTCAAGTATGCACCACAGACTGTCTAGAATGGAGTTTGCATTTCAGAAAAAATCTTGGAGGCGGTAAATTTGAAGAATGTGAAGGGCCACTACAAACACTGGTTGCTAAATTCCTTTTATCTTCCTCAAAGTTCCAACTAGGTTACGGAAAAGATATTAAACTTTGTGAGCGGTACAGCAAGAAAATTTCGGCAGTCTTATGATGTTTTTATGGATTGGAAAAAGCACCTGCGCCATGTTTTCAGCTTAGAATGTCAAGAGTTAAATTTAATGTTTTGAGGAAATATTGACATATAAAAATGAAAATGTGCACAGAAAATGATTACTGTATCTGAGTAGCGATAGGCCATGAAAATAAAATCAAGTGGAGGTAAAACGAAGAAGGGAATTTTCATGTCAGCTCATTCAATAGAATCTATAGAAATTGAAGACATAGATGTTGCTGGTGAAGCTTTGGATGAACGAACGTTTTCTGAAAAAAAATGAAAATTTTCCAATGAAAGTTTGTCTGTATAAAGACCTCCTACTTGTAATTTTCCAGAAATTCGGGTCAAATACTTGTAGGTTTCTGGGGTAGTTGCAGATGCTATATGATACATTCATGTTGGGGGTGAGATATTGGGTATAGTGTAGAAGATAATATTTTTTCTTGTCAAAACTTATGTTCAAGAGTATGCAGAAATCATGGCTTTGTTGTCAGATTGGCAAGGTATTTATCTTTTTCACTAGTTGAATAATGGAAAGACTATTATCAGCAGTATTGTGGAAAATCTGGAGGGAAGACAGATAAAATATGTAAATTAGAGTTCAAAGGCCCACATTTGATTGTCAATAAAACTGTGATGTATGTGGACCAATGGAGATCGTTGATGCTTCCTACAATATTATCTCGCCAAAGATTCAGGGAGGACGAATAATTTATGAGATACTGTTCTCCCTAGTTTACAGATTTATTACTTATCCTTTTTTTTATGCCACGCGCTATATATTTGTTATTATGGGCTATTCAAAGATGGTTTTTTTGGCAAGCTAATGGCATAAAATATAGAGGATTACCTGACATCCGTCAGGGGTTTGTGTAAAGTTACAGAAAATAGACTATTGGCTTGAAGTAAGCGTGATGGTGTATCATTTTACGGATATATTATAGAGGAGATTTGCTATGGGATCTTCTAATATCACTAGGTTGTGGAGAGAGATTTAGAGAGTTAGAGACCTTGTGATATTCGGGGTCGAGATGTCTTGATAGTGGTTTTGTAATGACAAATGAGGTTAAGACATATATTTCAAAGGTAATTGCTTGATGCTCTATGGAATAGCAAGTCTGTTTAGAACAGCAGCTTATAGTTTCGATCTTAATGTAACATGAGGATGCTGGTGTCCAAGATTTAGAATGAATCTTCCTTCCGAAGAGACAACACAGCAGGTGAACCTCCTCACCCAACTTGCAGGCCAATTGCTGTTTAATTTAGAGGTTAGTTTGTGAAAATTGAAATCAGGCAGAGGGGGCATATCCGTGAGTAGATCAGCATATCACCATATTAATGACGGGGGCATCAAACATCTTATGAATTAGTTTTAGGATGTCCCCGTCTCTTTTTATAGTGAGGATTTTAACCTAGACTTGGGCCATCTATTGTGAGGCCTGGCCTGGCCTATTGACCGCTCAGACCATCTCCTCACAATATCATAAGAGTTTATGGACGGATGACTCTTTGAAACATGATAAAATTTTATATTTAAAAAAGAACCAAAAACTTCATAAAAAATAGGGGAACCTTGAAAAGCTGATTTAGGATCATGTGAGTGTAATGAAGTCGTTCGGGTCAGCAAACCCTGTTTCTGGTCTCCCTGCCTTTTTCAGTACAGTAAATCCATATTCTTGGAAAGAATATTGTAGGGGTGCATGGACGACATTTTTGGCGTTATCCTTAGGGTAATGGAAAAGGGTCATAAATATTATTTATTGGGTTCACTCGAAGCATTATTTCGTGTTGAAGAGGTCATAAATGTATACACTTGTGCGTTCAAGGCTTGACTCTTTGTCTGTTCAATTTACTGTGTCATTCAATGAATAGTGTTGAATATTTTCTTCGGTAATGTACACTAATTTTTCTTCATTCATTTCGATTTAATTGTACCATACATTGGTTGTTTTCTTGACAATGTTAAGTACCTCAGATATCTTTCTCTTTCACTCTAAATTATCTCAGGTATATTTCCGCGCATTAATGTAAAAGATCCATACAAACGGCTCGGAATTAGTCAAGATGCTTCTGAAGAGGAAATTCAAGCAGCAAGGAATTTTTTGATAAATAAATATGCTGGGCATCAACCGAGTGTGGATGCAATAGAAGCTGCACACGACAAGATAATCCTCCAGAGTTTAATTGAAAGAAAAAGACCGAAGATCAATATTAAGAAAAAGGTTAGAGATATAACACAGTCTCGTATCGTGAAAACCATCACAAGCAGATTTCAGGTCCCATCAAGAAATGTCATTATCAAGACCACTATTGCGTTCATTGTCCTTGGAGTTCTTACTGTTCTATTTCCTACGGAAGAAGGCCCAACACTTCAAGTAGCCATTTCTCTGATAGCTTCAGTCTATTTCATTCATGAAAGACTTCGTAGTCGCCTCAGATCAGTTCTGTATGGGTAAGTTTAT
Source organism: Spirodela polyrhiza (assembly GCA_024713555.1). Lineage (NCBI taxonomy): Eukaryota > Viridiplantae > Streptophyta > Magnoliopsida > Alismatales > Araceae > Spirodela > Spirodela polyrhiza. The sequence continues at coordinate 2,787,008 of CM046547.1, forward strand.
GCTGTTGTCATAGATAACTAATTTACGCCATCTCCCGCATAGAATATGGTCATTTTTAGTCGGCCATGATAAATAATTTCGTAACTAAGTGGTGTTCAATCCTGCATTCACACATTCATCTATTATTCATATTCTTCATCTCTTTTATTTGAAAATGACCTTCATTTATGAATTCTCTCAAATGATGTGGTTTTAATCTTGATTCCACAGCTTTAATTGTTTATGTGCTTGTCATGCATTCTTTCATTATTAGAATTTTTATGTACCTGCATAATATTTTCTATATCATTGAAAGAAAATCTTGTGAACAAATATACTTATTCATGATTATGATAATGATTTACCACAAGCATTGAATATGAAAATCTTCTACAAAAATGCAGGACGCCATAAGAATTGTTATCAGTTGTGAAATTCTCTTAGTTCAGACACTACATTGTAGAAATAAAGTCAATGATTGTGCCTATCAAATTCCAGTGATTCCTTCTGCATGTTCCCGCTCCCAATTTCAGTCAACCAATAGATGCCTTTATCTTCTTTGATATTTTGCTTTTTCAAGTGTCTCCTTGTATAACCAACAAATTCTAGTGGTGCAAGTCATTTTGAGAAAAATTATAACACAACTCTACAACGTTATCAAGATATACTCATTATGATGCAGTACATGCATTGCGTGCTCATTGCATAAGACCACAGTGCTTCATAAACTTAAAAGATCTAAATACAAACACTCCTAATAGTGTATTTGTGAGCAAAGAGAAGTGTGTGTGAGCATTTTGTTTTAGATTGGCTCACTACAATAACATGTATATAATCCTCATAAATTTAACATTGAGTCATACGAGCCAAATGAATCGAAAGGGTTATGCTTGGTTTGGGAGGAGATAATATAATATAGGTTGTGAACTTAGCGCCTAGAAAACTTTCTTAAATGAAATAGGGGGGCGATTAGGTAATACTCGCCCCCCTATTTCATATTTATCATATGTGCTTCACCTAGAATACTTTCATAACAGTAAAGGCATGACACCGGTTGGAATGCTTTGGAGCCTTTATTGGTTTGTGAATGTTATGCATTTTTCATACGGTAAAAATCAAAGATTTTCCTCACATGGTAAGGAAATAAAGATTTTTTTTTGTAATAATTTTCATCCTGCTGACAGTCGCGTCCCTCTAAACAATCAAATGGGAATGGTTCTTCAATACTGTCAGCAGCCATCTCCTGTGTTCGTTTGGCTACTTTTTTCCTTCTATGAGAATATCCACTCAGTGGCCACTGTGATTACCTTCATATCCTGGTTAAAGCCAAGGAAAAAGCTTCTAAAAGAATAAGCTAAAACATGCATAGCTTAAGAATTAATTCAAGTTCTCAATGGATCTGTCAACTCTTGGAAGGATCAGCACTTTAGGTTCCCTGAAGAAAGGCGCAGAATCAAAGAATGTAGAAAGAAAGCCAAATGTTTATGGTGCAAAGATTTGAGGTTGTGCCAAAACCAGATATTGGGGTCGGCCAAAGGGAAAAGTAATGAGTTATGTTAATGACTATTAACATGTTCCTTGTCAGCCTCCGAGAACTAGTTTTCAGAAGGAAACGGAGATACTATAGAAAAATGCATGATTTTGAAGATCTTGGTGAGGGCATCTTCTGGATAGCCAAGGGTCCATCGAAGTATCAGGATCTTGTGGAATATGGGCTTATCCATTCCATTTCCAACCCCATTTAGAGAGACCTGTTCCTGAGAGCCTCCTATCAAATGCACAGAACAAGTATGTGAATTTAAGGTTTAGTTTCCTCTGGCTGCTACGGCGAGTGCTGGGAAAGTTCAACATAGGTTGCGGATTGAAGGGATTTGACATCATCTATGGAAAATAGTAACCCTTTCAGAGCATTGCTGCAGAGTTTGGCTGCATCATGGTGGTAGAAGCTGGTAATGGTGGTCCTTGCTGGATGTCGCCTTTTTTGTCTCGTACTTTTCAGGCCCAAGAATTTCCTCTATATCCTCTTAGAAGTACTAGATGGGGCTAGAAGTTTCAGGAGAGGATGACTCTTCCAGGGAACCAGGATATCCAGGTCGATAAGGTGAGGAGTGATGTCATCCTGCATTTGAAGAGTTGCATAAATCACAGCTCTATCCCTTCCTAATTTATCCCATTTTTTTGCTTTCTAGTGGGAAGTCCCAGCTCTTCTGAGCCACTCAGGAGAAATGACTCTTTCTTTGAAGTCTCCATTCAAGAGATGAAAGGCACAAGGTTGAGGGCTATTGGAGGGACCTATTCTTTCACCAACCATCTAGTGAGGGGGATTGAGGAGGAGAGAATATTTCCCGAATTATAAGGCTCTGATGACCGGTCAAATCCCTGTTTCAACAGCTATGAATTAAAATTTCAAATTTCAAAGAGCTTATACTCTGAACAAAGGATTCAATGAGCTGTACTACAAATGGCGGACTGGAACGGTTGTACGCTGGAATCCTATCGTACCTTAGTTAAAGAAGACAAGGTGTAGAGTTCTCAGGAAAGCAATGCAATCAGCAGATAAAAGTGTGAATAATGCCAAGTTAGTGATAGGGTTTGATACCTGCTGAAGGAAAGCAAAAGCCAAATTCTGATGGGTCGACACCCATGGGTAAAACGTTGACAGGTCTGAGAAGAAAGTTAGTCAAGGTCACAGGGTTCGAAACCAGCATGCACTTGGTCAACTTAACCTATATGATCAAAAATACGACCAGGCCCATGAGGGTTGACACTTGCGAGCAGTAGAAAATTGTATGAAACTTGTGTGGACACTTGAATGCAACGAAATTTGAGACTCTTTTCCTGGAAATAATGATCGAAGACTGAAAAGCTGATCGATTTAGTAGCCATCAGAGGACTATTTTGGGACAGATGAGCCATCTCAATAAGGTGTAAGTGTCTCATCACAAGAGAATCGGGCATGCTTCTAGGAATCCAAAATTTTGAGACCTATAAGTTCATCCCCTCCGAAGCTGGCAAGTGTTCAAGTGATGTCCTAATTTGAAGTGAACCATCCAATCGTTCTGCCTCTGTTCTCAAACGTAAATTTTCAAGGAGAGGCTTTGGGGTTTGAACCAGTCTTAGATTTTATCAGACCACCATTAATTCTGTGGTCGTTGGGTGAGTCCTTTTTTCTCCTTTTTGTGAGGGTGCATAATTTATGAAGAAGGAAACATGAGCCCAATGTGCCGCTGAAAAGAACCGAATAGTTATATTGTTTAGCAAGATCCTTCGCCAGCCTTTTCTTTTTTTGGGCGCCGAGGTATGAGAGAGTATTATTTATATCTTTGATGCTTGAGGACTAGCAGACTCGAGAGCATCTCCAATATCCATTGACCATTGGACCCTCTGCACGATTGGTTTGTTAAATTGTTTCTGGTAGCAGTTTCTGCCAATCCACTTGATTGGGCAGCGGAGATATCATACCTTTGCCTCATTAGATCATTCGTATCTGTGCAATCGGCAGGAAATATTTTAGTTATTCCACCTGTGAGTTTCCATGTAAGAAAATAATATTTTTCCCACGTCTCACTAGGAGGTTATTGGAAGGACTTTCCAAGCTCTCGTAAGGATCTTTGGTTTGAACTATCTGGATTCTGTCAGATGCATGGGAGGAGTGTTCTCCAGTGAACTCCCTCCCCTCTTCATAGAACGATTCTCATTTTGGTAGAAAAGTTCTTCCTCTCCAAGCTCGTCCACCCACTATTATCTGGCTGCCACCAGCTCCTCCACACTTTGTGGGTTCGCACCATTAGAACGGTGGAAAGGAGAAAGTCAACGTGGCTGCGAGAGGTTCTCTGAGTCGAGTCATCTGGGGCCCCATGAACAGGACCACGTTACGCTGGTGGTTCTGTGAGATGTACTGGTTAGGCTTCTTACCCTACCAAAAATTTTCTTTTCTACGAGGGCTTAATAATAATAAGCTCCCAGAAGAACTTCTCTCTCTAGGCTAATTATTGTCGTTGGTCCAAAGATCTTGTCTCTACTCGGCGCCATCATCAGCTTCCATTTGCAGCAATTTTAATTTTTTTTATTTTTTGTCTTGGTGTCCAATGATCTCTTCAAATCGGTCGTGTTTTCTTATTTTGTGGCGCCGTCTTGGCCGGGCTTGCAGGATCGGAGCCTTCGCTTTCTCCTGGCTGCTGGGCACCTTCCTGATGGTGTCGGTGATCCCTCCCCTTCTTCAGGGACCGAGGAGCTTGGAAGTGTCCACCTCCTTGATAAGCTACGTCCTTCTCTGGGTCTCCTCCACCTATTTGAAGTAATTACTCCTCTCTCTCTCTCTCTCTCTCTCTCTCTCTCTCTCTCTCTCTCTCTCTCATCTTCCTCTTGCTGGGCTCGCGCAATTTTGTGATGTGCTGAAGTGGGTGATTAGCTCTGTGAGGCGGTCTGCTTTGAACGATGGGGCCCTTCGCCGTGTGTACAAAACTGTTCGCGGGTTTTCACGGCGTTCTTTCAAGTGATTGATGGCTTCTAGAATGGATTCTATTATTATGAAAACGGGCCCCTTCTTCTTGGTAGTTGAGCGGAGGGGCAACGGGCGACGGCCATAATTTAATGCTTGGCGTACTGGTACGGAGGTTGTTTCCAGATTTGTGAGGGGAACCCACCCTCGTGGGAACATGTCAAAGATGACATTTTTTTGGGCGCCCACGAGCTGATCTCGTGCATATCCGATCCAAGATGACATTTTTGTGGTACCCACTATTTTTAGCTGTTCTCATGCACCTCCGGTCCTCTAGATATTCTGCGTTGAAGATGAAATTTCACGTTTTTAAGATGCCCCGGAAGCCCTCTCTCTCTCTCTCTCTCTCTCTCTCTCTCTCTGTGCCCATGTGCATATGCTTGTCTGTATCTCTATCTATTCATCTCTCTACGAAAGGGGCAGCGGGCTTGCCCACAAACTTGATAAGAAATTCAACTGAAAGTGAAAATTCTTGAACGCAACGACAAAGAGGACCGTCTGTCGGGTCATCTCTGTCTCGCTGTCCGGTTTCAGCGCGCTCTAGAAACTCGGATTCGATGGGAAAGCGGCGGCGGCGGTGCGGAGGGGGGAAGAAGATATAAAGGCGCGCCGCTGCGGCGCGGGACCTTCGCGTGCGGTCGACGCAGAGGCCCCCCCCCCCCCCCCTCCGACTCCACCACTGCTCGCCCCGACAAGCCAGCGGTGCCGCTGCGTCTGGACTCTCGCGCGTGCAGCATCTCCTCCCTTGTCCGCCCACCGCCACCACTCACTAATCCCTCTCTCTCTCTCTCTCTCTCTCTCTCTCTCTCCCTCTCTCTCCCTCCCTCCCTCCCTCTCTCTCTCTCTCTCCCCCTCTCTCTCTCTGTGTACACTGAAGGTTATTCCCGAGCACCAGCTGGACGTGGGAAGAGCTTTGTAGGCCACGCTGAACCCTGCTGGGTCTTTGGATGGTGAAGGTGCTTCACCTTGGTGGACGTACAGCTGAAGCTACATCATCAAAACGAAGGTGACGATCAAAAGGAAATATTCCTTAATTATTTATTAATAAACATTTTGTGATTTCCACTGAATTCTCGATCCATATCTACATTTTGGGTTCAGGGCTATTATTATTATTATTATTATTATTGTTATTATTTTATGATTGATTCTGTTGTTGTTCTGCTGGGGCCTTTAGGTTCGTAAATCCTGGAAGGGAGTTCCTAATTTATTTACTTACACCGTTTTACGACGCTAATTACTACTAAATGGAGGACTTCAAGGCGTTTGCTTTCTCTGAATAAAAGTGCCATCGTGTACAAGTAGAAAATTAAAAATAGTGATGAAAAAGGACCCACCAAAGATCATGATCTTGGTTGATTGCTAGATCTTTCTTTTCCCTTTTGGGCATGCCTTCTAGAGCGAGAATCCAAGAAACCCATTGAGCTTTCACGCCTACGTGTTGAGGTTATTCAAGTTATGGGGGACAATATTAGTTTTTATATCCATTTTCAGAAATAATTATTAAAATTATCAAGATATGTCCACAGAGACGACTTGTGGCGTCACAATTTTTTTAAAAAATGATTCTTTCCTGATTTGTTGCGATTATATGTATGTGGGATGAAGAATTTCGTGCCCTGAGGTAACTTTTGTATCTCGCAATTCTTTCTATTTTTTGTGGGCTAATTTTTATCAGCCGGTGTGGAATCTAGTAAGCTCTGATCCTCGTTCTTCGGAGCATAGACGAGAGTAGTTTTGTGCAAGATGAAGTAGATGGTGACGCACGCTAAGTATCTAAATTCCCATAATATATAGTTTAGAGAGAGAGAGAGAGAGAGAGAGAGAAAGAGACGGCGGCACCTGGGAGCAAGATGACAAAACATCAGATCGTCCAACGGGGGACTATTAATGCCAACTTAGAAAGAAAGTACCACGGTGACCGTTATTCTAGAGAGAGAGAGAGAGAGAGAGAGAGAGAGAGAGAGAGAGAGAAGGAACCTGTACAAAAAAAAAGAGCCTGCCGCCGTATGTCTCAAGGCCAAAAATCATCGCATACCGGAGGAAGATTATACTAAATAGTACTCATCATCATTGTCATCATCATCATCATCATCATACTAGCCGTATGTATGTATGTATAACAGCAGCTGGCCGGGCGGGCGGGTCAGCGGGAGGGGCGGCGGCAGACCCCCTCGAGGGCGTCGGCGAGGAGCCCCGAGAAGGCGGCCATGGCCTGGAAGACGCCCGGGAGGCCCGTCTGGATGCTGTTGAGAGTCATCTCGCGGGTCACCTTCACGGCGTTCACGTGCCGGGCCGTCTCCTCCTCCACCCGCCGCCGGCACGCCGCGATCTCCGCCCGCTTCTCCGCCAGCGGGTCGCCCCTGCCGTCCACCGCGGCGTCGAGGGGGAGGCCGATGCCGACCATGGAGTAGGACTGGTAGTACTTCTTCTCGATCCCCCGCAGGGAGAGGCTCTTCTTCTCCAGCTCCTTGGAGAAGCCCTCCGCGCGCTTCCGGATCTTCACCTCCTCGCTCTGCTTCAGGTAGATGGTGCGCACCACGCACGCGAAGCTCTTGATCGCCTCGCCGGCCACCGCGTCCGGCAGCCGCTCGAGCGCCTGCTTCCAATCCTCGCAGAAGGCGCAGAGCTCGGCGGACACCAGCGACGAGTAGTGGCACTGGTCCTTGTCGGCGGCGGTGCCGGAGGCAGAAAGCTGGAGCTGGGTGAGCTTCAGCCAGCCGTGGAGGGAGCGGACGTAGTCCCGCTGGTGCTTGACGAGGCGGGCGAAGCTGGAGTGCCAGGCGGAGACGGCGGACTCGAGGTCCCTCGTCGCCTGCCGGAGCAGGTCCGAGGTGGACTCCACGGCGGCGGAATGGTTCACCAGCCCCCTCACCTGCTGCACGATCTGGTTCTGCACCTCGTGCCACTGGTTCATCGACCTCCACATGCTCGTGAACCTTGCCCACCACGAACAAGAACAAGAACAAGAACGCCCCTCAGAACCAGCCCTCTCATGATGACGAGCGAGAGGGTGCGGGAGGGGGAGAGGGAGGGGACTCAGAGGAAGAGGCCGGTGGGGCTAGTGGGCGTACCCGCAGCAGAGCCGGAGAAGCTGGGGAGCGAGCTCGTTGTCGCGAACCCTAATAATGGCGGAGGAGGTTGTGGACACGGCCTGGGAGGTGACGATGATCTGAGACTGCAGCCTCGCGATGGAGGCCTTGGCCTTCTCCATCCTCTCGTCCAGTCGGCCCCTGCGCTCCAGGCTCTGCAGCGTGGACAGCTTCCTCTCGTGCTCTATCCTCACTCCCTCTCGGTCCTGCAGTCAAGGGGGCACCGGCGCGCCATGAGCGAGCAGCGTCCATCTCAGATGCAGAGCACAACAATTCAGCAGCTGGCTATCACAACCTGCTGCGTACGAAGAACAAGAGGAAGAATGGCGGCCGAAAGTCTAGAATTTGGATGATGCATGATCTCTCCTAGCTTCTGCTTCGCTCAAATCAGACTCTCCCTCAGATTTTTTCTCTGCTCTCCCATTTGAAACCTCAAAAATCACAGAGAAGATATCAACAGAGAAGGTCAAAAGTTGAGAGATCCTGAACACAAGATCCTCAACTTCCGACCCTGGAAATAAAGGCTGGACTCGAGGGGGCGAAGGCTGAAAGCGATTGGCCCCCCGGGGTCAAACGAGGTGGGCGCGGACAGGAACAGAGATGATGGCATGGATCATATTTTCTTTCACAGAGGAGAAGTGATTATTCGCCGTTCTTGTGCCACCATCAATCATCACATCACTGTCGACGAGATCTTCCATGGGTGCCAGCTCGATTTCCATCCGATGATCCATGGCGGGCCGTTTCTTGCCGGAGACCTCTGTCTCCGGCAATGGCGCTCCCCCTTGAGAAAGGGGGGGCGGCCCGAGGAAGTATAGAGTAAACTGAGAGTAGTGGCGAAGGAGACGTACTCTGACTTCCTTGTAGAGTTTCTTCTCCCACGTCAGAAGCCTCTCCAGGGTGGAACAGTGGCTGGCTTTCCCGGCGTCGCCGCCGCCGGGGGGATCCTCCAGCGCGCCGTCGTCGAGCCGGTACCTGATGGCCAGCGGCGGCTTCGACGTCAAGGTCGCAGACAGGTTGCTCAGGACGCTGTTGGAGTGGTAGACCGTCTCTGCAGGAGAGGAAGCAGAAGATGGAGCGATCATGGAGAGAATGTGATCAGTCTGGCTAACAACGGGAGTAAATCTTCATCGACGAGAGATCAATGGCGCTGTCGTTCGACGAAGTCACGAGATGAGCCGCCCGAGAACCCTACTCACTTCTGAGCTGCCGGAAGCTGCGCTCGAACTGCGCCCGCCCGGTCTCGAGCAGATCGGAGACGCCCTCCCCGGCTGCCGCTGCCTTGACGAAGTACTCTTCGATCGCCGCCACGATCTCCTTCAGATCGCGGTGGCGCACCACCATCTTGAGCACTGAATCGTCGTACGCTGCGCCCCGCCGGATGGACGATTCAGGCCCGTCCGAGGAGGTGGTCGTCGACATCCCCGTCGCCTCTTTCCGCCCCGACATTCCCGTGGCCGACGAGGATGCGAACTCCGAGGGTAGACTTTGTCCGGCGTGACGATTCATTCGAGAGTGCCAGTGGTGGTCCATGGAAGATTCAAGGTCCGATCGCGTTGCGGAGATGACCTCCGACCTTGCGTCGTCGTCATCGTCGTCCATGAGATCGCCGCGCTCGCTAGCCCCGGCGGATCTGACGGAGGAGCTGGTGGTGGTGCTGTAGTGGTCTCTCCAGCCACTGCAGCGGACCTCCTCCCGCTCCTCTCCGCAATGGAGCTGATGGCCGGCATCGCTCTCGTCGTCGCCGTCGTGATCCCGATCCCTCGGCAGGTGATGGCGGTGAAGCCGGCCATCATCGGTGACATCTCCATCGCCTTCATCGCACTCCTGATGGCCCTCCTTCAGGTGGCGATCGAAGAACTCGGAGCTGGGAGGCGATGGCGGATAGAACTTCTCCCAGTCCCAGGCGGATGACGCCTGCGAAGGGGTAGCGGCGTAGGTAGAATTTTCCGGGAGGTAAGGGTACTTCCGGAACGTTTTCGGCTTACTGTTCCTGCTCCTCCTCTCGGAGATCTCCGGCGTGGCGGTCGGGCTGGACTCAGAGAGGCTGTGGGGCAGCTTGAATCCGTCGAATGCCGGGGACGGCGGGACCTCAGAGAACTTGGGCGCCGGATCAGGTGGCGGTGCCTCGGAATGGTGGACGAGGGGGGCGGGGGCCGCGGCGGCGGGGGAGGACTGGCGGAGAAGATCCGGGCGTGAGAGGAGGACGGGGCCAGCGAGGTCGGGGGAGACAGAGAGGTGGGCCTGGAATGTGGCGAAGGTGGAGAGCGCGGAGCCGGTCAGGCGGAGCGAGCGTAGGTAGTCGGAGTGGGCGGCGGCGAAGTGGTGGCGCGAGTGGACGGCCTCCTTCATCAGGCGGCGCCGCTCCCTGCACCGCCGCACGGTGTCCTCGCTGTCCACCTTGGACGACGTACACCCCATCCCCGCTCCCTCCCTCCCTTCTCCCCCACCAGCTCAGCTCACCAGGGAGAGGACGAGAGCCCGCAGAAGGGGCGAGGGGAGGGCGGAGGCCGCCGTGGAACGGAGAGAGAGAAAGGGGCGAGCCGACGGGCTTCCCCTTCCCCTCCGAGCACGGGGGCCATTATTTATGATGTGAGATTTTCATGGAAAGCGCTGCCCAAAGGAGAGAGAAAGACACCCTTTTTACTCTCTCTCTCTCTCTCTTAAAAGGAGAGAGAAAGGGATGTCTCTCCCTCTCTGCCTCTCTCTCTCTCTCTCTCTCTCTTGTCCAAAGCGAGTCGGTCGCGCGTCACTGCCGAGTCCGGCCGACCGTGAACCGGAGACCTCGGGCATCGGACAGAGGGAAAATGACTAAATTACCCTCATCAAATTGCACAATAATATTGGGCACGATTTGCATTTAAAGCGGTATTATAAAATCATATCCGAAGGGGAAAAATAGTGCATTTACTCCGACGGTGTAAACGTTAGGCCAAGGCGGGCCCCAGCCAAAAGGCAGATACGTGGTGCCACCTAATTGGTTGGTAAGCTACCACTCTACTTGCCTTAGATATAATAAGAGGATATAGTTTTCGAGCAATAAATATTTCTCTCTATAATATTTTAATATTTTAACCATATAAAACCCTCTTTTAGGAATAAATTACCCCCAATACTGAAATATTATATGTCATTTTTATTACCCCTACTTATATACCCAGTATTGCGTTAATTTTATCTTTAAAATATTTCTTATCTGATAATGATTTTGCTGCCATAATTGAAAGTGACCGCGCTCTTAACGATATTATATCTTGAATAAATCGACCCAAAATTAATAAAATACTCCATCTCCTCAACCTTCGGGTTAATCCTACCCCTCTCCACCCCCTCTCTCTCTCTCTCTACCTCTTCTCTACGTCTTCCTCCTCTCACCCAACTTTCTACTTCTGTCAGTCACCCCAACCTTCTCTTCTTTATCTCTCTCTTCCTCTATCTGTCCTCCCCCTCGTGACAAAGAGAGAGAGAGAGAGAGAGAGAGAGAGAGAGAGAGAGGGGAGAGAGAGAGAGAGAGAGAGATTCCCCACGCCATGTAGGATCCAGCCAGCTGTACACTTTGGCCATGTAACGCACACAGGTCCCGGGTGGGGTCGCGGCCCGGTGGGCCCCATAATGATGACGTGGGATCTCATGGCAGGGCCGAGAGGGACATACTCCTGTGACGTGGACGTGGCATGCTGTGCTGGTATATCCAAAGCCTGCTGCTATTACATTACCGTAGGGCATTAAGGTCACTTGTAGGGCATCCGCATTAAATGTCAGTAAGCATAGGGGTTTACTTAAAATTTCCCATTCAAACACAGTTAATCCAACAGCGGAATCGTCGACAGCGGGGTCAAAATAAAAGTATCACTTGGCCAGCGGCCAAGAATCTATGCCTCCAGCTACCCAGTCGCCAAACATGTGCCAAAAGTGAGAAGAAAGGTAAGGGGAGTTGAGAGAGAGAGAGAGAGAGAGAGAGAGAGAGAGAGAGAGAGGGTGGGACTATGGAAGTGCAAAAGTGGGAATAAATTCCCCAAATGGATGTGGATGGATAAAGTGAGAATGAAGGAAGGGTTTGACGGATGCTCATTGACATCCAGTGCAATCAGGTGAAGCATGGGGACATGCTAGTTTGCCAAGTGCTTATTCACTCTTTGATGAGAATAAAGAGTGGATATACTATAATCAATACATGTTGAATGGGGAAGTACTCAGAAGAAATTATATTTGGGTGAAATATTATCATTGTTCTCTTACAGAACCCATGAAAGCTGGTCCCCATTGATCGAAAGAAAAACTTATAGGTGTCATATGGTAAATTAGAACTTTCAAAATAATGAATTAACTATTTATCATAATTAATTAATCATTGACAGAAGTTACAAACTAGATTCCCATTTGCTAAATATTAGCTGACCCAATTGATTCCAAAATATATGGAATTAGATCCTCCACGAAAGAAAAATATGCCAACCAACATTTTCATGAGAGACAACATCCTACTCCCTTTCAATTTGTGTTGTTATTGATCAAGAACCTCTGGTCCTAAGTAGAGGAGGCATATTTGTACATTGGGTTTGATTCTTAGCTTGCAAATTTGTCACCCATTATTTGTGTGTGCTGTTAGATTAATGGGAATCAACATTTTTTTCTGAAATGAGTTTGTGTAGACAAAAGGGCTGGAACGCACTGAAACTTTCAACATCATGTGCTTGTAGCAAATAGCATATTTATGATCAAGTTTTCTTTTTACATTTCTTTAATATTACTTGTCAACATCAAGATACTTAAACCAACAAGACCTAGGAAAGTGATCATTCTATTATTTGATTACAAAAAGGTTATTTATTTTATCACCTTTGAAAGTTGGAGAAGGCCTGAGCATTAAACCAACAAGTTGACCAATGGATTGAAAACTTTTTGTGCCTTCTTGAAAATGTAGAAAAATCATATTCATATATATATATTAGAAAAATAATTCTTACAAGATATTTCTTTAAATTAAACGCTCTGAGTGTGTATAGTTAGTGTTGTAATTTATAGGCATGATTGGATTAAAAGAATATTACTTCCAATGCATTTGTATGCTGGCACTGAAAATAATAAGAACAAACTATAATTTAAGGTATTCAAGAGAAAAATTGTGGTGAAGGTGGCAAAAAATTCTGGCAAGAAAGAAAAAACCTGCTTAAGTTCCAATTTGTTCGAAGTAAATTTTTACAATTTCAGAACTCGCAGTAAGAGAAGGCTACAAAGAGGTTGCTTTGGACCTTCTTGACCCATTGAATGCACATCTCAAGCTGTCTACTTTATTGAATTTGTGGCAAGTGGGTTATCAATTTTTTGTGCTCTATGATTCTTGTTCTGTGCTACCATCACATGATGCACTTTTTAATTAGTGAGATCTGATATACTCTTGAACAATTTCCCCATTATATCTAGGAGAGTCCGAAAATTTTAGAGAATTTACCTTCGTAAATAACTTCCTCAATATTTTAATTGAGTTTTGTTTCATATTTTTGGTATATGTGAAGTGGCTTTTTAAAAAAGAATTTAGGAAGATAATTGTTATCCAGCGACCGTTTTAAAAATGGACGATTGATCAAGAATCCCAGTGGAAGCTAGCCTCTATGGACGGCAGGAGTATGCATAGATGCTGCCGGGGTCAACTGCTCCATCACGCTATGAGAATCAGAGTTACCTCAGCAATCTATGAGAATGAGCTTCTCTAGAGCCTTGATTCTGTGTGCGTTTGATTCTAGTAGGTTTTCTACTTGCATGAACATTCAAGAGCAAGTAAGTGGGGATTAGAGACTGGAGAGATGCCAATTTTTAGCTTGGCTGTTGTCTGGAGAGGCCACCAGATCGAGCTCATCATCATCTACGTTAGAGACGCAGAGCCCATCCATGTTCATGTCTATCATCATGTACGTAAAGCGCAGGGGGAGGAGACGGGTGCTCTCGATGGGCTGGTTGGGTGGTCAGCCCGTTGGGCTTCCACGGCGACCCCGAGGCACGCGTCGGGCAGCGGCGCCGCCGTTGGCATGCAACAGTGGAGCGCTCGGCGTGTAGTCCCTTGCCGCCGCCGCGCGTCCTCCTCCCTCCCCGCTTCTTTATATTCCGCGGTGCGCGGCCTGGCCGGCTGGTGGGCGGCAGCGTAGCAGTATGGCGGAGCAGCAGCAGCAGCAGCAGCGCGCGAGGGGCGCCCGCGAGGCAGGGGAGGAAGCGGAGCCGTCGCACGGGGCGGCGAAGGCGGTGGGGGCGGCGACGGCGGGGGGGTCGATGCTGCTGCTGTCGGGGCTCATCCTGGCGGGCACCGTGGTGGGGCTGACCCTGGCGACCCCGCTGCTGGTCGTCTTCAGCCCCGTGCTCCTGCCGGCCGCGGCGGCGGCGGTCCTCATCGCGGCGGGCTTCGTCTCCGCCGGCGGGCTCGCGCTGGCGGCGCTCTCGGTGCTGTCCTGGATCTACAGGTACGTCGCGGGAAAGCACCCGCCGGGAGCGGAGCAGCTGGAGCAGGCGCGGCTGCGGCTCGCCGGCAAGGCCCGCGACGTCAAGGAGCGCCTCGAGCACCGCGTCGAGCAGGCCCAGCACCACTCCTAGTCGTCACTGTCACTGTCACAGTTCCTCCCCCCGCACCTCCCTCCCGCCGCCTGTGAATCCCTCCCCCTCTAATGGGATGTGTTCATCTATCCCAGTGTCCCCGAATAAGCTTGCCGCCTACTCCTCGCTCTGCACCAACATCTCTCTCTCTCTCTCTCTCTCTCTTAACAGGGAAGGTGGCATGGCGGTCGACGTACACAAGCTTTGAACGCGGTTCATTCGGGCTTACAAGCACAGGAAGGAGCAACGTGGGGGGGAGAGAATAATGGGTGGGTGGTCTGAGGAATTGGGGAGGAAGGGGGGCCGGGGGGGAGTCTAGAAGAACTCAAAGTCCAGATATTTACCCCCGGACTTGAGGGTGTCGGCGGCGGCGGGGGGGGAGGGCGGGCGGCCGGGCTTCGCCGGGGGGGGCTCCGGCTCGAGGGGGCGAGGGACCTCCGGGGGCGTGCTGCAGCGGATGAGCGCCCAGTTGACGCCGTCGAAGAAGGGGTGCTGCTTGATCTCGGCGGCGCCGCGCTTGACGCCGAGCCGGTGCTGCGGCTCCTTGACCAGGAGGGCCCGGATGAGGTCCCTCCCGGAGTAGGTGGTCGCCGGCGAGTCCGGGAACCTCAGCTGCTGCCCCACCACGTTGAACAGGGTGGCGCGGTTGCCGGAGCCCTTGAAGGGGGTCCTCCCGTAGAGGAGCTCGTGCAGGAAGATGCCGAAGGTCCACCAGTCCACCGCGCTGCCGTGGCCTTCCCCCTTTATGATCTCGGGGGCCAGGTACTCGTGGGTGCCCACGAACGACATGGACCGGGCCCCCGTTGGCTCCGCCACCAGCTCCGGGAGGGCGGCGGCGGCGCCGCCCCCGCTTCCTCTCTCGGCGCGGGGCTTCCGGCTCTTCTTGCCCTTGCCCTTCTGGGAGAATAGCCTCGGCAAGAAGCAGGCGGGCTGGATGCAGGCCGAGGAGGGCTCCATGCACGCCGGCTGCACGCACAAGGCAGAGCCGCCGGCGCCGGCGCCCCCGGCGGCGCCCGAGTCCGCCGCGGCGCTCTTGAGCAGCGTCGGCGAGACCGTGCACCTCAGAGAGAGATCGAAATCGGAGAGCATTATGTGGCCGTCCTCCCGGACGAGGACGTTCTCCGGCTTCAGGTCCCTGTAGACGACCCCCAGCATGTGGAGGTACTCCAGCGCCAGCAGCACCTCCGCCGCGTAGAATCTGACCACGACAAGTCCCACACTATATTATTCTATTCGTCATCTCCTAATCCATCCATACTATAAAAAGTCAAAATCTTGGCCGAAAACAGGAAGGATAAAATAAATCAGGCTCACATCAGACATAAAACTAAAAGTCAAATGATGGCTAAAAGTCAACGTTTAAGAAGTCGAGCCATATTCCCAGTGCCCTTTTTCCCAAGTCCACGGCCGCCCAAGCCTATCGATCTGGGACGATCAAAGATCCTCCTGAGAACTTAGTAAAAAAAATGTAGACAGGTCCCTCTGATCCATGCTATAAATTCTACCGAATCAAAAGAGTTTTCACTTTGATAATCCCATGGGGGGTAAGACTTTACCGACGGAATCGGATTCAATGCGACGAAATCAGTTTCATCCGGTCCTTGGGGTGTGCTGCAGGCCTTGTACTTTACTCAGAAACCCATCATATCATTCAAGAAAGACGATGATCCGCCCAAAAAGTTGGAAATGGAGAAGAAGGGCTATTGGGGGACAATTCGATTTTAAATGTAGAAAGGGAGGAATAAAATACTATACGAAGAAAAAAAAATTATGGGAGCTAAAGCTGAATATTCAAGAGAAGGAAATTTAACAAACAAATGGACCCTAGGCCATCAGCACTTCTGAATATGTGATATACCCAGACTAATGCTTCAGCAACAAGTCATAAACACAATTGCCTGTCATAAAAAGGCTGCTTCAGTCACGGGTTGGAATTTTAAACTAATTTTGGAATATACAGAATATAAGCTATTTCAGTGGCGACTCTCCTCCAGGAACCCTGCCTATCCTATGCCAAATCAGTGCCTGTATAATTCTTTGAGATCATATGTTTTCTTTTCCCTTTCCTTTATTGACGATGGAAGGAAGCATCCAATGTGGGTCATATAAATTTGAACCGCGGCAATCTAAAGGGAAGATGCCATAGAAACTCTTTAAAACCCACCGAAGAGTCATCATGAACTACTGCACAATCCTTGTCTTTGGCAGGGGAGTGCACCATTTTCACATATGCGGTTTCCCTGAGATTGGAGGCATCCAGTGAATAAATGCATCGTGACTTTTCTTTACATCAAGCTGGCTGAATCCATTGTTCTGGAGATTCTTGAGCAAGCAAATTTTGCAATGTGGAGCTCATTACCTCACAATGGTGATATGTAATAGAAAAATATTTGCAACTGCATGACTAAATCACTGCCTCCCAACCCAAAAGACCTAGAAATCTACCTTCCTAAGGTTATTAAGGCATAATAAAAAAGATAAGGATAATAAGAGGAAAATACCATGCTGTGCAAAAACTATCGCCTAATCATACACCACTCTCCATGGAATAATCAAGACACGAATAAATAATGAGCATAGGCTAAAAAATCGGAGTGAAGGGAGGTGTGTTTGTCAGTTTTCATAGGTCCTCAACCAACATAAATTACACCATGTGTAAATAGTTTTGTTCCTTTAGGTGGAGGAAGTCCTTTACACAGTGGCACAAACAAAAGAGTAGGATATGTAATCCACTTTTGAACAACTCAGCACTAGACCAGTAATTAAAAATCAGCAACAGCAATCTAAACCATATAAAAGCAATAGCACATTTCCTTGATGAAAGGTTGAAATAAATGCAACACAAACTACGGCTGATACAATGAGGATGTAACAAGGAAGAAACATTCATATAGGTAAAACTTTGTCAATGAATCAACACAATAGACTCGAGTTTTTAGTTCACTTGTTTTACTTATGTAAAAGTGGGAAAGAAGAGGATAAAAAGAACTGATTGGTAGGAAAGAGTGACTAGCGATGGAACATGCATTAAGAACGCTGGTTTTCAATGCTGGAAAATAGTAGAAGCAACTATGTTGTTGCCCAGAGGATTGAAACCAAGAAGCATGGTATAATGTTTTCATCACGAGTCAATGATATGTATAGTTGTCAGTATTCAGGAGATGATCCACACCAAAATATGAGAAGTTTGACCATACCTTGCTGCATATTCAGAAAAATATTTCCCTGGTTGCCGTTGCCTCAGGGTGTGAAGATCACCACCCGGACAGAACTCCATTACCAAACAAGAAAACCTTTCGGTCTCAAAATGTGTATACAAAGTTGGAAGGAAAGGATGATCCAACAACTGAAGGATCTCCCTCTCTGTTTGAGCCCGGGTCAATTTCTTCCTGCTTGCAAGGGATGCCTTGTCCATCACTTTCATTGCAAAGTAACACCTTGTTCCGCTCAACTCTGAAAGATAAACGCTACCAATGTCACCACAGCCAAGCCGTTTGAGCAGTCTAAAATGGCTCATCCCCAGTGCACCATCTCTGACACGAATGGCAAGAATAGCTTTCCATCTGGGGTCATTCCCTTTGTGAGGTTTACTAGAACTTCCCGTAATGTTACTCCAGTTGCTTTCATCACTCAAGCCACTGCTGTCACTTGCTCTGCTGAGACTAGTTTTTGCACTCTCCATTGACTCTCCTTTTACACTACCCTTTCTACTCTCGGAGTTTCTTTCAATGCTAAGCATACTCTCAGCGGTTACTCCATTACTTATGTGCACGTTTGTACAGCAGCTGTTAACCGCACTCAAAGATGTAGCCGGACCAGTACTATCAGTGCTAACATGAGGGCTCACATTCTCACTCGGTGGGAGAGAAGCATCCCATACACATTCCTTCTCCTCAGAATCAGTGTGTAAAGATGTGTTATCTGCCGCTTTTGATTCACGAGGCACAGAGAATGGAGATGACACTCCACACAACTCTTCGGCTTCCTCATCAGGGTTCTCTGCAGGCGAAACAAGAGTTGTGTCAGGTTTCACTCCAGGGACCCGGATGGAGAGATCTTCTATATAAGGGCCCTTTCCTGACAGCCCTTTCATCAAACAACCCACATCTGATTTATTTTGATCAATGGTGACGTACACTGTCCTCATAAGATCAGCATCAATAGGTTCTGGAGGATGGCTTACCCCTGAAAAGGAGTTAAGCCCATCATCACAAGCATCGGAAGCCGTGGCAGCTGAATCTAACTTCGATTCTTCCAAAGATTTCTTCCCTACACGTCCTTCTTCATGTGAATCCAAACAATGAGATTTCTGTGAGGCCTCTTGCGAGACTTGCTCTTCAATCACAGAATGCCCAAGTGAATCAGAAGCAGGTTTCCCTGACAGAAAATTGGGTTCGGAGCCACTCTCCATCACAAGAGGTCTCTAACATTACAGGAATCAGCAGATCCTAAATGACCTTCTACACCAGAGCAACCATGAATTCACAAAATCAGATTCTCCAATGAGTCTAGGCCAAGAACGAGAGACTCCTACTTAACATAAATCAGACACGTTCCTCTCCAGTAAAAATCCAACCAGAGCTTCAGATGTCTAAAAACCTGCCAGTCGAGCAGCATGCCGCTTTCTTACCCCCCTCTCAGATATCTGAAAGTAGTATATGAAAGTAAAAACTACATCAGATAAATCGGCAATTGTTGCAGCAGTAGGAGATATTTCTTCATAGTTAACGACATAGCATGAATGTAAGAAGACAAATTGACTAGATGTGTCATGATATCATGTGAAATCCCTTGACAACAAGCAGACATAAGAACATACATTTTTCGCTCTCAAATGGACGAAAAAATGACACCCCTAATGAGCAGAAGAAAAATTCCCACGGTCTCTTCCAAAGTTCCTTTCCGCTACGAAATGCATTCCCCAACAACGCCCCTAATCGTCCTCAACCACCGCAAAAAAAATTCGAGAAAACCGCCAAAAGGGAACAAGGAGACGTCGACAAGATTTTGAGGGCAAAATCTCCCCCAATTGAATCAGAAATGAAATAGCAGGTGAGAAATGGAGACCTGTGAGACATCCGCGTCGTGCGCCAGAGCTGCGGAAAACGGGCAACGTCTCCGGGAGATTGAACTCACCAACCGCCCTCCACAGATCTCTACCGTCTATCGCGTCTCTCCTCGATAATTAGGGCTCCTCGGTCGCAAAACCCCCCTCAGATCCCCTCCTCTCTTCCCCACCCAGCGCAGAACCCGTAAAAACAACAAGAGGGATGCTGGAATAGCGGGGCAGAGAGGTTGACGGGTGGAGAGAGAAAGAGAGAGATAGAGAGAGGGACAGACAGAGTCTACCACCGGCAGAACAGTTGCAGCAGCAGCAGCAGTAGCAGCAGCAGCTCTGCACCAGCAGCACAGGAGGCCGAAGACCGGAGAAAGAAATTGCCGCAGCAGCAGCAGGAGAGAGAGAGAGAGAGAGAGAGAGAGAGAGAGAGAGAGAGAAGAGAGAGAAAGGGATTTCCTCCCTCTTTAGCTCCGCCCCAACAGCCGCACTTCCACACGGCAGTGCTCTCGGCTGTAGCTTACCGTTCTGATAAACGGCCGCCGTGAGGGTTCTCCACGCCGTCAACCCGCCTTAATTAACGGCGTGCGAACCATGAGACGGAAAGCGTCGCCGACCGTCAGCACGACGCATTTATTACGCACGCACGCACGCACGTACGAAAAAGCGTCGCCGCGCTGTAAAACGCCGGGCTAGCGTAGTTTATGCGTCCCCTAAAGAATGGGTTTTTATTACTAAATGACACGTCATCCAGATATATGCTAACATTTCCCCCCACCTACGTGTACTCCATCTGGCCTTCAGTCTCGTGTCATTGTGGGCCCGACCGGGCTGGACCTCGCTGGCAGATTGGGCCCATGCCACGTCAGAACACCCGCCAGCCAGCAGCCCTCCCCCTTTGAATCTTTTGGGCCTCCTCCCCCAGCTGCCAAACCAAACATATCAGTACTTTTAGTAATCTAACTTACTTATAACTATTGACTTTGGAGATATTACTTGTGTGCTAATCTAGTTAGCCCCTAGACCCATAAATATATAAAAAAGAAGTTGGGTGCTTTCTAGTGGACGCTCTAAAGTTGTTGTGAATCTATAAAATATTTTTTTGATGAAAATGCCAAGTTAGTTGGAGTTAGTAAACCTAATGAAAGCCTACAAAAGTTTTATTGCACATACTAAGGATTCACTAAAATTAAGGACATGATCTCTAAAGAATGTAGGTCAAGTGAACTGGTATAATTCTTGTGCATGAACATCTAGAAAGACTAAGTTACTCTTATAAATCATGAAAAATCTAATTCACTTCTATTTTTATTTCTGGCTCCATAGGATATCCAAAAAAATAAATAATATTGTAAAATAGTTCGATATTGTAATATATGATGACTAACATTATAATGTAATGGAGTAGATTATGTTATGGGCTACATAACAAATTGTAAATCTATATATTGTTTAATGCATGAATATATGAGTAGTTGCATTGTGGAAAGGTGATGTTAAAGTGAATATGTCAAGTTATGAGATATTCGTCATAGAATAGCAAAGTGCATCAAACTTACTATTGTAGCATACGAAAATCATGCTCTAAAGACAAAAATGACACACAAATAATTATATGCTTATGTTTTGAAACAATGTAGTTTATAAAGAAAAGTATCTTAATACATGACATTTATTCTCAAATATAGGTTAGTATGTAATGTCAAACATACTTGTACTTATAATCACCTATTGATCATACATCAACATGAGATTGATACTATAATAAATTAGTAATAGAATCTTTTGCTAGTCTAGAAGTCATGAAAAATGACTACAATGGTAATGAAATAAAAGCTATTTTTTTATGTGTTTTTCTCATCCAAATAATACATAATGTTTCCTTGTTGACTATTGAAGACCATCAGAAATATAAAAACATTTATATAAATAGAAAAAATGAAATATTAAAAGATCAAAGAAGGGAGACCCAACAAGCAAGGAAGCAAAAAAAGATCATTCATGAAAGAAATTTCAAGAAAAATCTGCCCCTTGTCAATGAAAATAAAATACTTTCAAATTTAAAGCTTCATAAAAAATATTTCAAGGTGTTAAACTAATAAGAGAAAATTCCTGAACCAACATTTGCAAGTTCTAATTATATTCTCCTTGAAACCATTTAGTTCATAATATTGAAAAGTTTAACACTATTAAGAAGTATTTTGATGGAAGTTAAGTATTTATAGAATTCATAATCTAGAATATTGAGATAGAAGCAAGTATTGGATGAATTCAAATTGCTTTTGTTTCGAATCTAGTTGAATTAAATATAGAAAATACTTATTTGTCAATAGTGGTACCTAGAAAAGAGAGCTATCTTTACTATTAATCCACTTAAATCATTTTTAATAAGTCAACTCACTTGAATTGTATGATATTTATTGAGTCGTATCAAATTTATTTATACCTCAACCCATTAGAAAAGTAAAGATCAATTTATGCTTTCTCTCTCTTAATTTATTTGACATCTCATTAGAACTAAAATTGTAAAAATTACAACTAAGGTTGTGGGTTGGATATGATTAGTCATTTATGTGGATTTTATATGTTAATTCCATAAATGTTATAACAAACACCAAGAGGGGAGGTAAAGTGGGTGTTTGTAGACTTTCTCAATTCTCACAAAGAACACCAAGATATGTTTATACTAGTTCACCCCCACTAGGTTATCTCTAGTCTCAAAAGATTCATCTATTATATTTCCACTATTTTTCTCATAAAATAAATGCTGATATTCATGAGTTAAGCCACTTAAATACTCCAATCTAGTTTCTTCAATGATCACACCTTTTATAAGCATAATCTGGGTAATAACACATCATGTCTTCATTTAAATCTCTCTCTTCTCCACCAAAATACCTAGGGGCTTGATAGAGAATATCAACCTTTGAGTTTAATCATTTTTTAAATTGCCGATATTGAGTGTAGTTTGAATGTAGAGATTCGTCATTCTTTAAATCACATGGTGATAGACTTTCATCAAGACTTATGGTGAATAATACCTAATAAAATTTGCGATAATTGAACCTTGAGATGAAAGCAAGATAGTCGTTGGAGAGTCCTAGCATTTGAGACAAATATTTCTTGGATCACCAAGGTTGAATGCAGCTTGGATGCATCAATTATGTTATTCTTTGAAGCTTGTGGTGATAGATTCTTATGCATGAAATATGGATAGACATTGTGACATCCTCTTTTTCTTAAGTTTTTTCTTGTATGTATAGATGATTTTTTAGTCATTTACTATCTTGAAAACTGGTCAATCATTTTCAAAAATCTTTACATTAATGAATAAATGTGGCAATCACCTTTGTCTTTTTTGTCATGAAATTTTCAATTTTGATGTTTTTTAAATTTAAATTTAAATTTTATGATTTTTTCTTGTCAATGAACACAGTTTTTTGAGCTCGAGTCTAAGCAAGCATGCTTAGTTTGTCATTAAATCTACACAAGTTGTCATCATGTCATTATCTAAGTTCCAAGTTTTAAATTCATGGGTGACCTTTATATTCCATATTTTTAAAATTTTTTCATGTGCACCAACTTTGAGCTTTTTCTGTTTATTTTGTGAAATTTATAATTTTTTATTTCAATATTAGTTTCAGCCTACATTAAAACTATTTAATCTCAAGGAACAAGTCCTTAGATTCTGCTTGTTAGACATAAGAGTTCAACACCATTGAATTAACATTGATATTAATCAATCTCACAAATATTAATTATTGAATAGCATATAACATTAAAAATTTTTCCTTAGATATAACATTAATTTTTTAATAATTATTATAAAATAAAGTTTCATATTTATAATATTAAAATCAAGGGTATCAACATTATAGTTATTTGTTTATTGTCAATTTTTAAAATTTTTCTGTGACATTTATATGGTCTTAATAAATTTTAAGTCACATTTTGATCAACGAGGATAGGGTTAAACTAACATCATCTAATTTATTTTAATGATATAAAATCTCCTCTTAGTGAGTTAATCTTCTCTTCAACTTAATACTATGCTTTTCTTAAATTAAAGTTGTAGGCCTTTGATATTTTATAGTGCTTCAATACACTATCTATGTCTATTTTCCAAGAATGAATGTTATCTTTGAGTTTCATTAAGATCGATCATTTGATCATAAACTAGAAATGATAATACTTGATTGCCTCAAAATTAACTTCTAGATTGATGACTTTGGGAGGCTAAAAATTGATTACTATATGAGTTTTTTTAATAGTTAAGTAAATGTTTAAGTGCATATTTTTTAGATTAACATATATCTTAGTTGAATTTTAGGCTAAGCTAGGGTCAAGAAGGGGGGGGGTTAAATTGACATAACCTTTTCCTTTTCAAAATACTTCTTTTTGAAACTTCTTTCACTCATCCTTGTTGAGCTGAATCTAATGGGTTATAATAGTAGACTCACTATTTTTTAAGTAGTTCATCATTAGCCTACGTCTACTCTCCAAGATCACACATTACTATTAGATTTTACCAATTAGATGTACTAATCACACCCATTGATTCTAAGGGTTAGGTTCCCATAAGATTTTAATTAGAAATCTTTTTCTAAATTCAAAACTCTAGTAGGTAGGCCAAATAATTATTTAATAGAACAACTTCCCTATATAATTAATCAATATATGTAACCATAGTTTAACCCACAAATAAATATAACAATATCACCATATATTTATTTGAAAGATGAACATTGATTGTTACACTTTAGTAGTGAAAGATGAGGATGTACACATTTTAATCTTTGTCTTCTTGCTATTAATCTATTCACATAATAGTTGGAAGGCTTATAGTGAAGCTCAACTTGACGAGAAATAATAACTTAATTTTCACTCATTGAGTTAATGTCCTTGCATTAATGAGCTATGAGCAGGAATCTTTTTCTTTTTTTTCTTCAATGTGCCATGTGAAAGAATACTTAAATAGAGGCAAATGATACTTAGAAGAATAAAGATGATTGTTAGCTCTATTTTTTTATTGGAGATAATTTTTATTTATCAATTAATCTTGTACGAGCTTCTCATAGATTTTATGAGATCTTCTAATGACATATTCACTTAAAATATAATTTAATTCAAAGCTTATGTGAATCTAATACAATTTGTCATTTCAAAATTTGGAATATCTTATAAGAAAATAAATATATGAATCCTTCATATATAATATGAATTAATTAACAAAAACTTGATAAGAATTTGATAATCTCTATAGTGAACTTGACAACATATATTACGGTAGTAATGATTTCTTATTCAAATTTCATCTGAATTTAGTCAATCAAAATATGAAATGTAAGTATACTTCATAAATCACAATCTCAATATTTAACATTATGACATCCTTGCTGAGAATGGTCTGTATGATTTTTAACATATATTTAATATTATTCAAAAAATCATGTTAAGTGAAATCGACATTTGATAGATTGTTTGATTGATTTGATGTTAAAATCATTCGATCGTAATGGAGTAAAATTATGAGAGCATAAATGACTAAGTAAGCTTTCATACTCATTTTTTATTTTACTTAAACTCATTGATTTATTTGTTCAAATTATTTCTTAGAGGTCATAATTTCTATAAATAATGACAACTTATACAACACCATATAAGATGTAAATTTTTATGGTATTATGATGAGAGCATTTTGATCTATATCATGAGAGTTTCACACATTAAATAGCTTATTATTTGTAAGCTTGAAATCATGATTTATAAGCTTCATGTATACGATTTAACTTATTATATCCTGAGATGTATTTAGTATATGTACATGTTGCATGCATTTATATTCGTGTATATCTTCATCTTCTTGAAGTATAACTCATTCGATCATTTATATTCTTAATTAACCTTTTAAATATTTTTTCATCATCAAAACATGTCATCTTCATGGCTCCAACAATGTTGAATCATGATCTCAATATATAAAATCATAACTATAGTGATTCAAAATAATTAAACCACTTCCTACTAAATAGAGATACTATATTTCAAAATGAACTATATGAATTTCATCAGTTAAGTCAATGCTTTATTTTTTCTTGGTATACTACAATAAATATATGTATACATAATAAATTGAGTGAGCTTTAATGCTCATATTTCACTTCACAAAATCTTGATGATTTGAATGCTTCAATTATTCTAGTTCTCACTAATACATTTCTTATAAATATTGATAGTTTTTAAAAAACTATTTAAGTTGATAATTCAATCTTTTAATTGAACGTTTAATTGTTCATCATCATCATAAGATCCTGTATTTAGAAAATAATCTAATAACTCTTGGGTTTGAAAAATAAAATTTTACTTGGGTTGGGTATTATTTTTCAAATTAGTACATCATATTATATTGTAATTGTTATTAAGTTGTTGATCAATCCATAATATTGATTGGTGAACTGAGTAAGAGATGTGCAACTAATTCTATTTATGTTCTTGAAAAAAATATGTACAAAAATTAGAACCACCAATGACATGAATAAAATGTACATTTGAGTTTATATCGATGTAAAGTATTGATATTGATAACAAGGACTAGACTATTCTTGCTATGAGTATATTCTTTTCATAAGCTACACATAATTTTTAGTGCACTTACTACTTTGTGCTTTTTGTCCAGTAATTTTTGAGAATATTACAGCATTTAGGGGTTTTTATTGTTAACATTCCATTGTGTTGGAATAATCTTTTGACATATATACATCTGTTTATTTGTGTTAGTTCATTTATTTGAAAGTGAAGCAGATGGTCTTTAATCTCATGATATACACTAGAAAATTTTCTACTATTTTTTTTTGAAAATATATGATTAGAGGATTCTGATTTCAGCTCAATGCTAATCATTAATTGTGACATTAGTTAGGATATATCAAGATGTAAAAACTGGTCCTATATTTCTTGAAATAATAGTAAATGTTTAGTAAATGATTAGTGCTTAGTTGCTATTTGCCAACTTTGTCATACTATCAAAGCCTAGTCTACATATACCTAATCTACTTGATAATATTGTGTTTAATTATTCTCCTAATGATCAATAATTTAAATAAGCTAAATATAGTTGTGAAACCCATTTCACCCATTAGCGGCTAGTTTCTTGAAGATAATTGTAGCACAATTGGAAATATTCATTTGGAGTAGAACCCTTTATCACATAAGTTTCCGGAGAGAGAGAAAACGACTTCAGGAAGGCTGTTGCTCCGCCCTGTTTTCTTAACCGAACCTTTCCTTGGCCGCGTCGGTGCGGTAGACGATGGCGAAGGGTACGCGGCGAGTCCAGACAACTCTGACCTCCACCTGTCGAAAGATCTGGACTGCCACGTAGATCTAGCGGGCCCCGCGGGCATCGAGGTCGCCCTCAGTAAACCACCAGTCTCAGCGCCGGTAAGCTTACCCTCGAGTCACTGTTGGCCTGGACGGCGGCTCGGACCAATGAAAACGTGACTCGTGGCTTTCATGCGCGTTGGGGCAACATCCCGACGAATTAGTGCCCCCAGGCAGTATTTTAATTATAGCCTGTAAAATGGCGTCATTTACGATATTACCAACATTTTTACTGAATTTGGATACAGAATCCTAAAGCTGCGGGACAAAGTGGGTTATCAGATGAAATAATGAACTTAATGCAGTTAAAAGTAAGAGAATAGAGTCTTAGGGGTACATGAGAAAAAAGGTCTACGCCCAGTTGGGAGGTGCGGCAACTGGACTGAACATTGCCGCCAGTCCGGCGGAGCGGAGGCTCTCTCTCTCTCTCTCTCTCTCTCTCTATCTCTCTCTCTACTCCGCCTACTCCGCCTACTCCGCCCGAAGATCGGAGGACGCGGCCGGCGCTTCCAGTCCTGATCTATCCACATTCTCCATAGTTTCGAGCCCTGTTTCTGGCTCGCTGTCGGTAATCGCGGGTCGCGTCTGTGTGATCGGTAGGCCAGTCTCTCTGCCGGCGAGCACGAGCCCTCTGGTGGGAAGCTGGTAACAAAAGGAGGTTATAGAATTCTCGAACGGGAGGCTGTGGCATGGCTGTCGACAGCCCCGATGACTCGCATAGGGAAGAGGTTGGACCCTCGGACCGCTCTGCTTCCGGCCGCCCCATTTCTTCGTCCGACCCAGACGCCGACATCATGGTATGCCCTCTCTCATCGTGAATAGCATCATTGTCTGTTTCAAACTGATTTTGCAACTAGTCATGGGCTTTTGAGGCCGTCCAGCGGTAATGGTGAACCTGATGGAGATTGCGGTTGCAGACTCAAGTCATGTCTGCCAGGAGTGAGGAGTACCGGCTTCTTTTTCGTCTTCCGCATGATGATGTAAGTGGTTCTCTTTTATTTTTTCACCTGTGTTTAAACACTCTCCTAGAAACTTCTTCTCTGTTTTATTTTTCGCGAATATGTTACGATTACCAAGGGAACAGTATTTCAAGTCGTGCCTTGGATCAAAGGCTTACGATACAGGATTACGCGCTTCAGATGACTTTTATTTTGCGTATTTCTATAGCAGGGTGCTTGAATTTCAGCGAGCTTGATTAAAAAAATAATTCAACATTTTGCTTCAAATCAGAAAAAAATTAAATTGCCCCCTGTCTGCAACGCTGTTGCCGTTCGTATGATTAATAGATCTTTTTGTCGCTACCCCGACCGTTTGGTAGATTTTTACTAGTATGAATTGGAATAGTACGAAATTTACTTCTGATCCTCAGAAATTATGGCAATTGATACATGGAACCGTTGATCCATCAGTTCGTGGAAAATATATTCAATAACCAATCTGATTTTTTAGAACCAAATTGAATTTTTATTTGTAGTGCTGATTTGGAAAAAAAATGTTAACTGATTGAGATTGATTGAATCCTACTAACTTCTGGACCAGATAAAAGATCCTCAAATACATGGTCGAGATGCTTTAAATCGCTTTTCTAGCTAATAGTATGGTACATGTCGGGACATGATCATTTTCACTTAAAATGTTTTTCAATAAGTGCATCACATCACGTAATTTAATAAATGATGTGGTGAAAGTAGGCCACACTAAACTGAAATGGCACATTCAAGCCATTCTTATTTCAAAAACATCTCTTGACTCTCTGATTCTGTCTACATTTACTTGCACATCCGTTGAGACACTCATATTTCTGAGATTACACACATTTCTCTCGGTTCAAATAGTCTGGAGGGCTATCTAGAAGACGAGACCAAATCTTGTGTTCCCGTTTCTGTATCGAATTTTATGCCACATTAATCATAAGTTTCCCTTTTCACTCAGATGTAGTCGTTGCATACTGAAAATATGATATACTATGAGTTAAATCCGAGAGTGGAATGTAAAAGAAAGAAATTCTCTGAAGTCGCAGTTTTCTCCCAGCGTATCTCTTATATGGTGTGACTGTTATCTATAAACAGAGACCGATGCTTATAAGTACGTAGTCTCCTACCTACTTCTGGAGATGAGAATTTCCAAAAAGCCATTAACTATCTAATGTCTCTATCTCTTGTAACGTAATAAATGGATTTTCTGTTAATGTATCGTTTTTGTCAAGATCTTAATAGTGTCTGTTTTACAGGTAAACCTATATGGGTTCTAGTGGCTTTGTATCCAGCCTGAAATTTCTTCGAAAATTTTCCCACGAAATTTCTTCCACTAAAAGTTTTTGGAACATCTATATGTGGGCCTTGTGTTTCCCTTGAAGAGGTTGAAATTGTTTATTAGAATTCGGGATCTCATATGACCTGTCTTCTCATTAGAAAGTTCTTAATCCATTGGCAATATACCCCTCTGTTCCAATTACCCGACATGTGAGAATTTTCTCAACACACTTGGGATTGTATCTTCTATTCTATTTTTTTTATAGCAATTATGATTTTTTACTTGATGCCGCAATGCAAAGTTGATATCTCTAGTGTTGATGATGCCAGGTTCTTCATTGTTGTTAAAAAATGTTTTTTTTGGAATATCCTTTTTTGTGATACCAAGTAAAATCACATATTCATTGAATATAATAAAGAAAGAGATGCGTCTATGTTAATATTTCTGCTATTTTCTCAAAGGCCTCTTGCATAACCGTAGCATCAACCTATGTGGTAAATGTTTAACTAGCTCACATGCCTACACTGGCACAATAAGTAGTTCTCGTTAACAAAAGTTTTTGCCCAGACTTTTACCTTGTCCCATGTAAAATTGAAAATCCTGCCAGGCCTTATTGGCATATTTTTCTTATTTTTAATGGATCAAAAAGAACAAATCGACGTATAAAACAAAATTTTGGAGATTACTTTCTGCACCAAATGCTGGTTCCACGCCTTAAAAGCTATTTCTAGTGGTCTCCATCCTCGTATTATCATGCCAAGGTTATACCAATCTCCTGTCATGGGTGAACTAGATCGTGAGAATGCAGAAGATAGAGAGTTTTAATATCAATACTTGTGGAGTTATTTTTTGTACCTCGTTGATCTTTTCCATTCAGTCTCGTCCCACTTTATCCATTAACAGAGCTTGCATAGTTTGAGTGTCAACAAGATTTGGTTTTGATTTGTAGGTGCTTATCCAAGATTTCAATTGTGCAGTTCATGAGAATTTTCTGATTCAGGTAATTGCTTATTTCCTCTGTTGACACTTGATCTTTGAGATTAGTTCTCCATATTGACCTTATACTGGCAGTTGATTTCTTTCTCATTTTTTTCATTTAGTAATGGAGAAGATTCATCTGACAACTCTCTTATTGAATTTTTTTATCAGGGCCATATGTACTTGTTTCTTCACCATATCTGTTTCTACGCTAATATTTTTGGGTTTGAGACCAAGGTATTCAACTGATTCGTAGTATAACTTGGGATGCATTTATATTGTCGTATATTTATGCAAGTATATCAGATTTTCGCGAATTATTTGTAGCCATTTCATTTTTTAGTCATGTCTCTACTGTTAGCGCGCATGCTCATGAAATTTTCATGCTGTATCTGATAGATCATGCTGACTGATACGTTATTGAAAGGGTCTTTATGCTTCACAGAAATGAACACAGCGTTTCTCTTGCCATATTAGAAAACATGGCAGATTAGTCTTATATGATCAGTCTTCCCTGTTCCTCTTTTCTTGGTTTTGATTTCCTCACTACCTTGCAGATTGTATCTGTAAAGTGAAGAAAACAGAGTTGGACACAATCGTTTGATTATAGCTCGGATTAACTTGGATTGGTTCTGCTTCCTCTCCTACTAGTGTATAGATGAACTGATTTTAGAAACAGTAGATTTCCGAAAAAACTCCATGTAAATCTGGGCATCTAATACTTTTCAGGATGAGAACCTTGAAAAACTGTGACTCGGTTGAATTAGCTCCAAGTCAGAAAATACTGGTCCTGTTTCATATCAGATCATGCTGTTCAGTGGACATTTTTGTCATTTGATGGACATTTCTTGTTCTGTTAATCGTTATTCAATTCCAGGCTCTCATTTACCGCATTATATTTCTTATTGAGCAATGTTTCAAAGTGTTGGACTGCCTAACTTCTCACTTGGTTTGACATGCTTTTATTGAATAATGGGTTTCCTCACATACGTGTTTAAAATCTATGACAAGTGTCTCATCTGGATTTAATTTAATCAAGCCAGCCTTATACTGTCTAAGTTACTTGTACCGAATGTGGATCTAAGGCCATGTCAATATCGATGATACTGAAATTTTACTCTCTTCTTGTTCATTTTGTCATCTGCTACCACCATGATCTTTCAATGCTTGATTTTGTTGATTTTTTAAGACTTGATTCCACGAATTTCATTTTCTACTTTAAAAAGCTGTAAACTCGTTTCATTTTCTACCTTGCTTTCCAAAAGAGTGGTTTATGGTGGTCCTGACGTGTAAATCTCTTTACATCTTGCTTTAGAATTTATGTTTCTTTGATTTTTTTTTATAGAAAAAAATACCTTTTCAAGAAGTTACAATGGTTCAAAAAGCAAAAACTGCGGGTATATTTCCTAATGCCATTGAGATACTGGTTGGAGAAAAGAAGGTATGCTAGGAAGGACACTAACTTTCTGAAATTTGTCAGTATTCTGAAGTGTGTATTATTCTCATTTCAATGGAATAAGTTTATTGAGTATTACTAAAGAATATTTGGCATCTATAATAAACGGGACTGTCATTTTTGCAGCACTTTTTTGGATCCTTTTTGTCCCGAGATGAAGCTTATCGACTCATTTTAGATAGATGGTCACAGCATAATTCTGATGCTGACAAACTTGTCAATAATCAGGTTCACACTTTGCTTAGTGACGTGCTATTTCTCTACTTTTACTCTTTACTCAGATAGTATTTTTACATGTTTGTGAATGCTCCTTTGGTCAATTAGAGCATTTTTTGTGTATTTTAGAAATATTAATTTTCAATTTAAATCTAATCCCGATTAGTATATCTGCTTGTATTTTATGGACGAGTTGTCTATGCTATTCCAGAAAGTATCTTCTACCATTCTCTGCTGGTAAGTCGTATAGATAGTCTGTTTCCTGTATGCCTGTCACACTGGAACGGTTTCCCTGGTAATCTTAGGTTTGATGTCTGACTGAGGGGACTTTCTATCTCTTTGTCAAGATTCTCTTTTGTAAAAATGATGTGAAAAACTGGACAAATGGAATGCTGAGGCAAAAGAATGTCGGTTACTTACACCATATTTCCAATTTTGCAAAGAGAAACTGATGAAGTAGATTGAGATCCTGATGTTGAGTCTAGTTTTGGCGGAGAGATCACGGTTACTCTTTGGATATGATGACTGCACCCCTGCAACTTTGGTTATCATTATCATAGGATCTTTTCTCCTTTTTCATGCTACCCTTTGTCAGTTATATTTTTTATTTCCTAAGAATTGGATTAATCATTTTGAGTGGAACTGGGATTTTGTGTTTGTATTCTCAGATTGAAGTTGCTCTATTAATAGACCATTAAAATATGGCATTACAGAGAACGAAGAAAAAAATAATGAATGTATGTCAATATTTCTTGACTCCAGGGCATGAATAATTTTTCTTTTCACTTCTCGTTGTTCATTCCTCATCCCTCTTCTCCTGAAAATTTTTCTTTTCCTCTCATGTCAATGTGCTTTGAAATGGTAGCCTTTTGTTTGGTCAAGTTTTGGGTTGAATATTTGATCCAAGCGTGACTTTTATATAGTTTTAAAAGGCATTAATTTGTCCTGTATTTTATCGACATGCTTTCAATGCAATGAAGTAGAATTTCCTTGTTTTAGATCGTTATTGTCCTTTTTGTAATTCGTAGAGATCTCTCTTATTCAGGATTCGAAATCTGAAAATGGTAGCCAAGAGAATGCTCTTATCGTGTTAGAAAGCAACGAGGGATTAAAACAACCTGGCATTGATTTGAATTTAGTTGGGAGGTATGACCATTAATTGGCATGTTTTGAATGTACTCATGATCCTATATTTTCATGATGCACGAGGAATATGATTCTATCTGCGTCATAAGTTTATTTCTAATCATAGTGCTGTACTAGTCTACCAGCCGGGCTTTCAGAAATCCAGGGAAATCTTGTGGAGAGTATTGGTGGCCCATCTACTGGTGTCTCATCCACTTGGCAGATTGATGATGTTGATGCTCCTAAGGGTTAGTTGTTATGACGTTATTGGTACTTGGTTGCATAGAATTTGGTTTTGATGTAATGTGATTCAATGTTATGATTCTCCTTTATTATTTTTTATGGAATACTGACCACGTGTAATGATTTCACTTACATCAATTTTTTATCTCCTAATGCGTGGTGATTTCTATTTTTCTTGATCATTATTTTACCTTAGATTTGACATTTGTATTGATGTTTTTTGGCAGTACCTGACCACTACACTTTTGTTGCTGAGGCAACATTTCCTGTAGGTTTAATTCTCTTCTTCCTTCATCCTTTCTATCATTTCTTTCTTGTATTTAAATTCTGAACTTTTTGGCCCCGCAGGTAACTATTGAGGAATTCTTCCACTATTTTTTCTCAAATGATGCCATCAACTTTTTTCAAACGTTTCGACGAGATTGTGGTGACACAGGTTTGTTTTATATCACATGTTGCAATTTGATGTGCAGCTTTTTCTGTGTAGCTCACACATTCAGGATTTTGTCTTTTAGATTTTCGATGCACTACTTGGCGGCGGCATGAACAATTTGGACATGTTCGTGATTTGTCATTTACCCATCACCTAAAAATACTTTTTGGTATTATAGTTCTCCCTAGTCTTTCAATTTGTACCTTGAGATTTTTCTCTTTTATCTTTTCCTTTACAACTATTCTCCCAGAATGTGTTCCAATTACTGTTATTTGTATTTAAGGCCCAAAATCTGGGAGTTGTCAAGAGAGACAGAATTTTCGTGCCTACAGAAACGGGTAATCTATCACTGTTCTTCCTCATGAGCCACATGAACCACGTAGTTTTGTCTGCTCCCGATTTTATGTTGTGATAGTCATATTACCTTTCATATCTTGGAATAGATATTTTATTTATCTTACTTAAGCACCTAGCAATATGGAAGAAGAATCAGATGATGGATAAGATTAACAAATATATAATTGGTCAGAGTACATGGATTATATTGTCGTGAAGTCTGAATCAACGTATGTCATCAATAATTTTTTCTTAATTAATCCATGAAAGTTTCTCTATAATACGATAATTAACCTTTAATATAATGGAGCAAAAACCCAGAAATTTTATACAACACGTTGAATAAAACAAATGTTCGCGTTCACTACATTGGAACTATGTATTATCAAGATGTGTAGCACGTTATGTTTGACTGATAGTTTCTCGAGAAAGATGAAGAATGAGTTTCATATGCACCTAGTATTTTTAGCTGATGAGGTTTAAATGCCCTCCGCCATTGTCACTAGAGTGCTAGATTAACCAAGCTGTCGGTGTGATTTAAAAGAAATGTTAGCATATCTTTGTCATTATGGCAACTACATGTGCATTTATTAAAATAAAATCTTGATTAATCATGAGAATGAGCTATGAGGTTTTCTTGGAAAGTGGCTTGTCAGTGCTAAAATTTTCCCGTTATGTTAGTCCCTGCTCTGCTGATAAAGAATCTTCTTAGCTAGTTTTGAGCAAAGCTTACAATAACATCTGCGTTTGCCCATTTTGACTCTGTGGGTCTCATACTCTTCGGATTCTCGTAAAATATTCCATTTTACAATGAAATCTTACTTTTTAATGCTAGATCCGTACGTTTTTGACGGATCAAGGCTAGGTGAATATTTTTTTTATTAGATCCTTAAATTCCATTGAGGCTTTTAGGTAAGATCCTCAAAAGAGGTACAAAAATGACACTATCATAATAGAAGTATAACATGATATTTGTTAGATAGAAGATGTTGGGTCGAAGTGGATGTGAAATATGAAGTGTTCTTTAGTACAACAGTGTCATTCCTTGCCCATCGCAGCCGAGTCAAACCAATTAGCTTCATCATGAATTTTTGAGCTGAGTTGTCTCCAAGTGTTTCTTTTGTAGGAAGATCCTTGTATGTAGACCTCCTTGTGCATCTCACCATTTCCACAAATCGAGGATTTACAACACTAAAAACCACAACCAAAAATTATGCCATCTCCCCAATTAGTTTTATTATTAATATTTTTCCATGTTCAACATGCAAAATCTGGTAGGCAACGGCATTCCAGCTTTTCACTGTATGTTTTCTTTTCTCCTTATTTTTAAAGCTATTAGTTTATGTATTCCTAGAGCTTCAGTTGCATTTTTTCCTGCCTTCATCGCTTATTATAAAACATGTAAAACATATTGATACATAATGCCCTTAAGCCTTCAGTTTCCTGTCTTCGTCACTTATAAAGCTTTGTATTACATAATGCCCCTAGACCTTGGGTTTTGTCTTGTCGTTCAATGTGTTGTAGTTGTGTCATATTTTTCTTCACTCATACTGTCTGATATTGTGGAGCCTATAAATTTGATGTCTCTACGTATGAATTTTTTTTTTCTTGGGAATTCTTCTTGTTACATCTTCATTTATCTGGCCATTAATTCTTCTTATACTATTTAGTATACATATGGTATTTATATTGACATTTAATCATAATGGCAGACATCTGGTGATTGAAACATCACAGCAAATTAGTGACGTGCCCTTTGGGGACTACTTTCATGTTCAGGTAGGTTTCTAAGACATTTTTCCCTCAATTTTTTTATTAGAAATATGACGCTCTGGTAACTAGAGAGGCAATCCCTCTTTCATAGAGTATCTGTAAAAGTTTCATAAGTGCTTATCATTTACCCTAACAGCAGTTACATTGTCGCTGGTATTTCATATTGTAGCATTCGATGCTTCTTTTTCCTCTGCTATTTGGAGACAACATTTTGGGGCATGTCTTTCGGGAATATTCTATGTTTTTCTTCCATTCTACTGACATTTATTACGGCCTTACTGTGACCACGTCTCTCAGGAGACTTTATTGTTGAAGCTTTTTCGTTTTACTGAGCAATTCGAGGTTCTTTTTGTCAGGGACTTTGGGATGTTAAACAAAGTTCTGCTGAAGAAAGTTGCTGCCATTTGA
Organism: Spirodela polyrhiza; assembly: GCA_024713555.1. Taxonomy (NCBI): domain Eukaryota; kingdom Viridiplantae; phylum Streptophyta; class Magnoliopsida; order Alismatales; family Araceae; genus Spirodela; species Spirodela polyrhiza. The sequence goes on from CM046547.1 coordinate 2,822,816, forward strand.
GGCTGTATATAAATGTAGCATTCTCCAGAAAGCTTTTGTGGAAAGGTACTGCTTTTTATTTTATGATGAAGGCAATAGATCAATTTCAAGTTTTTTCCACCGCTAAGTACCTATTTCTTCAGCATGTAGTAGTTATATCATTTGAAAAGGAAAGAATGCAATAGCTTTTTTTTAATTTTTCAGTTATGAAAAATATTTCCCATATTTGGGGTAAAAAATCGGATAAGCTTTAAAAGTTGCTAATTTGGAAATTTTTGTTTAATATGCATTGCCTTCCTTTGATATCTCTTAATTTGAATTCTTTCAATTCAACTTTTCTCAAGTCAATGGTTTTAGAACAAAACTTATTTTTACGAGCTTTGTCATAACCTCAGTTGGACTCTAACATGCCATTTTTCAGGGAAAATAGAGCAATCAACTCGAGATGAATGTCGTGAAGTTTATGGGATTTGGATAAAAAATGTACAGTTACCTGTCTTATGATTTTTTTAGTATAATTTCATGATGGTGTTTCAATTACGTCACTTACCTGGGAATATGGAATTCATTTTAGGCGCATGAGCTTGTGAAGCAAAAACTGTTAGAAAGAAATCAAGGTTTGACGTGGAAATCACCCTGTCAATGTTTCTTTACTAAGATATTGAAGAATTGCCGACTGTAATGACTTATGGACTCATGTTCTTATCTGTGATATTGTTCTCTATTCTCAGGTGTTCCGGTTTGTGCCACAGGCACTAGTGACGACAGTGATCTTGTCATGGATAGTTTACGAAAGCATGAAGACTATTCAAGTAGCTTGCATGTTACTGAATCTTCCAAAAGGATGCCCATTTTACTTTCTGATGTCAGGAATCTTTTATCACAAATTTTTGGACCTATACAAGAGGCGCTTAGATTATCCACATCTGTCGCATCCATTTCAAAAGATTCTTGCGCGGCGTTTGGCTTGCATCTGAAGAGACAGTTTAACTTCCATCTGACTATGGTGGTAGCATTTGTTGCCGTCACTTTCTTAATGCAGGTAATTTAAAAGTTTATTTGAGGCTGGCGTGTGAAATAAATCAGGGGATTGTTTGCATTTATTTGTATTATTCACTATTCGACATTCAGTGGCAAAATGAGTTATGATACTAGTAACTGGGTGGTAGCACAGTAGACCTATGCATATTTTCCATTTTTACTCTGCAGGATCAGATGAAATTTGCAGTTTTAATTGTTTGATCTATAAGATATTAAATACATCAGGAGGATGACCACCTACAGCGTTTGCGTTTTCTGTCTCTGAAGTAGTATTCTTCCTTAATCATTCATTCATTTGCAAGACATCCATCAATTTGTGTAGATCTTACTACGATATCTTTCAAACAAGTTTTCTCTTGATCCAAGCGTACAATCCTGTACTCACAAAAATATTCTATGCATCCTAATCCACTTTATTTTGATTGATCTCACTTTGCTGCCATTACCAAGATTTCTCTTTTTTTTTGCTTTTCCCTAACGTTATGGTTTGAATGTTTTTTAAGGTTGCCTTTGAGTAATAACTTATTCTACTCTTTGATTTTGGTCAATTGATATGCTCATTTGATTTTGGTCACTGGTATCGCCCAGTTTTGTGTGGTAACTTTTTATCTCTATTCCCGTCATGCCATATAGATAGCCTTCCTGATGGTAGATCATAAATCATAAATTGGTTTGAAGAAAATGGTTGCACGATCTTATTTGTGAGATGCAAATGATGGAGAACCGGTTGGAGGGGATGCAGCATAAGTACCTGTTGTTGGGGAAACATCTGTCGGTTCACATGCTTTGAAACGAATCATGAAACGAATCACATGCTCTGTTTTACATCTTTTGTGGTCCCTGCATTGATGAACAAGTGGAATTGTAGCTGTGGATCCATAATCCCTTTGGGTTTTAGCATCTCTCACATTTCTCAATTTTATTAAGCATGTGAACAGCCTAGAGTTCTAGAACGCTTTTTCTTGAATTGAATGGAAGGCTATAGGCCAGTGGCCCAATTTGGAGGAACTTTACTGCCCCTTTGGAGAAGTTGACTTTATAAAGAGAAGAGTTCAGGGCTTGGTGAAAACGCAATCAGTGGAGACAGGGTGTGACAGAAGGCACGAGCTTCAGTTCCCAATTCCTTTTCAGGGGGTTCCCAATTCAAAGAGTCTAGTCAAGTGTAATCCATTTTCCATTGTCTCATTTGAAATGACATTAACGGTCAGATATGTTGCACAACAGAAGGGGCCCTCACCTTGTAGTTTTACCTGCTTTTATTTCTAAAATTGGCTAACCACGAATAGCAGCTTAGGGTACGAAACCTGCCATAAATTTAGATTATCTTTTGAAAATATGTTAACATCAAAAAATCGGGTCTAGAAATCAAGTTTCTAATTAGTTCAGTGTTTCTAAAACATAAACAAAAGACGTAGAAGGATGGCAAAAGCTTTCCGGTCCCGGGCGTATTTCCTTTTTTTTTTGCATCATGTCTTCGCTTATTATTTAACAGTCTATAGTTTTTAAAGACTGCAGAATGTAGGACTTGTGATTATTTCTGGGAGTTAAATTTTTCTCGTAAGTTGTTCATCTCGCAGTGCATCTGTTTACCCAATTCATCATGTGAATCATTAACATTTGATTTGTCTCCATTCATTGGTTTCAGCTGGCTTGCATCATCATGCTTACGAAAGCCCCAAGAATTCATGTGATTTCCCAAGGAAACTACATAACTAGCCTTGGTGGTGAGCGATCAGAAACCATAAATTGGCTGGAGGAAAGGGTGCATAATCTTAATCGAGATATGCAAATGATGGAGAATAGATTGGAGAGGATGCAACATGAGTACCAGTTCTTGAGGAAACATCTGCAGGATCTTCAAACGCTTAGAACTGGATAATTACTGCTTGTATAATAAATATTTTGTGAACCTGATTTTCATATGTTTTTGTGGCCCCTGGACTCGTGGAGAAGTCAATGCTTGCTGGAGATTTCACACCAGTTGTTACAACATATCCATGGTCCTCAGTTATAACATTTTCTTTACTTTGTTGCGTTTGAAGAACATTCCATGATTATTAATCTGATGAATCAACATGATATCTATTAGAATGTAAAATGATTTTTTGTGTATTATAATATCAGGGTTTTGTCTCTATTTAACAAACTAAGTGAGAAAGGAAAACTTGAGTTGGCTATTTGCCGTTCTCCCCTATGTTTGCAAAAACAGAGAGAGAGAGAGAGAGAGAGAGAGAGAGAGAGAGAGAGAGAGAGAGGGAGCCTCTGAAGACAGAGGGGAGAATGGTGGACAATCAACTCGAGTTTTCCTCTCACTTAGAGACAAACCTTAACACTTAATACCCAAAATATCTTTTTACATTCTAATACTCCCCCCTTAAGATGAACTTTCCAAAGTTCATCTTAACAATAATGTCGTTGTCAATTTGTGGTTGCATCACTTCAAACGCTGCTACTGCGTACGGTTCAAACTGAAAAAAATCACCCTGTTGGCACTGGCACATGTCGCTTCAAACATCGTCTATGCAGGCAGTTCAAGGGGAGGCTGCTAGAATACTCAAGAGAGGGAGCCTCTGTTCTCACAGACAGAGGGGAGAACAGCAAACAGCAAACAGCCGACTCGAGTTTTCCTATTTCACTTAAGTTTGTTAAATAGAGACAAACCCTAATATTATAATACCCAAAATATCCTTTTACATTCTAATAATATCCATGATACTTACAATCTTCCAACTTCTCAGGGCACATCTCAGTAAAGTTTGTATTAAAAAAAAATATATCCTCTTTCTTTTCAGAAAAAAGTGAAACTTTTTTTCTTTGTGATTACAAGCCCATTGGAGGAATTTTTTTAGTATTAGATTTGTTTTATTTTTTTTTTTTACGCTTCTCCTCTGTTAATGGGATATTTTATATTTAGTTGTGTAAACTCAATGCATTTGTGTAGTGCCAAAGTATCCTGCCGAAGATGCTGCACTAAGTGAGACCCGGAGGCAGATTTTCTGTGCATGAAAGCAGGGGAAAAGTTGAAATATCAGAAACGTGGTGCATCAGATAAGTTGAAAAATTAATGGTACTACCTGTTTATTCTCCCATTGTTCGCCTATAGTTTTTAGGAAGAGCTGTGATCTCCCTGTTATTATTTGAGCAGGTGAATTTTAGGCGCAAGATGATAACTCGTTGCAAATTTTACAAAATTTTAGCCACGGGCATTAGAAATTGGTCGTCAGTTTTCTATCTACACAATGTCATGCTCTTCTGACACCCAAACTATCATGTTGAATGGGCACCTGAAGGAGAATTAGTGTCGATCTTGAGTGATTGAACGAGTACTGTCAAGTTTGTGAACTCCTTCTTTGTTCAAAATAGGTATATAGTCATTCAAAATTATGACATGAATGCTATGATGGAGTTAGACTAAAGTGTGAATCATTGCATTTCATTCAAAGCTTGGAATAATGTGATGTAGTTGGGTGTGGCCTGACAGCAAGATTTTGGCAGAACTTTTGGACAGTTGAAGTTAAATCTGGCACAAGTCTACATAGCGTTTACTTGTGAAGGAAGAGAATCCATAATTTAGGAGGGTGAGAGCTGATGAATTGAGTGAGATGGTAAATGAATCAAGAAGATTATTGAAAGCATAACTTCACTGCGAGATAAATATCAAGAGCTCTTTGAGGAATTAAGGTATCTTAGTTTATTGATGTTTGGACAAGGAAATACCATTAGAGGAGGAAAATCAATCTACTTTCAGGGAGAATTAACCAGTACATAATTTACTTGGTGAGATATCAGGAAGATTGTTACTAGATATCTTATGTCAATCATACACCCATCCACAATCCCATTAAGGTCTTCTTCAACCTCAATGGTGAAATGTTTACACATGACATGAATTTATTTTGACATGTGATGGCTAATATTGTGTCATTTGTATCAATTGGACCCGTTCTGAATTATAAATTTAGGATGCCAACGTTATCAAGTTTCGCAAAGTGTGATAACTAAGTCTCGTTGTCCACTGACTTTAGGATATGGAGGAGCTTTTCTAGCCAGTTGATGAAATGAGTCTTGCGATGTATACTAAAGTGAATATTACTGCAAGTTCTTTTGTCAGACTCTACCCAATTCAGAATAGATAGTGCTTTGATACCTCTCATTAAAATTTCTAAGAAATTTCACTAGATTAGGATAAAATACTTTAAAATCTATTTATTGGAGGAGAAAACCCTAGGCTGCTACCAGTCAAAAAAATGAAATTTGCTATTAAGGGTAAATCAGGTTTGGGGTATTTATAACAAACCCACAAAGGTAGACCATATGGGACTGGCCAGTTCTAAAGTGACCTGGACCAGGCCAAATCAATTTGAGGATGAAAATTCAGTAGAAAAAAAAAATTAAAATAAACACTAATTCCTTATACTCAAAAACCATTCTTTAAGTTGTACCCATCCCAAGTGGGCACACAAATCAAGGTGCTTAATAAGGTAGGGCATTGAGACTCTAGTTTTGACAGTGATTAAGAAAATCCTTAATTCTTATAGATTTCCAAGATAATTTAGTCAAGGACTTTGAGGTAGCAAAGTAGGCCATATATATGTTAGAAACTAGAATAATTTATTCTAATATATTCATTGCGCATGGTATCCCAAAAAATAGTGCCTTTCGTGCATCATAATACCATGGTGTTTCATAATTTTAGAAAATCCTAGAATCTTGGGAAATGCTAGAATGCAACAAATCCTTAACCACAAGGATAAGAAACTAAAGAATTCATTCTTGAATTAAAATTTCAGACAATCTTAAAAGGATAGGAGACCCACTAGAAAGTGGTCTACCGATGTGATTCTCCTCGAAGTCTTAGGGATGATGGATTAAATTAACTAAAGAGAGTTGTCAATCTCATGAGTAAAGAATGGTGAGGACTACTAATTGCCTAAATAAGGGATTTATAATCCAAGAGGATAAAATAAGTTTCAATCATGGAGGGTCAATATTGGGAACAAGAGTGTAACTAACTCATGATGAAATAATTGAGGAAGGATTTTGAAATTTACCCAAACTTCACAAAAAAGAGAAATATCAATGCATCTTGGTAAGGAAAATGTTGACACACTTGGTTCCTTAGATTTTAAGAGTGCGCAAGCCTTTCTTGAAAATCCCCATGAAAGAGTTGTCAACATTGAGGAAAGAGAGAGAGATAGGGTGATGCATGGGATGTGCAGGAGAGAGAGAGAGGGCAAATGTGCAAGGGGGAGAGAGAGAGAGTCAAGAGAGAGAAAAGAAAGAGAGAGGGAATGCATGAGAGACAGGGAACACATGTGAGAGGGGCAAGAGAGAGAAAGAAAAAGAGAGAGGGGATGCATAAGAGACGGGGAGGGGCAAGAGAGAGAAAAGAGAGAGAAAAAGAGAGAGGGGATGTGTGAGAGCTGGGGAACACATGTGAGAGGGGCAAAAGAGAGAGAAAAAGAGAGGGGATGCATGAGAGACAAGGAACATGTAAGGAAGAGGGAAGAAGAGAGAAAATGAGCGAGGGAGAAAAAAGGAGAGAAAAGTTAATCCCTCATCATCCCACCTTGTTCAGAATAATTTTAGTGCTTTATAGAAACAAAAGAAGTGGTTATGGGGAGACAACCCTAAAGGGTGCCAAATGACATATTAGAGAGATCCATCTGTCAAAAGGCTCTTTGGACACAGAGGTGAGTCTTTGTCAACATCTCCTTCGTCCCATTCTATACCCTCTTCTTCCAATTCATGGGCCAACTTATTTGGGTGGATCCTCTTATTGGTTTAGAGAGGCCCAATAAAAATTGACCCAATATTTTAATTGAACTCTACTAAAAGAGGTCGAGGCTAAGAAATTTGGATGAAGTTGACTCCCAAATTAGGATCTACCCTAATCCTTGCAATCCTTCATGGATGATCTTTGCATTTCCTGTTGAGCTCTTGGGGTGCCAGATGGTTGACTTATGTTGACTTGTCTATTAGATCATTGATTGATCCCATCACAAGGCTTGGTGGTCCAAGGTGACCTTGTGCATTGAACTTGGACGAGTCATGATGACCTCTGGTGCTGTCACTGCCAAAGAGAAGGGAGAAGGAACGAGTTAACCATTTCCATGTAGTTGAGGACATCATTGAAAGAGGAAAGATGAGTAGATTGTCCCCGCAATGTGAAAGAGATGAGTCAAGAGGTGAAAAAAGATGAAATCATGAATGAGGAAGGATGGTGGCTGCTCCCAAGATTTAACTAGTTGCCCTACGCCTTCCTCTTTTGCTCCTCATTGGCTACAAGTATTACAAGTATATCTCATAAAAATTATAGTTTTACCAAATTCAATTCATTACATGTTTAATAAGCCAAGATGAAATTAAAAACTATATGATCATATTCTTCCCAAAAGCTACTACTACATATTTCATAAATAAATAATTTCCTTTATATTTTCTTTTCTATAGTTATAAGAAATTATGAGAAAAATATATCACCATGTAAAGATGCATGTATAGAATTTTTAAAACATATTCATGATATTCATACATTCATTAAGCTTTACTCTTACATCTTCTTAAATTTTTATTATGATAATTCTTAGAATTATCAATTACCTTTTATGAGTGTGAGAAGGTTAGAGGTTTTATGATTTAGAGAGAGAGCATAGTCAAAATTTGTATATATATCAATCTTCATGTTACCAAAACACACTTGAAGATGATGCCTTATATAGGAGTACCTTTCAAAAATGTAAGACTTGAGATATAATAGAAAGATGTGGTTCTTTAGGCTGATGCTTGAATTGACTTAAGAGACCAACAACAAGTGAGATGTTAAGTTGGGTATGTGTGAGATGTGTCAGTTGTCCAATAAGGTCTTGATTAATTTTTTGGTCAATAAACCTTTTCTCTTTGGCCAAACAATTTGTGTTTGGAATCAAGAGAAGTGCTAACATGATTTACATGTAGACTTTCTCATATCCTTTAGAAAATTTGCAACATACTTCCATTGTGATATAAAGATACCTTTACAAAAGTGAGCAACTTCAATACCTAGCAGCATCATTTAAGACCACCTAGAGTCTTGATATCAGACTCCATGGTGAGACATTGGCTAAGATGTTCTCATTTAGCATCATAATTCCTTGTAAGGACAATATCATCGAAATAGATCAATAGTATAATAACTCTCTTTGATAAAAAAAATAGTTAAAAAGTAGAGTGTGATCAAAATTACTTATATAATTATTTAATTTCCGCATGACTTCAGTAAATTTCTCAAACTAGGCTTATGAAGATTGTTTAAGTCCATATGAGGACTTCTTGAGTTTGGAAATAGTATTAGGTAATAATATTTCTTCATAACTAGGTGAAAAAAATATGTACACTTCATCATTAAGATGTCTTTGAAGAAAAACATTCTTCACAATCATAATCCATAAGAGGATTATGATTGTGTTCATTTTTTCCATAAGATGCAAAGTTTCTTGACAATCAACTATATAGATTAATCATAGCCTTCATCTACTAGTTTGCTCATATACTATTCAATTCATCAATCATTCATATATTTTATATAATAGACACTTATAATCAGCTGCCTTTTTATCTTTGGGTAAAGCCATGAGGTATCATGTTAGACTTTTCTCTAGAACATTTATTTCTTCATTCGTGATATGTTTACACTCTTTCCTAGATAGAACTTTAGTTACAATAACTAGAATGCCAATATCTGAGATAGCAAGGAATGGCCTATAGGAGAAATTTTCTGATAAGAAAAAAAAAGGGCTAAAAGATACAAGCATTGTTTTATAGTCTTGTGAAGGCTTTTTGAGTGTAAAAACTCAAATTAGGCTATGGATGGTACCATTGAATTGAATGTAGAAACATATGAAGTATCTTGGATATCAACTATGGTAGACTCGTGATCTTGGAGTGATGTAGATTAGGCATTGGAGTCGATACTAGTGGTTGAACTAGTAAGAAAAGTTGAACTAGTTGTAGTAGGGTATGATAGAGACATATTTGAAAAAGATTTCTGAAAATAGGATTTTGATTCATGAAATGTAGCATCAATGATTGTAAAAATTTTATAAGCAAGTGGTTGAAAGCAACAAATACCTTTTTGAGTGATAAAATATCCAAGAAAAATATATTTGAGGATCTATGGTTCTAGTTTGCCTTAGGTTTTATCACAGTTATGAACAAAAAAATACACCTCAGTATTTAAGGCTCAAATGAAGTGAGAAGATGATTAGTAAGGATAAATGAAGTTACTACATCCAAAAAGATTATGAAAATACAGTATTATGGTGGAAATATAATTAATAAAATAAATCATAGTTAGGATGACTCCATCTCAATTTTTTTGGTGTGTGTGCAACAAGAGGAATCTTGTAACCTTTAAGAGATGCAGATTTTTCCGCTATGCTAATTTATTTTGTTGAGGTTAGTAGACACAAGAAGTCTCATGTATTAACTAATCATTGGACATAAATATTTTAGTGTCAATAAAACATCTAATTTTTACTTAAAGATAAATATCAACATTTACGAAGTACAATAATCAATAAAATTAAAAACTATTTATTTTCAAAGAGATTGATATTGAAATATGATCCTCAAATGTCACTAAGGATATAGAAGAATGATACTTCACTTTGTTGACTTTTTATTTGAAAAGATATATGAGTATGTTTGGAGAGTTCATATATATCACATTTAACTATTTCTATAGATACTTCTTAAAATGATGGCGGATTTTTTTTTCATATTGATAAAAGAAGGATTGCATAATCATTGGTGACAAAAATAAATGATGGAAAAGACTTTGAGATGCTTTAAAGATAGATTTGCTTTCACAAGGTAGGTTTGGCTAACTCCTTTCTATATTCTAAATGAGAAATCCTGAATAAACCCCAGGCACTACACTATAAACCCTAACCACTAAAAGTTAAAGACTGATCCTATAATTTTCACGCTGGTCACTACACTATAAACCCTAACCACTAAAAGTTAAATATAGACTCTGATCCTTATAATTTTCATGCTGATCACTACACTATAAACCCTAAGCACTAAATTATAAACCCTATGCACAAAAATTTAAGCAGCATACTTTAAGGCATAAACCCAAATGAAGAACCTAGAAAATACACCAGAATACGTTCAACTACAAAACTGTACTTTAAATTTCAAAAATTAAGTGCTAGACTCAAAAATATTATCTCTAAAGACCTATAGAAAATTTCTTGAACCTTAAAGTTTAAAGTGAAAATTCAAAAATTCAAAAATGATAAACACAATCCTAAACATATGCATTACTCTTCCCAATTCTCAAAGTGACAGCTACATGTTTGTCATTGTTACCAGAATGGAAGGCCTGGCTGAAATTATCCAGCCAAGGTTGCCATTTGTAATCTGTCTCTTCATCATCACTATCCCTATTACAGCTGTAGAAGGAAGAAATCAAAATTCAGTTTTCTTGTATAAGAGGACCACCATATCTACTCATAATCATAGTGCTCAATCTCAGCTCTGCGACCAAAACACACATAAATGATGATAGAATACTCATTCCCAAGTACCACCAGTGATGATGAATTCTTTTAGAGAGACAAGTTAGATCAGCTTTTATGCATGTAATTGGAAGAACAAGTGAGGAGGATGGGAAGAAAATCAACCAAATCACAAAATTCGTTTTCTGAAAAGATATAATTTTATGAAAGACAACATAAAAGACGAAATTATTAACAAAAGGAAAAGGCAAAAGACTAGCTCCTCATGAAAGATGGGTACAAAAAAGGAAAGAAAGACAAAATCATCTAGAATTGGCTGATCTCACTAAGGCCAACTTTTCACTATGCCTTTCAAAGAGTTCCTTGTACCATCCACATAATGATTTGAAAAAAAAAACCAAAACAAAGTGCGGTACTAGCAAAAAAGAAATGTAGTCTCACAACCCCAAAAATTGTCACAGCCCCTGGCAAAGCTGAATTGCTCATCCGATGAAATCTATATGTTAGATCCTATGGCAAGATCTAACATCGACAATGGTATTACAAGATTCACAAAGTCATAGTTGTGATTCAAAATATATATTTCTGTTGGGAAAGCTGAATTGGCCATTTGATCAGATTCCTGTGTAACATGGCACATCCAAGATCTAACATGCACAGACATGCATAATTTGAACTGTAGATAATGATTTCATATTCTACTTTAGTAAAAGTGGACTTTAATTTGATTAGACACAATGAAACATAGTAAGAAAGATCAAAAATTAGAACCAGCATGACCAGATACACTTTGGATAGAAGATTCACATAGGCTTTGCAAGAAAAAATTGGAAACAAAAGTTTTTAACGGCAAGGGCGAAAATCGAAGAATCAAAATTGTGGGATCCTTGGAAAAACGGAAGAAAGAACAGTCGATTGGAGGTATTTCGAATAATAATTGGCACGAAGAAGGCAGAATGGGAACAAGACTTTGCAATATGTAATCTCAAAAAATGTGAAAAAGGAAATTAGACAATGGGGCTAAAATTTTGATGTTTTTTCCGGTTCCTGATAAATATAGATTGAATGAAAACCTCTAATGTACTAGATTTCTCGGTAACTTATTAAATTCCCCACGATCTGGCACTGCCTTTGACCCTTTCACTGCAATTGTAGCTTAGGCAATAATTACGCAAATCTTGTAAAAAAAACCGTTCACAACAAAAACATTGAGGAATTCCTCCACAGTATATGCCCCAGTAGATAGTCTAACAAGAGAAAAGATACTTACAAAGCATGTCCTATTATTTATCAAATGTCACAGAAAATAGATGACTAAAAATAGATAAGGCTCATTTATCAAATGGCAGCATGTCACATTTTTTATTTGAGCTCAACAAGCCTGTAAAGTCAACTTCAAAAGTCAAGCCTTACAAACCTTAAGGATGTTATCAACTAAAAAAAAAACCAAGGGCAAGATCAGATCTAGCCAAGTAAATAACACATGCACCACATCAATCCCATAAAAAATATCGCATCCAATTTTTACAGTTACACAGCCCAACAACCATTATGTGGCTGGGTAGGAAGGACTAAGACCTGATACAAAACAATCCTCAGGATATGGCCCATATAGAATAGTGAGGTCGTCTCATGCATCTTAAAGCCTAGACAAACCCATACTTACATAATATTCCCCTAGATATTTTCATGAAATGTTAAAAAAATCCACTCTAGACAAAAAGAAATACAAAGCTAATATCTGATAACTCTATGGCAAGGACCCTGAAACACAAACCCAAAATTTCAACCCCAAACTCTAAGTCTTGAGACCAACCATAGACCCTAGAAAAAAAAATATGCTAATCCAAATTATATACCCAAAATCCTGGATCACAAACCATTGAACCTAGACACTGCCAAATCGTAGCAAAAAACCCATTACTCAACAAAAACTAAAACTATAAACGAGAAGGAAATTGAAAGTTAAAACAAGAGAAGGAAAGAGGAGGGGAGAGAAAAAAAACTCGCTGGAAAGAGATAGCACTGATTTGAGACAGAAAACAAAAGATATCAAGTGGAAAGGTAGATTCTAAGCAGCAAGAGAAAGGCTTAGGAAAAGAAAGTGGACAATTGATGAAGACTTGTTTGCTGTTTTTCCTTTTCTTTCTTTCTTTTGTGGTCAGCAATAGACAAGCTTAGGAAAAGAATTCTTCATAATCAAGTGCAAGAGGGACAGGTTTGATCTTTCATGCATCATAGAGGAAATTCTAAGACCAGGGGACAGACCCTGAAAGTGAGGAGGATGGGAAGAAGAATTACCAATCTCAAAGAAAACACCCAAATATCCCAAAATCTTCCACTAGAAAAAATAATATATTTGTCAAAAGTAATGAAAAAGATAATCCTTCATAAAAAGTAAATCCACAACTTTTTAACATTGGGTGCCACATGAAGAAAACCACAACTCTGAACGAAAAAAAATAAAATAACAGTAGCAAATCAAAGGTCAAATTATGCACATAAAACTTGCCAAAATTAACGGCATTTAGGGAGTAAAACCCACACTCTCCGAAATAACCATGACATTCATTCTACATGAGCTTGAGTAAGAAAATGGTGACACAAAGAGAAACATGATTAGGCCATCACAAGAAAAACTAACAAACATTTTGCAGGTGTGGGAAGAAAAGAGGAAAAAAAACAATTAAAGCTCACTTTATTCTAGCACCAACAGACTTTATTTCCAGTTCAAACCATTTATGACTCAGTGTGAACAAACATCCAACGAAAGCCAAAAAAAATGTCCTGCCTGTTGTGAAACAATAGTAAAAACGATTGATTAAAATTCTAATTATTCTCAAGTGAAAAACTACAAAAGAAATAAAGATCTACATCTCTAGAAACCTTGCATGTCGCTAGAAGGAAATGGTACCATCGGTTCAAATTTAAACTTCAAAAAAATTGTAGTAAATGATGTCCTCATGTTTATATATTGAATTCTCACTGTTAATAACAAATACCTCACTCATAAGAAAAATAAATTCAAGGCTACTCACTATAGGTAATCTTGTTACAACACACTATAAAATCAAGTAGAAATTTCTCAAAAAAAAAATGCAGATTAGGTAGAAATCAATGAACTGGATTCTATAATCAATTTAAAACTTTTAATTCGATTTATTATCTTTCATATTGGTTAATGTGACATTTATTATCATTTTAATTTAATTAACATATAAAAATGATGCATTAATATCCCCCCTACTTGAATCATTGCCTAAGCAATACTTATAGGAATTAAAATTCCGGACCAGTAGTGAATCAAAATGTCATGTTTAAAGTTAAAGGTATGATTGATTCTAAATATATCTACTGGGCTCAGATATGCTTCAAATTCCATGGCCAGTATCAAAGTGAATTGTATCTCAATTGTGAAAACACTCCTCAACATTGCATTCAAAATTCCATCTTCATATTAATGCAAAGTCAACACCTATAATCAGCAGATATCACCACAAAGATATATGATAAATTTTATCCAGCACTCAAAAATGTTATCCATTCTATAAACCTCAATCTTTTTCTCATAGTTAGAGTTTGCTTGGCCCTTTTTGAATAATTTGGGAACAGGTAGCTTTTTCCTCACGGTTTTTTTTTATGAGAAGAGAGTGGATAAGCACTTCTCCTATCTAACAATCCAATTTTTGGAGCTTCGCTCTGTCTCCTTTTTTTTTCTCATTATTTTTTCATATATAGACAGGTAGCTTTTTCCTCACGGATTTTTTTCTTTTTTTGACGAGAAGACAGTGTATAAGCACTTCTCCTGTCTAACAATCCGATTTTTGGAGCTTCACTCTGTCCCTTTTCTTTCTCATCATTTTTTTACATATAGACAGGTAGCTTTTTCCTCACGGATTTTTTCTTTTTTTGATGAGAAGACAGTGTATAAGCACCTCTCCTTTCTAACAATCCGATTTTTGGAGCTTCACTCTGTCCCTTTTTTTCTCATTGTTTTTTCATACATAAACAGGCAGCTTTTTCCTCATGGATTTTTTCTTTTTTTGACAAGAAGAGAGTGGATAAACACTTCTCATGTCTAACAATCCGATTTTTGGAGCTTCACTCTGTCCCTTATTTACTTTAATAGCCAAGCTTTTGACCACTCCCTATGAATACTTTGACTGAGGCATTTAGAACTTCAACCACCCTAGAGTGTTCAATAGGATTCTCAATATCTTCCAGGTGATATCTACGGAAATATAGATTCCAAATCTCGCAATTCAATTACATGAAAATTTTAAATGCACTTGAGGAGTATTTTCACAGTTTCTTTATTGCTTCAGCCCAACTAGTTAGCCATAATCATCCTAGCATGATCTGAATGCAAGTAGTATATTAATTTTTCATCTCTCAAATGTACTGTTAATTACGAGCACCATGTTGTACAAGTACAATATATAGAAAAGATGGAAAAACAAAAATTTTAATCAGAATTTTCTTGCAATCTGAAATGACATCTATTGCAATCCTAAATGGCAAAGCCAGTCAAAACAACAATTTTATATTGTTTCAATTTAACTCAGGCGACGACAAGTTAATAAAAGTTACAAGAGAAGACATAGTCCCGAAACATAAAAGAAATAACTATGACAATTTATTGGACGATAGATGCAGGCTTCAGTATAGCTGATGTTTCACATGGCTTTTAATTTACTTTAGATCATACCATGGCTCAATAATAGATTTGTGTTCACGCGCAAAAAACAAGGGTGAGCCCTAAAGTCAAGCATATCCTCTCTTGAAAAGCTCGTGGAAAATATCAACTCAGATTGTATTTACAAACTCAGGTTAAAAAAAAGCATTTCTCTCGTCTTTAGATCAAACTTTTTTGACCAATATTCATCAACAAGTTTCGCTTAAATAAAATGTGTAAAAATATCACAACATTCTAGATCAGGCACATTATCAACCCTCCTCCGCCTGTCGGTTCCGGAGGAAGAGAAGAGGAGGAAGGAAGGAAGGAAGAAAGTTTAGAGTGGGCTACCGAAGAGGGTTTGATCGAAGCCATTGTTCTCGAGGTGCTCGAAGACGAGGACCCGGCTCCCCTTGTCGATGCAGCAGCCGAGGAGCTTCACCAGGGTCTGATGATGGAGACCTCTGCCAGGAACTGCATCTTCCCCTGAAGCGACGTCGGGGAGAGCTATCAGGCCACTGAAATCGGCTTCCTCTCTCTCCTCCCTCTTCTTCTTCGGATCAGGCAACGGCTCTCTGTGGATCGGGCGTGGGAAAGGGAAACAACGGAGGGATCCGAATCGGACCTAAATGGGGATGACATGAAAAGTCTTTTTCAAAATCCCTATAAAAAGTAGTGAATGGAAACTCTATATTAGGAAACAGTGAATGGGAAAAGCCCTATAATAGGAATGGAAAAACAACTCGTGATGGGCGTGGAGGGGAGGGAAGGATCTGTTCACGTCTCATTTCCTTACTTGTTCGTTCCTTGTAATTCATTCACTTCGACGGCTGGTTCTGAACGCCGCGTAACATCAGTCTTCCAGTTCTTTTCTTACTGCACGTAGTACAACAGCTCAACGGTATCTTATTTTATAACCCGCTTCCCTTTTCATTCAGTAGATAAAATTTGGATATCTATTATCGGGCGGAGCTCAGTTGGACCGCTGCAGGGGGGAGTAAACCGGAGCCCCTCTCTCTCTCTCCCTCTCTCTCTCTCTCTCTCTCTCTCTCAGTCTGTCACCCCTCTCTCTCTCTCCCTCTCTCTCTCTCTCTCTCTCTCTCAGTCTGTCACCCCTCTCTCTCTCTCCCTCTCGCTCTCTCTCTCTCTCTGTGTCTGTCACCCCTCTCTCTCTCTCCCTCTCGCTCTCTCTCTCTCTCAGTGTCTGTCACCCCTCTCTCTCTCTCCCTCTCGCTCTCTCTCTCTCTCAGTGTCTGTCACCCCTCTCTCTCTCTCTCTCTCTCTATCTATCTCGTTTTGCGCCTGTAAGTTTGTCTTCCGGCGCAAAACGAGATAGAGAGAGAGAGAGAGAGAGAGAGAGAGGATGAAGAACGGATTCATTTGTAGTCAAATATTATCTTAGATTTCAAGAGCTTACAAAATTTTATATCATCAATACTTTATTTTCTTGATATAGACAATTCTTTCTTAAGTCTTAATTTTCTACATATTTAGTATACATTTAAATTTAATTATATATTGAATATTTTCCTTATTAGAGTGTTAATTATATGATATTTTGATGATGGCAAACACACTTAACACCAATGAAAACATCAAATTATACATAGACCATGATATAAATTATTTGAGATTGAACCTAAAAATGTTCAAATATAATCTAAAATAATTTATTTGATACAAGATGGGAATTTACCAAGTATAGTTGCAACCCAACATGAGAGAGTTTGGATATTTTTTAATTTTTACAGTCATTTTCTTGGGGTATTGAGAGACCAGCTTAAGATATAGAGTTACAAAACATGTTAATGAATCCAATATGCTCAAAATGTAGATAACTCCCATGTTTACATCAAATAAGTGGTTGGATTGGACGGCTCATTTATGTGATAACTTAGACTGCTCTAATTATTTACATCATTTACAATTGTGTACTACACTAACTAATGCTATTATGGCCTAAACTACATACTACTTCTGTACTCTAGTTTGGGAACACCCAAAGTTATTTTATTGGTTGGACCCACAAGGCCAATGAAAAATTGACAGCTCATTTCTGTGATAATAACATGAGAAACTATCTAGTGGGCTGAAGTAAAAAGGTCAGTAGTACAGTGATTGACTTGGAAATAATATACATACTAGGTCCATATCTAGATGTGATTTCTATGAAAACTCTCAGAAACCCATAGAGTAAGACGCTTTTGGGGATTGTGGACATAGGCTGTAGACCAAATCACCCAAAAACTTTCCATCAGTTTGTTTTAACCATAATCTAAATCTATATTTTCTGCACTGTTAGTGAACTGGAAAAGTTTAAGCAAATCAACTTGATCAGGCTGAAAATTTTACTCCTTTATTCAGTGGCCTAAGCTTATTGTTTTACTTTGTATCATTATTTCCCTTGCATCTTGAACACAATAGTTGCAATACAATCCACTAATCACAGTCTATTGAATCAGAAAGTTGAATCCCATCTATGAATATTGAACTGAATTGGAAAGACAAATTGAAAAAAATTATTTCAGGACTATTTGGCTCCCCCCTCTAGATTCTATCAGATATCCCAAGGTCCTCCAAAGGGGACTTTGTGTTTTCAACTTTTAAGGGCCAAGAGAGGAAACCATAAAGTGTGGTTCTTTATGGTTTCCTCCATAAAGAACCACACTTCAGAGTGCATAAATGAACTTCACATTGGTTCTCAAAACATAAACACAACTAATTTAGACCTCACCATGTTAGAAGAAATGAGCGATTAAGTAAGAAATGAACCCCACATAATGGACAGCAGAGGAATATCTGATGGGGAGTTGAAGCAAGGTTTTCCAAAATAATGCACCATAAGATGCACTGTTTAGTACATTAACGGAAGAAGAGATCAAGATTATTAATGGGCAGCAGAGTATACATACACCACATCCTTGGCTATTTATATGCACAATACAAGAAGGGAGAGCATGACATGTCACGTGAATTACAACAATTTTTCTGACTTTGACTGGGCGTTCGGATCTACCTTCTTACCATGGCCAAAATAACATCAACACTCTCAATGAAGGGTCCACTCAATGGAGAAAGACGAAATGGAAGGTCCCACAACAGACCCACCACAGCTAGAACTCCTTGGCCTTTCTTCGTAGTTCATTAAGTTCACTCTCAACCTCTGCATCCCGAAATGGAAAACCAGAGCTCGAGCTGCCACTACTAACCGTGGTTCTACCAGCTGGAAGCTCCCCCTTCTGTTAAAAGTCAAAGTTGAGCAACAGAGGTGGAAATGATTCCTAAAACACTTGCATAATAGGAAATATCATCAGGAGCAATGAAGTACCAGAGAGCTGCCTGAGAGCTCCTTCCTCAAACTTGCAAGATCATCATCAACAGAGGAGCTCTCCAACAGGGCAAACTGCAAGGAGAAAATGACAAGGCACAGCATGAGCATTTAAGAATTTCAACATGGAAATATTACTGACACGAGCTTACCTTCCCTTCAAGATCATCGGTAGTAAGCTGATTTAGAGCCTCAGCCTGGGATTCCATAGCCATGACTGTTCAGAGAGAATAAGATACTGTAGTTGAGGACCATGCGCCGAATATAAAATTTCTTTGACGTTCGCATGCCACAGAAAGAGGATATAGAATATACAAGGTCTCAAGAACTTGGCATACAGATTCAAATAAAGAAATTAGAATTTCAAACTTTCATCTTGAAGAGCAATGAATAGGCTGATACTCTTAAATCTGACTTGGGTTCTAAGTTTATTGATTGATTCAGATCCCGAGTGAAATCAAAGGCTTCAATTTCGTTTTCTCATTGCACCTACACGTATGCTGTAAGCTGGTGTAAAATGACAATAGGTACCAAGCTTATTCAAAAAGAGCAGGGAAATAACAAGAGCAACCTTAATTCCAGGAAGAACTATTTCAGAAAGCATATTAGGTTTACCACTAAACATAAACTGTTCATTCAACGTCATGACTAACCCCTGGCATAGGACACAATGGATTGGAAGCGGATATTGTCTAAATAAGCCTGAAGTATATACTTAAATTATAAATTCTGTAGGAATATCTTGCTTTGAAACCAAACATTAAAAAACTTTAGTGCACCAACTACAAGCTTATACAGCATACTTGCATTCATTTTAGAAATGAGAAGACAGAACAAGCTTTTAAATAGATAACATCCAATAGTTGCAGACTTCCAGTATTCAACGAATTTCTACCAAACAGAGTTTAAAAAAAAAATACAAGAGACACTAAGGAACATACGAAGGAAAAATCAGCAGCATACTTGTAGACTCTAGCACGGAATCATCCTCAACAACTAGATTCATCAATGGCATTAACCAATCAATGAAACATCTTCCTTTAAATAATTTATTTTCTGACCATTACTTCTCCAAGTATCTGGAAGAAAAGACCACCCAAGGAGCATTTGATCAGAGGACTAGATCGTCTCAATGCTCAAGGCCATATAACTATTACTGCCAACTCTCATGGAATTTTTCTAAAGAAATTGGAAGTAGTAAGTCACCATTTATCGAAATTCATTTTAAAAAGAAGAAATTTTCATGTATGGTCTATTGGATCTAGTTTTTCGAGACATAACACAGAAAAGGATATATATTAAAATCACAGGGATAAATTGATCTTCATCCCAAAGCTGATGTTTTCAAAAGAACGAAGAAATTTCCTCATGCCTGCTCATTTTTTCTGAATAGCCAATAAAACAAACAATTCACTCACAAGAGTTACAATGAGCACAAAAGAGAGTTTATTCAGAAAACCTACCTTTTTCCTCCATCTTCTCAAAAGCTGAAAGTGCACTACTTGTATTGACATTTCCCAACATCTCGTTAACTTTGGTTGCCGTCCTAAAACAATTGTCAACCAATGATTCAACTACTTTCAATAGCAGATAATCAAAACTACAGTTAGAAGATGGATCAAAAGGAAGAGTACTTTGCAGACTGTGCCCGAGCTTTGAGTGTATCCTTCTTTGACCTAGCTTCTTGTATTTTGCTCTCTAAAAGCTACAAAAAGAAAAATGTGGGACGTAGTAAATACAACATGATGGTTTTTCCACTTACAACCATGTCAGATCATATTCATAATGGAAAGCCACACTAGGCAAAAAATTAGAAAATGAAAACAAAAATCCTAAGTAAACAGATTATCATAGACGAACAAATAAATGTTTGACCTCAAAAACCATGTCATGCGTTTCCATAATCTATATAGGTGATGGAGAGGTTTGTTTTCTAGAGAAGCTTTCTGGTTTCAATGTTTCAAATCAAAGCAAATTAACTACAGAGTTTATTGATGGGGAGGAAGATGAAGAAAACAGAAACGTGAGAGATATAAACCAGGGATCCAAAAAAAGTTAAAAATAAAGAAGGGCTAGAGCAGGAGAAAAGGGCAACAAGAAAGCACATATTTATGTACAAATATAGCGCTGCATTGATCGTATTCACTAACAGAGGATGACAACCACGGTTTTTTTCCTTGACATAGGATGCCAGAGTGGCATTTCAAAGTTGGTATTGAATGGTCAGATCCAAGATTGGCGAGATCTAATACATTTGAAAATGCAATTCAGCAAACATATTAAAAAAGGAAAAAGGACCATCCGACTAGTCTAGGGATTGATGGTCAGAAAGAAAGCACCTGACAGTGATGTAGTCTTTGCTTTCCTTCTTTGTGGTCTTTTCTCAAGAGAGCACCAACGATGCCTCGAATACCATTATCAATTTTACAACACGTTTATCATACAAGCATGAGGCAGTGTTTACTCGTTGTCAGGGAATGTTGTCTCCAATAGAAGATACAATCATCAAAATTATGAGACATTGATTAACCTCTTGGAGAAATTTAATCAAGTAAATATGATATCCACAAGGAGAGAGAAGGGATTTTACTATTGATGATGTCGAAAAGGCCAGACACAAATCATTCAATACGTGAACCCAAAATCACAGTTGATAAAACAGCAACAAAGGCTCACCCGAGTATTGGAGACTAGATTTTCGACCACACCCTTTTGCTGATCAAGCTGAGCTTTCAAGGAACTCGCATTATCCTGAAGAAAGTAAGCAAGGACAACTAAATATTCAAAGACAAAAGCATATTACCAAAACCATCACTTCAAGATATGCTTTTAATCAGGCACCCATGTGCCACTTACATCTAACTACGCAGCTAGGCAGGACAGCACCATTTCGATTTGACTTTGTTATTTGTCAGCAGAAATAGGAATACTAATTGCCGCCACTAAGTTGTTGAATTTCTTGTAGGCCTACTAATAGGCAAAAGATACTTTACCTGAATGCTTTTAATAATGGTTCTAGATTTTTGACAGATGGTCATACATCATAGTTATTCATGACCAGCTGTCTTCTGACATCTACTCGTGCAACAAATATACGGGATGGCATAATTATGGAGAATTTTCATAACATGTAAAATAGCATCTCTTTCCCCAGTTTAACAATTCCATTCCCTCCCTGTCTCAAGGATCCCCTTCATTGAGCTAAAGTCAGTGCAAAAAATGTACTTAACTATAGACAACAAGACGCAGGGATAAGTTGCTACAAGTGATACAGATTCGCAAATCAAAGACCTTGAAACTTTATGAGACAGGATTAAGATTCCGTTGATCAGGCTGGCTGATGATGGCAAGTTTAGAGCTGATTCATAAACCGAGGTAAAAAAATTTAATCATCTCAAGTAACACTTTGGGTTTGAACATTTTGAATCCTTGATTACCCATGGAATTCTATAATTCCATGATACAAGTAGATAAGCACAAGTCTTTGACCGAGATGAACACATTTCTGTACTTCATCCAATATTGTTTGGAACAAATGTAAACCACCAGTTTAGAACCTGTAGTTACACACAGTATCACTATCTATGTCATAGAGACAGTGCAGGATACAATAGTCGTTTCATGGTTTTACTGAATCTCGAGATATCGTCAGGTAGAACTGTCTAACCTTCGGCTCTTAAGCAATAAGACCATATATCTTCCACATTTAAGACCCAGAGGGAAAACATATATGTCATACTTCAAAGTTTCTAGCTAAGGAAGATTGATTCTCACTGCATACCGTAGAGTTGCAGAGTAAAAGAATTTTTAAATATTAATAAATGCCTCTCAATTAAAAAATGAGTTTTCTCTTTGTGAGATTTCTGGTTTTAAGAGTTCACATCTTCTCAGCTTTTACTCCCTCTCTCTGCCCTTTTTTTCCCTCTTAGGACAGACCAAAATGGTTGAAACAGAAAAACTCAAGCCACATCATTGGATAATGAACTTTTTAATCTTCAAAGGAATAAATCATGTTGGTATTGCAGTAACAGAGGCCACTGAACACAGTGCATAAAGAAAAAGACAGTACTTGTGGCTTAGAAGGAATCACGAGGAAAATATGTTTTCCTTAAAGTACCAGTTACGAAAAAGAGTTACATGTCAAATATAAAAAAAGCATACTTACAGCATAAGATTTACGTCTCTTGAGTGCTTCACGGGCAAGATCCTCATCACCTTTAGAAAGAGCCAGTTGTGCTCTACGATACCTGTTGACAGGAGCGAAGTCTTACAGAGTAAATTCATACAAAAAACAAAACTATTAGTAATACAAAAGTATCGTGAAAATTATCTACCAATCTTCAGATGATTGTTGTGCAGCTTTATATTTGTTTTCCAACCGCTTCTGTGACGCCAAAACCTTGGAAGAAGAAAGAAGCAATATTAGAATTTTGCTAAAAGTATGAAAATATAAAGTATAGTAATGTTTCTTGTATAAAGTATTCAAGAAAAAGATTAGTAATGGTTTAAGTTTTTTATTTTAGCACCCAGTTAGAAAAAAAAAAGAGACAATGTGAAGACTTCACTCCAACAGTCACATGTGACTAATTTATGCATCACTCATAGGCCAATCACTTTACAGTGACCAAAGACGGAGGTCGAGTGCCAATAAAATTGCAACTACAACTCTCCGTGCTATCTATGGCTTGGACGTGTTTGACCATCCTCATACACTCTGAGCTATGCAAAGCGAACCAAATTTATAGAAGGTCAACCACAAAAAAATTTTATTTTTGGTTTATAATAGGCACAAGTTTTATGAAAAAGGAAGATACCTAGAGACATGGACACATGGATCTCATGTAGATGGTACATTTGGAGACTACATGCTTATAGATGCTTCAAACCTAGGTCCTGCACATCTGTTCTGATTGATATGGATACGGGAACTTAAGTAGACCACGCTTAAACTTTGACAGGGAATAGCTCCATTTTACTGTGGTCTAAATGTAGCATGTTCACCAGTGAATGTTTACGAGGATGAAGTACTTCCAAAAACTAATACAAACTCTCAGAGAAGTGACAGAAGAGCTGTCATATGCAACCGGATAAGACATCTAAGCGTCAATCCATCTATTTGGTAAACTGAAAATGAAAGATACCTGTGCTGTTGCCTGACGCATCTTTGTCAAGTCATCATTCATTTCGAGCACTGCTTGCTCCAGTATCTTTTCCGGGTCTTCAACTGAACTTAAGATCGCATTTGCATATGACTAGACATGAGTGAAACGGAAAGTTATACCAATAACTGATAATACATTTCAAAAATTACATCAAGCAATAGCACAACACACATAATGAATCATTTTCCAGAGATCACTCACCCTAACTACTCTAGCAAGCCTATCAAACAAGTTCATTTGGGCTCCAAGTGCCCCTCCACCACGGTCAGCATACCTCAACCTGTTGCGATTGGATATTTGAATCCCAGTGGCCTTTAGAGACCCAACTATGAGAGAAGTGCGTCACAGAAATATAGTAAGCGGCAAATAAATGTTATCCACCAAAAAAATACGAGAAATTGAGCCATAAACAGAGTGATGACATGCATGAGTAATAGGGCATTGCAACCCACAGTACATCTGTAGAAAAAAGAGCAGTTAGATCATTAAGAAGAGATTTAAAAGATTCTGCCCCAGTTTTTTTTTCTTGAAAGCAAAAAATAATGACCCTCCTCTAATCAACTATATATGTCCCATGATAGCGATGAACAAAAAAAACGGCATCATTTCCCAAAGGTCGCGCCTGTCCATATTGCACAAAAGCTTGTACAATTAGCGTGGAATTAAATAAAGGAAGAGTCGCTCGACCAGGACAGACGGAGGAAACACGCACCGTGGCTATTCTGACACAAGACCAGACAGAATGGAATTCCGAACGCACGCAGGTACAGGAAACGAGAAAAAAAACTAGTAACGACGACGACGACGACGATGATGATAACGGTCAATAATAATAATGATCGGCGAGCCCAAACCATGGGGAAAGACATGAAACGCTCACCCCCACCGTTGAAGAAAGACGTTTTGAGGGAAGCGCTGCCGGCGAGAAGCCTCCGCGGCCGAGGCCGGAGCGGCAGAGGAACCGCCGCCGGTGGCGTCAAAGTGGAGCAACTAGTGGCGGCCTTCATCGCCATATCTGGGGGGCCTCTCGAGCCCAAGCCACGGCAGGAAGGGCTACTCTGTGCGGACGCCGGCGGCGGTTCCAGGCGACCGAGGAGAGTTAGAAGAGGATTAAAGAGCAAGGACCACCACCTTCTCCCGGAGAGGGTCGGGTAGGCTTCGAGCGGTCCTCTCTGTCTCTCTCGCGGTGTCTGTGTATGCGATCAGATGGATCCGAACCTTTCGGGCCCAATGGATCCATAAATAAAAATAACAATAAAAATAAAGATATAAATATAAATATAAATACGTTTCGGTGTCTAGGAAAATCCAGCTGTTTTGGCAGGAATCGATTTCTGTGGCGGGCATCGGCCAGCGGGGAGTGGCCACGCTGGAAGCTCAGAGATCGTGGATCCACGTGGGAGTAGCCCATTGGTGGATTTAGGCGGTTACTGGATAGTAGGAGGTTGTTACCGGGAATAGAGTGTTGGTCGAAAGAGGTTCAGAGCTGGGGGAGGACTAGCAGAAGAAGCTCCTGGAGCGACGACGAGGCTACCACCGCCAACATCCGCCATGGCTGAGCTCGCTAGGCCTACCGCTGCCGCGACGGAGCTCCCCCATCGGCGCCTGGATTCTCGTCGACGGTCTTCCTCTCGCGCGTTTCTCCCTTTGAGATCGGTGCGCGGAGGGAGGAGCAACGTTGGAAGGGCTGAACTGGAACTCACGGCGGAGGAAGGGGAGCTGGAGCGGCCCCGGTGGTCCGGGGAGACCCCGCTCTCCCGTTTCGTGAGGGCGCTCATCTCCTTCAAGCCGCTCTATTCCCTCATGAAGATGGCGGCCAGGAGGGTTCTGATCAAGTGAGTTTCTCTCTCCCTCGGCGCCTCGTCTCCCGTGGCTTCTTCGAATTTAGTTTGTTCGTTCTGTCTGAACAGCACGGCGGAGAAGTCCAATGTTCCATGGAGGGCCATGGCCCAGGAGATCCTGGAATCGGATGTTTACGAGGAGATGGAGAAGATCCAGGACCCCTCCATCGTGTACCCTGACTGTGAGTTGTCTTGGATTCCTTTAACTTTCGCAGTGTACTGTTCCTTGGAAAATCAATTAATAAGTCGAGAAATTACTTGCAGTCGATTAATTCTTTTTAGTCGGCGGGGAAATTGGTTGCCTTGCCACTAATGTATCCTGTCTTCTTCATGAACAGACTATTTGAAGCCATTCCATACATATGATGAAGGCAATCTTTCTTGGCTGGTAAAATTCCTCTCCCGATTAAAATTTCCGAGGGCTGTTTGCTTGCTTGTGATTCCCTCTCAATGAAGCGCTTTCATTGTTCTTCTTCCAATTACTCTCATATGTTCTTAAGCCGAAGCCTCGGTTGGTTTGCTCCTCCTGGCCTTTCTGGTTTCTCATCCCCTGATGTATGGAACATTTCTCACTGCAAAAACCATTCTCAAATGCAAATAAATCTAACAGACAAATGGCATTCTTTATCTTGGGTTGCATTTTATTGTAAAAAAAAAATGTCCTACATTTTGATACCACCTTGACAAACTTTTCGCCCTAGTTTATTCACCTGCTTCTGAAATTCAGACTTGGCAAGCATTTGCATTTGAAATGTGGGCACATTTTGCATCCCATTTTCCATTTTTTTCCGTGATTTAATTTTCAGTGCCAATTTTCTACCACGTGAACAATACGGATTGAAGATACCCACATTTCACACTTCACAATGATGCTATGGCTATGACTTTTTCTTTCTTTATTCCTCCTTGGTATCATAAAGAGAAAATTTTACCGGGGTCCAATCAATGGGGTGATAAATTTGGGTGCTTATGACGTGATGCTTTGATGGCAGGCTGCTGCGGAGGCAGAAGCAGCAACGCTAGCAGTCGCACAGAGAGCAGTCCCAAATGCCTCAGTTGAGGAGGCAAACGAAGTCGTGCGTGGAAAATGGCTGGATGCAATTGAGCAGCACCACCAAAGGCATTCGGGAAATCTCATCATCAGTGATATTCTGGACATCGGGTGCTCCGTAGGGTTCAGCACACGTTGCCTAGCCAGCAGGTTTCCTTCAGCGAGACTGACCGTAAGCTGGGAACATCTAGTCCTCGTTCATGATTTTAAAAGATCATGAATACGCTCGCCTTGATCGTACCATTTTATGATTATGAATTTCCTCCTCCCATACGAGTTTCTCGGATCATAATTTCTCAGAATAATCCATATTAGCAGAGAATACCATATTAGTAGGTCTGATCTGATCATGAGCAAAATTCCATCCTAATTAAGTGCCATTATTTATGCACAGTGAAGAGTTCATTTCTATTGGTATCATACATTTTTATCGTTCCTTGATTTTTTTTTTTAAATTTCCAATATCTAACTGCAGGGTCTAGATCTGTCGCCGTACTTCCTTTCCGTTGCGCAATTCAAAGAGAAGCAGAGAGCATCTAGGAATAACCCAATCACCTGGATCCATGCCAACGGTGAAGCAACTGGCTTGCCGTCCGATTCATTTGACCTGATTTCTGCTGCCTTCTTGGTACGGTTCCCTCTCCCAGGAAGCTCATGGCTTGATTATCTGCTCCATATAGTTCATCTTTGATTTTTTTTTTCCTTATTCTGTCAAACGAAACCCATTTTAAATAGCTCTCAGCTGGGATTCCTCTCAAATTTCAGTTCCATGAGTGCCCTGCTCGGGCGACGGCCGCCATAGTCAAGGAGGCTTTCCGTCTTCTCCGGCCCGGAGGAACACTGGCCATCATAGACAACTCAGTGAGCCCCCCACCGCCATCAAAATTTTCCCCATTTTTCCCCCCCTCTAAGCTCTCCTCTGACCCATCCATTCCCCTTTCTTTCCGTCTTCCCTCGTCTGCAGCCGAAATCGAAGGTCATCCAGGTGAGGCCTCTCTCTCTCTCTCTCTCTCTCCCCTCGGTCGTCGGTCGGCGAGCGCATCATTGAACTGGGTAGACGGAAACCTTCTGACGTGGCCGCCGGGGGATCTTTCAGGAGCTGTCTCCGGTGCTGTTCACGCTGATAAAGTCAACGGAGCCGTTCGTGGATGAGTACTACCTGCTGGATCTGGAAGGGTTGATAAGGGACGCCGGGTTTGTGAACGTCACCACGGTGATGACTGACCCCCGTCACAGAACGGTCACCGCGACGGTGCCATTCTAGGCAGCGGCTGACTCTCCCAGGGTTTCCAGCGATGATCTCCTCGCCGCGGTTTGATAACCGGCCAGAATTAGAATCGGCCGGTCATCCAAGCGAGAGAACTATGTTGCTTGGTTCAACATATCCGACGAAATTGGTCGAAGTTGACCCACTTGACTAAACAGCCAAACTATTAGCCTAAGGTTGACCCACGATTAAGGCGAGGTTGACCTGGATAATCCCAATCCCGATGAATGAGACAAATTTGGCATTCACAGTTTTCCACAAGTGGAAGTGCGGTGAAATCAGTTTCAGGTGTTACGAATATAAGGAAGCTACGGCGGGGTGGGTCAATGGGGGTTACGAAAGGGATATCGTAGAAGTTTGATTAGTTGATAAATAAATAAATTTAGTGATGGTCAACGAGGAGCCCAATTCAGAAAACAAGCTGCCATAGTTAATGGAGCTTCTACAACGGGGTAAATGGGTGTACACCTTAAACCTTTTCTTCCTTTTTTTTTTTTTCGTTTTCTACGTTTGACCTTCCGGGATGGTCTTCAAGCACCGGCTGTTTAGTATTTTATGGTGACTTCTAATGAAATTTGTATGCATTTTATGGAAATTGGTCTCTGCGTGATGTTCCTGATTCATGCTCTAGTCCGCCGTTTGGAGGGGGAGAGAGAGAGAGAGAGAGAGAGAGAGAGAGAGAGAGAGAGAGAGAGAGAGAGAGAGGGTGGCGTTGGGTTTTAGTGGGAAGAAACGGCGACGGGAAAGCGGGCGAGGGATCGTGACCGGCGCACGCAAGGAAGACGAAGTCGGGAGGAGAAGAGGAAGCGATGTTTCCGAAGCAAGAGACGGCGCGTTGTCCACATCATTCCAAGCTTGCTTGCCGGTTTCCTCTCCCCGCGGCCGCCGCGAGCGCCACCTCCCCGGGCGCTCGGCCGTATATGAGCCGCTGCTCTAGCGCGAAGAGGAGGGCAGCGCCGCCGCCGCTGGCCCTCTCGCTGGCCGTTTCCCTTTAGCGCGAGGATGGGCGTCGCCATGAGCCTGGTGGGCAAGATGGGTAAGCTTCTCTGCCCCCTCCCGCCCCCCCCGAATCTGCTGGTGTGGCGGCAGCTCCTTCGTCAACGGTCGCCAACCCTCGTCCTTCTCTCCTTACTGGTCTATGCATGCATGCATCCGACGAAGAACTCTTTCACCTTTGAATGATAAACCAGGATGATCCGTCGTCGACCCTGATCGCCGATGCGATTCTCCTTTAGAACCCAGAAGTCAGCGCCCGTCGACCCTGATCGGCATCAACAGAAGGGAGTGTGGTGTGATTGTTGAGATATTTTGCCTGCTCTTAAGAATGGAGCGAATATTAGCCTTGTTTGAGCGGAGGCCTTGGTCTCTCGGACCCCTCAGCGTCCACGGTTGTTCATGAAAAGTCAACCCCACTGATTTCGATGGGTCTCAACGGTATGGGTCTGACTTTGTTGGCTTCTTCCCAGGGATGCCTGTGACCCTCTCGGCGTTGACGGACAGGATTTTCGATCAGTTCTTCAGCAAGGATATCAAAACTTTTGAGGACTTCCACACCCATTACCTTGAGGTTTGCAAGTAAGGCTTTTTTTTTCCCCCTTCTTTCTCAACCAGTAAAACATTCACGTCTCCACCCCCGCGAGTAGAAAACCGATCCCCCGCCCGACTTTCTCGCAGCAAGCTGAATTCAACCATGATCGGGCAACACTACGTGGCGCCGGAAATGGCGAAGATCAAGGTCAACGCGAAAAATTCAACCCTTCTGCACTCTTTTATTTTTTGGTTCCCTCTCCTGGTTCTTCATTTGGAAAAGAAAAACAATAAAAAAAACCTCCGAGGAATGGCAACATGCAGGACTGCTACGAAAATTGGTCCAGGGAGGCGGACACCCAGAAGAAGAAGGACCTGATCGTCAACCTCCTGACGGACCACGTCAAGCTCACCCAGACCGACCCTTCGGTGATGATGACCGCCTTGGTGGTGCCGCCCGCCGCCATGATCCTCAAGAGGGCCGGAGAGAACGTCCCCCAGGTTAAGAGATTCCGCCTCAACCTCGTCCCCGACTATCTCTTCGTTCCCGCCGTCACCTTCTTGGCCCTCTTCGGAGCCAAGGCGCTGAAGCAGACATAGCCGCGCACAGAGCGAGAGAGAGAGGGGCGTCTCCCCGCCATGGTGACACTGACCATTCTCAAAGCCTCAATAAATGCAGAGCTCGGCATCTGGGCATTCGGAGTTGGGGTGACCCGAGTTGTAGAAAGGTCCTCTTATTATCAGTAAATAACTCTTTGGGAACAATTGATTAACAAATTATCGGCATACTTTTTTCCACGTGTCGGGCGGACAAAGGGCCATCGCGGCATCGATCGAACATTTGAACCGGCCGGCTTCAAGGAGGCCTGGGAGGTCTCCGCTTTATCCTCTCTCTTATCGCCTTCGCCCAGGGCCTGCTGGGGGCATCGATCTCCAGGCCTCCGTCCGCCATGGCCGCCACGGCAGCGTCCCCCTCGCTGTCGCCTTCGCCTTCCTGCCCTCCCGAAGCCCTGACGTTCTTGGCGGCCTCCAGAACCCGGAGTATGCACGCCTCAGTTCCCACCTGCTTGCGCCCTCCTCAGTCGAGGTTGCCGCTCGGGCAGCTTCGACAGCACCACGTCTCCTTCTTGCGGTCTGGGTGTCACGAGGAACCATTAATTGGCGGCCGTGGCGCCGCTGCGGTCCAGTCTCTGGTCGGACGGAACGGCTCTAGCTGCTGCGCTCCTGTCAGGTGCTCGATCTCCCAGGTCCATAACTACGGTACAGTTGACTACGAACAGCGGGCTCGGCTGAAGTGGAGCTCCCTCTATCGGAGGATCGCCATGATGGAAGATCCCGGGGTCGGTGCTGGTGTGGAGCTGGAGAGGTGGGAGTCAGAGGAAAAGAGGCTGTCCAAGTGGGAGCTATGCCGCGTCGTGAAGGAGCTGCGGAAGTTCCGCCGGTACAAGCTGGCACTCGATGTCAGTGCAGGTTCCTTCTCGCTTTATTTGTACTGCATAATTTCAACTCGGATGACATTGTCATTCCATACTACGGCCTGAGATTCCATTTATTTGGAAAAAGTATCTCAGAATTGCTCAAGTAGAATTCTTTACCTCCTTCCAGAATCTGCTTCATTTTATCGCAGGCGTAATCATGGGATGATCATGTTGCAAACCAAAGTCGAAATTTTGAGTATTTTTTAATTTTAATTTTTATTTTATGATTACCTTTTGTTGTTGCTATTTACATTGAACTCATGCATGTAGTAGAAGGGATGATTTCCTAGCATAAACCCACTCCACCACAAAAATTGAAAAGAATTTTTCAATCAGAATTTTTGATAGAAAAATTTCTTTCCTGATATGAGTCCTCTCAGCATAGAATGGAATTTCCTTGCTCTGTACACGGGTAGCGTGAAAAAAATGGCCGTTTTCATATCGATGTAGAGGATGTGGTAGAACAAAAATTATGAAGAATATAGATGCTTAAGGCAGACCAAACCGCAATCGTGACAGGTAGAATGTATTTCCACAGTTATGGGCCTTATGGCAGCAGTTTATTTGATGTACAAATTCAAATGTGGAACTTGTTCCATCACACAAGCCTGAAAATGTGTATTTGTTACCCAATAATAATTTGGCTAGCTGTGTGACACACCCATACATGCACAGCATTATTCGTTCTTTGCATATGTGCTGTCTAGGACTTGGTTTTTTTTCACTCCTCTAATTTATGTAGGCAGTAATTTATGTTCAATTGAATTAAGGATATCGGACAGAACCTTGAGGCTTTCCCTTTTTATTACGAATTTCCCTTTCAGTTTATTGTCCTACTTTTGAGACATAAATTTTTATTTTCCTTGGAAGTTTCAATTTAGCTCATTAACTTTTATTAAACTGCAACCTTGTTATTGCTTCAGCCCTCTTTCAGTTGATCGACCCTCCCTTAGTGACCAATATATAATTTTAGTTATGTTTCCGCATTGGCCAGTTTCTTCCCTTATTTTGAGAACGTTGAAGACCATTGTTAATTATAGTTCATCATTGTGATGAAATAAAAATTGGTTATTTCTCTTTGAGTATACTTGTTGACCAGCTTCAAATTCTTCAGTATTCCTTCTTCTTTTTCACTTTCTTGACCAACATTTCAGTTTGTTCCTCTTCTATGGCCATTTGTTAAAACCATTATGTGATAAGATGTAACTCATTGTGCCATCTTGTTCATATTGTCTATCCACTTGCTCTACCTTCATCAAGGAGAGTGACACCCGTATACTTTAATTTTCTCCCTTGTTTTGCCTTTTCCATCTTTGAGGAAGTCTCCAAGCACAATCTGTCCGGTTTCGTGGCAAGGAGAGCCATCAGCTGCCTCCTGGGCAGGTTGCCAGGAATGTGTTCCTATTCATGAAAGCATCATATCTGGGGAGCAAGGCTTTTTAATAGCTTTCTGATCGACCATTAAAGACTAGAGATATTACTCTTGGGAAATTTAGTAATGTTTTGGTAGGTTTATCTATGCCTTCAAAGTACAGTGACGGAATCTCATACATAATACTAACATTTGCGGTATCCTTATGCCATATCATTCTGAGTAAACCATGGATCTGTGAATGGCAAGATATCATTGATCGCAAAAACAAAGGTGCTTTTGAAGATCCACACCTTGCATAATGCACTAACTGCCTGGTTTTCTGCGAGATAGCAACATAAATCACTGAAGTTTTTGACATTTCTTTCTTCTAAATGAAAGCTTTTCACATGATTAGGCTTCTATCACAGTCTTTTTTGATTATGAGACTGATCCAAAGCTTTTGAAGTGTCTTTGTGCTCATCTGCCAACAAAATCAACGTTTCTGTTGTGGGAATAAGAATTGTTCATTTAGTCAATTTTCTGCCGCATGTATGCAGTTACTGGTTAGTCTGATTCAAAGTTTTGAACTTATTTTTTTAATGTTTTAAAAATGAATGCTTTTGAATTAACTGGCTGTAAGTCAAAATAAAAGTCTTGGATCCTATAAAGATATGAAAATGGCTGTCTTCAAGTCCTTGGCTACGATGATTTGGTTCGCGCAGACTAGTGCTTTAATTCATCATTTGT
The DNA here is from genome assembly GCA_024713555.1 of Spirodela polyrhiza. Lineage (NCBI taxonomy): Eukaryota > Viridiplantae > Streptophyta > Magnoliopsida > Alismatales > Araceae > Spirodela > Spirodela polyrhiza. Next base: position 2,855,772 of record CM046547.1, read on the forward strand.
GATGATGCATCTGTAATCCTTTGATTAATAGGCAGAGGATCTACCCCTTTTACTTTTAAAAAATTTGTAGATCATGGAGGGTAGAAAATCTTTTGTTTTAGCAATATTAATCTTACTTCACGTCGACTATCTGTGAATGAATAGGATTGAGGGCTTGTAGGCTGTAGTCTTTTGTTTGCTTTTCATATATTGGATGTCACTTAAGGTGTTCTTCAGGTTGCTTGGATCCCAGAAAGAACTGATGATTAATGCGTGATAGGTGGGGAATGTGAGCATATCAGTGGATAGACTGCAGAATTAGAGCGCAAGGGACATATTTGGACTATGCTTCCACATTTTCTGTGAGAAAGATGAATGGGAGCAGAATAAATAAGATAAATATCCATGGCGTTGTTTCTTATGGCTTACCTACTGGCAAAAATGTTTTGAGATGTAGTGATGTGATGATGAATGGATGGATAGTGGAAGAGAAACAGGAGTCTTCCGTGAATTGATTCCTCACGGGTTTATTAGTTTAGGTAGGTAAGAGACATTCCTTACTTCAGAACCAACTGATACATGATGACACCAGCAGTTCTCATAACGGAGTGAGGTGACTGAACGTACAATGTGATCAAGAGACATGCTGATTTTATTTGAGAATGAATAAAAATAAGCACGCCACTGAATCAGAGATATTGTCAAATTTGAAGACCGTCTGATGCTGAATTCACTAATAAAGATTCATCTGAGATATGGGGTTCCCTTGTGAGGTGACTGAACGCACAATGTGATCTAGGGACTAATGTTGATTTCATTTGAGAATGAATGAAAATATGCACGCCACTGCATCAGAGATATTGTCAAATTTAAAGACCTTCTGATGCTAAATTCACTAATAAAGGATCATCCCAGATATGGGGTTCCCTTGTTGTATCACTGATAGAAAGGAAACTAGCGACAGAGGAAGCTGATGCATTATTTATTATGATGTCTCTTTGTCTGTGGACTGCACTTGACATAGTTTTATACATATTGTGTTTTTAATTCGGAGTTGTGTATTCATTGTTTACTCTACATTTCTTGATCTAGATACTTGGGGATTTTATTGAATTTTTCCATTTGAGCTAACAGGAAAATTCCTGAAGAGAAGCAGCATGCTTTTCTTAGCCTGAAAATTCTTTTGAGGATAATAGCTTTCTTTTGCGTAGAGGATGCTTATGTGCTCTTTGGTTTCCAAATGGGAGACTAAATAATTTCTTCGTCATCATGTTTCCTTACCTATATCTCTAGCAGGAAATCTTCTTTAACCCTGAGTCAATTACTATCATCATCATAGGTAAGATGCCTTTAATTTAATGATCTGAGCTCGAGTCGATTGTCTGACCGAGTGCCTACATTCCAGAAATAAGTGGTCCTCAGATACAGACTTGTGTCAATAACACGTTTCAATTCACTGATAATTTTTTTTCCTTGAAACCATTTGCTCTTTTCCAGGACTTTGCTCTGAAATATTCCATTGCTTGTGTAATGCTTTCCCAAGGCTTTGTTCTGTGTTCACCTCATGAGAAATTTGTATGTTAGAGATCTTATGCCTGTGAGATCTTTCCAATAAGGAAGCAATACCTTGGTAACCTTTTTCCTCTCCTCCCGTCTCTTCTCCTTTCAGCCATCAATAAATTCATCAAGAATATCGTTTCTCTGACCGCCATTTTTAGATGAAGATTTTGTTTTTTGGTCATGGCTATTTGTTAGGCACATCTGCCATGACAGTCCATTGATCATTGACATAGTGTAATTTTTGGTCTTTTTCTCTCATAAATGATGCTCTTTTCCTGATAAGCATGGCATGTGCAGCAGACTTTTTTGTCCAGACCTTCGCTCATTTCTTTCCCTCCTGGTAGCCTGCGACAGCACTGGAATGATCAAATCCCAACTGCAAAGATCTGAATGTGGTAGACTTGCTGAGTTATAACGTCACAATGGAAAATAAAACACGGAGTGTTTGTCATTGCTCTAATTTGCGTGTAGCTTCCTTCTTGTATTGTGTCTTGAGCGATCTATCTTCTTAAGCTTAATCTTAATGAGTAACTTGGCCTGCTTACTTCCTGAGATGCTGACAACATGAGCCATGCTTTCTGAGTATCCCAGCACCTCCAAGTGTTGTAATGGAACTCAGGATCCAAGATGCTTACAATGCTGAGTCTTGTGATATCCTTGTTCTCCATTTTATCACTTTGAAAAGGAGGAGAACATATCTCATGGTTAGCTGGCGAGTAATTTTAGTAATTGTATCAGTGTGAACTCTATTGATGAGAATTGCCTCTCTAGATTTAGCCCCCGCGTAGGGCAAAGATGTAGAATCTTTTGAAGGGTAGACTTCCATTTCGGTGCTTAGATTTCCTGTTCAGGATAGTAACAAATATAACTTGAATGTTCCCAAATTGAAACTACTTGGAGCCTTGTAATTAGATATTCCATTTGCATTTGCATGTTGTTGGTCTCAAGACTCATTGAAATTCTCCTTGTGTGCTTTAATCCAAGTCCATGTTCTTTGGATTCCTAAAGGACCTTGTGCTGACCTCATTGCCATGTATCATGATTTACATTATCCACTGTTAGCAAACCACGCAACTGTAAGGATGCCCAAATGAATGCATGATGTGATGAAGTATCGTGCATTAGATGAACACCCTTTTTCATCATATTGGCCTTGTGAATAGGCATCATGTATTTTTTCCAGGAATTTCATATCATATATTTTCTGCAATGCCCAAGACAGCTACCAATCCCCTCCCACCCCTTGTAAAATTCCGCGGCAACTTTCTTTATTTGGAAACATTCCTTTACTTAATTATGGATAGTGAAAGAAACTTTTCACGTCTTTGTAAAAGGCCCTATTTTCTCAACATGTCTTGTCCCTTTTAGATTCTCATATCTGGAATTGTACATATATATTTTTTTTGAAACTGGTTCACACGAATATTCTTTTATTGATTCATCGATCCAATTTGCTCTCTGCCAGGTATATGAGTGGATGACCGCACAAGGGGAGAGATTCAATATCTATTCCAGTGACATTGCTATACAGTTGGATCTTGTCTCCAAAGTGCGGGGAATATCAGACGCAGAAAACTACTTTGCTGAACTCTCAGACACCTTCAAGGACAAGCGCACCTGTGGAGCTCTTCTGAATGCTTACATGCATGCAAAATTGAAGGAGAAGGCAGAGGCCATATTCGAAGTAATGAAAGAAAAGGATTACGTCACTGATGCGCTTCCTTTCAATGTGATGATGACTCTCTACATGAACCTTGGGGAGCACGAGAAGGTGGAGTCCATCATCACAGAGATGAAGGACAGGAGAGTAGCAATGGACATCTACTCCTACAACATCTGGATCACCACATGTGCCGCCAGGGCTGACACCCTGGAGATGGAGAGGGTCTTTGAGGAGATGAGCTCTGATGAGAGTATAAATCCGAACTGGACCACTTACAGCACGCTGGCAACCATGTACATCAGACTTGGTGACACCGAAAAGGCCGAGAAGTGCTTGAAGGATGCCGAGCTCAGGGTCACAGGCCGGGATCGTCTGTCCTTCAACTACCTTCTTGGGCTCTATGGGCTCATCGGGAAGAAGGAAGAGGTCTACCGCATCTGGGATTGGTACAAGTCCAGCTTCCCCAGCATACTCAACACGGGTTACCACTCGATGCTCACATCTCTGGTGAAAGTCGGGGACATGGATGGGGCAGAGGCAATCTACAGGGACTGGATGTCCACAACAGCAAACCATGACCCCAAGATCTGCAATATAATGACGGCATGGTATGTTCGGGAAGGGATGGTGGCCAAGGCCCAGGCTTGCCTTGATGACTTGCTTGATATAGGTGGAAAGCCAAACCCAAGTAGCTGGGAGATACTCTCAGCTGGGTACATCAAGGCAAAGCAGGCTTCCATGGCCCTACACTGCCTAAGGCAGGCTGGCTGCATGGAGCGGCCAAAGAAGTGGAGACCCAGGCCTGTGACTGTGGCCAATTTCCTGGTCCTCTGTGCTGAACAGGGGGATGCAGCAAGTGTGGAGGGGCTGGTGGAGCTCTTAAGGAATGCTGGCTGCATCGACAGTGACGAGTACAAGTCACTGATCAGCACCTATGCTGGAGAAGCTCTGAGAGAGAGGGATGTGGTGGTCAGATAGGCAATCGCCCCTAATGCTCTTGATTCTCACTAGCCGTCCTGCTCTCTATAGTCCTCTCTGCAAAGGCTGCCTCCACTTGCCACAGGTTGATATGGTGTGTGGCGGCATTTTTCTCTATGGGTCCGATTTTTATGAGATTCCTGGCTTCAGTTGTTCAGTAATATCGTCAAGTCAAAAAGATCTTGTAGGCTACACTGTAATCACCTGTGCACTGGCAATTCCAGGCAGCGAGAAAAAAAAAAAAGGTAGCTGCTAAGAACGAAGGGGTTAATGGTGTCTTAATCTCCCAGGTAAGCCACGCTATGATCATGTATGTTTCCACGATTTTCCGCTGTGAGTTGAGTTCGACCCCTTCATGTCTACTTAATTATGAAGCTTCTTCACTAAGCTTTTCTTCTGTCGTCTTTGAATGAATTCCATGGACCTTCTACTCTCTTTTCTCGTCAAAGGTAGCATTTTTCAAGAGAGAAGGTGGTTAAAGCACGTCTTCAGTCCTCTGGGAGGCTCTTAGTTTTGCACAGTGTGAACATTGGGATTGACCTTGGGCTTCCTCGGTTTTAACCCCTGAAAGGACCCTGAATTAGAGAAGATCCGAGTCTTTGTCAGACTTCGAAATACTCTCCTAAGTTGACCATCGTAAAAAATCAAATATCAATATAATATTTTTTCAATGTAGGTTATATTATTTTTTAAAAAAATGATTTTCTGTGTATAAAGTATTCATTGTAAGGTTTACAATATTTACACCTCTCCAATTTGTTGCAATTTCTTGTAACGTTCTCCATACATAATGCAAAGTCTTTGCAATACACTTTTGGAAATTAGAGCCAATCAGTTTCAAAATTTAAGCCTTCATGCGTACTTCTGCATCCTGTGTCTTTAATCTTTTTTTGGTCTATGTCATAAACAAATTCTTCAAGAAATGAAGACGTAATCTGTAGTAAATACATTAAATTATTGAGTGATATTAATATTATATGCCAATATTATGCCTTGTCTATTGGTGGAAATTGGTTTTCTGGGTAATCGTACACACTTACAGGGCAATTAAGACGTTGATCTTCCTCTTAGCTCCTATTTTTAACTTAGCTTTGAATGTTAAAGCATAAAATTATTAATACATGCAAATGTTATTTGCTGTACCAAAATCAATTAAAATGGACCATACTTTACTATTAATAGATGCAAATATACCAAAGTCCATTAAAATTTAAAACTGACCATCAAAAAAATAAGTCATAACCTGCATGTATACCATTATGTCAAAATAGTACTATAAAAATAGCTTCACAATGTGATCTTGTCTACTCACAAATAGTCAGTTCCTACAACCTGAGTTTAATCGACCTCCTATTTCACATTGTACATGATAGGAGGTCAACCTTCCTATCTTCGCCTTTGATCGAGATCCGTGGGTATCTTGACATCATGAAACACTGTAATAGAAATTGTTATGCCTGCATCTACATCAATGGCCCTTCAAGTCAAACCCAAAAATCTTATACAAGCTCCTTTTCGGGCCCAAATTTATAGAACTTTTCAGATTAGGTAAAATAATTATTGGGCACAATTATCAGCATTGTAGTGGGCTTGTTGAACTGATTCAATAGATTTTAGTGGTGTTTCAATATCTTGGATCTACTCTTTGAAGATCTCATCTTGGATTGCCTTTATTTCTCTTACTTTGCTGGTCATCTACCCTCAAATTGGTGCCATACCATAACTCATACCCGATAGGGGGTATTAATAGTTTTCTTTCTCCCAGCAAATCAAGTAATTTTTACAGGAATTTATTTCTTTTGCACAATCATTAACATTTGATAATGATTATGATTCACTTAGTTCAAAAACTCTATGTAAACCACTAAAAAAAAGTCTATGCTAGGCATCACAAGAAATAAAATTTGAAATATAATGATCTAATCTTTTTTGGTGATCTAAAAAAGCTAAATTATGTATGAACTGTGAGCACCAATGAAATATTAAAGTTGCATGAATTAAATGCTGATGCTTGCCAATGTGATAGGATGCTCGGGGTGGGGAAGTTATTGGGTTAGCAATAATAGAGAGAGGAAGCATGATAGGATAAAGAAAGTGGATAATGGACCGACGATAATAGGGAGGGAAAATAGATGAGAGGATAAGTGCGTAAGAGGCAAATAACTGGTCGGAGAGGGAGAGGGGGAGAGACTAACAGGACGAGAGAGATAGAGAAAGAAGATATGGTATTATAATACTCGTCACCGTAAATAGCAACGAAATTAAAACAGACTTCTATTTCAATTACCTGCTATATCACTAGTAGACTGAGAGAAGACAGCCAGTGCTCCCCTTTGCGCTCCTTGGAAGGCAAGAGAGATAGAGAGAGAAAGTGACAACGGGAAAGACTTAAGACGAGGACTCAAATAAACTTATTCACTACGGGTGGAAGAGAGAGAGAGGATACAAACCCAACACAGGCATGGCAAAGAGAAGACTCGTGACACATAGACACGTGAGGAAAATGACTCAACAAGAAAGGGACAGTTCAGGTCAATGGAAGTGATACTGGGATAATCTCTCCAGCATCTCGCATCTGATCTCCTCCCTTTCCTTTCGTTCCACAGGCCTAAAGAGCCCCTGGACGAAGGCAGCTGTCTACGGTTGCAACCCCATTGCCACCTTGCTTAGTTGACGTGGGGTCGTGTGAGAGTGTTTGACCAGGCTTTTTTATTTGACTAGGCTTCCGTATTGACCTTTTCTTCCTTGGTATTTGGAGATCCGTTAAGGATCTACCACAATCATGAGTCAGCACCTCAACGTGTAATAGAGAGCAAAGTACTCACGATATGATGCATCTAGATTATTGTCGGCATATCTAATATACAAAGTAGGTTAGCTCATGGTTAGCTGCTTGGCTGGTAAGAATCAACACCCACCTTTTACATGTTGAGACATTATAATATGATATAACCATTTCAAACTCGTGTCAACACCAAAAATTAAGTTTCCACACTAGTAGGATGTCAACCCTAACTTGAAGACAAGAAAAGAATGATAGGTGTTGCAACTTATGTGGGTTATGAATTCTTCTTTGGCATTGCCACTATTTGAGGTATTAAAAACAAGATTACTTCTCATTGTAACCCAAAAATGATAACAAAGTTAAATAAAAAGCCACTTTTCTGCAATGGATATTGGAAAATTTCCAATTATAACTTCTATTATCCAACCTTTATAGGGTCATTAGTTGGAAAAATGTTTAAGACATCAAGTTGCTTCACCAAGTTTAAAGGAGCTCTTGAGGGTCTTCTCAAGCACCATTTTCACGAAGAGATTCTCGAAGAGGATATTACTTACTTCAACAATTTGAGTGCATTTCATGTTGAATAGGCCTAGTATAGTTCTATTAAGGATTAGTTGCCACTTCTACTATAGTTGCTGCTGTACAAATTGGAACAATTTTTGTATAAAGGCATCATCAAGTTGCTAAAGTAAAGTTTAGAAAGATTTCAAAAGCTTAAAAAAAAATCATTGCTATGAATTTCTAAGGCTCAATATTTCCAAAAAAATTCTATCAATAGTTAGAAATTTTAATAGAAGTCCATAGACTACTTTTCCCATACTTACCTATATTTTTATTTTCTATTATTTTTAGAAAAATATTGATTCATTCTTTAATACTGATTTTGAATTAAAATTTTAGAGCACTCAAATATCATGGCGTGAATTCATTGCAAGCTGCAATGTGTGGGATTTTCTAACATTTGAAAATTTCGATTGTGATGTAGACTTGTTGACCACAAAATATATTTATGAAAATACATATAAGCAAGGTTTATCCAATAGGAAGTCCTACTCTATTTAAAATTTATCTGAATTGTCTGAATTTTTTACTATATGAGAAAAAAATTTCTTTAACTATGAGGGTGTGGTATATAAAAGATAGAATAATCATGTTGTCCACTGAACTTTTAGCTTTACCATCACACAGGAAAAAATACTTTGTAAGATGCCCATGAAAACGATTCTTCCTTTCTAAAGGGAAACATCTGTTTCCAAATCCCACAGCATCAATGTGAATTTCATGAGGGCATTTCTCCGTGGTGTCAACAAAACATTGGGACCTTCGAACGATAGGAAACTTTTACTTGACCCCCTAATTAGGGAGTTAAGTCTTAAATTCATGCAGATGCCTAAACTTATTCATGAAGTTACTATTTATATATTCCAAGATTTGGAGGCCGAAATTATCAAGTTACCTTGTGACCTTTGTAGAAGCATTTGAAATTGGCAAGATGGCTGGATTCGTTAAACTGGATACGAGCATGATCTTCACTTTATGGATTCATGTTATGAACTTGCCCAGATGTATAATCACCTTTATGAAGTTTCATTAAAACTCTATGGGATGCTTACTACAACTGGAGAGTAAAATTTATGAGTACAAAATTTAAAGACCATGATATGAGTTGTATCAAAGACAAGAGTGTTTAGTAATGACTAAATTTTCAATAAGTCAAGAATAATTATAGTTATTTGATATTAGCTTGAAATGATAGAATGTAAAATGGAACCTAGTTCCAAGTGATTATTTAGTTTCACTCTTAGTTTTTGGGTTTAAGTCCGTATATACAAGTAGAATCAATGACTAACCCCTTCTATTGCCCCTTGGATTTCTTACTCCTAAGGAAGTCTGGTTGCCTTCGCATCGCATTTATGTCCAGGGATGACTATATGAAATTTTCACATAACATATATCACCCACCCATCATACTGATAAGGGCTACTAGATAGACCTTTGGCCTCAAACACTTAAATGATATTAATAAACCCTTTACATAACACACTACTAAATAATAAAATAGCATCAGATGCTACAAGCAAGGCATGCAAGATCCAACCAACTATGTTCTCAAAACTCTTTGAAATCAAAATCTGAAGAGAGGAGGAGTGGGGTTGGCGCATGGATTAAGGGGATGGATTGGTCAGAGAGCCAGAGAGCCAGAGAGCCAGAGAGAGAGAGAGAGAGAGAGAGAGAGAGAGAGAGAGAGAGAGAGAGAGAGAGAGAGAGAGAGATAGAGAGAGAGAGAGAGAGAGAGAGAGAGAGAGAGAGAGAGAGAGAGAGAGAGAGAGAGAGAGAGAGAGAGAGAGAGAGAGAGAGAGAGAGAGAGAGAGAGGGAGTCATTGACAGCAATAGTTGAGTGAGGGCAAGTGTAGGAGGGTAATGCCACCGTCTTAGTGTGCATGGTAAGAGGGTTTACCCCTAGCGGCAACGTAGGTGTCTACAACAAAATTATGTGGCCGGACGCTGAAAATGAGGACCATGGGAGTTCTGTTTATGAAGGGCTGAATTTTCGGCCCAAGCGTGAAGATGTGGGCGCTGAGGTTCTTTCTGATGATGATTGACTACAGAAATCTTTCTGCGACGACGGGATGCAGCCAAATCGCCCATTTTGTACTTTGTTGAGAGGGGGGGGCCATGGAAGATTGGACCCGACTCTCCCGTACCGGTCCTCGAACGGGTGGTAATTTGGACGACGAGTTAATAGACGGCGGCTCAGGGGGTGGGGGGAGGGAATGAGGCGGCGACCGCCCCCACGGAGAGAGCCAGGAGAGGAAAGTGGTCGATTTGGAAGCGGAGGACGGAGGAGAGGCCGCGGGGGCTCCCCAACAGGTTGGGGGATTCGCTCTCTGCGGGGGATTCCCTGATGGAATGCGGCGTCTCTCGTCGGCACTCCTCACCCGTAAGTCGTCCCCGAGATTCCGCCGTCGATGTTCCTCTCTCTGCGAGTAACAGCCGATGCGGGGGGAGATCCTGAATCCGCTCGTTCAGTCCGCCCTTAATTCGGAGAATTTGGCTGTCCTCTCGGGGTTTATTCCCTAGATCAACCCAGTGGCCGCTGGACTGGTCTTCAGCGGGTGTTTCATCTGTAAGCGCTGGGGGGGATGCGGTCGCTCCTCTGGAGCTCCCCTTCTTCTTCGGCATCCTCGTCGTCTTCCTTGTCCTCCAAGGGTTCTCGAAAAAACCGCGCGGACGGCAGCCGAGGGGGGATGCACGTCTACTTGAACGTATACGACCTCACCCCTATAAACAACTACTTGTATTGGCTCGGCCTCGGAGTCTTCCACTCGGGAATTGAAGGTCTGCGTTTTTCCCAACATTTTTTGGTTGTTCCAGGAAACTTTATTTCCGTTTTAATCTTTTTGCTGCATCGAGTGATTCATATCGCGTTTGGGAAAGGAAGATGAGGCTTTTCTCCTCATGCCATCTAACTCGTCCGAGGCCCTTCCCCCCTTCGTCGTTCGATGCCTGTCTCTCTTTTTGTTTTTAATCTGCTTCTTGAATTTGGCTCTATATTCAGGCCTAATTGTAGAAATAGTGGAAAACCCTTATTGAAGAGGAACTATAAATTGCTTTCACACTATGTTTAGCATAGTTGTTTAGAATGCAGAGGATTTTAGATGATACTTTAATGGACGAAATCATTTTTTATGTCGTCAGAAAATTTCAAGAAATTCACGTGTGTGTTACGTATTTTGTTGGTTGATCAGATTTTTTTTATGTGAAGAAAAACCGATGTAAGATAATGTTGCAATTGAAAATCAAGACCATTCCTTTTTTTCATTTATCTTTTAGATCTGGCAACTATCAATATCTTTTAGTTTTTATTTAACTGTAGATATTGAAAATATTTTTTTGGAAAATGAATTGTCTTGATTAGTTTCATCGAATAAACGTCCTGTTAAGCCACTTCAACATGCTCACATAGATTCTCTATACGCTCAATTGCTATTTCTTCTTTAATAGCCTTTGCATATTCAAGAGTTCTGACACTAGTTTAACACAGTACATGGGAAGGAGTATGGCTTTGGAGCCCACGAGTTCCCAACAAGTGGAGTATTTGAGGTAGAGCCCAGAAGCTGTCCTGGTTTTATCTACAGGCGTTCCCTGTGGTTGGGATCCACAGATATGTCTAATGAAGAGTTCCGCTCATTCCTGGAAAATCTTTCTGGCAAATATCACGGCGACAGCTATCATTTGGTTGCCAAAAATTGCAACCATTTCACAGATGATGTCTGCATGCATTTGACAGGTAGACCAATCCCTGGGTGGGTGAACAGGCTGGCCAGATTAGGTAACGATCGCTTGAAAATTACCGCACCATTGTTTAATTTCTTATATCCTGCTGATTGACCTACACTCGATATTTTAGGTTCGTTCCTCAACTGTCTTCTGCCTGAAAGTATTCAGGTTACAGCTGTTCGTCATCTGCCAGATCACGCATCATTATCTGGTAATCATGTTGATGTTCTAGATGATTCATTTGCCTCCTTCTGCCATCCCTTGACTATGTTTAGTTTCTCTTGAACTACCTAGCTCTGATAGATATGTATTTTCTCCACTTTCATGTCAATGCAAATAAACTGTGAAAATTGAAGTAGATGCTGGTTTTAGTTAGGATGGAGCAAGCAACTGAAACCAGAGTTGAAGTGCCATTGCTCAAGAAACACACTGGAGAAAGCAATCATTTAAACATTCTCAAGTGCCTACATTAATCCTGTTCAAAAGATAGAGGCCTTGTGACCGGTCCTATAAGTGATAATCAATGTTCACTGATGGAAAATGTCATTTAATTTTTTTCTATTTTTTCGTCACTTGGCTTGTGGGTCACAGGTTTCCCGATAGAGTAAAAAATGCTGTGGGAAATTGAACTGAAAGGAAAACTTTTGAAATCGCCCATTTGAATTGTAAATGATTATTCAAAATCCTGAAGCACTACCGTCTGTGATGATTTATCAAACTGCTTGAGCAAGAAAAAATGCTCATCGACTTATATTCATTTTTACAAGATGACAGCCCATTTTCTCTTAGTCTTGAAAGATTCTTTGTATGCTTTTCCATGAGTTTTGAATTATAATTTTCCAGTAATGGAAAAACAATTCACTAAGACCGCTATCATTCCTTGGACAAACCACAAAGCAGATGGGTCCGAGTCCTTTGCATCATCCATTGGCGAGAGTGACGAAGAAGTGCTTGATCATCACCTTCTTGAGACACCGAACAGTGAACCAGTGGGTTTTCCAAAGTAGCGAGTAGTCTCTGATTATGGTTTGGCCTACCGCTGCTGCAGTGGTCATTGATTCATTCCCAAGACATCAGTTGTCATAGTCTTTCTTCTTGACGACTGTTACCCAGGTTCTCTGGCCTAATTGTTTTCCTCCGTCTAAAGCTGTCCAAAATGTGCTTGTTGTATTTAAAGTGCTAAATTATTCTTGCATCTTGGGTGTAGTATTTTTCTGCAGGACATTCAAGGAAGCTTGTGCTGAATTACCTTATATTAGACGCTGCAACTAGCTTCTGACATGATTTTATCTAGGTAAGGTCTATATGTGATTCTAATTGAATCTTGACGTTGGTCACTTGTTTTGTGATCTATGAATAGAAGCTTATTGTCACGTGAAAAGCTTGACAATTTGCCTCAGTGATGTTTCCACTTTCAATGAACAATGTAAAGCAGTGATCAATGTACGGGCATTTGATTTTATATTTTAATAACCTAATGGGCCAGAGGTTATGGCGTCCCAAGGTGCCTCCCTTTTCATGGAATAGAGTGCTACATAGCCAATAATTGAACAAGTATGCTCAATTTCATCTAGCTCGTAGGCCTTTGCCAAAATAATCATTCGACATGCATTCAATACCATTGAACAATGTCCTTCTGTTCTAACTTGAATGAATCTTCAAGATTGATATGTTATACAAATGGATGATGAATTATTATGTTCTAACTAGGTTGAGGTTAAAGTTATACAATTAGACTGATAGTGAATGGTTGGAGGAAATCTGTGCATTATTAAGCAGTCACATAGCGATGTGATAAGTTTATGGCAGCTTAGTCAAACTTCAGATGTACTCTACTTCTCAAGCCACCATCCATAATTCCTTTACATTAACTAACCCACAACTCAAACATAACCAGAGGTGCAACCAGACCATGACAACATGAGTCTAGCTTGCTTCATTAGTAATTTTTCTATCATAGTTTGAGAAAATATTTGAATGAGTAATAAGTTTCATTTGTCGTGGGGCAAGACTTGACATGGTGAAACGACTTGAGCACCATGGTTACATTGCAGCAGGTCTTCTCACATTATAAGATGATTCAGCAGTGCCTCATGGACCAATTTTCCAGACCTTGTTCTTACCATGATATATAATCAAGCTTAGGCTTGTACTGCTTTTTGTGGTATTATCACTGTGAGTTGCAAGAAATTTTGATGGGCAAGAAAGTGAATGTGTAATGCAGACCACGAAATAAAAGTTATGGTAAATGAATTCTAACTAACAGTTTTGATTGTATTGCTGCCCTCTCATTTACTTTGTTGTAAGTGCCTCCTCTTACCTTTTGTCTTTTGCTGCCTTATCCTTTCCTTATAGTAGAAGGACCTTTAAATGGATCCGATTTGGGGTTAATGGATCCACTTAATGGGTCATGACTAGGTCCAACCCAAAACTATATGCAACCTGTATTTAAACAGGTTTCTGAGAAATAAAGATTTCTTTTGGGAAAACCTTAGACTCTCTAGGCGGAGGTTAAGGTGGAGGGAAATGTGTTGACATGGTATTAGACCACTGCTCTTGATGATACGCCTTCTCCTATAAGATGAATCTTGCTCCTATTCTCTGGTTATATATCTTCTCGAGGAAAATTTCTTCCAGGTGTCAACATTCCAAGAATATACTGAGTTACCAATGCAATACAATTAGTAATAGCCTAACTTAATATAGACAAAAACTGGACATATCATTATCTATATAGTAACTCATTGTCAACATCTATTGCATATGAAAGTAAAAGCAAATATGGAGTTCTAAGCCATTTAGAAACAATAGTTGTTATTAGATTTATCTTTTTATAACATGTAGTTGAAGATCTCTCATTTTGAGAGCTTTAAACTAGAGTCAACATTGAAAAATCCTCCAATGGACTTTAATCCATTTCCTTTATTCAGAAGATATTTTTTAATTTGACTCTTACATCATATGGATTCTTAATAATCAATTCACTAAAAGAGGGTTGACTCGTATTTTCTAGCTTTTGTTAGTGTTTCACGACAGAATATAAAGTTGTACTTTTGATAGAACGTGGAAATTATATGATAGGCTTGAAAAATCGAGTTGGTTAGGATTTGACAGAATATCACAAAATAATATTCTCTACCCTCCATTGGCACAACTTTTATTGAAGACTAGTACATCTGATTTCATGATTTTTGTTGAGTTTCAACATAACTTAAAAAATTGTGCAGTCTAAAAGATATGTTGATTTTAATTTCCACTTTAACAACTTATCTTCTTCTTTCTTGATATATATTTTCATTTTTTGCTAGCACCTAAACCACAATTTCCTTCGTTTATATTTTTAGACATTCATATTTAAAACTATTAAAAAATACTAATGTATAGTTTTAACAATTAATTAAGTGGCCTAGATGAGCCAACATTCATCAATACCAAGGGAAAAATTATTTGAGCTATGAATGTTAGCATCATCATTTTCTGGTTCATACTATTTTTTGACAAAATTCAGCCCCATCTTGTTGTTTGAGATTATATTCACATGAAAAGTATGATATTTAAATTTAGTTTATTACCGTCATATAATGTGTGATGTCTTATAATTGATTTCATTACTATTTCCTTTTGTCTTTTTTTTCTGTTCAACTTCCACATGAATTTAGACTCTATAGATATATTTTTATCTCCAATACTAAGAAAAAATATTTTATAACTAGAATGTTATCATTTGATTAATTCCAAAGATTCAAAGAGGCACTGCATTAGTTCATAAAGGTCGTTTGAGCTTCACATAAACGCCATTAAAGAATCAGTTGCAAAGGCTTGATAGAATATTGCCACCATGAATATACAAATTAAAATTGTTTCTATTTTTGTTTTTACTCAAGAAAGTGGTATTAGTTTTCACTTAGTTTTTCTCTAAATATATACTTATCATTACGCACCCAAGATACTTTTAATGTAATTGAATGACATTTTTATTTTTTTTAGTTTGATTATTTAAAAATTTGGTAAAAATACCCTTATAATAGAATTTGAAATTTTAAGTCTATGGTAGATACATTGTACTGAAATCTGGCCTTGCTATGAGAACATATATTTCCTTACACTATGTCTAACATTATCTCTAAACTATTTCTACATTTTTATGCCTTTATTTTTATGATTAAAAATGATAATTAATTGATAAATTATGATCTAACATTAAGACTTATTTATATATGTCACCTATATGTTTTTAGAACATAATATATTTTAAAAAATATTATATTATTTTTTAAAAATGAATATGTCTTAGTTACCAAAAATTAAAAATAAGGCTTTAATATTTGAGATTGCTTTCCATATTAGTAATATTTTAAGACAACAAAGTATTAATTGAAGAAAAATCTATAAGCAAATGTTCAGTATATGGTCTATGGTATGAGATGACACACACATTGAAACATGTAAATA
Source organism: Spirodela polyrhiza (assembly GCA_024713555.1). Lineage (NCBI taxonomy): Eukaryota > Viridiplantae > Streptophyta > Magnoliopsida > Alismatales > Araceae > Spirodela > Spirodela polyrhiza. Next base: position 2,871,470 of record CM046547.1, read on the forward strand.
ATTAAAATATTTTAATATAGGTTATATATTATGATCTAACAATATAGTTGTACCATTTATAACTTCTATGTGATATTAATTATGTTCATTCGACTATCAGCTGAATTAGATCAGCCAGAGAACAAAAAATACATCAAATATTCAAGTTTGAAAAAATATCTTGATGATCACATTTTTAATGCTTGTGTAGATAAAAAGAGAAAAAAACTTGATGATCTAGATCCATTATAGATACTCGACAATTCTCTAAAAGTAGTTCATGTTCAAATTTGAATTCAAAAAATCTAAAAAGAATAAGAAGATTCATAGTTTGAAAGGTTTAGATATTGTTCTCACACTTTTTGAGAAATGGAATGTTTTTGAAGAAGTATTTAAAACATGAATGATTTCAAAAAATGAGAAAATTGTTATAGGACAAGGACGTTAAGAGTTTTGGACTGAAATATCGATGAATATATAGATTCAATTTTCATCCTCAAAATCCTCATCTCACATCATGACAAATGATTAGCTTAATTTTGTGAATGGATAACTTATCTACTATGATCATTGCTTTCCACCATAAGGTGATTAGATGATAGTGGATTTGATAAAAACATAATTTACTGGTGGTCATATTTATATTGAGATTGACTAGGTTTCTATGGAGATGAACTTGTGTGATTTCAATTGCTGATCCCATTAAAATTAGTGTACATTCTTGAGGAAAATCATTAAATACTAGATGATAGTCCATTCCAAGATTAAAAGCATCAAAGTGAGGGATAAAATAATGCAAAAAAATTGGTGTTCATGGTGAGAGAATGTTGAGAAGTCATATTGTAGCATGTGTCCACACATCCTCCAACACATGGACAAGTCTAAATAAAATCTATCATAAATCTTAAAAAAAGTAATACTTTTTGAAACCCCAATTCACTCCCCTCTTGATGTTTTAAAATTTTTACTATTTCAACATGTTTATTACTAATAAGTATCCATTATGTAAGGAGATTGGAAACTACAGAAAAATGCATAATCTTTTAATCTCATCCACATTGGACATAAAATTGAAATCAAGAAGGGTAATACAAACCCCGAAAAATGCCCATAAATTAATAAAATCTTAGAAATATTAGAAGAGGAAGGGAGTGGATGGAAAAGGTTTGAAGATCCCAAATGAAACATATTGAAGGGCATTTGAGACGCCTTCATCCTCATGTCCTCTTTCTCCCCATGCAACCTATTTTTATCTTGAGCATGTCCTAGGTATTGAAGGAGTAATTTGTTCTTACTCCTAATTTGCTTCTATAATTTTTATCATTGGAGATGCTTTATAATGAATGTCTTTTCTTCTATGGATGAATTTATTACCTTCTTATTCATTAATTTCATTTTATAGTTTCATATTATCTTCTGCATTAATACCTTTTCATTTTCATTAACAATATCAAGGTCTCACATTTTTTCCATTTTATTTGAATAAAATAATAGATCAATTGCCAATTAGTTTTATTGGTTATTTAACTAGATTCATACCATGGTTGGTAAATTTTATTATATAATATTTTAATGTGGTCAACATATTTTTTCCAACAAAAATAAAATCACATACACTGATATTTTCTCCATTTTTAAGAACAAACCATAAAAAAATGATTTTTTATGTCATAAACTCAAACATGAAAAGGATTTTTGTTAATGTATTTGAGAAACCCGAATTTTTGATATGAAAAATATTTATTGATATGGCTCAAAGTATTCAAAAAAGCAACACACTTGAATTGTAAAACAAAGTAATGCACTTCCTTTCATCTCCTCTATTCTCTTTTATTAGTTATATGAAGACAATTTTTTTGATTATTTCGCTCAAATTAAATTCACCCAATATCAAATCTAAAAATTATTTTCAATAATTTTTTGGATAAGCATTGAGAAAAAATTGAGATTTGCTCATTTGATAAAATAGATTGAATAGTCTAGGGCTCCATCTTTTCAAGAAAGTAAGGGAACACAAGTTAATGTAAAAAAGTCATGTAGAATCTCAAACTTCCTTCATTGAGAAGATCATTGTGAGAAAGACCTAGTTCCCATAGCCTAACAAAAGCTGGAGATTTTATTTGATAAATTTTACGATTTATGGGTACTTCAGAACTTTTGGTAAGAATGAAGCTAAGTTTAAATTAAACTCTGAGCGATAGAAGATTTGAAAGTTTTAATATGTTTTCTAATCTTCCTATCTTAGTCTCCAGCCCTAGTGATTACTTATTCATTTCTTATTGCCTGAATTTTGATTGCCTATTTTTTCTAAGCATTAGCTCATAAAAAGGTAAACTTTGTTTTAATTATACTTTTACATATTGTTATGGGAAAGCATAGTGCTTGAATATAGTCTCTTTTTCTCTACACCTCATTCTTTTTGAATTAGGAGAAGAAGAATGAGGCCACAAGCATGACAAAGAAAGTCAAGGTACTCCACTTGTACAAAAGGCATGTATATTTCACCTTCTTTCCTCTTTGATGACCTAATAACTATCATTGTTGTACTAAATGTTGATATGTCTAGCAGCACTAAACTACTAGATGAGAGTTTTAGTCTTCCTCATTCATGGAACTGAGAGAAATGGTGTCAATTGGAAGATAACTGGATAAATATAAGTAGAGAGTGGTAGGCTTCTCAGCTACATCGTAGAAGATATAATAGTTGAGAAGCATGAGGGTTGGAGAGATATTTTTAAGCTCAATAGATCCTGGACGTTCTAAATGTTGGCTGTAAACTTATGATAGCACGAATATTTTATGGAGCAAATTTCTCTAATGAAGAGCAAGGTAGAAGGGTTCATGATTTTAAGAGGACCATGTAAAATATCGAATGTAATGTGTGCCCCTCAATTACAAGACACTCTGTTTTAGTATTGCATGGTTCCAACCCACTAAATATCAATGGACTTTAATGAGCCAATTCAAACCTATATGGAATGAACCCAATGTTCATGAATGGTATGTAGTATGATCTCTTGATATATTTTTTCTAACGAATTCTAAATTCACTAAACTTTCTTGAGGTTTTACTTTCTGGACTATGAAGCCAAGCTCTTATCACAATATCCCCTCTCCTGTTTTTTCTAAAAAGGGACCAAATTATAAATAACCTTCATTAAATTCACTATGTAAGTATTCATAATTTATTTCGTTTGACCTGTATTTTTGCCCCTCTAAATAATAGGCTTTAGTATATAGTTTATGTATACATTGCATCATCTTTAATGATCTTATTTCAAGTACATCACAAGATTCTTATCATCTCGTTTTTGGACATTATCCTTCTATTATTGTAGTCTTCAAGATTTAAAATTATTTATATTTTATTTGTAAGTGTAAAATAATCTATTGTGAATAGCAACTGCATAACATTATTGTGAGAATCTACTTAGTCATGCATAACATTATTTGAGTTTTATATCATTCTTATTTTAATATCAATTTACATGAAAATTATTCCATTACATATACCAAGTATAATCCATTAATAGGATTGTTCTTCGAGGTTTTCAAAAGCATAGCCACCTCCCAATCTATGCTATTTTGTCTTAGCCCAGGTGGCAGCCACTTGGGGACTTGGGATGGATCTAATACATTTTTGCTTTGTTCTAAAATACCATTGAAATTTTTAAAGAGATTGATGCAATTGGCTAAGATGTAATGAGAACAAGGTGCTTTCCAATTGATCAATGGTGTAATTTAGGTGTCTTTAATTGAACACTAGATAGTCTTTTGATTATATGATTCTTCAAAGTGCAGATGTATAACTCAATGCTCTTCCATAACATGTAGCAATACCACTAGTTAATTCATTTTAATTAATTTAATGTTGGTTGACCATGGCAAATGGTAGTTGGAAACAATTATATGGTTTGATTGGATCTGTTCCTTAGTAGACAATGTTGGCTTCATCTATTCAATTTGGCAATTTAGGACTGATAGCCCATTGAGCAACACAAGAAGTTGTGCTAACCTGAATTTTTGTGATCAAGAATCAAGTTAGAAACTTGTACAACTTTTGTCTTCTATTAAAATGATGAGGGTTCAGCAAATGGACTTTATCTATGTTAGTTTTCGAATAGTTGATCGGAATTACTAATTGATGCAGTTGAATCACTTTCATGCATTTGGCAAGCAACTCACAACAATTGAACTATGATTTATTCAAGTCAATCGTTGTAAACAGGGATCAACGGTCACATTTTTGGTTAGATTTTTAACTATGACCTAAACCTAGACCTAAGTTTGGTCCAATCATGATTCAGTTAAGAGTAGGAAAACCTTAACCTATCCAAATTTACATTTGTATATTTATTACTTTTTATCTAAGACAGCTGTCTTGTTGGGTTAAATATTTTGATGTTGACAAGAAATCATATAAAAATGGAAGAGAAAAAATTATGATATCACAAATGGAGATTTAAGTCATTAGATCTAGTACTGTGTTGAAATATACATTCAGGCCTTATATGAAGAAACTAGACTTGATCAAGTATCTAACTCATGAATGAAGATTTTAATCATTAGACCCAGTACTTTTGATTGTTGAAATATATTTTTATGCATTATATGATGCAAATAAATTATCAGAATAAAAAATGAAGGTCTTTGGAGGAAAAACCGGGAGAAGATGTGTTGACCCACAAAAGCATGTGCCGATCCGAACCTTCAGGGATATTTGGAGGGTTTTAGCGAAGAGTGCGATGATGATCATCCGCCCTCGTTAACGTAACGGACAGTCGTCGTGGTTAAACCCTTTAACCACTTCCGGGGGTAGTATCGCGAACCTTCTTCCCTTCACTCCTGCTTCACGCGCGGCTAGGTCGAGTCGGAGGTGCCGTCTCTCGACGTGCCCAAGGAGAGGAAGCATCGTCATCGGTGGCGTTGGTGGTTGCACTGACATGGCGGCGACAGCTGAGGCAGCACAAAACAGACAGCAGCAAGGACGGCCAGGCGGGCCACCACCCCCGCCCAGACCGGGGCCACCTCCCTCCGCTCGTCCCCGATTCGAGCCCGTAGACCGTGAGAAGGTCCGTTCATCAGCATCCCTTATCGCAATTTTTTTTTTAATATTATCGATGACCGAACGTGGGCTGTTTCGTGGTCTTTTCACCTCGTTTTTAAATGATTACGTTCTATGCGCTTTTCCGTTTTCTCTCAAGGTTTTAGGTGTCCGTTTATGGTTCAATGTTTGAAACTTCGTGGATGGGAGATGATGTTGATATGATATCTCGGTAATCTCTTTCTTGGGGAGCAACGACATTCGTTTATTATGTGTTGCTGCCTTCTGGGATATACATGTCTTTGGACTGTAACGGTTTATAGTTCAGGTTGATGTCGATTTGTATGTGATGGGTCCTCAACTTTTTATTTGGAAAATATGGCTTTAGCCTATCTTCTCGCTCGAAGGAGGAATAGCTAGAAACGATGGGGAAAATATTTTCTTGTGAAGCCGGTTTGATTACATGAAAATATCCTGATAAAAGGGAATGGTGTTGAACTAACATTTATATAAGAACTGTCTTCCGTGGACTCCTCCCAGAGCCTCAACAAACTGAAGTTCTCCATAGTTATCATCGATATGAAATCTAGTCTTACTCATTAACTCAAATTTAGACTTTAAGGGCAGATTCAAAGTTGGACACTTTGGTGGCCAGAAGTCAAACCCTACTTCGTCAAGCCAAAGTACAGAAAAACACTAGATTTCAGTATTTATGAAAGATGCCAAATCGTTAGTAGTCATGGTTATCGCAAAAATTACAGGTGAAATATGAATTTTGATAGAATCTATAGTATACTGAGGTATAATGACGTGAAAGGTTTCACATAACTTAATGTATAGATATGCATTCTCTGTCCTGCGTTATTGTATCTCCATCAAAAATGTGAAAAAGGAGACGATTTAAGGAGGATGACCTAATAATAGGCTGGGAAAGAGTTATGTTGATATTATTCCTTATGATAATTGACATGCTGGCATAAAAGTCTGTTGTTGAAAAAATTTTATTTTTTATTTCTTTCATTAAATATTAATATTCACTTGCTGAGGTGAAACTAATATCACTTAGGAACAAGATCCGATTTTTTCCGAAACCCTCAGACTCTTGATCTTTGATCAAAGAAAAATATCTTTGGTTATCCACTCTAAAGGATCATAGATCATTTCCAGTTTAAATGTGTATTGCAGAACCAATGTAGGTATCAATTCAATCTTTGATTCTTTTTATATTCATTTGGAAAACGTTACAATGCTGCTCATTTGATATAATTTTATTCTGCAACTCGGATAACTTCTAGAGGAAGAGGGTTAGTTAAAATTGGAAGATAATTTGATAGTTGGAAAGCTGCTCTCTTGGTTTATTGTTGAAACTCAACTAACCAAAGGTAAGATGCTCTATGAAACTTTGAGTAAGCCTGGAAAGCGGGGAGAAGTACAACACAATCATATATAATTTTCAATAAGTTATATATCAGCTGTGATATGGCCTGGATGGAATTACATATTACCTGAGCACAGTGTAACTGTTTCAGTAGCCTTTTCTTTATTTTTGTTCTAGGTGATTAACATTTTCTTCTACGTTATGATTGATCGATTCTGGAATAGGGCTTTTGTAGGTTGATGATTTGTCTGCGTTTGTGGCCCCCTTAGAGATGTTATCTAGTCAGACCATTTTTCATTGCATAGTTTTAATCAATGCATTATTAGTCCTCCAGTTGTTTGACTTGTGTTCCATGTAATGGCTAGATTTTTGCCATTGTCATCTGTTCTGTAAATAGAAGATAAAAACAGTGGCAGCACTGCTCTGATTTCCTATTTGTTTTGATGATGGTTGATTGATTTAGAACGTTTTTTTCTGTTAGCGTATGTTCAATATAATGCTGTTCAAGTTCCATTCCTAATGGTCTGTGAGGAAATCTAGTGGTTTCTAATAATTTCTATAGCAAGGACGATGTTTGCATCGTGATGAAATAGCATAATGTCTATCTCAGGGATACTGTTATCATACATAGTGTTTAGGCAAGTGAGTGTGTTCAGTTCTTCAGCTCTTTGAACTTGTTCTTCACATCAAAGCGATGTTGTGTTTTTATTTAGATTTGTTGCCAATGGCATTACCATGAAATTTTGTTTTTTCTTTACTATTTTTAGTAGAGCATTTGAAATTCGTTCTTATATCCACATTAAATCTCATGTTGCGTTATTGCCTATATATTGCAGACGTGCCCCCTGTTGCTTCGAGTTTTCACTAAGGTACTTGCAGCTTCCTCAAGATGTATTTACTGATGGATCATTCAGGTGCACGCTTTGAAAAAAAAAAAATTCTATGACATCCGTTTTGGTTAATTGCATCCTTATATGTCCAGACAATTAGCTAGATTGTGTTGAGAATTCACTCTAGCAATTTACTGGGTGGTTATATGAATGCTTTGGTTGGTATATGGTCCTCATTCTGCTAAGAAAAAGAGGCTCTACGAGAAGTATGATGTCACGCTGTACGTTTTCGTCATGATTGTGTTCATTTCCCCTAAGTATTCTATGTATTGAAATGGAGAGTCACAAGGAGGGAAATTTCGGTAACTCTGGAATAGGAGGCCCTTGGTGTTCTGTATTGTTACTATGCTATTTCCACATAATGAACCATTATCTTGATGTACTTTCTTTGAATAACTTTGTTTATATTCTCATTCTATTTGTAGTAAATGGTGGTTTTAAGAATGTAGACTGAATTAAAGGCTGTCGTATGGAAAGTACAAATGTTTCTATTGGGAACCCCATTTTGCTTTTTTGTGCTATTATTCATTTCTTCTGTGAAAATGCGTTAAACCTGGTTCTATGCTGGATTTTATCCTCAACATATGCCTTATTACTCATCCCATGTCTTTTTCTATGCTAAGTAAAAGGTTAACTTCTCTTGAGTTTGAAACGGCGAGGGAAAATCTCAGATTTTAAGCTTTCTTTGTGAGGCATCTACTTGATGCGGAGGGCGTCAACTTATGTTAAGGCCAATAGACCAATTCCGATGGTCCAACGTGTTGGTTGAGGAAAATGGCGGGATGAAGTTCTTCATCTATAACTCTGCGACAGGTCTTGGGATATGCTTCTAATTTAAGTGTTGGGTGGTAGGGTTGACTCTTTTGAGCGAAATGTGTTGGGATTAGTCCGTCGCCAATGTCTTTGTCCCCCCCCGTGTTTGGTGTGGTCTTCAGGATCCCTCCTTTCTATATCATCAGAGGGGGTTGTTATGTGTGACGGTAACTGAGTTAGGGTTTTCTTTCACGATGTGAACCACTGTCATCCCGTTCAGGAGATTCTCTGGCGATCTTCTTCATTCTCTTTATTGTATTCAATACAACTGGGTTCCACTACTTTCATGGCCCTCATTTGCTGGATCAACTCAGGCAACTACGCTTTTTGGAAGCTTTTCCTTATTCAAACCAATATAAAAAACCTGCTTAACAACATGCAATTCGTTGGCCAATCTTCTTTTTGCTAGTTTGCTGATGGGCAGCACAAACTCGTCCAAAAAGAGGAGATATCAGCCAGTGCTTCGTGTCATCTCAACTACATAAATGATATTTTATCTCCTGCTTGGTTCTTTTCGAACATTCATTTGTCTCGACTTTCATAGATTGGTGGTCACCATGCAAAAGAGGAATTTGCCATTAGAGGGAAGGAACCGAAAGATGAAGTCCAGATTTACACCTGGATGGATGCAACTCTCCGAGAGCTGACAGATTTGGTAATGGCTGTTCCCTCCTCCTTTTCTATTGATTTTAGATGCCGGTTCGTCAGAAAGATTCCTTTTCAGGTGAAGGAGGTTGCTTCTGCTGCAAGGAGAAGGGATGCAAAACTATCGTTTGCGTTTGTGTACCCTGATAAGCAGGGACGTTATGTGGTCAGACCGGTAAGAGCACAACTGTCACGGTTCGGATTTGCCGAGTATTTTCGTTCTTGTTGTTACAAGTTTCATGAAGATTGCTATGAACATAATGTACTCGCCAAATATGATGGAAAATTCTTTAGTTGCCTGTATCTAACAATGAATTGTCCATGCTCATCTCTAGAGAAAGTATTGTACGGGGCCAAATATATGCTCGTTTCGGAGCGGGGAAGGTGTCTTCATATTGTTTTCTGGGCATGGCATGCAGCTTCAGCATGTTATCTTATTTTCGTATGCAAGGGTGGAAATATCAGTAGCAGAGTTTTTATTTCTATATCCGTGGTTCTCTCGTCCATGTGAATTTTTTTGTTGGCAACGATCTCTTTTTGAATATTTCTGGTCTTTTCTCCACATTATACTTGTTCTGATATGTTTAACTCCTTTTTGCTGATAACCATATTTTTTGGGCTGAAGAGGGATTATTTTTCTCCGAAAAATTAATTTGCAGTGCTGTTGGTGTCCAGAATTATTGATTAAAATTGAAATCGGCCAGCTTTCTCATTCGTTGTAGCATCACTGATCAAAACACATGAATATCAAAAGAAAGAGTATACTAAAATAAATGAGTTTTCTTGCTTTGCTCATGATGTAATATGTTTGGTCTAAGTGCCGTCAATTTATTTTCTATTTCCTTTTGGCAGTTTCACTGATCTATCTGTTAGAAAAATGCTACAAGTTTATCTGTGTAGTAGGACTTCAATGATGTGAATCTCACGATCTGATACCTAACTCTAATACTTGTAACACCTAGATGCCCCATTCTTGGTCCAACTTCAAAGGACGAGCTGAAAAGAGATAAGACGAAAGAGAGAAGAAATAAGTGACTTTTTGATTTGGAAACTAGTCGAAATATCTACGTTTCATGTTTTGACTTGGATAAGTTTGCTCTCTTTGGATTGATTTTTCACATCTATCTGATTTTTACAGACATTACAATGACTCCCTTGTGTCCATGACCTAATACTGATTTGTCAACACCGTGCATGAAAGCACACTTTCCAAACTTCAAAGTTCATCGATGCTCACAGCCAAGTGTAACCTACACATAAGTCCACCGCTGTAATCACAAGGCCCAAATTTCGTTCCCTGTTTGCTTTCAATATCAACAGTATCTTCCCAGTTTGCATTCTCATTCTCAGACACCGGGAAAATTTCCAGAATATGGATTAGTTCCTGTCATCTAATGTTATATTATCCATATTTTTTCATTTACTCAGTCCCTGTAAGTGGCCGCAATGGTGCTTATTCCTTTTTTAAACTGCCGCCAGCTTAAATCTTATTTTTCTCCAGACTCCTTGTAGCTCCATGCGTCGAGACTTCAATGTTTATACATTAGATCTGCACTGTATGGTTGATCCTGTGTCATCTATTTCGCTCAGCGTCCTCCTCCTGTTTCAATCTTTCATCGCCTTTAATTGGTCCCTGTGAGTCAATCACGTACTGCGATTCCTAGTCTGAAGTACTTCATTTCTTGAAAAACTTTTCTTTTCCAATTGATTCCTCAAAGTTTTTTTTACCTCATTCTGCATTCTCGAAGGCGGAGGTGACTCCAGTCAGCAGTCAAGCCTCTCCCCCGGCGACAGATGCTTAGAAAGCCTTAAACTCAGGAAGATATTCTAGCAACGTAATAAAATCCTATAATCAGTATGATTTATTTCTTTACACACCCTAATGAAGAAAGCTAGACTCCCAGCTTCATCCTGCAGACCTCGCCTTGGCTCCCTGCTGGCTTGGGATCCGTGTGGCCATTCGCTTCAAGGGATGTGCCGATTAACCTCTGCTCTGACTTGTATGCAGGTCGGCATGACTTATTCGTACCCTGGAAATGGGAGACGACAAGACGACATGAAGACCCTGGCCGAGCTGGGCTTTCAGGCACGCCCTAACCCCAAGTGTTTCCCCAATATTAGCCTGTTCATTCGCCCATCTCTTCGGCCATCAACCTCTCCCATCTTGGTTCTCTTGTAGATTGGAGACTATTTGGACGTGGGCATCCTGTAGAGCCATGGAGGCGGAGGGAGGTGGGTACCAGGCGAGCAACATTCGAAGCAGAGGGCGTCTCTCTCGCTGCTTTAGTTCCTTTCATTCCCTCCCTTGCGTTGACTTAGCTAGTGCCTGTTGAATGTCAACCCCATTGTAGTGGGTTGAAGCCCAGTATCTGTCTGCATCACTCTCCCATGTTTTAGTATAGATCCTCTGTGAAGCCCAGGACTGTTTTCAGTGGAGAAACGGGTTAAATGGCTCAACTCGGTTATGATGATTTGAAGGGCAATTCAGTAAATTAAATATAACAGGACATATGAAAAGTCCTGAGATAATGAGAGGAGATTCTAATTAATCTGAGATTATATAGAAAATCTTTGAGATATTTTATTAACTAACTGATGCTCTTCCTTTTTCTGGAAGCGTCGTCTTTAGGGACGGTGAGGCCACGTGTCGCGATCTACGAGGAGCCATCAGGGCCGTCAATTGATAATATTTGGGCCCCGAAGCTCCACGAAGGAGAGAGCAGTCACGGGGCTTGTCGTGTCCCCCGGCGCACGTGGGGATTTTTCGGGCGGGAATCATGGGGAGTGTGCCTCGTCAGGTGAGGAGGTGATGGGAGTGGGACCCCACGATCGTCTTAGACGGCCGAGGTTCAGACATGTGGCAATCTAGGTGGAGGGGGTTTCGGAAAGCATCTCCGCCACCCTCCACCCGTTCACGATTTCCGCTGATCGCTGCCCGCGGTTGAGTTCACTCGCCGATATTCGTCGTTGCAGCGGGAAGGAGCGGGTAGGCAGAGAATTTTTGACGAATGGCGATGAGGGCGGTTGAGTGCTGTGGCAGCTGCCGTGGCGGCGTGCTTACGCAGCTGAGGGGCATCTCCACGGCAGCGCCAGCGGCCGCTGCTTCATCGCCGGCGGCGATCTCCTTGCCCTCCGCCTTTCCGTGTAGGAGATCGCTTAAATTCTTCACGAGGACGTCGCGACGAGTCAGGTCGCCTTCTTCATCAACTCTGGTCTCGGCTGCAGCCAACACGGTGACCGAGACCGATGGACTCAAAGTCTGGCCTCGTTCTCTCTTCTACTCTCTATTGTCCATTCTCTCTTTCTCGCAACCCCCTCTTATATCTGCCACCCTATTGCTCTATTTTCGTTTTTGTTTCTGTTTCTCTACCAAATATTTTATCTGCACGTTATCTAATGCAGGTCGTGTCTGTTCCTACAAAGCCGTACGAAGGGCAGAAGACAGGGACAAGTGGACTCCGGAAGAAGGTCAGTTGAAATAGATGGTCATTTCGTGTTTTTACTCTTTTATTCTGTTTTAAATTTTGACGGATTGCCTCTGGCCTAAATACTCCTGATCCGATGTGAAGGTCAAAGTCTTCCAGCAAGAGAATTACTTAGCAAACTGGATCCAGGTACTTGTTTTTCCTTTCTTTCTCACCTTATTTTCTCAACCGGCATTATTGTGATCCGATAGAAAGCAGGATTCTTTTTTTCTCGCTCCATCTATGGGTGTCCTTGTTTCTTTTGACCTGATGTCCCGAGTTTTGTAGGCATTATTCGATTCATTGACCCCCGAAGACTACAAAGGCAGTGTGCTAGTTCTAGGCGGCGATGGGCGCTATTTCAACAGGGAAGCTGCACAGGTGTCCCTTCTTCGACCTCTGTAATTGAGATGCTCACTCTTTCTGAGAGTTTGCGTGGCCTGATATTTTTCAGATTATCCGCTACTGTTATTTCAAAAGCGGACTTTCTCTGCCTCTCTCTCTCTCTCTCTCTCTCTCTCTCTCTCTCTCTCTCTCTCTCTCTCTTTCTCTCTCCATCTCTCTCTCGATTTTATTGTGAGCAAATGATTGTAATGCTGTTTGACTATTGTTGATTACAGTTCGAAAGTTTCTCTATGATGCTTTCATACAATTTCTCAATCTTTACATGCAGATAATTATCAAAATTGCTGCGGGCAATGGTGTTGCGAAGATTCTTGTTGGCAGGTGTGTCAACTTATATATTAATTATCTTGGAACAAGAATATACATGATAATCGCCATCAATTTCTCAGCGTTTGAGATTTGATTCTATTATCTGGACCATCTCTTAAAAATGTCTGCAATCACAGATAAATTCTCCATTCATGAATCCAAAGCTTTGGCTGTCGTACTGGATCCTTGGATCTGTCTGAACTACTTTTGGGTGATTTACGTCATCTTGAAAAACACGTTTTCTATGTTCCATTCCTGATCTTTTTGCTCTCCGATCTAGTTTATTTGACTATTGTATATTTAATAGATTGTTAATCAGATCGCATTCATCTCCTGGTGTTAAACTTCAAGTTGAAGTGCTTCTCCATCCAGACCTTGTTGTGTATGGTTGACCGGAACATATTTATCATATTGACCATATGAATGCCGGAGTTGTAGTTCTGGAGTCATAGTTCTCCGGATGGCCAAGCGTTCGGTCCATTTGAGACTGTTAGCACTATGATTTAGGAGCAGAGTATGAATCAACAGTGGAGATGGTGGGACACTGCTCCATAAAATCACCGAGAGAATGGGTGACTCACTGATTTAGAATGAAGGGAAAAGCCGTGACTGCAAAGAAAAATCAAGACACTCGCTTCCACAATGGGAATTGGCTTGAAAACATGGCCACTGGACTAATTGATGTTCAAGTCATAGGAAACCTATCCAATGGTATGATGGCTGATGAGTCAGTACTTTCTGCTTAAGTTGAGCTCAATCGACTAATATGAATCGGGCAGGTAGACTAACCCTACAAGTAGATCTCAAAAAAAGTGCCTTATCGAGTGAGGGGCCAAAATACTCGAAAGGGCCTTATTTTTCATAGGAAATGAGAGAATTTGATTAGAAGAATTCGAGATGACATCATACTTAATCAATATCCAGTAGTCCAAGATGAAAATTATGTTATATGAAACCAGCTTGCTATTTATATTGTGTTAGGAGAAAGGAAGCTCATTAGGATGAGGCAAGTTCATTTTATTATTTAATAATATTCTAGGATTTTATTGGTGTGAGGATGTTGCAAAAACTGGTGTTGTGAGAACAGCAAGCAAAAACACTTAAATTCAAAGCCTATTTGGCGTTTCTCACATCTACTTTCAAATCAAGGTATCTGTCAAGTAGTTATGTATTTCAAGTGATATTATCTTTCAATTGATGAAGGATGACTGACATTTGTTGTCATACGACTAACAGAATCATATGTGAAACCAGCAAACGTACGCATTGAGTTTGATTCGTTTCCTATTTAAAAGCTTCTGTTAGACTACTTGAGTGGAAGTGCATTATGCCACGTTGGTGATTACAAAGGAATTATTAAACAACAGGGCATATGATACGGCCTCTTTCTATATATTGGAGAGAAATGAAGTTCAACCGTATCAAGATACAACCTTCAGATCGGTATCACCAGATCTGAGGGGATAGGATGAGAACAAAATGAAAGATCAGTAGAGGAGAACAAAGACAATTCCCACATCCGCCTTGCCGAATGCAGCCCCAGGCCTCACATGGACAATCACCAGGTGCTCCCCCTTCCTCCCATGCTAGAGGGTTTTATTATATAGCAACCAATCCAGGTGGGAGCTAAAGTTACCCCCCATGATCCCTTTTGTGGTTCTTGCAGTGTCTGTCAATGTACTAGTCTTCGGACTAGTATCCTGAGCTGTCCCCTTTCTCTTTCTTTTTGTGTAAGTGAGTAAGGGGACTGTATCAGCATCGTATTATAATGGACATGCAAACGGAAAAAAGGATTATTAATGCCAGTTTTGTTGTTCCCTAGTTTTGATATCCTTATTGATTAGTTAAATCAGCCACTACATCTCTGAATCAAATTAAGGGGGATACAGTGCCTGTTAATATTCCTGGCTCGGTCTTAAATGATGCAACAGGCATGCAACCTACGGTTGTTTTGTAATTTTTTACATCACAACTGTATGGTTAATGAGAAAATATACATCTAATATATATATATATATATATCTTTACACAATGATCAAATATTAAGTTATTATAGTGTTATTAAAAAGATATACGAACATTTTCTGAAGCATATAATTAGGACACAAATAAAGAAATACAATTTTTTATTCTCCATTTCCTAGACTTCGCCCACCGTAAGGTCTACTCTTTAAAATCCACTCAAATTGCTCATTGGCAGTGGCTGCAGAAGTGTTAATGCCAGAGAGTAGAGGTCGCTGCTCCAACCAGCAATGGAAGTGGCGATTGCTGTGCCAGTGGAAGGAGTAGTTACTACCAGTGGAAGAGATAGGAGACTAAGGAGTTGTCAGTCGATGCTACTTCTGGCATATAATTATCATCGACACTGCTTGTTTCTTCATGAACACCCCTCTCTTCTTCCTTTTTATTCTCTTTTTCCCCTTCGTTTATTTAATTGTTGAACAGTCCATCTCATGGCTACATTTAAATTTTGATAAATACTATTGGCTTTTGTCTGCATAAAATGACTTGTATGCATATGTGGAATATTGCGTAATCATTTAGGGTGCATCGGCAGTAAGTCTTGATTGTTACACAACCACTCAGTAGCCTTATTTTCAAACGAATATGATAATTTTCATCAGGTAGCTCTAAATGATGAACTAAGTATGGTATGATTTCAGCAGATTTTTAATGACCCTCTTTATGCATTGCACTTGGAATTTCCAGGGATGGTATATTATCAACCCCAGCTGTTTCTGCAGTCATTAGGAAACAAAAGGTAAGGCATTTTGTATCATCATCCTAGCTTAATAATCCTCATTTTCTTTTTTCCATTGTTGACATGATGTTTGTCCCGTAGGCCAATGGTGGTTTTATAATGAGTGCGAGCCACAATCCTGGTGGGCCAGACTATGACTGGGGTATTAAGGTGATGATTCTGGCCGATTATCTATCATAATATTTTTGTGAAGGTTTAGCTAGACTACACCTGCAGATTGAATATAATGTAGGGAAGAACAGTCCGTTGCATAGGGGATACTAGAATCCCCTAGATGGAAACTGATACATATAATGCCTATTCTGTGATTATGGATCAAACCTCCATTGATACAATAAGAAACAAATTATCGCAGGAAATTAATAAAGATAGAATCTGGTCAGTAGAGCAGAAAGGAGATAGGATGGTTTTGGATTTCAGTATAAAATAGTACTCTTTGTCACAAAAATGATATGAATTTTATTTAATCTTAACTGTATAATACAACTCATTTATAATTAACCGAATGGGTAAGAGACACAGATTACATGAAGTACAAGAGGTTCATTTTGTAACAATACATGGGCTAGTAAACAAGTATCAGTTAGATAGAAAATATTTTTCGTTACTATTGAAATTTCCTTTTTCAATATTATTCTCATGTGACTTGTTTCTGCATTGAAAATATTCAGTTCAATTATAACAGTGGACAGCCTGCACCAGAATTCATCACGGACAAGATTTATGCCAACACACTCACAGTATTTTCCAACCTTTATCTATCTTTATTTTTGATGCCTTTGTATCAAGTATATCGTTTAGTCAATTCTATGAAGGTAGCTGCTGTTCGTTTATTTTCTGTTTTCAAAGTCTCTCTCTTAACCACAACTTCCCATGACCTTTGACAAGAGGTTCGTATTTTGATCTTAAAGCGGGAGGAAATTCATTCGAGATAATCTGAAAATGTTACCCTTAATAAGTTATCTAAACATATCCAAAATATACATTTTTCAAATTTTAGCCAATCTTTTCCCATCCACTGAGGCGTCATCAGCTCTGCCCAGGGAATCATAGTATTGAAAATGAGCATGGGCAAATTTATCTCAGACAAGAGTTGAAGGAAAGTGCATGAGATTCCTAAGATTATTGAAGACAATTTCTCATTTGTTGCAATCTATCAAGCAGTGATGCGCCTACGGAGTTATGTTTCTTCATGTCTCATTCCTTATAGATAAATTCATCTGGCGTTCAGGTCTATATTCATTAGTTTTCAGTTTTTTTTTTCAGATAACATGGAAATTATTCATGGGATCCATTAGAAAAAATAGAATAGCCATCGAATCACCTAGCTTATTTGGCGAAGAGAGTTCTTTATGAGTTTATTTCTTTATTAGTTCTAGTAGCAGACAACGGACACCATGGGTCACCACAGGTCGCCCAAATTAACTTTTAATGATTCCCAGGGATTCCATAAAGGCTCCATACGGGATGGACTGGGTGGACTCATTATGCTTGTGGTTTCATCCACATTCATCAGAAATTAAAAAACTGATAAAATACTGTATCAATAAGGCTGATCCTTTGAAAAGTTGTGCTATAATTAATATCATTTCATTTCATTTCATGTTGTAGGATATCCTCTTCATAATAATTTCATCAATGTTTTACCTTTTCCAAAAATTGTTGATGTGTATATCAATAATTTGAGGGTTTAAAATTCTCCATTCAAACCCGCACGGAATTCATAAAGCCAAATAGTCTAAATTCATTAGAATTATGGAATGAAGTCATTACGTTTCCAGAATATCTATCACTCTATTAGACAAATAAATTTCTCAGAAAGGCTTCACAACCCGACTGAAGATTACATTTAAAACTGTAAAGTCACTCATCTATAGCCATTGGGGAAATGTACGTCTGTTCAACATAATAATTCATGAAATAACACAAACAAAGCACCATCATTATTTTCATTTTTTATTAATGTCTATGCAAGCAGTGGTATTAATCGTGCTGCATAGCCAGATCATTTCAACCCTCCAAAAGTTTCATCCGGATCCATGTATAAGCCATGAAGCTTCCTTGAGAAAAGTTTTGGTAACTCCAAGTATGGGCAAGAATATACTGTGTTAATTCATAGTTTTTTGCATGGTAAGCCTCGACACCCATCAAGGGGTTACTGAGATATTCATAAAGCTAGAAAAAATGGTGTTGATTCTTCGTGTATGAGTTTCTATTTTGTTTTGAATGTGTTGTCACCTGTACAGCATTGTTGACCATAAAGTTGTCAACACCTTTGTCGCCTTAGTATTTGTTCTCTCTTTTAATTAACGTATTGACTACTCGGTCCAACCATACTACGGAAAATGGCAGCGAACAGTCTGTCAGAATAAGAGTTGAGAATCTCATGGAAAACTTATATGTCAGAATTAATGATAGAGTTTCTTTAAAAAATATTTTCCCACATGAAAGTCTAGAATGATGAGGATTAGAGACTCAGACGGCTTGGAATATATATTACTGTTGTTTTCACCACAATCTTCATCATCTTAAACTCAACCATTTTACAATCCTCTCTTCTTAAACTCTTCTAATTTTTCTATTTGAAATTTAATGAAATTAAAACTGCAGATTTCTGAGATCAAAGTAGCAGACATTCCAGATATTGATCTCTCTCAAGTGGGAGTTGTAGATTATGGAAACTTCAGTATTGAAGTCATAGACCCAGTTACTGACTACTTGAAGCTAATGGAGGTAAATGGACAAAAGTACACAAGCGAACTTTTCAAAGCCTGTTTTGCCTTTTTTGGCCGCCTTTACCTTGGGTTGTTGTCTTTACCTTGAAATCCTGTGTGCAGAGTGTGTTCGACTTTGACCTTATCAAATCTCTTCTCTCTCATCCTGAATTCAGGTAAGAGGGTGAAGATTTATTTGCATGTTTGTATTAATTTTCCTATACTATAGTATGATTTAAATGTATTCAATGATAATAGCAATGGCACTTCGTCGATCAACCCTTCTGTATCTCTCAATGAGTGGTACTGTCCAAATCTAATGTGTATTGTCTTGATTTTGGGTTCTTTTTATTTAACTTTTAGTCCAGTTGGATAATCTATTTTTCAGTCCTTTGCTTTCTAATTACGAATTGTGACTCATCTAATTTCTGTTCATTACTTCATACAGTTCCTTGGTTATGCGGGAGTTAAGACCCTTGGTTCTATTAGCAAACCCTCAATAATCTACTTGATGATGCTGTTAAACTGAGGCTGGTCACAGAACTGCAGTGAGCCTACGCATGTCCCCTAAGTTTAGATGTATAATAGGATGCTCAATTGGGGAATATCATATCAGTGACAAGAGTATCTTAAAAGGGACTCGCCGAGTTGACTCCCCGAGTTGACTCCCGGTGGACCACTGAATTCTTAATTGGCTGAAGGCTGCTCTATATATTAACGGACACTGCACTTTTCTCCTGGTTTTTTTCACTTTTTCTCCTCACCTGGAAAGAAAATAAAGTGAAGAACAGGAAAAAGAGAAAGGGACTCGTGAAGCTGGTGGTGCTTCTCTTCAAACTTACTGTCGTCAGTATTACCTTACTTCCTACACTGATTATGGAACAAGAAACCTTGTGCTCTGGGCGAAATTTATAACAGTAAACATTACACACCCCTAGGATGCTAAAACGAAAATAAAGATCAATCAGGTTACAGAAATTGAAGTCCAAGACCTGGAATCACAGTCAGTCAATTAAATGGTATATTAATCATTTTCTGTAGGAACTAAACGGGCGATGGGTTTGTTTAAAGGAATTTTCATATTTTGAAGTTTGATGAGACACGTTTTTTTCGGACAAAAGAGATTTTATTTTGGACTAACCAATTTTCATACAATAATTTCCAGGTTTGTATTTGATGCAATGCATGCAGTGACTGGTGCATATGCCAAACCAATATTTGTGGATAGACTTGGTGCTGATCCGGTACATACCATCCACCTTCCAGGCATAAAAGTTTGAAAGTAGAAGATGAATAATGCATTTCCCTTTAATTTGGTTGTTGGGTACTATATAGGGGTGTGTGATAAATGGTGTGCCATTGGAGGACTTTGGGCATGGACATCCGGATCCTAATCTTACGTAAGATTAGCAAACTTGGTCTCAGTTTGTCTCTTTATATTCTTTTTATTCATGTCTACCATGTAACAGTTATGCTAAGGAATTGGTCGACATTATGAGTGGTGAAAATGCACCCGGTTTAGGAGCAGCAAGTGATGGTATGTCAGAAAACAGAGTATTAATTTCCGTATTTTGGCTTCTTTAATTGCTTTGTAAATTTTATTTCACTTGAAAACTATACATTTTTTTATCTGTGATTTTGTATTTCTACGAGATCTCTGTGTATAATTCTTCATCTAGTAATCACCCCTGATGCCAGTAATGCTGATAAGTTGTTATCACCCCGCTACTATTTCTTTTTCATTTTTCATTCTCATGTGCCTTTAATTAAAGTGTTGGACAGTTTGAAAGATTGGGTTGTGATTACTGTACAGCCGCCGATACTCCTTTCAGTTTAACTGTCAAAATAGTTTTGTTGAAGAACCTATGAGGAGCCCCAATGATACATGAATAATCACTGGGCTTCTTTCTTAGAACCTCCAGAAAATCAAATGATAAATTGATAACCGTCCTTGCCTGTTTTCTCATTCCACGCCATAGTACGCAAAATTATGTCAGTGATGGAAATATAGAATGCCAAGCGACAGGATTGCCTTGTAGTTGGCGGTCTACTTTCTTTTTGTGCCATCATATAATCATCTGTTCTAGACATTGAGGAACTGGCCTCCAAAATTCTACACAATTTGCTTTGTTAGGAAACATCCAGCGAATGAATCTCTCAGAAAGTTTGCTCTTTGTTCTCTCACCTTATGGCTTGTAGAATGAAGAAAACCCTTACTTTTTCCAGGTGATGGCGATCGCAATATGATCCTCGGTAGTCACTTCTTTGTCACGCCATCCGATTCTGTCGCCATCATTGCAGCCAATGCACAAGAAGCCATCCCTTATTTCAAGGATGGCTGCAAGGTATAGAGATTTACCCTTTTGCTGGCCCTCTAAGGAATGATACTCATCATACGCATGCCTAAATATCCACTCATCCCGTGGGAACATTTTCTTATTTCTCAGGGATTGGCTAGGTCCATGCCAACAAGTGGTTCTCTGGATCGTGTCGCAGCCAAAATGAATCTCCCCTTCTTTGAGGTCTTGCTATTTTTTGACTAATTGGTTCGCTAATATAATAATATTGAGGACAGATATTTTAGCATCCTTCGTATTTCCTCTTGTTTCTAAGATTATCTTCCACGCAGGTGCCCACTGGTTGGAAGTTTTTTGGGAACCTGATGGATGCTGGGAAGCTGTCCATATGTGGGGAAGAAAGCTTTGGCACCGGTTCTGATCATATTAGGGAGAAGGATGGCATATGGTGAGGAGGGCAAAATAGGGGTTCACTTTCTCCACAACTTTATGCTTCACCTTTCCTATTTTTAATTCTCAGTCTCTTTTCCTGGATTATGAGGGAACAAAAAGTGGAAGCTTTCTGCGCCGATGCTTTACCAACGCTGCATTTTTGTTCAACATAAGTTCTTTTTTCGCAATTCTGTGGCACAAATCAAGCTCTAGATCCATGAGAACACGAAATTTTATGGGCATTATTACCAAAACTTCCAGGGTCTGTGATCGGTCTTTACATGATGATCCTGAGATTGATGAATAACTAAAGTTCCAGATCTTTGAGAAAATACAAGTATAGGCATCATTCGATTCTCTCTGAAACTTGATCTTTTCTTACTATACCGACATGGTGGCATTCACAGGGCGGTGCTGGCTTGGCTTTCCATCCTTGCCCATCGGAACAAAGATAAGAAGCCTGGAGAGAAGCTGGTGTCAGTCTCCGACATCGTGAAGGAGCACTGGGCCATCTACGGGAGGAACTTCTTCTCAAGATATGATTACGAGGTAACTCCCAGCATCTCTGGGGCCGTAGAAGACAATACATTGGGGTCGTCGGAAGCCTGAGCGCCGCTGTTCATCTTCTTCCAGGAGTGTGAATCCGAAGGCGCTAATCAGATGATTGGCCATCTCCGGGAGCTCATAGCAGCGAGCAAGCCCGGCACAAAATACGGCAAGTCTAACCCCAAGCAGTCGTGAATGCCGAAGCCCTCCGCAGCCACTGCTCTGACGCCGTTGACTCTCGCATTGCAGGAAGCTACTCCCTTCAATTTGCAGACGATTTCACCTACACCGACCCTGTAGTTCCTCCTCCGCGCATGATCCTATCCCCTTTTCTTTTGCTGCGAACATCGCTGACGATCATGACCATGGCTTCTGCAACAGGTCGACGGAAGCGTCGCATCTAAGCAGGGCGTTCGCTTTGTCTTCACGGACGGCTCGAGGATCATCTTCCGCCTATCCGTAACCCCCCCCCCCCCTCGTCCTTAAACGCCCAGAAATTTTCTTCATCCAATCTACGTTGGCTATGTGACAATTTACGCAAGCTCGCTCCCGCGTGCTCTGCTCAGGGAACTGGATCAGCGGGCGCAACGATTCGGATTTACGTGGAGCAATTCGAGCCCGATGCGTCCAAGCACGGCGCGGACGCTCAAGAAGCATTGAAGCCACTGATCGGTTCGTGCTCCTTCCCATAATCTCACGGTCCCCTCTGGCAGTCTGTTACTCACGGACTGCTGACGCTCCCCCGCCTCGGTTTCAGATCTGGCGCTGTCCTTGTCGAAGCTGAAGGACTTCACTGGCAGAGAGCAGCCCACGGTGATCACTTGAATAAGGCAGGCGCTCCCCAGCGCCGCCTAATCCTCCCCCCCCCCCCCCCCCCCAGCTTGTCAGCGTCCTGCTTAATTTCGGTTGACTCCTCGCCCAGCCTTCCGGAAGGTTTTGTTTATTCACGGTTCGTCCTACTTGGCAAATAATATGTTGCCAAGTAGGAGAAGAATAGGAAGAATAAGAAGAGACCCAGGTGAACGATTCATAGCAGGCATCGCCGTCGCCCAACGTCCCGAAAGACAAGCTGGAATGATCGTCGGACCAACTCGGAGCAGCTCGCCGCCGGGAGTAGAGCCTAAACCAAATGACGGGTTGGGCGCCTCCACTTCAACAGCTGAAGATCGCCGAGCCCCTTCCCATGCTGATGGAAACACATGAGCATTTGAACCCAATGAAGCGAAAAAAAAAGAAAAAATCCAGAAACTTGGAGTCTTCCCAGCTTTTGAAATCTAACTTCCGGAGAACTGGCTCAGTGAACTTGGACACTTCTGCGTCTTGCGTGCGTTTAGGTCGATGAAACTGGCAATTAAACCAAGAATAACTTCTTCATTTGCATGATTTCGTTCAAAAGAGGGTTAGTTGCAGTCAATAATTCCTCTTTAGAAACCATGAGGACATTATTCCCCTGAAATCAATAAAACACAAAATTATATTCACACGACAGCAATTAAAAAAAAAAAATTGATTGAGAACATATTGATTTCATGTAACAGTAGGCATTTGCCATTATTGATAAGGCAATAAGCAATCATTAGATGCCGTAAAAATATGTAGAAATAATGAAATTATCCATTTCATTTCTTAATTTTAAATTAAAAATTAAAGTTATACCTCATATTGATAAAAATTCAATATATCAGTAATTTAACACAATAGTAACATAAAAGATAACAAGTTTTGGGTTTGAATTTATAAAGCTCAAAACTTGAAGAAGAATTCAACTTTTAAATTCACAGACTTCAAGTCTTCAACTCTTGAATCCACAAATGGGTGGTGTCTGAAGCTACAAACAAAAGGAGAGAGCTCTCATTGAAGATAAAAACTTAATACTTCAAATAATATCTCTCTCATGTTACAATAGAGGGCCCTTTCGAAAGGGATAAGACCCTGTCAAAAGTAAAATCCTAAACAAATCTTAGAGATAAACTTTGACTATCCTAAACTTACATGAAATAAACTCTAACAATATTTCAAACTAAGGCCTATAATATATTCTAAAGGGATGGAGACACAAAATACCTTTTATAGAGAAATGACATAAAATAATGAGCATACTCTAAATGACTTAACATGACCTAAAGTTGACACTAACAACATTTAAAATTGAGGCCTAAAATATAGTAGAGAAAAATGAGAGATAAAGTACTTTTTAAAAGAGAAGGTACATAAAGTAAAGAACAAAAAGTAATTTTTCAGACCTCTATGTCATTTGTGACTATTTGGGCCTTTTTTTACAACTTTTTCTTTTATGACCCAAATTCAAAGTTTAGCCTCTAACTTCTCTGTATTGGGATACATCTCTTGAGCTCTCTTATTATAAGATACATCACAATCTCCCAATAATCATTGAAAATGTAGATTGAAATCAAAGGTCAACAAGTTAGCAACTACTAGTACTACTTTAAAAAAATAGTTGAAAAGTTCCACATAATGGCATCAATCGCATTATCTTAGTGTCATGGTCACAACGGTGGGAAACTAGCTATGAAGCTCTTTCATGATACTAGCAATTTGAGATTAGCACTACTTTATGTCAAGAGCACCTAGAAGAGAACATGTGGAGTCCTTGCTTAGATGGATTGAAGATTGACCAGACATTGAAATGTATGATGAGGCTCAAGAGGGAGACCTTGAGGATCACTAGCTTCCACCCAAGATGAGGTGGTGAAGTGGCCACAAAGGTCAATTGACACATTGCCTACCATGTTGGAGTCTACTAGAGTACTCACCAAGTGGAAAGGCATTGCTCAAGAAGGGTTAGGTTTGGGTGACATGTTGTTGGCAACCAATATGAACCTAAGGACTATTGTAGAGGACTTTAAGATGTGAGGGGATACTAGCCATGACACATCCCAATAAGGATAACTTTGTTGGGTGTTTTAATGAAGGAATTGGTGGAAAAGAGGTTCAAATCACATCTTGAATCCTCAAATATCATGATTTTTGGTAAAGCTTGCTCATCCTAAGTCCACAAAATGAAGAGAACAAGTCTCTTGAGTCCATAAGAGCTGATTCTAAATCTACAAAATCAAGAAATTAGTTCCTACAGTCCACAAGGATGTTGGAGTCCACTAATAGAAGGAGAGAATATTTCAAGAGAACAAACTCACAAAATTATATTGAAAATAAATTGAATGCTTCTTAGGCTACATGGGGGCATCTTTAAATTGGGTATGGCTTGCAAAAAGGGCATTAACTTTTGAATTTCAAACAAAATTTTAAAAGTAAGAGGAAAATGAATGTAAGAAGATGCTACAAATAGAAACAATTGTAAAATAGAACAAAATAAGATTTCTAAGGAGGTTAACATATAAGGTAGTGTTTAAAATAAAAAGGGTCTAAAGGTAGAGGGTGGCTTTAAATAGAAGGTTGTTTGAAATAGAAAGAGAGAAGTATGAAATGTGATAAAATATAGAAAGGCTAAATATGTAAGGTAGTATAGAATAGAAAGGGATAAACAAAAAAAATAATTTAAAAATATGTTAGGTCAAAAAAATGTGTATAACCTCTTGGGAAAAATTGTTCTTCTGATGGGACCAAAAATGATGAAAAACACAATGACAACTCTAAAACATTGAAGAATATATTATTTTACACATTGTAGTGGGGTCCACACCAAATAAGAGGTAGAGTGTTGTGGTCATAAACTCTACAAAAGTGAGTGGATCCTATGGAGATGTTGTGGTTGACGTTAAATTAGACTTCTACCTAGGGTAGGCATTTTCACCATCTGTTGAGTCATTCGCCTACAAGGCATTGAAGGTATGTTTCTATGCTCCAATTGATAACTTTATTTTGTCCATCTCTTTGTGGATGATATGGACTTGTTCGACGAAGGTAGAAGCCTTGAAACTAAAAGATCTCCTTTCATAAGTTGTTCATGAAGATCCAATTCTAATTGTGAGGATGGAGGTAGAAATCCTGTGGAGATGGATTATGTCTTTGGTGAAGATCACAGTGACTTTTGGTGACATGAAGGGGTGTTTGAGAGCACAAAAGCGAGCCTATTTACTTAGTCTCTCTATGACAACTAAGATGGAGTTGTATCTTTTGGATTTGGAAGCCTCTTTATATAATCTATACTTATTTCTTTTCAAATGTAATCTAGAATTCACAACAGCCACAATAATCTTACAAGAAATAATGTCTAAATTTTTTTTATTGGCAAATCTAGCAAATATCCACAAGTTCTTTAATTACCAACATTCTCATTCATTTAATATCTTGATTGATCCTCTTATAGGTACACAAAAATCTGAAGTGTTCACTAATGGTAGAGTCATGAAAGTCATGGAGGTGTAGAATTAGGATGAGGTTGCAAGAATTAGCATATGAATGTGATATTGTAGCAAACATTTATGGAGTTCATAGTTGTCATATGGAGTGCCTTATTTTAAGTCTCACATGATGAGGAAAAAAATTTGGTAATCTTGAAACT
Source organism: Spirodela polyrhiza (assembly GCA_024713555.1). Classification (NCBI taxonomy): domain Eukaryota; kingdom Viridiplantae; phylum Streptophyta; class Magnoliopsida; order Alismatales; family Araceae; genus Spirodela; species Spirodela polyrhiza. The sequence goes on from CM046547.1 coordinate 2,897,630, forward strand.
CTTTTTTAAATGTTGTTGATGTGAATTAATCGTTGTATAATAAATCACGCAAATTTAAAATTTTTATAAAACTAGAAAGGACTAATTCTTGGAATTTTAAATGTTTATCAGAGTGAATAAATCAATTATAAATCAATAAAAGATTCCAAAAATAGTGGGAAATTTCCAGGTCGATCACAGGGATGTAATATAATATCGAGTAATATTTCAGAATTTTCCTGAAGGAATATGATTTTTTATGAATTTTTAAACTAAATGATAAATAGAATCTATTTAATAAATGCGAAAAAGAAATACGGCAATGATGTCAGGTGACGTCAGCGCTTGAAGAACACGAATCGGGCGGAAACAGAATTCCGACCTATGATTCTTTCGTAAGCGATTACTGTGAAATTAATAGATCAAATTTAGTTCTGTAAAAGCCCGAAGAATCGTAACTCAAGTACAAAATAATTTGGGTGTTGAAATCGTGCCAAAGATTACTAATTTAAGTGAAACTAAAGTTTAAAATAGGAAAAGCAGAGTTTCGACTTCGCAGCGACGATCGCTGGAATTCTGCGTGTTCAGAAAAGAAATCGTGCAATGTCCACGGCCTCGAAGGCTCTCCTTGGACAAAGACGATGTGGGTGATTTCTAGAACTTCTTTCGAAGCCTAGAAATTAGTGGAATGGATCGCCAAATCATTTTCGGCGGCTGTCACCCGGCGAAATAGAAAAACGGTGACTTGTGGCCCTCCGGTGACTATCACTCGACGGAGGTGTGCTAGATGGAGGTGGGGCACGTCTTAGGGGCTTTGTCCTCAAGTTAGCGCAACGAGAGGAGGCCCTTTATCACATCTGATACGCTCTCAGGAGGTGGTGACTCGTCTCCCGGTGGATCGTCCTCTTCTCGGCGATGGCTTGTTCGTCGATCAAGTGGAGATGATTTCTTCGTTGAGTTCGAGATGTTTTGTCCAGAATCCTACACCAATTTCGGCCACGATGCTCCACGAATCACGTTGACTAAGTTTTTATTGAATTTTTGGTGATTTTTGCAGCTTAATCGCTCTCCGGAAATCGCGATATCTTCGCCGGTTGTCCGCCTGTGAGAGAGATAAAGAGAGAGAGAGATGAAATAAGTACTAAAATGCCCTCAAACTATGACGTCATAAGGATCATTTTATATCTGTCATGGAGGCGCATTTATGTCATTTATAAAATATACGAGAAAAATAAGGCATGCGGTTTAGTCCCACATTGGTTTTCTAGATGAGTTTCACGCACATATATTACGGGCAATTCTTTACCCATCAATAGGTACAAATCACCCGCATGTGTACGAACACTCCTTGCCCCACGCCCGGCGGGCCACCGGTGACGTGGAAGGGGAGTGACGCACATGTCAACCGCTTGAGCACCTAGCTCGCAGTCCGCTTCGCCAGCCGCTTGAGCCTCGAGCTCGCAGTCTGGTCCTTAGCCGCTCGAGCCTTGAGCTTGCGGTCCTTAGCCGCCCAACGGCTCCGCCCAACTAGGCCTCCGACCTGCTAGCGGGCTTAGTTGGCCGGCAGATATTTTTGCTTTTTCCATAAATATATTTTTTTTTCATTTCTCTTAACAAAATAAACTTATAAAATCATGTAATTAAGCAAAAATTCATATTAATCAACTAGAAACCACTTCTCACGATTTAACACAAAAATAAGTCTATTTATCATGAGTTAAGACTAAAAACATCATCTTACTAAATTATTAACTCATGATAATGAAGACTTATCACACCCCCCAACTTAAATCATTGCTAGTCTCTTAGTAATGGAATTAAAAATATAATTATCATTCAAAAATTTCAGACATCATATTTCAATGCACAAAATACAATTAGAAATGATGAATCTCTAGATATTTTGGACTATTTTATCAAGTATTGAATAAAGATATCAAGCTTTTAAATGTCTAAACACTCATTGGAATAACAATATAGATTTCACTTCTTTAATCTACATCTTTATCACTTCTTTACTCATGGATATAATTCACAAGATGGTCCAATTATCAAAAATCCTCTAAGCATAATATTGATTATACCTTTCCCTTCCCTATGGCTTAATTTTTGAAGTTTGCACTATATTTCTTCTTCCTTTTTTTTTTCCGTAGTGAATAAGCAGCTTTTCCTGTAAACAAATTTCGACAATGAGAATGATGTCTCACACCCTCCATGTGTACTCTTCATTTCTAGGGCTTTCACATTATCCACTTATTTTGCAGCAAGTGTTTTTTTTTTTTTTCACACTGCTCATTTTTTTTCTATTTTTCGAAACAAGTGATTTCTCCTCACAAGTCCTATAGATCAGGGTGTAAAAATCTCTATTAAACTCAAATGATCAATCAAATTTTCTCATCAAGTAAATTCTTTCTATCAAGATCATGAAGTGAAAAATCTATAAAATCGAATCCATGTTATCTATAATGTATCCAAGGAGTATTCCAACATTTCAAGCTATTTAATCATTCTCTTAACTCAATAATAATCATCCTAATATCCTTTGGTATCAATCAATCTAATTGATTTAATTTTTCCGTGCACATAATATGATGTAAAAAATTAGATCTGAAAATTATGCCTCTGTTTTAGTTCTGTCAGTTTTGTTTTCAGCAACAATCTATTTGTAAAAATAATAAATCAAAACTATCATTTTCATAACAATAATTCTGAATTTCAACAATATATGCCTAGGGGTTTGAAATGTGAGAAAAGGGTCTCTAAAATTTCAAGTTTCGTACTGTTTTTATAATTTTTTTCTGCTGTTTTTGACAGTCTACACTCTACACTATTTTTTGTTATTTTTGACAGAATTAGGAAATCAGTACTATATTTTTCAAAAAATTGCTCTTATAGATGATGAAAAATTGCCAAAACATGTTCCTATTTATTCTATAGCATTAAGACTTAATATCTTCATCACCTTACCCCCCAACTTAAATTTGACATTGTCCCCAATGACACAAATTACAGAAAATGTAATTTTCAATCAAGTATGCATATAAATAAAATTAAACACAAAAAATATTGTAATAAAGGATCAAGTTCAAGAACATATAACCTCAGGCTCGCTTTTAATTTTCCCCTTCGTCTTACACTCCTCCTCCTGCACTTTTATTTTTTTTTTTTTTTTTGAAAGAAGAAAACAATACAGAAAAATAGATGCTGCGAAATTCAACAAAAGTAAAGCACTAATTTTAAACAGAACCATGGGTTGCCTCCCATGCAGTGCTAAGTTTAATGTATTCAGCTGGACACATTAATCTCATTCTCGAATTTCTTTTAATAATAAAATCTCTTTTTCTGCAGGGCATTCATGTTCTATGTAAGGTTTAAGCCTCTGTCCATTTACCTTAAAACTATGATCATTTTTAATATCTCTAATCATTATAGCTCCATGATCATATATTTCTTCCATCACATAAGGTCCTATCCATTTTGATTTCAATTTTCCTAGAAATAGTTTCAATCTAGAATCATATAACCATACTTTTTGTCCAACTTCAAAAATTTTTCTGCTGATGCACCTATCATGAAAGATTTTAGTTTTTTCCTTATAAATTCTATGATTTTCGTAAGCTTCATTCTTTAACTCCTCTAATTCATGTAATTGAAAAATTCTATGCTCACCAGCTGATTTTTCATCCATACATAATTTTTTTATAGCCCATAATACTTTATGTTCTATTTCCACAAGAAGATGACATGGTTTTCCAAAAATGAGATGAAATGGAGACATACCTATGGGATTTTTATAAGCTGTTCTATATGCCCATAATGCATCTTGTAATTTCGTGGGCTAATCCTTCCTATTTGGTCTCACTATTTTTCTCAAAATTCTCTGAATTTCTCTATTTGTTACTTCAGCTTGCCCATTTGTTTGAGGATGATATGGAGTGGCTACTCTATGGTGTACTCTATTTTTTTTCAATAGTTCTCTAAAATGACTATTTGTAAAATATGTTCATCCATCACTAATGATCACTCTAGGACATCCATATCTTGAAAAAATATTTTCATGCACAAATTTCATCACGATTTTATGATCATTAGTTCTAGTAGGAATAACTTCCACCCATTTAGACACATAATCAACATCAAGCAAGATATATTCATATTTTTCAGCTGATAGGAATGGCCCCATAAAATCTATACCCCATACATCAAAATTTTCAACAACTAACATACTACTCATAGGCATTTCAGCTCTTTTATTTAAGTTACCTATAGATTGGCATGAAATGCATGTTTTATTAAATTCAATAGCATCTCTAATTATTATAGGCCAATAAAAACCACATTGAAAAATTTTCGCAGCTATTTTTCTACCATAAAAATGTCCTCCACAGTTAGATGAATGACACATTTTAAGAATGCTATGATATTCTTCTTCAGGAACACATCTCCTAAGAATTTGATCATTACCCAAGTAATATAAATCAGGATCATGCCAAAAATAATTTCTAATCTTAGCAAAGAAATGATTTTTTCTATTCTTTTCCCACTATTCTGGAATTTTTCCAGAAACCAGAAAATTAACAATATGTGCATACCATGGTGATGGTTGATGTTGAGCTCTCATCAATTGCTCATCTGGAAATACATCTTGTAAAGATGCTGCATTTGTTCCTATATCACTAAATCTAGAAAGATGGTCAGTAACAACATTTTCGAAACCTTTTTTATCTTTTATTTACAAATCAAATTATTACAACAATAATATCCATCTTAATAAACGTGGATTTGCATCTTTCTTATTAAGCAAATATTTTAATGTTGTATGATCAGTATAAATGATGATTTTAGCTCCTAAAATATATGATCTAAATCTTTCTAATGAAAATACTACAACTAACAACTCTTTTTCAGTTGTGGTATAATTTAATTGAGCATCAGAAATAGTTTTGCTAGCATATGAAATAACTATGGGTTTTGACTCTTTTCTTTGTCCTAAAACAGCTCTTACTGCATAATTTGATGCATCACACATTATTTCAAATGGAAGAGACCAATCATGAGCTTGTAAAATAGGTGCCTCAGTAAGTAATCGTTTTATTTCAAAAAAAGATTCAAAACATTTCTCATCAAAATTAAAAGGCACATCTTTAGATAATAACATGGTGAGAGGTTTAGAAATTTTCGAAAAATCTTGAATAAATTTTCTATAATAATCTGCATGTCCCAAGAAAGATCTAATCTGTTTTACTGAATTTGAGGGTTGCATTTTAGATATTATATTAATTTTCGTTTTATCTACCTCCAAACCTCTTTCACTCACAATATGTCCCAACACAACTCTTTCTCTAACCATAAAATGTGATTTCTCCCAACTCGAAACTAATTTTTTTTCTATACATTTCTTTAGCACATGGTGTAAATGGTTTAGACATTCATGAAATGATTCACCAAAAACCGAAAAATCATCCATAAAAATTTCTATGCATTTTCCAGTCATATCAGAAAAAATAGACAATATACATCTTTGAAATGTAGCTGGAGCATTACATAATCCAAAGGGCATGTGTTTAAAAGCAAAAGTGTCAAATGGACAAGTAAAAGTCATTTTTTCTTGATCTGAAGGATTTATATAAATTTGATTATAACCAAAATATCCATCTAGAAAACAAAAGAATCTTTTTCTAGCTAGTTTTTCAAGAATTTGATCAGTAAATGGTAGAGGAAAATGATCTTTTCTAGTTACTGAATTTAATTTTTTGTAATCAATACAAACCCTCCAACCAGTGGTTAATCTTGTTTGTATTTCCTCCCCATTTTCATTTTTTATAACCGTGATTCCTGATTTCTTTGGTACCACCTATGTAGGACTAACCCATTTACTATCTGAAATAGGATAAATAATATTAGCAGCCAACCATTTTAAAATTTCCTTTTTTACCACTTCCATCATGTTAGGATTTAATCTTCTTTGTGGTTCTCTACTTGGTTTAGCTCCTTCCTCTAAATATATATTATGCATGCACACATTCATATCAATGCCTCTAAAATCATCCATTTTCCACCCAATAGCTTTCTTATTTTTTCGAATTACTTCTATTAATTCTTCCTCTTGCTCATTATTCAAATCAGCTGCAATAATGATAGGGAATGAGTTATTTTCCTCCAAAAATGCATATTTTAAATTAGAGGGAAGAGGTTTTAGCTCTAAATTCGTGTGATCTTCTTCCTTCTTCTCCCCTAAATTGATGTTTTCGATTTTTTTTAATTCTTCCATCACACAATCATCAATAATATCTAGACCATCATAATCATCTAAAAATTCTATGGTATGACAATCATACACTTGAGATTTCTTAAGATCATTTGATACCTCAAAGATTTTAATTTCTACTGATTGATCTTCACATGAAATTTTTGTAATACCTGTGGGAAAATCAATATTCATCTTTGCTGTATGCAAGAATGGTCTCCCTAAGATGATTGGGGCGTCATAAAACTGTCCATTAAAATTCATTTCCAGCACTACAAAATCAGCTGGAAATTTACATCCTTTCACTGTGACTATCACATTTTCTAAAATTCCCTTAGGATTTTTAATTGATCTATCAGTAAATTGTAATGTGACAGTAGATGGTTTAAGGTCAGAAATATTAAATTTATCACAAATACTTGCAGGCAATAAATTAATATTAGCACCGGTATCAAGTAATGCATTTTGAAAAATAAATCTACCAATATCACATGAAATTAAAGGAGCACAAATATCTTTTGATTTATATGGAACTTAATTTAATAATAAAGCACTAGCATGCATAGATAATTTTTCTACTATAGGTGCTCTTTTTGGTGTACACATTTCTTTTAAAACTCTAACATATTTAGGAATATGTTCAATTGCAGTAAGTAAAGGAAGACTAATTTGCACATCTTGTAAAATTTTCTTTATTTCTTTATTATGTTCCTTTTTTTTTCTTTGTCTAGGTTCTAGAGCTTTAGGAAATGGAATTTTCGTTCTTTCTTTCAGATTTTCATTGGTAGAATCTAAAAGTTCTTCATTTTCTTCTTCTTGATTTTGTTTTGGACTGTCCACCTTTTCCTCTTCTTCTACTGTTTGGGGATAAGGATTAGGTAAAATTTTTCCACTCCTTAATGCATTTACTGTCCTAACATTATCATTTCGTGGGTTTTTTCCTAGGTTCATGCTACTAAACTCTCCTTGCTGAAATCCAACAATTGGACATTTTCCTGGATTTTCTATGGTTTGACTAGGTAGTTGTCCCTCTTCTCTCCTATTCCCAAGAGCCTCTATAATTTGTTTTTGTTGCAACATCATTTGATTCATAGTTTGCTGCATCATTTGACTCATTTGCTGTATCATTTCTATAACATTAGGTTGAGTATGAAAGGGTTGAATTTTCTGAAATCTGTTTCCTTGTTTTGGACGAAATTCAGAATTTAAATTGGGTCTAAGTGCTTCTAGATTTTGAATATTATTTGGGTCTCTCCATGAAAAGTTATTCCTCATATTATGATTATAAAAATTAGGAAAAGACTCCTTATTTCTATTAAAACCGTGGGTTACTTGTACTTGTTCTTGCATAGGCTGAAATGATTGATCTAAATTATAACATTGAAATTCGGAATGCTCATTTTCACCATGCATAGGATATGAATTATTTGAACTAAATGTAGGATTAGGAAGCTTCTGAAAATTCTCAATAAATACATCAAGTTTATCTAACTTTTTATTAATTTGATTAACCTCATTTCTTAGATTAGATTCATCTTGATGATGGAATTCATACATTCTTCTCTTCTTATCCCTATCATATAACTCAAAAGAGGCTTGATCTCTCGAATTTTCACTTAAATTTTCATAAAGGCTATAAATCTCATCAGGGGTCTTCTCCATAAATACTCCTCCACATATAGAATCAACCATATTCCTATGTTGTTCTAGTAATCCATCATAAAAAATTCTATTGAGTTGCCACTTAAGTATAACATGATGAGGACATTTTCTAAGTAAATTTTTAAATTTTTCTCATGTTTCATGCAAAGTTTTTCCTGGCCTTTGAGCAAAACTCCATATATGTTTTCTCATGTTTTGAGTTTTTCTTAAAGGGTAAAATTTTGAAGAAAAGCCTGTTCTATATCTTTTCAACTAGTTAATTCTCTATCTAAGGTAGATAGCTAATAACTAGCCTTATCCCTAAGTATATGAGGAAATAATTTCATCTTAATAATTTTCGGTGTAACTTGAGGGAGATTAACTAAATCACATATCATATGAAATTTTTCTAAATGCTGATGAGGCTCTTCTAAAGGTAATCCATGAAAATTAGGAAGCATTTGGAAAATTCTTAGATTTATTTCAAATTTAACAGTGGGTGCCAATAGAACTCTAATATTAGATGCTCTTTGAAATGAATCAGGGATATAATGATTTTTCATGGCCATAGGATTGTTCTCAATTTGACCTGTGCTACCTTCAAGATCCATCGAAATTAATTTTTCTTTAGAATTTTTAGTTTTAGGCAAAATAATGAGAGGATTCTCTAATCTTGGATGTAAAGATTTTCTACCATGTATAAAAATAAATAAATTCGAGGCAAAAATTTAATAACCGTTATCCTCCTTTAGTTTGCTTCTATCCTTGCTCTGCTGCTCTTTGTGCTACCTTCTTTTTATTTTTCTGTAAGACAAAAATAAAAACAAGAGTTATATTTTTTTATATTCTAAAAGAAAAACAGAAAATTACCAAATATCATGTCATACATCCCCGACAACGGCACCAAATTTGACGTGAATTAATTGTTGTATAATAAATCACGCAAATTTAAAATTTTTATAAAACTAGAAAGGACCAATTCTTGGAATTTTAAATGTTTATCAGAGTGAATAAATTAATTATAAATCGATAAAAAAACTCCAAAAATAGTGGGAAATTTCTAGGTCGATCACAGGGATGTAATATAATATCAGGTAATATTTCAGAATTTTCCTAAAGGAATATGATTTTTTATAAATTTTTAAACTAAATGATAAATATAATGTATTTAATAAATATGAAAAGGAAATACGGCAATGACGTCAGGTGACGTCAGCACCTAAAGAACACGAATCGGGCGGAAACAGAGTTCCGACCTACGATTCTTTCGTAAGCGATTACTGTGAAATTAATAGATCAAATTTAGTTCTGTAAAAGCCTGAAGAATCGTAACTCAAGTACAAAATAATTTGGATGTTAAAATCGTGCCAAAGATTACTAATTTAAGTGAAACTAAAGTTTAAAACAGGAAAAGTAGAGTTTCGACTTCGCGGCGGCGATCGCCGGAATTCTGCGTGTTCAGAAAAGAAATCGTGCAATGTCCACGGCCTCGAAGGCTCTCCTTGGACAAAGACGATGTGGGTGATTTCTAGAATTTCTTTCGAAGCCTAGAAATCAGTGGAATGGATCGCCAAATCATTTTTGGCGGCTGTCACCCGGTGGAACAGAAAAACGGCGACTTGTGGCCCTCCGGCGACTGTCACTCGACGGAGGTGTGCTAGATGGAGGTGGGGCACATCTTAGGGACTTCGTCCTCAAGTTAGCGCAACAAGAGGAGGCCCTTTATCGCATCTGATACGCTCTCAGGAGGTGGCGACTCGTCTCCTGGTGGATCGTCCTCTTCTCGGCGACGGCTTATTCGTCGATCAAGTAGAGATGATTTCTTCGTTGAGTTCGAGATGTTTTGTCTAGAATCCTACACTAATTTCGGCCACGATGCTCCGTGAATCGCGTTGACTAAGTTTTTGCTGAATTTTTGGTGATTTTTGCAGCTTAATCGCTCTCTAGAAATCGCGATATCTTCGCCGATTGTCCACCTGTGAGAGAGATAAAGAGGGAGAGATGAAATAAGTACTAAAATGCCCTCAAACTATGACATCATAAGGATCATTTTATATCTGTCATGGAGGGGCATTTATGTTATTTATAAAATATATGGGAAAAATAAGGTGCGCGGTTTAGTCCCACATCGGTTTTCTAGACGAGTTTCACGCGCATATATTACGAGCGATTCTTTACCCATCAATAGGTACAAATCACCCGCGTGTGTACGAACACTCCTTACCCCACGCCCGGCTGGCCACCGGTGACGTGGAAGGGGAGTGACGCACACGTCAGCCGCTTGAACGCCTAGCTCGTGGTCCGCTTCGCCAACCACTTGAGCCTCGAGCTCGCGGTCCTTAGCCACCCAACGGCTTCGCCCAACTGGGCCTCCGACCCGCTAGTGGGCTCGGTTGGTCGGCAGATATTTTTGCTTTTTCTATAAATTTTTTTTTTTCATTTCTCTTAACAAAATAAACTTATAAAATCATGTAATTAAGCAAAAATTCATATTAATCAACTAAAAATCACTTCTCACGATTTAACACAAAAATAAGTCTATTTATCATGAGTTAAGACTAAAAACATCATCTTACTAAATTATTAACTCATGATAATGAAGACTTATCAGTTGTGGTGTCAACTAATTGAGTCTATGAAATTATCATTTCCTAGAGGCTGATTTGGGTGTTTGTCTCAACTAAGGGTCATCGTGAGAGGGCATTTGCCACTCTATTTTCTTAACCTGTCTCATATCGAAGTTCAAAATCAAAGCTCATGATTTTGTAAAGTCATCTTTGATATTTTAAATGTATTTGACATTGATCTAAAATGTGTTTTAAGCTACATTGATTAGTGAAGATGATAAACCTTTGTCTGATGAGGTAGTGCCCCCATTTAATTTTATGAGAATAATGGTCATTAACTCATTCTTATAGATGGTCTTTAATTGGTTGTGTAAGGAGAGGGTTTGTTTGAAGATGGTTGATTGATTTTGCATGAGAATAAACCAAACAATGAACCTAGATATGTTTACTTCCAATTTGAAAGGAAAAATAAAGTTTGGGGGAGCCAACACCAGGGCACTAGAGGGCTCCATCTTTAGTTGTTAGAATGCATTGTCTACTTGTATGTTCCATTGGAAAGAATTCTTGTTCAACAATTGATTTATTAGCCTTATTATAGAGTTATAATTTTTGATGAATTTCTAATAGTATCTACTGAGCTCAAGAAATTTATAGACATGCTTGATGTTGGTGGGTATCAACCATTTTTGAATGACTTCTACCTTGTTGTTGTCAACAAAAACCTCTTTGTTGAAGATTTAATGGCCTACTTCAATTGTCTAAATACATACTTCCCCAAATTAATGTGGAGTTAATATTTTTGCAAGGTGGTGAAGACTTGTTGGAGGTGTTCTTGATGGAGCTCACAATCAATTCTCTATATCATGTCATTGAAGAATATGAGGATAAACTTTCTTAAATACTAGTGGAAAACTTGATTCATAAGTACTTGAAAGGTAGTTGGCATGTTGACAAATCTAAACAAGACTATGAGGAACTCATAATGCGCCTTTCATGAGTTCAAAATATAGTCTTTAGAATGCCCTCCTTTATTACTCATATTTGATAACAACTTGAGCAAAAATCTTGTCTTGAGAATATTACAACACTATACAATCCATTTAGTAGTTTCTTGATGATTGGTATTAAAAATCTATCAAGAATGGTTGCTCAATTTAATACCCTATAATTGACACACATACACCATTTTTATTATTTTTCTAATGAGTAGGCTTGGGCTAGCATAAGGCTTGTGAGAATGTCAAATGACATCTTTCAATAGCATTTTCTACACCATCTCCCAATAAGCTTAGGCTAACATAAGGCTTGTGAGAATGCGTTTTGACAATGGGGGTATTAGAAAGGTTGAATTTTGATAGAGTGAGTATCTTCCATGACAGGAATTGCATGGTTGAGGTTGAGGTGAGGTAACAAGTTAACATTATGTGTGAAAACCTCTAGGTAATACTCTAACATGAGTTATTTGGAAGGTTTATATTCTTGTAGCTCCTCAATTCTTATCATGGTAAGTATGCAACAGGCATGATACTTATGTGCCTTTGCATGACGAATGTAAGTAGTGGCATGACACTGTGTGTTAGGAAACAGTGCCCTTGCATAGTGACACATAACAATATGTTGGCACAATGGACACATGTAGCAATATGGTGCCCACATGCAACCGCAAGATGCCCACACGTGGCAGCACAACACTTGTGCTTGGTGGCACAATGACCTTAGGCAAGAACCCCACATGGGGTGAGACTTACACATGACGACCTTAGAACTAGCCAACTAACATCATGAGTGTGATGTTAGGTCACTGAAATAGGGATGCCAAAGCTTAGTCTTACATCTCTTCTATGGTAAAATGTCAGAGGTGGGTGTTTACTTACTTAGAACAACCTCTCTCATATATCTCACCTTTGGTTATCTAATTCTACCTTTTGGTCATAGAAGGATTACATTAAGATTAACCTCACAATGTCCAACAAAGTTTGAAATAGAGTGACACAAATCTTTGTTATATTGATATCAAAGCTATCATAAGGTAAATTTTACCTATCTTTTTTTATATATCCTCTCTTATCCATCCCCCTCCCCAAGTAAGGTCAATGGAGACTTAGGGGGGTCATTTGGGTTCAAGTAGCACCTAAGGACAAGATTTCCTAGATGGGTGAATAGTTGAAGATAATGGCTAGGGCTGTTGACTTGCTCGTGGCCCAACTATAAATGGAGACAACAAGACTTCATGTAGAAGTCAAAACTTACACCACCCAACCTATAGTATAGAGCTAAAAACCTCCACCACGATGAAGGAGCTAACATAGCGTATATGTGAGGAGATTACCTCACGTATACTCAAGTCAATGAGATGGCCATATCATTCGTCACCTAATGAGACGAGTGTTCTATGAGGTAACTAGTGGTGACATCACAACTCAACAACTTCTAGCAATAACTAGATGAGTCCCTGTAAGGTGTCTTGAGACATCTTGAGGAGTTGGAGGGCACCCATCTTTGACAACTCCTACCTCCTATTACATCAAAGCACTATAACTGTGATTATACTTGGGAGAGTAAGATACAATGCGCATTGAAAATTTCTTATGATATCTTCAACACTTCATAGATGTCAATGCTTCGTCAAATATAGAAAAAGTATTTCTCGTCAATCTGTACTTAACAAGATATGCCTAGACTTGGTGGCAACTTTGGCTAGATGACACCTTCTGCATGTAGTGACTTGTTAAATAGACTTAGCTAGTGAGATCAAGACATAATTTCGTTTAGCCAAGTCAAGCCAGACAACTCACACAATCATGTAACAATTGCCTCTTATTCATCACATGCAATTTGAATGGGAAAGCCACTTAGGTGTTGGTGGATTCTAGTGCCACCTATAACTTCCTCTCAGTGAGGGAAGCTCGACACATGGGGCTGACACTAATATCATCTACAAACTACATCAAGGTGGTCAATTTAACTATGGCAATCCTAATAAGCCTAACTAAAGGTGTGGTCAACAAAGTGAGAGATTGGCATGAATCGTTGAACTTGTCTTACAAATATAAGATTTTGACATGATACTTGGGTGAACTTTATAGTTCAAATGAAGGTGGGCTTTCTTTTTACATTGTCATGAGCTAATCATCTGTGGCTATGAAAAGCCATATTCATACATGGCTCACGACGTGAACTAACTACTCCCCAACACAGCGCAACTCTGCAATGAGAGTTGACACCCACTTAAGAGAAAGACACCTTGGTTACCTTACAAGAAGTGGAGGAGACATCAAATGAATGCTTGAGTTTACCCCCATATATATTATTCCTCTCATGTGAGTTCAAATCTATCATGCTCGTACAACTACTAGTGACTCTACCATCAATATAAGACATTGAGCATGCTATAGAACTCTTACTAAAAGAGTGACCACCAGCACATGTACCTTACAAAATGGCTCTTACACCATTAGCAAAGCTACACAAAAAATTGAAGGAACTATTGCAAGTTGGCCACATTCGACCTTCACATGCACTATATGACGTACTAATAATATTTTAGTGAAAGAAAAATGAGTCACTCTATTTTTGTGTGGATTATAGGGCATTGAACAAGATCATGATATAAAATAAGTATCTTGTCCTAACATGGACAAGTTTTTTAATTGATTGGATAGTGTATGCATCTTCTCCAAGCTGAATTTAAAGAACATGTATCACCAAGTGTAGATAAAAGAGGGGGACAAGTGGAAGACTCCTTGCATCACACGTTATGACTCTTACGAGCTCAAAATGATGCTTGTTGGGTTCACGAACGCCCCTATCGCATTTTGCGCACTTATAAATAACGTGTTCCATTTGTTATTGAACAACTTTTGTTGTTGTATGTCTAGATGACATCTTGGTATATAGTAACTCCATGCAAGAGCACCTAGTCCACCTGTGGCAAGTCTTAGAGATAATTCGCACAAATCAACTTTACCTCAACTTGACCAAGTGTATCTTTCTCAGTGATGAAGTCAAATTTTTTGGCCATGTGATTGGATGAGGGCAAGTCAAGATAAGCAGAGCAAAAGTTCAAGCTGCTTTAGAGCTACATAGAAGTCAAAAGGGAAGGAAAGAGATGCTTACACTATGCATGGTCAAAGGGTTATTCTTCTATTGATTCAGCGAATGAAAGAGCTAGTTCTACAGCTAAGTTTACTCGGCTAATTTGGATTGTCATCATTGACAATTGGCCTACCCCCAAAAGAAATGTGGAACTCTATTCCTTCTTGAGGTTGACAAATTACTACATGAAGTTTATCGTAGGACTCTCTCGCATTGTCGTACCCCTCACCGACTTATTATGGAAGGACTTCTCTAGGTCATGACTAGAAAATGCTAGGAGGCCTTCAACTAGATATGCACGACTATCACCATAGAATCAATACTATAGATTCCTAACTTTTCCCTCCCCTTTGAAGTTTACATGGACTCATTTGACCTAGCAATTAGAAGCATCCTCATATAAAAGGGATACCTAGTGGCATTCAAAGGCAAGAAACTCAATAACACTAAATAAAGGTTTTTGGCACACGAAAGGGAGTTATCAGCTGTGATACATGCCTATGAGTGTGGTGCCACTACTTACTAGGCTCACATTTTACCATCTACACTGATAATGTGACAACAAGCCAATTTGCCTTGCAAAAGAAGCTCACCCCCAAGCAAGCTCGCTAAGAGGATTTTCTAATGAAATATAATTCACACTTTGATATAAACCAAGGCATGTCAATGTAGTGACAAACACCTTGAGACAATAAGAACCAATTAAAGTAGTGGCAGTTCTCTCCAATAACATGTTAGCATGAAGTGGCGGCACAAAGCAGTGTGCTAATATGGTGGAAGAACACAACAGCACAATGCCCTTGCACAGTAGCATGACACTTACGTGCAACAACAAGGCACCTATGCATGACAAGGTTTGGTGCCACCTCCTCCATGTATCTCACTTTTGACTATCCAATTCTACCTCTTGATCACATAAGGGTTACATTGAGATTAACCTCCCAATGCCCAACAAGGTTTGGAGTAGAGTGGCCTAAATCCTTATTATACTCTCACAATGTCTTCTACCAAATCTTTTATAAAGGTAAGACAAAGCTCTATCACCTAGGTAACATCTAAGCGCATTGTTGGGTAGGGTCAGAATCATTGTCAAATGCCTAGAGGGTATAGATACTCTACCCAAACTAGTGGAAGCCAACTAACCTGCAGGGCTACTAGGTTGGCCTAGTAAAATGATGAGTTGGGTTGCAAATTGAATACATTCATAAGAAGAGAAGTCCCCATTAGAGCCCACAATGCACGAATATTCAACCCAAATTAGCAAAGGCCGATTGACTAACAAGGCTAATGGGTTGGCTTGACAAAGTGACATGTTGGGCTACAAATCAAAGGCATTCCTTGGAAGAGAAGTCGATGTTAGAGCCCACAGTGCGTGAATATTCAACCCAAATTATCAAAGGCCAGCTGGCTTGTGAGGTTAATGAGTTAGCCTAACAAAGTGACGAGTTGGGCTACGAATTAAAGGTATTAATAGAAGGGAAGTCATCATCAAAACTTAAGATACACAAATGTAGAGGCCAATGATTATAGTCATAGTTAGGTTTTAGTTAAAACTTAGATATAGACCTAAATTCACTTCAGTCACAATTAAGACAAAACATCAAAACTTTGATCTAAATTATGACCTATTCACATATAAATATGTACCTTACTCCCTCTATTTGGGAGATATTTGACTTTTTAAAACATATAAAGTTGATTATCACCTCAAAGATCATTTGATAAAATCTATAATAGATAAAATGGTCACATATTTTTAAAAACTAAAAAATTATGATAAAAATTAAATAAAAACTATTAATAATATAATAAACTTTATTGTCAATGAAGTCAATTAGGGGCGAACCAATCATGCTATTGATAGTGATAACAAGTGAGGCAAAATTATAGCTAGAAGTCAACGTCAATGAAATTCTTATGAAGTTGTCAGCCATTTGATGACTATCATCTTTTAGTATAATAGAAACCAAGATACAATCCATAACAACCTAAGAACAATGGTTCACTCATGGGAGATAAGTTTTTTCAACAAATATTCATAGTACAGAAGAAGAGATAACATTCGAACTTAAATGAGGAAGAGGCCGGTGATTCTTGACTTTGTGATGGAATTCACCAACTATTGTGGAAGCTCCCGTGGTCATGATCAAAGCCATCACTAAAGGGAGGGAGAGAGGGAGTAGGGGTTAACAATTAAAGAAAAATTGGAGGTGAAGGAAGAAGATAGATAAATAGATAGAGAGAGAGAGAGAGTAAGAGAGAGAGCCCAACTGAGGAAGAAGACATAAGACCTTCATGGTTGAGAGGTTTGAAGGTGATGGAGACTCCAAGGAGGTCCCTCCTATTATTGAGGAAGCAACCATAGAGCTGCTTAGAATGGTGGAGGAGATTCCTACAACAGAGGAGCCTACAGCAAAAGAGTAGGAGATATATGTGGCAGTGGAGATACCCAAAAATGAGATGAGATGAGAGAGAGAGAGAGATTTAAGGACTTTTAGTCTCTCTCACAACCATTGGATCATTAGATCCAATGGTCATCAGTTTTTCAACAATGAAAAACTATGATCAATCCAAACTGACGATTATTGCATTTTGTGTGACCATCGGTTTCAATTTCGATTAGATCAACTAGTCAATGGTTGTACTAGTTGACCCTATGTGAATGCTCGACCCAAATTAATAGAGGGTTGCTGACTCACCATTAATGGGTTTGCTTGGCAAAATGATGGATTGGGCTACAAATAGAAGGCATTCATGGGAAGAAAAGTCAGCCATTAGAGCCTAAAGTGTACGAATGCTTTGCCTAAACCAATGGAGATGAGCTAACTCACAAGTTAATGGGTCAGCATGGCTCAATGATAAGTTCAACTATGAGTTGAAGGCATTGCTAGGCAGGATCAAAGTCATCATTAGAGCTCGTGGTGTGCAGGTGCTTAACCCAAACCAGTGGAGGCTAGCTGGCCTGCTAGCCTACGAAGCTAGTGGGTCAGCCTAGTGTAGTGATGGATTGGCCCACATTATTAGTGGGTCAGCCTATGTCTACCATAGAGATGGGTTGGGCTGCAAAGTTAGCAGGCCAAGTCAATGTGCAGATAAAAGTCATTGGATTTGTGAACTCTAAGCTATCATATCTCTCCATTTAAATCTACTATGTGGCATGTCCTACTATGTTGGATTTTATGTGTTGCACATTGTTGGAAATGAAATAGGTGAGAAGACATGTTAATCCTACATCGACTATTTCTACAGATTTATCACATATATATGTCACGATGCCTTTCAACAAATAAATACAATCTCTCAAAAGGTTAAATGGATTTCACTCCCTAGCTCCTAGGGTTGATTGAACTTTTTGCTCTGACACCAAATAGGCTATAGAGATGAGCTATATGCAGCTCAAACCTTGATGCATGCTCTCACATCTTGTGTACACAGATTTTGGTCCTCTTTGTCTTGGGCTGTATAGTGATGAGCCCAAAATGGCCCACAATATGCCTGAGATATGGTGAGCCCAAAATATTAACTTTTTTATTTTCATTTATTTTATAAATTAAATTATTATACATTTCATTTGAAATAATTTAGTAAAATGTATTAATGTTATTAAATTTTATTTAAAATAATGATTTTAAAATATATCTTTCATCAAATGGTATGAAATTAATAAGATTTATGGATCATCAAATTTTTTGTAAATAAATAAAATAAACTCTCATGAATATTTTTATATAATTATAAAAAAATCATTTAAAATCAAATTTTAGAGAAATTCACTCAAGCTACATATCATCTAATTATCATGATAAATTTTGAAATAATTTACTGAAATATTCATTAATCTCACAAATAAAATAATCATTTAACACAATTTTCACAAATCACGAAGAAATGGTCTGGAAGCCCAAGAGTGACTGCATCTTCTATTTTGGGCCGAGTTACACCGCCCCAACTCCGCCCCTCAAGTGACCACCCTCACATGTCCAGAAGTTTTATATTTCTCTCTCCCTCCCTCGCGCCCCAGGGCCGTCGTCGCCGTGCTTGCTACCGACGTGGAGAAGCTCTCTGCTGGGACCTCCGCCTCCCTTCGCACCGCCTGGACGGAAAAGTTAGTCTTCTCCGTTCTTTCCTCTCCCCACTCTCTCTCTCTCTCTCTCTCTCTCTCTCGCTCTTAAACACAGGCTTCTCTTGCTCTCCGCTGCCGCATTGGCGGTCGGGGAGAGGGTGAGGAGGCCCTTATCACAAGGTGGAAAGCGTCATTGACGATATTCAGATTGAAAGAGTCCCTCTCTTGCTTCGGGTTTTCTGTCATTGTGTGCTATGATTCGTTACCTGGCATGGTTTTCCTTTATGCGGACTGTGAAGTTCGAGGCTCTGGGATTCGTCCATCGTTAGTGAACATTGATGCTCCGTTTCCTGGTGGCCGACGGAGGCTGTTTGGCCTGCTTACACGAGGAAACTGTTTAGTTTCCTTCGTCTCTGCTGTCACCGATAACCTTTTTCTCCTTATTTGTTTTGGATCGTCGTATTCGGGAGGGGAACGCGCTTTGTCTACAGTGTTTTATCTCACTATTGAGACCCTGATTTTGTCTCTGGAATCCGCCATGGATATGGCCGTCTACAGTTTTTTGTCCAACATTTTCTCTGGCGGTGCAATGGACTGGGATCATGAGTTAAAATATCCGGTGGACCACACCAATAATAATCTATTACCAATAGGAACATGGATATTTTTTTGAGCGATACTTATGTGGTGCTGCGTGGCACTGTAATTGGACGATTGAAGTATATTCATTTTTTATAGTGCTCAGTAACATGGTACGATAGTTTTCATAACGCAAAACGATCGTTTCCTAGAAGTTGTCAGGTGTTTGATGTGGAATTTATTACTCTTTCCTTTTATCCAGAAAGAGGAAAACGATACGTGGTCATGAGTTCTGTAGCCATGACCATTTTTCTGTGCACTTCGACTGTTCCAACAGAGAAAGAGTTTACCCATATTCCCACAACTTGATCCTCTTGCAATTTCGAAGTCAGTGTTTATGTGTTTTCCTTATAAGAATTTAAATGACAGCACTTATGCTGTAATGAAAATTTTCTTTTTCCTATCCATTGAGACGGATATTTTTAAATGTTAGAACGTGCAATAAAAGTCAAATGAAAGAAATTTATTTACTTCAAGATAGAAGAAAAAAATTTGATACTGTTTTGCCAACTGGCATGTTTCATGCATTAAAATAACAAAGGTAGCAAACCACCACTTTGACACTCACTCAATTGCTGAAAGACAGGATGACCAGGGAAAATAAATTTGAACAATTTTGGGATCGAAGAAACATGACATACGAAAGATGTAGCAATGAATTATTGAGCTGGTCATATCCTGTCTATATGGCTTGGGTTCCATTGACAGCAGATTTTTCCTTGACTTGAAGAAAAAATGCATAGAAAAAGGTGTAAAGTTTCCGGTTCATGTGATCTGAGCCCTTGAAGTCAATTATCAATGAGTTATGTGAGAAATAACAAGCCATACTCACGAATGTACTTAGTTGCTTAAGCGGCTGAAGTTTGTGGAATCAATTGAATGCTAACAATTTTCAAAGTCTTTCATTTCTGGCTTGTTTTCTTCTTACTTTAGACCCTCTGGTGCTCCTGGGGACCAACATTGTTTAATAAGTAAGGCATAACTGGAAGATTGTCATGCAATGATACCTTATATTGGTGGTTAGTCACAGTACGTTCGTAAAATTATGCCCAGAGTTAATTCTGTCACAACCTCCGAGGTAAAGCTGCTTTAGCCCAAGATGCTATTTTACACTCATTCTGTTTTGTGGTAATGATTTGTAGGTTGAGGTTGAATCTAGCCATCACCTTCTATTGTCATGATTTAAGCTTCTGTGTCAAGAAGTTTTAGGCTTTCTGTGGCGCGTTCATTTAAAATTTCTGTAGAACCTCATACTTTATGTCCCTTATCTCCCCTGTGATCAAGGGAGAGGCATACACAGCGTGGGCTTCGTTGACCATTAGTTGCATGCAGGCATGTAGAGCAAAACCTACGGCATGGTGTGTCACATGAAGCATGCAAGGTGCAAGGTGCGATGTCTCTGCGGCTGACATTCAGTAAAATGGGGCTAGTTGTAGAAGATAATATACGAGATGTAATATGGCTAGTGGCACACGAGTTGCTGTGCACATAGCATGATTTTCGCTTGATGCAAGCTGTGTGATGAGCATGGCCTCTGTATTCAGTACAATATGGCATTTAACCATGCTGGTTGGGGACAACTAGGGTACCACAGCCCAGGTAAGGCAACCCATGGCACTTCGACCAAAGGTGTTGAGATGGAATGTCCATGCCATGGAATGGTGTTCCGTGGCAGTAGTTCTCACACACAGAGGCTGGCAATCACTCTAGAAGGAAATCTGATTGTCACCAGTTTACCCAAGGGAGAAATGACAAGCCATACTCACGAATGTACTTAGTTGCTTAAGCGGCTGAAGTTTGAGTCTCCCTCAAAGCAATAGGAGAGAAGAGAATGGTTCAATAAGTCTGAGTCTCCCTCAAAGTTTTTGCACAAGGTAAAATAATAATTCAATGTCAGTTATATCCTTAGTGGGGTGAAAAAGTGAACTATTCCTGATTATAAGAACTAATATAGCCTCATAAGATGTCACAAAAACGAACTCAACCGAACTTTTGTCTTTAACTTTTTTTCTTTTTCTCTTATGTTTGACATAATGCTTATCAATTCTGCCCTTTCCTTCGTAGTCATAACTTTTTGTCACTATGGCCTTTATTTTTATATGTTAATATTTACTATGATAGTTCAGGTGGAAAATTACATCTTCGTTATGATATATTACAAGATATTGTTTCTTTGGGTTTTGTGATATGTTTTATTTAAAATTAATAAGGTATGTCAAGGAATGAAGGCCTTTTATGATAAATTTAAGTAAATAGATGTTGTCCTGTTCTATATTCCTTCCACATTATGATAATTGTTGTGATATTTTTTTTTTCTTTCCCTAGGAGTTTATCATCTATCTTAATTCCCTAATGAATTCCTTTCGCCCTAACAGCTATCCATATTGTTGAGAACTGGTGGTTACAAATGTTTTTATTTTATTCATAGCTTGTTAATAATCAAATGTGGAAATAGCTTATAAGAAGTGTCCTTGACTGTTGAAAAAATTAATTTGCATTTTATCCTCATAATGATCTGCAGCAAAGCAATGGTTACTCAAAGAATTAAATCTGTTGAATCGTGTGTTATTGCATAATAAATAGTTAAACAGAATATTTGCTAAATCCTATAATAGAGAAAGGGATGTGAAAAAGAGTAGGAAAATTCCTTGCTATGATATGAGCAGAAAAATAATCATTTTTTCTGCATTTTTCCAGAATTAACTTTGAGAGGGGTAGGGATGCAATAATGTTTTACAAATATGGTATTAAAGAGCCCCAGGGTATTTGTAGTTGTGGATTTCCTTAATGGTGTACATTGGCCAATCCACAGGATGTTGCTATTGTACCTGAGCATCAGTTCAATTTAAATGTATCAAACGATATGTTTTATCAATTGTTCTTGTCTAATTTTCGTGAGATGATGTGCACATCTTTTAGATAACATTCCTCAAGAGATATGTGCTTATGTAGTTTCTTTTGTGCTAAAGTGTTATTTATTAGTGGTCCTTTACACTTTAAATAGCTAAAAATGGAAGTTTATTTGTGTCTTGCTTCTTTTTTATTCATGTGCAGGTTTGTTTCTTGAAGCATGCAAGTAGGGAGAGTTAGCTGGGCCGGGCAGACATTTTCTTTAACAAGATGTGGTGATTCTCAGGGGAAAAAGCATCGCAGTCGTAGAACAAAGGAAGAAAGGAGAAAAATGGTGGAATCCTTTATAAGAAGGTAAGTATATTGACATTTGGAAATACCTGCTTTTGTAACTTGCCTGAACATGCATTAGTTTTTTGTGTTGTATTTTCTTGTTATTGTTATCTTTCATTCTCTTACTATCCTCGATTTAGTATTGAGTCATGGGATAAGGACTTCTAACAACTGATTTATCCTTTTAATCAGGTATAAAGGCTCCATCATGTAGGTTTTTGGAATCAAATGTTGCTATTCATATGTATAATTAATTAGTTACTTTGTTGTTAAAACTGATGACTACCTTAAGTAGTGTTAGACTTGTGACTGACACAGAAAAAACGCATCTCATTTGTTAAAATTTATCCACTCACCTTGTCAGAAGCTTCTATGAAATAATAATCTTTCTGGCATACATGTATCTCGTATGGTGAATGTAAATTTGGTAACATAGTTTAGACCCAACTTCTCTTTCTGTGAATTGAAGAATTATTACCAAAATTCCTATCCACTTAAGGGGAAGCTAGGGAAACCTAATATTCTTCTAAAGTCTAAACATTAAAGTGAAAATTGTATCAGGGCCACAAATCGTACTCGTGTTGCTCTAGGTAGGTCGATTTGACTGAAAACTTGTTTTCTAGCGTTCTGTTTGGACTTGTGAGTTACGATTAATTTTACCTGTATCATCAGAGGCCGGTTCTCATGTTTCCTTTTGCAGTGTAATCAGTTGAATTTCAGGCTTGCAGTCCCTTTCGTAGTGGTCAGTATCTGGACAAGTAGCACGCCATTTTTCTCTCTTTTAATTTTGGACTAGGTCTCTTACCTTCTGTTCCTTCGTTCCATTTATGATATACTCTTTTTAACCTCTGACTAGACACAAAGGTGCATCTTTTTGCTATTCACCTTTTGTACTCAGTTATATATAATCTGTGTCTTCTGTTGATTGTACCCCTCTTCAATGTGTCGGTTAACATAGTTACGGTGATGAACGTGATTATTTTCCTGCTAGAGTCACATTCAACTATGTCCCCTTTGTTTATGATTCCTTTTCTACCTAAAGTTCTGCATTTACACTCGGTCTAAAGCTATAGTTTTCACTGCTACCCGTGGTTATTATTTTTATTTGTTTCTAGCAATCCAAAGGTTAGCTCGGAGTGCTTATGTGAAGCCTAACTGAAGTTCCCCGTGCTTATGTCAGGAGACCCAGCTAGGGGATTTTGTTAATATTCTCCTGCATCCTGCCAGTTCACAAGAAACAGAGTCCTAAGATTTGAAGCTGTCTGGCAAACGCATTTATTTATTTATTTAGTTGTAATCTAATAAAAACAGAAGAAAGCCTTCCCAATGACCTTTGCTAAGTCATGAGAGTTATGTGATTGATGACTTCCCATGTTCAAACAGTGAGTCAGGATCACCTCAGGCATTCGAGACATTAGGTTATCCCCTAGGTCAAAGTATAATACTATTCAGGTAGAAATTAGATTTTGCAGTGCTATATCTACAACATAACGGACAAGAGACTTTCTTGTGTCAGTTGAGATTCTTATTCCTTTATATGAGTTTTATTGGGTAGGTATTTTTGTCATTTTTTCATAATGTTTGCTATTTTAACGTAGCATCTGCTTCCAGGCACAGAACTTCCAACAATGGGAATTTTCCGTCACTGAATCTCACTCACAAGGAAGTTGGTGGATCATTCTATACTGTACGAGAAATTGTGCGAGAAATAATTCAGGAAAACAGGGTGTTGTGTCCCGGTAATTTGAATTCACAGCAATTTGTACTTAACGATTTTAAAGAAGAGGTTCTAGAACCGTTCTCAGAAAACTCATGCAACTTGCCATTAATCACTGTTGATCCTTCAAGTATGCACAGACGGAAGGAAGCTTCTGATAGTAATGAGAACGAAAACACAAACGCACTACCAACTGTCTCATTGATATTCTCTGACCAGCATATAAGTAACAGTGGCAAAGAAGATTTTGCTCTCAGCTCAAATGAGGGTTCTGCCCTGCACCAGGAACATTGCTTGAAAAAAGCCTGTGGTCATGTAGACTCGGCAAATGAGAAATCAAAAGAGGAACTAGTTGAACGAACAGGACAGAGGCAGAACCTTTTTCCAACACTAAATGATGAGGAATCATTGTTGGAAGCTGAACGTGACGAGGAAGAAATCCATGCAAAATATGAAGTTGGGAACCATGTTGGACTTAATGACTTGTCGGTGGTGAATCCTACCGTTGGGGCTTCAGCGGCTGAAGTCAACAGAAATTATTTACTGGCAGATGACGTGAAGGTGAGATTTTCATCTGAAGAAGGAGAGAATTCTCGTCAGGTGGGCTTTGTTTTTGATAAGCCAGAGAACCAGTCATCTCCAAGTCATGATGAAGTATCATCTCCTAGCAATGCTGAGATATACTATTCATCACAGTCTAGAGATTCGATCATCTGTGTCTCAGCACATGCGTTGCTAGAATCAGCTGGAGTTTCTGATGTTTCAGAAGCACAAGTTGATGCCCTTTCCAGTGCAAAAGGTTCCACTATGCAAGTTGATTCAGAGCCAACAGTCGACTCAGTGGAAGGGTTGTCGTCCTCTCTTGTTGACCAGAAAAATGCAAAAAGCACCGAGGTTCCAACTTCAAATGATACATGGTACCCTAATTCATGTGAACGCATAAAGGATGAGGTAAGGCAATATTTGTCTTTATGCACTCGAAGAAACCTTTCAGGGATTTTTAGTCCGGAAAAGCCTGATGCTTCTTCCTGTTTTACTCTCATAAATTGAGAACTCAAATGCTGATGACCTGTTACCTTAGATATTTAAGATATCTATTGAAACTGGACCTCGCCCCTGCGATGTGTTCCTTTATTCTGGACGTGATAGATCAAATTTTGATAAAGACTTATCAGCATATATTCCAAGAAACAATTTCTATTTTACTCAATCTCTTTCCCTGTCTCACTGTGGTTTGTTACAAATAGTTGATTTCTCTTACTGTTGAATGTGTTTAGATCCCAGTATCTGTTTAAAACAAAGCAACTTGTCTTGGTGGCTCAGGTAGGCCATTTTTTTAAAATTTTTTACTGGCAATCCATTTACCAGAATTTTTTTTACTTCGACACATTGTTAGACGAATCCTTCAGAAATTGATTAAATATGAACTGTGTTTTATTCCTCTGAATAGTGCTGATATCCTTACACCATTCTTTCTTTTATTTTATTTTTCCTTTTATAGAAGGCCTTTGAATTGTTTGGAGTATTGAGGTCAAGATTTCTTTAACCTTCATTCTACTCTTAATAGGTTTTACACCGCATGAAAATACCTGTATTTCCTTCATATTCCCAATTCTTTTTTTATATGACAAAGCGCAGAAAATTTTATTTATGCAACACCTTTTTGTTAAAGGTTATGCGATCTTGTATTGTTCAACATACATAAAGTTCTTGATTCTTTTTGTATATTATAATCTAGGATTTTCAAGCTTTGATCGTGCAAACACAACTTTTGACAGCATCATCCTCCATCATTTCAGCAAAAATAACTCTGAAATTTTTTCGAACTTTTGTTTTATGAGCCTTTGATGCATGATACCTGGAAAGTAAAATTTAGATTTTTTTCCTACTTTATGATGCATTTTTTTGTTTGAATTTGAAATGCGTTGGGAACCCATGTATGTTTATTTCATGGTAAACATAAACTTCAGTATTAGAACTTAACAAAACTTACTGCTTCGGTGGTGAGTGCAGGCATTATAAATTATAGCCTTGCTGCCTTGGTGATTTTAAGGTTTAGATGAAAGTCAAGCATTTGATTTTTATTTAAACCGTTCTTTCTGTGGGGATTTAGTCCTCAGTAATAACTTAAGATTCTTTTGAAGTGTCTAAAGATGATTATTGCCTCTGGGTCTATTCTTTGATATTATTCAAGACATATCTTAAGCAATGCCTAGACACTCAAGGTGTGTGGGCTGCCTGGGTGCTATCACCTGTTACTTAGCTAATGCAAATTTTTTGATCTCAAACTTCGTCAGTTTATCAAATAATTTCCTTTTTCAACGTTTTCTTTTTCAATCTAACTTTATTGTTTGCATATTTAATATGAATATTTGTCTTAGTTGTAAGATTTTAATAAGCGAATGCATATATACACTCATATTAGTTGTCACCTAAATTAATTGATTATTTGCATTAATTGTTCAATACTTTTTGGCTAAGCCTTGTTCTTGAGGATTGTTAGAAGTTTCATCAATGAGATTAATAAAGTGTCTAAGTGGCAAGAGATGATGTGTAAACGTTGTCTCTAATTGTTTCATCCCTTTTGACTCAAGGGTTATTATCTCATCATTTAATTTTTTTAAACTTATTATCCGTTTTATTACTTGCGTTTAATCCAATATTTCGTTTCTTTTGCCAGCTTGCTATTTGTTTGAGAATTTGTGGACCTTTGGAGCTTTGTTATTTTGTTATCCAAATGTGGAGTCATCTTGGTTCTTCATTAGTCTTTTTTCCTCATCAGTCGGTCTCTAAGATTCTTGCCGCCAGTAATTCGTTTTCTGTTTGTTTTCTCTTTTGTGGAGCGTAATGATTAGATTTTAACGGCTTTAGAAGCCATTACGTTCTTCAAAACTTTAGACTGCAATGATATCTGGTTTTTTCCAACCTTTGCGCAGCCTTCAGTATCACCTAATGGTTTACATAAGGGGATGGCGGCCTCAATAAGCAATCTTGCCTCTGAAGAAGCGGGGTACAAAGATTGCTCCAGCAGCTCTGGCACAGGAAGGCAGCCGGCTTTTGGTGGGACCAACAGGTAGTCCTGACCGCACTCAAAAGAATCTCCCTCTAGGATACACTGAAATTGATGAACTTAGATCATTTGAGGATAAATAGTCTCATGGAAATAAAAATTGGAAAAAATCAGCTCTGATTTTTGCTGTTTTTTAACTATACTGGGGGCATATACTAGCTTAAGCCATGCGATTTTGGGCCAATCACTTCAGCAGAAACCGGGCAGCCAAACCCAGAGTACTTCCACCCAGGTATCTCAGCCAGCAAACCGAGTCCCAGGCAGTTGGCTAAAAGCTAGTCAGACTCTGGCTGTGGTCAGTAAATTGGAAAAACCGGCCAAGTAAAGGGCTGACTCAGATCCAGCCCATTTGGGTAAAGGGTTTGGGTTCGGAAACAAAGACCTCTCTGCTTTTAATCCTCAAGAATTATGCCTTCTCATGCATGATCTCTCTTTTCAGGGAATCATCTGAGGCCGAACAAAAGAAGCATTCCGAAGCTAATCCACTTTGGGTCATCATCAAGGGATTTGCCGCAGCTTTGATCAAGTTCTGGATAGAATAATTCCCCAAACAAGTGGAAAATAGGTTCAAGTCTGAGAGGGGACATGCTGAAGTTTTCCCAAATCTTTAATTCATGCATCCTCTTGTAGCGCTCTTCTGTTTCCTCTCCCTGTTAAAGTAGCATGCTGAAGATTAGTAGGGAGTGTAATGTCTTGGGTTGATTGTAATCTCAGATGAATAGACATTATTATGTGATAGGTTTTACAGTAAGGTTTGAAGGTTAGTATCTTCTTATCAACATGTTTATTATTCACTTCTGCCCTGCACTGGTGCAGTTAGGAAGACATGTTCCACCATCGCACCTCTTCCCTTGCCAGCACCATCATTTGAGGTGCCTATTTCTATCACTTGTGCTCCCAACCTTTGTGTTTTATTTCATTATATATCAGGTGTGCGCGTCGGCATATGCCAGCCACTCTTGCATTAACTAACATAGCAATATGCACCATAAGAGCCGCTATGTTGCATGGTATGTTATGCCTCCTCTATTCCTGTGCTATATTTAATCTTTTTGTGAGTTTTTATTGTGCATATGTTTCGTTTGAACCTTCCACCCAGTTGATGTTATAGCACCTGTGTTATGCCTGCCAAAAGTGATGCACCAATATAGTTGGATACGGTACTACACAACAACTTACTCTGCTGCATGTATCAACTTGTCTAGCAGAACGTGGGGCATCTCTACTGGTTCCTGCAAACTAGTGACTTATGTAGTGTGGGATAGAAAGAATATTACTGTTGTCAATCGTGAGAAATTATTTATTTTCTTATTTAATATTATTTATTTTGATAGGACTGTATCCTATTATTTGAGGTAAAATTATACCTTGTTGCCTTCTTTTTCCAATTACTATTCCTTCTTTCACAAAGTCTGTAAAGAGCCCATGGTATCTCACAATAGAGACAGGGCATATTACTGCCCATTTAAATCGCCTCAATGCTCAATGGCCCACTCTCATGTAGTGAACACTATGTAGGGTTTCCTGTCATTGTTAATCCTGATCAAGGAAAGCTCGTTGATGATCTTCGGTCTATCCTGATGGCCACCATATTAGAAGATGCATCTTATCAAGAGAGGTAGCTCATATAATCATTCATTCACCTAGTAGAGCTAGATGGTCTTGTCTGTTCAGAATGATCAAAGAACAGAAAATGTTTAGGAAAACTCTAGAATCAACATTTTAGGTTGTATAAGAACTACGAAAGATGGTGTCTGAAATGGGGGTAAAATTTTAATTAATTAATTAGCCACTAGTTTCTAAATTATCAAAGGCTTTCGAACAATATGCTAGAAAAAAAATAGCTAATGTGACAATTAATAGTTGACGCATTAAAGGAATTAATACTAATCATGTCTCATTAATTTATAATAAGACAGAATAAGGGGTAATAATGTGCAGTGATAGAGATTATAGAAAAACTAAGAGTTATTGTCTCTATTATGGGGAGATGGATTTTATCCCCATACTATGAGTATAAGAACTCCACACAATTGAGTATTGTCAATGTGTCTCCCACAACATTTATATTAATGAATACAGCTCAACTTTTTGTATTTTTATATAATAAATGTGCAAACCATCAGTGATCTAGTTACCATTATCATTTGTGAGTATCTCGGGTAAAACTTCTCTGATAGGGCTCTTAATCTCCACAAACTCAAACCAATTCCACTAACTTGGGAACTTTTGTTTTGCTAGTTCTTCATGGTCTCAATCCTAGTTTTTATATTAGTAATGAGAAAAATATTCCATCGCTTGTATGGGTCTAATTTTTTTGTTACTAAACTATCTATTGATATCATTTTTCTTTGGACAACTTGTAGAAGATAATTGTAGAGTGCTATTTTCACCTTGTAAATTTTTGCTTATAAATGTAAAGATGGTGTCAATGGTACAAACATATGTTGTTATACATAAAATCAATTCAAAAGCATGTGCACTATATATTTCTTGTAGAAGTGTTTTAAATTGGTATATTGTTTGTCACTATAGATTAGGTCATTTTAAATCAAATAAATTGTTCTCATGTTTAAATTAGAATAATTAATAATTTAGTTATCCCATAATGATCTCCTTGTTCTAGTTGTCGCAAAGTTGGAAGAGAAAACCTCTTTCACTACCTTTGAATATGCAAAAATCCTATTCTATATTAAATTAATGAGGTCAGTGAAAGAAGACATACATATTCTCAACATAATTGGTAATGAATGGAAGTGTCCCTCCAACTTTATGGGATGATGTAATCCAAATCCAAGTATCCTATTCTAAATATCCATAAGGTTGGGTATCCAAATC
This sequence comes from Spirodela polyrhiza, assembly GCA_024713555.1. Taxonomy (NCBI): domain Eukaryota; kingdom Viridiplantae; phylum Streptophyta; class Magnoliopsida; order Alismatales; family Araceae; genus Spirodela; species Spirodela polyrhiza. The sequence continues at coordinate 2,927,669 of CM046547.1, forward strand.
CTTTATTTCTTAACATTTTTCCTTAGTGTTCTCTATTTTTTTCATCTTCCTAGAGATAAGTATTACAACCTTTCTTATCATTCTACTTAGTGAATGTTTACTGGCTGTGCAATCCATAAAATCATCAAAGTAAATCACAAAATTTCTAAAATGTTATTAATATCTATACCCAATAATTTTATTTATATAATTATTCAATTTTTATATATTTCTTCATCCATTGTAACCATATTGATATATCTTTTATAATATATGACTAAAAAATCATTATAAGTATTGTAGAAAAAAAAAGAAATGTTCATGAAAGTTTTATGAATGCCCTTTTAAATCTACAAGAAATGAGATTTCTAAATGTTTCCTCATCTTAAATCCATAGAAAGTTGAAGCTTTGACATTTCAATCCACAAATGAATGATCTTAAACTCATAAGACCAAAGGGCTCTCCTTAATCCACAAAGGATATGAAATTCACCACCAAAGAAACAAAACTTGGGTAGATAGAAAAAATTGTGGAATATAATGAATGCTTCCAGAGATACAAGGGAAAATTTAAATAGTTTTAAAATCAACTACAATGTTCTTAAAAAGATAGTTCTATTTTATGGAACCTAATATTGAATTTTGGTAATTTAAATAAATTTAAATTGTTTAAAAATAAGAAATAAAAATAAAATAAAGAAAATTAAATTTTAAGATGTATTTAAGAAGATGTATTTTACTATGGACCATATTTTTTATTAGGCCAATTGGATCAAAATTGAAGCAACTTGGGTATTCATGGTTGTGTCCTCTGTCCACTTAAGTTGGGTTTTAATGGATTACATCCCCTATTTTAAAAGGACTTGTTCCTAAGTCTTCGTGTAATTTTTAACAATAGTCATATAGACCAATACCAATGAAATTAGGTGATATATTCATTGTAAATGACAAGTCAATGATGTGGATATTGCTAATAATTTTAAATAAAACTTTGAAGGGTTCATACTTCTTCAAACTTACAATGCTATTGTTAATGTATATTAAAGTTTTCTCAGAGATACTATCACTAAATATTTTTCTTATTCTTCTCGATGTGTAATTAGTTGAAACATATTTCTTGACATTTTCATGGATTACCTTAGTATGCTTTGCTAGTTTATTCAATATTATGTTTTAATAAATCTGTCCAACTGTCCAACATAGAGAAAATAGAGACCGATTAGTAAAATAACTTACTATAGACGTATAAATAAATTTTACTTGAGGTAAAATCTTGTTATTTTGATAATATCTCAACGTACAAAGAATTTAGTTACCAAATATCACGTTGGCCGCTTATGTTTGAGGTGACTAGCACTGAATTGTAAACAAAAACTGGACATATTCCAAAGAGTATGTTGAAATTATGAGACAAACATTAAATCTCAATCATATGTGATTGATTATAATACTCTTATGAACTGAACTATATCTTTAAAAAAATCAATTGGCTATTCATATAGCATCATTTTTCTTATTTTATGTAATTAAATTTGTTATATATTTGAAAATTGATATATGACCAAAATAAACTTCTCTCCTCAAAGTTCATCATAATATTAAAATAAAATAGATAGAAATATCAACATATAGTCACTTCGGAATTAATAGAGAAGTATATAATCTGGTATTTTGGCATCATCATTTGGTCCCATAGTAAATCTAGCAGCTTTGTATATGATTTTCCACATTCATTTTTACTTGAGGTTAGAAATAGCATTCCTGTACTAATTGAATGTTATCACACCATATCATCATTTTAATCCACCTCTATGTGATTAATAGATCAATTTCTCATGTAGTAATCACATGAAATATATAATTAATTTTTATGAAAGAAAAAATATCCCTAAATATGAAATCCTTTTTGTTAATTGTCCAAATCTCAAACATCTCAGATTGAACCAAAATATTTGTCATCTTATAATAAAATTTTCATACATTCAAAATAAAATTATAGTATGATGGGTAATCAAAGTTCTGATTTTATGCTAATTACATTTACAGCTTGGTTAAAAATTTTTGATTTTTTTATGGATAAAATAAATTTGTAATCAATAAAACCCATGTTTTGTGCATTTTATTTGTAATGATTTGATTATCTACGGTCTTCAAAGCCTGATGATTAGTATATTAAATAAATTATCATTGAACAAGATAATGCTCTAGATATATAATATTTTAAGCACAACATAAAACTCTAAATTCATAAGTTGTCTCTTTTTGTAGTTTTGAGTTTTTATTGTAAAAACTAATTGAATTACCTTCTTCAAATGACTACTACTCTCATTATTTATACATCATATTTAACTTAAAATAATTTATCAAAATTTAGAAGTGCTATTTTATTATTTTTCTATATAAATAAAACTTTATTAATTCATATATTTAGTGATTAAATTCAAACAAAGTTAAAACAGATTATAAATTTATGATAGAAAGAGGCTAATCTATATAATCGTGCACTTCGTGTATATTTACATATCTTGGCCAATCTTTGATAGCTTGTATCTTCTTTTCATCCACTTTTATAACATTTTTGTCAATTACTTACCTCAATGGGACAACCTGAAATCATAAAAGCACTTTTTTAAAATTAATTATTTATTTTAGTCTAAAACTTTTATCATGAATCTCAAAGGAAAAATATACTCTATTTTAGAACTAATAATATAACCTCATCAAAATGAATAGTCATGAATATTTGAGTATCTAGTTTCTAACTTTTATAAATATTTTTAGTGATTTGATTAATAAATTGACATGATTAAAAGTTCATAAAGTCCTACCAAGATGAGTTCAGATTTGATTATAGTCACTTTTCACATCATGTTTAGATAAAAATTTTGAGCTATTGATTTATCAAGCATAACATCTTAATATCAGAATTGTTGCATTTTTAACATGTAGTAGTGATCAATAAAAGGGTTGAATTGATCCCTTTTTTTTTTCATCAAATAGAAAATTATTGTGATAAGACTAAAATTTTTCATATTAATCCTTATTTCTCTAAAACTTAAATCGAGGAAGTATGAGAACCCGATTTTTTATAGTGGTTCAGATCACTGGTTAAACCCACTCTCCAAGAATAACTTTGCTGTTGGATTTTACTAACTATGATCATCTGATCATACACATCGATTACTAAGCTCACTCTCAAATTTCACCCCAAAAGTTAGTTTTTAGATTCAAAATTGTAAGAAGCCAATAACTATTTAAAAGGATAAATCACATGAGTGATCAAATAATATTTCAATCACAAGTTTATCTCACAATAGATATAAAATGATTTAATTGCATACAATATTACCAATATAATGTGGACTTTGACTGTTTATAGAAAATTATTGTAGAGATAAAAAGGATGATTGTCAAAGCTTGATATTTGTGGTTACCCTCTTGTACAAATACTAGTTAAAATGAAATATGTTATTCTTTTAAACTAGTTGAGGATAGTCACTAAATACTTGAATAACACTTATCAATCTCATGCATTCATGTAGTTTGGCCAGCCAACAAAGATCTCGCCATTTCACTTAAATATTTATATAGGAAAACTCAAAGCAACTCTTAAGGTTGTGGAGTAGTTAAATATAGGCGTCCAACTTTGATTAGCAATTAGAAAATTATTATATTTGTAGAGAAATAATATCTGAAATCTCCTATTATTTTTCATTAAAAAAATAATATCTTTAGAAATGATTTGAAATACTAGAGAAATAGTATGATATGTCCTTTAAAGCTTAAATATTATAAATAAAAATTAATGTGTATTTATTTTAATAAAGCACAATATAAATATCTGAAGTGTATCGATTCAATCAAGGTCTATTAAAACATAGTTGACAATATATATCATAATAGGATATGAGCTAACAATCGATTCTTATTGAAATCACCTCAAATAAAATAATATCACTAAGTAAACATCTTAGATCATGATCTTAATATCGATAACTATATTTTTAGTGATTTAGTATATATAAAATAATTTTCTTAAATATATTTTTATGTTCAAAAAAATCATATTTGACTAAATAGGTACTCTGAATTCAATCGATTATAATGATATCAAAATCATTTCAAAATAGTGATCGAGTATAATGAATAAATAATAGACTCAGTAAGCCTTAATACTCAAATTTGTCTTCTTGTTATCTCATTGATTTTTATGTAGTTATCATTAATTTCTTGCTATGATGTATTATGTAAATAATTATAATTTCTAGAGTATCATATAATATGATAATTTCATATGCTGAAATAAATGAAATATATAAATTCAACTATACAAATTACAAGTATTTCAAGTAATTTTAATTTTAAAATTTAATTAATGAATTATATATGAGTACCATTATGTTTAACTTCAAATCAATATATTCAAGATTAAACATAATTTGATCCTTTAATTTATCTTATACTTATTTTTTCATTATTAAAATATAATGTATTTTGTTCTGTAATACGAATTAAAAATTTATATTTACTAGTAATATTGTTAATTACTCTACAATCAATACACATCGTCCATCCTTTTTTAGAGCTAATAATGGAAGAATTGATTAGGGGCCCATAATTTCAAAAACTAAGCCCTTTTCAGTAATTTTTCAATCTAGTCTTTAATATTTAATTTTTATCAAGATTCATTCAATAATAAGATAGATTTATTGAACTTGCTCTGAAATTAAATCAACATGATGATGTATATCTCATTGGGAAACAAGATGATTTAAAAAATCTTGGATGATAGCATAATAGTTTAACACATTCTAAACAACTTCAAGTATAGACTCTATGACTTCAAGGTTATGATTTATCTTTTTAACAACATGAATAATTTAGATGCTTTATTAAAATTGCCAAAAATTTATTTTCTATAAATCATTATCACTCATTTCTTTTCATCTTTCATAGTATTCAAAAAATCACCATCTTTTAGAGGGTCTAGAATAATTTTTTGATTATTTTACATAAAAAACATTATTATCCTTACCATGGTCAGTTTCATCTAAATCAAATTGTTAGTGTCTACCCAGAATAAAATGGTATACATTCATGTCAATCATATTAATTAAAAATTTCATTAGGCATGTCTTTGATTTTTTAATACTCTTTTTATCAAGTCAATCAGATATGGATATTGATGGTTTCTTTGATAAATATGAATACTTTTATAAAAAATATACTACTCTCACTACCTCGGTAGATTACATCAAAATCAAAATGATAAAGTCTACCTAAAATAAAAACGCATACATCCATGTCAATCACAACAATAGAAATTTTCATTAGGCAAGTATGTGTAACTTTTGTTGCAAAATCCTTCTTTATCTAATCAATCTTGTGTATACATGGAACTTTTTTATTTTTTAATCTTGGCTTTTAACCAAGACTACATAATCAATATTTTCAATACTATTGAAGTCAATAATGATGTCACATATCTTACTATTCATTGTGCATCTTGTTTTGAATACATTATGTCATTGTAGATGTTTTTCCTTTCTCGGTTGGTACCTAACCCTCCTTACAATTGTAAGATCTAAGGGGTTAGGTGAAATATCAAGAGGAGGGGTGACTTGATCTCTCTACAATCAATTGTAAGATCTAAGGGGGGGTGACTTGATCTCTCGGTTGGTACCTAACCCTTCATTGTGCATAATCAATATTTTATCTCAAATTTTCTTCTTGATGATGAATGTGTCTAAACAAAATTTAACTTTGTTTTTTATGTGTATCTATGTTTGGGTTTTCTTTCTCTCCCATCTTGCAAATTTTCTCATGATTATCTTCCTCACAAATAAGATCTTTTTATACTAGTTTATCCCTCACCTAGTTACTTCTAGTCTCATATGATCCTTTTTATTGAATTTTACTATTTTATTCATAAATATATATTGAAATTCATGAAATTAGTAGCCCAATAACTCAAGTTCAATCTCCACATAGATATAGTCTTTTTTGGGCTAACTTGGACTCAAAGCATCTTGTGCTTTTACCCAAACATCTCTTCCATCATAATCAAATTATCTTAAGGCTTAATAGAGAGTTTACTTAATTAATTTGATCGATTTCCTTCATTATCAATAGTTGATGAAGATGGATGAAATAATTTATACAGATTTGAAGCTTGTAATGAAGTTCCTTGAACGTGGAGAATGATTGGTCAAAGTAAATGATTGTGGAATAATTAAAACATGTTTCCCCAACTTCATGTACTTGTAGGACATCATCTTCCAATGGTTTCTTAATTTTTAATCAAAAAACAAACATAAAAGGTTAGTTCAAATCCTTACCATTCTTTGGAATGCAAGGTAGTAACCCCTAACTATTTTAAATTCCATTACTTTCTATTTATTCATGTATTTAATTTGAAATTTGAAATGAAAATTCTTTTCTCGTAGATGGGAAACTCTTTTTCTTCATGTTAACTTCAAAATAAAATACTAAGTTGGTCATTTTATTTACATAAGTAGTTAACATGTCACCATTTACTTTCTAGGTTTGATGCTTATAAAAGCTCAATTAATATTTTGAAACCTTCTTTTTTTTTTCATAAAACATGTGACTAAACTTAAATAACTACACTTACATTGTCAAATAATACATATAATGAATTAAAATCATAAATTTGATTTACATTGCCTCATTTATCTATTTCAATTTTTTTTCAACAAATATTTATTTCAATAAATGTAGCACTTCACTTATTCACCAAATCCTTTAATCTCAAGGTTTAATCCATTAAATTAATTGGTTAGGCATAATATCACAAAATAAATAATTATATTTAATAAATAAAATATATTAAGCAATTATAATGGACTTGTGGATAATGTCTAACTTCAATAATATATTTTCTCATAAAATGTAATATCAAAACAATTATGCCCAAAGGCAACAACAAAAATTGGATAACAATCTTCTCTATCATTACATTCAACTATATTCTTTTACTTTGTCATTGTAGCAAATTTTATTTTTAAAAAATTTGATTTTTGTCCATCACTAAATTTGAAACATTTGATAACAAAGTAAGACAAAAGAATTTTTTTGGGAGGGGATCCAACTAGGTTATATTACTTCACTCAATCTTTTTAAACATATTCTAACAACATATCTAGTTTCTTTGTGTTTAATTTTTATGTTACTAATATAAACTTTATCCATAGTCTTGGGGAAGAAATTTAATTTTTTGTAATTTCTTCATTTTATCTCAACTATGAACTGAATATTTGCTTGCTAATCTTACATGAAAGGGTTGAAATTGATCTCACTAGGTAGACGCTTGACTTTTTATCTTATAAGAAATTAGTTTCACCTATTTTTAGGTGGATGCTCGACTTTTAATTTCCCCTATTTTGTTAGTAATTTTCATATATTAAAAAATGTTTCAATCTCTAATATTCAATAAAAAGCTTGCTTAATTTTCAAATGACCATTAAAACTAGAAAATTGATTTTCAAGTAAAAATATCTATTATCAACATCATTAAATCTACTATATGAACTACATGTGTCATTTAAGTATCCTTTTGTAATGGACTCCCAAAATCTAAGGTATATGAACTAAATTTTAGGAAAAATATACAAGATAAAATCTACTTTAATGCATTATTCATATCTTCAAATTTCTTATCAATGCATTCTTGAAACTCAAGAAATTCCATTCAAGAAAGGCGACATACCTCAAAAACTTAATGCTTGTTACTATACAATCCTCTATCTTGTGACATCTTCAGACATTAATGTGGAACATCAATCTTCGCTCTAATATTACATGATGCAACCTAAGTTGTGTGGAGATGAAATCACATACTTGAATCTATGAGAAGCGAGATTTGTGAATGTTTTCTCACCTTGAATCTACAAAATTTTGAAGCTTCAACCCATGAATCCTCAAGGGGTTGATCTTGAGTCAACAAGATCAAAAATATTTTCTTAAATCTACAGATGAGCCACCAGAATCTACACACAAAAAGATAATCTTAGAAGAGGAAAAAAATTCATGAAGGATATTGAATGCATCTAAGACTGTAAGAGGGGGGGAGCTGTGGAGCCCACAATCAGTACACGGTAGCAGATGACTGGTGTCGTTTCTAAGATGCGCCTACGGTTGCCATCCCGTGCCCGTTTGAGATTCCCCAGTTCAAAATGCAGACAAGAAAAGGCGAGGGGATAGAACGCAGGCGGATAGCATAGAGAAGCAGCTGGGAGGATAGGAAGGAGTTGGCGGGGGGCGGGGAGGAGGAGTGGCGGCGGCGGCGGCGATGGCGAACCTGCGGATGGCTATGGACGCGGCTTTCTGGGACGTTAACTTGGCTTCTCCGCAGTCTTTGGTGGATGGCGTAGCACGGGCTGTACCGGGAGAGCCAGTGCCACTCGATGGCGCCCGCGCGGGGCGGACAATACGCCCGTTGCAACTCGCCTTCTTCCACAACGCATTCCCCTTGGGCCTTACGCCGTCATTCTGTCCAACCTTGAAGAAGGAGCAGGGTTCCTTCGCCGTGCAGTCTCTCCTGCTTGGCCCCTCTTTCGGCGACTGGTACTAGTTATATTATCACTTGGTTTCTGGTCTCTTGCCGTGGTGACGGCTGCAGTTGTTCGAAGAGTTGATATCCTATCCAAATTTTTTCTCTAATTAATGACCCTTGCTTTATGCTGAGATAAAGTATATACTTACTTGCCAACGTTGTGCTTGCTTATCGTTGATTTCTTGAATCGCATTGCCAAACCAGATGTTCCGTCTGAATTTGATTTGCCCATCAAAATAAAGCATTTTCATGTCTCCAAATCCATGTTTTTTTTTTAAAGGAAGCTCCATGTCTGCCTACAATTCCTTTGTATTCCTCTGCATGAGTTGTATTGCTGTTTCCGTGAATGACATTTAGCTTGATCCTTGCTAATGATGATTAATGTCTCTAGATTCTTTGCTTTGCATATTATTGGTGTAATTAGTGACCCTATCTAACAAAGATCGAATTGGAAGGTACTATCTGCAACCTCTGAAAACTTGAAAAAGCTTTTAGATCGTGAAACTGAATTCATGCTAGATTCTGGCCTCTGAACTGCACTTCGATTTCTGATTATTGGTACCGTGGCCTTGGTTGTCATGCTTCCTAGGTGGACGGGTTTGATTGGGCAGTTCCGACCGAGGAAGCTCATTACATCAATAAAAGCAGAGTTGGCGAATGCCGATGAGCTGGATCTTGTTGCACTTAGAGATGTTGCGAAACATTTCTTGGATAAATCTCTCTATGCAATCGGTTTGTGCTCACAATATTCCCCAACACCTGATACTTCTTTGCTTTTCAGCATTGAAGGTCATGGTGAAAAGGAGAAGAGCCGTTCTAAAGCAACGTTTATCCACAAGGTATTTACCCATAAAATTGTTTTTAACATTTTAATTAAGGACTCTATAGTTAGATATTATCATTTGAGTTTAGTGCATCAAATTTTCCGTTTTAGCATGGGAGTTAACTCCTCAGTTTCCATCAGGACGGTTTTCTATAAGGAAGGGTGATACTTTAATATTCTTCTAATGTTTTACTGTTCATGATTTCTTTCACCCAGTTTTATGTTTTCTCCTGTGTCAGTATGACGGTCTTTAAAGAGTACATCATTTTGCATTTCCATCTTTTCCTCTGATGGGCTGTTTCTCAATAAGTTTTTTAACATTCTATCGTCTGAAACAGCTTCCTAATCATGATGTCACGCTTGAAGCTGCATGGCCTGAGTTATTTATTGATAAGAATGGAAAATATTGGGATGTCCCCAGTTCTTTATCCTTGGATGTGGCATCTCTTGTGTCTGACTCTGGATTGAGGTATCGTTTTGGTTTGCACAAAAGTAGTGGTCATCCTCGACCCCTTAATTCCTCAGATAGTGATGAAAAAATACCTTTAGCTTTAATGCCTGGGTTTTGTGCGAAAGCCGCATTTTCATATGAAAAGAACAAAGATTTCTGGAGAGAAAAGGACAAGGATTCTGGAAGCAATCATGAAAAAGAAATGCCTTGGTTGTCTTCATATGATGAACGTCTCAAAGAACCGCACGCATCAATATCAGGCATTCTTGGTAAGACTGATTCTTTGGTGGAGTTTTCTTATTTATCACTACTGGTTGATCGATGTTGTACAGTTTATACAACAAATTGTGTGCATATATTATCTTAAAATTTTTGCGAAAAGTTCAGAAAAACTTTTGCTTGTTTTGTGAAGGCCCAATTTATTTTTTTCGCAATGTAATGATGTCAAACCCTCAAACATCATTCCCAGTAATGCAGATCTTATATCTCATGAAGATTAATTTCAGATGCCTCTATAAAATTAACGATAATCAATTCATGATCTATAGTTTACGATTTATTCACTAATAGATTAGGAAATGAGGAACTTGACCGATGGCAATAGTTCACTCACTATTATTTTTGTAGATGTTCACAAAGATATATTCTTGTTGAACATGTATTCAGTTCATTTACTTTTTCTTCTTGTCTTAAAAATGCTACTGAAATGCATAACTATTAACAAATTTTTTACGTAAATTGTGTTTTTTTCTCTGTTGAAGATGGCATGCACTGTTAGACCTGCAAGCATTAATTTCTTTCTTTCACAAGATAGGCTAGTTGCTACTGTTACAAAATTTCCTGTTGTTAATCAACTATTTGTCATCTTTCTTTGTGACTTCTCTCATGTTTGAGACACCATCCACTTTGAATGTTAGTACAAGAGGGCATCCAACTATTTCGGTCAGTGATAAAGAGATCAAAAGTTACTACACCTGGACTATATCCAGCTTTCACAATGGTTTACTGTTAACTATCCCCAGTCGTACTTTATTTAGACGGCGCTGTCTGCAACATCATTCTTGAAGCATTTTTTTAGTTTAAAAGTCGTTTTTGGCCAATAGTTTTCATGTTCATTCATAACGTATTGTATATTCGGATATCCTTTTTGTGCACGAATCGTACCGTGATGAATCGTTTGCAAGCTTACCTACTCAGTTTTCCATGTAGAAGAACCAACTATTTTTGTTTTGGCTAATATTCTTCTTTTCTGTCATTGCGGATGGAATGGGCGGAATGCTAAACTTTTCTGGAGATTGATCTGATGATAGGTTTCAAAAGTTTGTCTCAGTCTATTGGTTTCACCATTCCAATCTAGATGATGAATGTATGTATATATTTCGACCGATCCTCTAGGGGTTGAATCGTTGAAGAAATTGGTGGATACATGAAATTTTTTCACATTGTAATGATGGGGAAAATCTTAAACCACTCGATATCACCTATACCGATATCAACTGTAATTTCTAGGAGATAAGAAGTTGTAAAGTGCAATAGAATCCAATAATTCAACTCTGGCGTTCTGTATTTCTGCCAAGTTTTGAGGATATGAAGGTGGATTCAGAAAGTACCTGACCTTCAGTCAGTTGTTTCTCTACCGTATATTTTTTTTTTATGCCAGAGATGGTTGGATTCAAAACTAACTCTAACAGTGCCTCGAAATCAATTGACTTTGAAGAGAAAACAAATGCTAAGCGACAAGATGATGATCCAGCATTTCGCAGAGCTTGAACGAAGATGGCTGCTTCTATGTAAATCTGAATGTTCGGCTTCTGACTTATTAGATCCCTTTTCATACACCAATGTAGCTGGTGGTTCTTTATGTTTCAACCATTCGTGGCCAAGTCAAAAATAAAAGTGGGTTGTAAGTTCTTACATTTTTCCTGATGTAAAAGTTGCTAGAATAACATGGTTGCACTTCTACCACTATGGATTATAATTTCTAGGATACTTAAGAAGAGTGCACCTTTATCCAGAAACTTCACATCCCAGTTTTCTATCTGTTGAGTTATAAGGACATGAATATGATACGATCCTCTTCAGGAGGATCGGATCTGAGCAGATGAGAAGGAATAAGTAGTATAGTTTCTCACTCGAGTAAATGTTGACGAGATAGAACGTCGTGATGACGGTTCTATTACTGAACAGGAAATGGAAAAGGGAAAGACAAGGGTGGGTAATTGGTTCGAGAGGATCTCCCGGCCTCTCCTAGTGCGGACTTCTCTCCATCCCCCTTCTGTTCCTCTTGAGGTTTATATTTATAGCCCTCAGTCAGCCTCATCGGAGACTTCCAGTCTGTGGAAGTCTCCCTCTTCTTCTGTGTACATTTTCTTAATGGGGTCGCAACAGAATATTGATTCCGTTAATGGCTGAAAATTTGCAGACTTCTAATTTTTTTAGGCCTTAGTTCTGGTTGTGTTTTTTTTGGAATTCAGAAAGCTACAATATTAAATTAGGGAGCATTACTAGCAGATTCTTTCTATTTGAGGCTCCTTTTCAATTGTTTCATGAGCAATTAACTCTAGTTCAGAAAGTGGCTTTTTCGTTCTCTTTCTTCATCTGTCTTCATCCAAGCTCACCTACTCTTCCCCCCATTGCACCATTCAGGCGGATCTTGTGCTGCTTTATTTGGAGAAAATCAAGATGAAGATGTTAACTATGCCCAGAAAGGAAGTGGAACGACTAGTCAGAACCTAAATTTTAGGAGAAAGAGGAATCCATTTTCTGCCAACGTTTTTGGGTCAATATGCTACACAGTACAGCATGGTAAATTCACGGAGGATTTTAATGACCTGACTCGATTAGATGCCCGACTGGACTTTGCATCAGTTCCGGCATTTATCAAAGGTATGTCTCATCTGCTGTATGATGCATTCAGAGGTCCGGTTGAGCAGAAGCCAAATACTCTTGCGTCTCCAAGGTTGACTTTGATCGTTCAGCAACAGGTAAACGTTCTATTTTCACAAATTTTATCATATCTTTCTTCATTTTTCTGATTCTTGGATTTCCTTGGCGTATATGGACTTTTATCATTCGTATCAGTGGTCTGATGGGTCTATTAAAAATTAGGTGCATCCCTGTAAAATTTAATGGTTAAACCCTCACAAGGCCACACATTTCCGGGTCTAATCATGCCGGATGGTTTCTTGGTGACGCCTGGGATGCTGCTAGCTTAGGAAAGGCAGCTGTTGATCAGAACCCTTTATGTATTTCACTCTTCAATGTTCGTCGATCTTGCAGGTGGCAGGTCCGATTGTGGTTCGGGTTGATTCAAGGCTTGCACTCACCTTGCCTTCTGGAAAGCATATTCCACATGTTGAGGACATAATTTACAGCTTGAGTTACTCCCTTCGGATTCTGCGGTCAGGCAAAATCTTGGCCTGGTATTCCCCAAAAAGAAAGGAAGCGATGGTTGAGCTAAGGCTTTTTGAATTCTAGATCTATCTCTCTCTCTCTCTCTCTCTCTCTCGCTCTCTCTCTAATTCCGGTAGTGAGAGTTAAGAACCGAAGTGGAAAACTACTAAATTGCTTTCTCTGTTTCTGATATATTCGTTGTTAGATTGTTGAAAACTAAGCCTGAGTTCTATAATGATGCTTTGATGGGGATCCCAGCGGCTCTCCTTTAGCCAAAAAAGTCGCTCAAACCCGTCTCCTCTGCTTCCTCCGCCGCCGCGTGCCGGCGGAGAGGCCCTCTCTCCTGTCTCGCGACTGGCGGGCAGCCATGGTATCTGCCGCAACGTGTCATGTTCTGGGCGGGGCCTGCGTTACGCATCTCCCTCCCCGTTGAGATCTGTTTTGATACGATCGCTCTGTGCCTTTAGATCTGGGAGGCTGTAAGCTGGAAATGATCGTCGATGAGCGTACAAGTTTTCTTTGGGAGATGATTCCCCAATCCACCCCCCACCCACTGTCTAGTTTTCGCATGCGTATTTTAATTGTTTGTGGAACTGTTCTTGATGCTGATAGATGCCGTTCGGAATGGTGGGAGCCACAGCTCGTCGGAATGCTGATAGGTGCCGCGTGTTTATTTGAGAGAGTCGCGTCTGGTCTGTCGTGAGGAGAATACAGCCGGAATCGGAAGGCTTTCGTGAGGTTGGGGGAGGCGGGCGGAGAGAGCCGCCGGCGGATTTTAGCTCTGGTTAGTAAGCCTCCCCCCGTCCATGTGCCTTGTTCCTCGCTAGTTCTCTCTCGATCGAGCGTTGTCTTCTCCGATCCGGCTGCAGATTGAATTATAAGCATCATCCTTGGACGCGATTCTATGAGCTCTTTACCTCCGAAGGTTATGAATAGATATATAATTTTTCGGCCTGCTTGGAGGGAGTGCTACTGCTTACATGATCAGGCCGAATGAATGTTCTCGTCCCCATGGATTTTTTTCCGTCGTTCTCGTTTTTTTCGTAGACTCTGCAAATCGATACAGTTCATTTTCATCTCCATGATGAATGGCGTTGTTCAGGAATGAGGTCGGTTTATGCCATCGCCGATTGTGGTTTTCTTTCGGCCGAAGAAAGGACTCTTGGGACTTTCTACAGATGATCTGATTCTCACCGCTCCTCGAGTTTCATCTGCAACTCACCCCGCGAAGCTGCTTGCTCTTCATTCCGACATGACCTCTGCAACAGCGACGATCTGATTCGATCTTTCTCGTCAGGTCACAGCCAGCGAAGCCATGCTCAAGGTCCCCGATCATCAGGTGGCCGGGCATCAAGCCGGGGAGGGCCGGCTCGGCCCCCTCGTCGATGACACGGGGCGTTTCTACAAGCCGCTCCAGAACAATGGCCGCGGATCCATGGAGGTCGCCTTCTACCGCTCCTTTTTCTCCGACCCCCGGGTGCCACACCATGTTCGGAGGTTCTTCCCCCGCTTCTTCGGAACCCTGGTCGTGGAAGCTTCGGACGGCTCCGGCCCCCAACCTCACCTCGTGATGGAAGACCTCGTCTCGGGCCTCGACCGCGCCTCCGTGGCCGACATCAAGATCGGCTCGAGAACTTGGTACCCCCACGCCAAGGAGGACTACATCGCCAAGTGCAGCAGCAAGGACAGGGAAACCACAAGCCTGACCCTGGGTTTCAGAGTTTCTGGTCTGCGGATACACGACGGGAACAACGAAGCAGCATCAGGAGGGTTCTGGAAGCCGAGCAAGGAGCAAGTCCAGGGTTTCAGGGCGGAGGACGTGAGAGGAGTCCTCCGGAGGTTCGTCTCCTCGAACCCCTCCGCCGCCGCCGATGAGGAGGCGGAGGAGGAGCCGGACTGCGCGTTTGCTGCGGCCGTCTACGGCGGCTCGGGGGGCATCCTGGCACAGCTTCTGGAGCTGAAGGCATGGTTCGAAGAGCAGACAATCTTCCATTTCTACTCGGCCTCCGTGCTTCTGGTGCGCGGGAATGGCGCGACGGGGGCCGCAAGAGTGAAGCTCGTTGACTTCGCTCATGTGTTCGAGGGAGATGGCGTCATCGATCACAATTTTCTTGGCGGGCTGTGCTCTCTAATCAGGTTCATTTCAGAGGTCCTGCGCGGCGGCAGCGACGGCCGCCCCCGCCCGGAGAAAACCTCCTCTGCTGGTGAGAATGGTGGGCCGGCGGTGGCGCTCTCCGGCGTCTGAAAATCGCCGGTAGATTTTATTTTGGATCAGAGCTTTTTTATATCTTCATTCATGTCTTTAGTAGAGAACTTGCTGGAATCAAGTCGTACTATACTCTCGTCATCTTCTTCTTCTTCTTCTTCTTCTTTCTTCTTCTTCTTCTTCTTCCTCAGCTTGAAGCTGGCCTGTTTGTCTCTGCTTGCGTTTGTGTTCCACTCAGAGACCGCAAGAGAGAGAGAGAGAGAGTAATAAACTATTCCCCCAAGGGGGTGGGCCGTCTGATGACCTTAGCTGGGCGGCTCTGTACTCCGTGAGGCCCGGGGCTGGCGGCGGTCCCTTTGCTTTTGTGGGCTTGTGATCCATTCACCGGGAATGGATGGATACGTCGGAGAAAACGAACCGCCGCCGTTGCTCCTCTCTGTCTCTCGCGCGCGCGCTTTTGGGGGGTCGGACAGGGAGGAGAGGGAATCCGCCACCGATCCATCTTCTTCTCCGGCATCTTCTTCCTCGTCAATGACCTGCCTGCACCTGTGCGCCACCACTGGCAGTGGCCCCCCTTTCTGGCCACGGCCTTGTTCCACCGCCGGTTCGTCAGTGGGGGATGCCTCGCCCTCGTCCCACAGGGACCCCCGCCACTTCCCGGGGCGCTCCCGAAGACCGCCGCGCTTCTCCCAGGTCTCCAGCCCTAAACGCCGCAGCGGGGAACTGGTAGTGGTGTCGAGTGCTCAGACGGGCTGGGGGGCTGCCGGAGGAACCCTCGTCTACCCCGATGACCACTGGGGAATGTGGACCGCACTCTTCGCGGCGGGGGCTCTCGGGCTGTGGTCCGAGCGGAGGACTCGGCTGGGGGGCACGCTCAGCGCCGCCGTGGTGAGCACGCTGGCGGGCCTCGCCGCTAGCAGCCTGCGCGTGCTGCCCAGCGAGGGGGCGCCGGCGTACGGCGTGGTGATGGAGTACCTGCTTCCCCTGGCCGTGCCTCTCCTGCTCTTCAATGCGGACCTCCGCCGCATCATAAGCTCCACCGGGACGCTGCTTCTGGCCTTCCTCCTTGGATCAGGTAGAGCGAGGGACCTCTTTCTTCTTGTTTTCCATTTCTCATCCTGTGCTGCATGGCTGGCCGAATGGGAATTATAAATTATTTTTTTCAACTAGGTGTCACTTTTTTTTTTCTTTTTAATCGTCTGTTCATGTTATTGGTCTGAAGTTATCGTTAATCTTTATTTACTGCTCCTTATAATTATGATCTAGTGGAAGAAACCGAGGAACGGGAATGTCCCGCTTAACTATTCCACTCTGAATCCACACATAGTTACTGGAAGGCAGGTAAATTGCTATCATGTTATTTCTATATAGCACCAAAAAATGGCGTACTTGTTCTTCAAATAACTTTTTTCTTTATAAAAAAAAAAAGATTCTTGCTGCCTTTCTGGTGGATTTATTATGTGATCTCTTTTTAACTTCTACAATTCCCCATCATCTCTAATGGAAAAAGCCTGTTGGAGAAATCAGAAGGAACTTCATAGCATATTCTTCGTTATTGCTGAAATGATAAGAATCTAACTTATGATGCCGTTTCCCTTTGCTTTGGAATTAAATCTACTAGCATATACCGATTAAGGGAAAAAAACTGATCGGATGGTTTATGGTACAAAATTAAGGGGAAGTAAAATATCTGTTGATCCATATTTGAGGAGGTTAGTGCATCAACTACATTTTCAATCGCACGTGAGTCATTTAATGATACTCAAGAAGAGCTCGGTCGGACAAAGAAAATGAAGCTCATGACATGATGCATGAATATCCTTTGAGATGGCATCCAGTACGCGTGCAGTATCATATTAAGAGAGGGTTTAGAGACTTGTTCTGGTTGAGCTGGTAAGCTGTTGAATTTCACAGGGCATCAAATATGAACAGATTATAGACTACTTTCGTCTAATTTATCTTAGGGGAAAACATGCCCATCTTTTGTTTTGCCTGGTCCTTATGATCATTATTGGAATTTTTAGTTGAACTGAATCAATCATTTCGAGATTGAAATATATTATATTTCAAACATCATCTCTGACATCAGGGATTTTCTGGTTCTGTTTTGTTCATCTTCCCACGTGCAAAGTTGATATTTCCCCTTTGTTACAAGTAGATTTTTGAGCGCCTGCAGATCATTGTACAAGACTTCTCAAGTTAAGTTTTGCGTATGACCTGTATGTATAGGTTTTTTGTTCCTGTGAAATCTCACTCACTGAGAACGTGTACTAGCTGAATTATTAGGTGGCAGGATGAAAATGATGACAGATCCAGAGCTATTTATTTGCTACAGAGAATGGCGAGTTTCCATTTTGTCTCCACTATGGCATTACTAGGAAGACGACCTGCGATTTATAGAATTCTCAAATTTCTTTATGAGTGGCAAAAGCAACAGTTCTTTGGAGGAAATCGATCATTAGCGAGTTCTACTAATCTTCTACTATCTTGCTTTCTAGAAAGGAGGTATTCGTGCCCATCGCCTGTGTCGGCAGTGCTGATGGACTGCAGTTGTGTTTCTAAAAATGTTTTTTTGGCTGCTGTCTCATGCATACAGCCAACATGTGCCTGTTCCTACCTTCAGTGCCATGGGTGCAGGGGAGTCCTTACTGGTTCTTGCAGTCTATCCTTACTGGTTCTTGCAGTCTATCTTTCAGTCACGTCACTCTCCTTGCCTAATCAGTCCTTTTGCTGTTATGTGCATGTTGCCCGATCAATGGCTGCCGCCATGACACCCATGCCCCTGCTATGCTCACTCCTGTGATACTTGCCAGTATGGTGGTTGGATGAAATAGAATGGCGGGAAAGGGTTCGACAGGAGGGAGTCAGGGAGGAGAAGAGGACGCTTGGAAAAAGATGGCTAGGGAAGAATAGCATGGAAAACAAATTTGGGCTTTATGGGCTAGATCCTACCTATGTTTGGACTTTGGCTTGCATTGTATATGGGGAAAGATGCGCCTAAAAACTTTTCTCAGCTGGATTTTGAGGCCCATGACGGGGAAAAAAAAAACCAGGCTGCGGTTTGAGCTAACCTGGCCATTACTTTCCTTGGTCTAATATTATAAACAAGCCAGAGCAAGGTATTGCTACCCATGTCTGGAATACTATGTGAAGAGATTCGTATTCAAGGTGAAATTGTAAAATAACATGGTTTATCAAATATTGTGTGATAGGAATTTCCTCAATGAGTATCTTTCCTTGTCCATCATCGTTCATGACTGTAAGGCATATACCCAACCACCGAAACAGTGCTTCCATGGATATTTGCACCATATGATAGCATCTTGCATGAGAATTTTTTCCCATGTTGGTTTATCCTCGATTTCCTTTTGGATGAATTCATTCAGCATCCTATTCAATATTTCCGTTTTCAATATTCACATTTATGATGGCATTCTCTTCATTGAATACTGCATGGGTAAAAAATATACTGTCCATACTTTCTTTATTGGATAAATGATACACTTTTTTTTGTTCAGTACCAGGGCAAGAATGCCTACACTTCCCTTCATTATTTTGACTTGTGTGATATTTTCTGCTGTTTTGCTGGTCACTTAATTTTACTGTCAATGGTATCTCTATGTTTGCCATTAGTGCAAGTACTTTCCTTTTTTCCTTTAACTTTTTTCCTACTTCTACTTTTTTTTTGTTTTAGTTTCAACAATAATTGGAACAATAATAGCATACCTGCTTGTGCCAATGCGACCACTTGGAGTGGACAGTTGGAAGATTGCAGCGGCTCTCATGAGTAGCTATATTGGCGGATGTATGTTAATTTAATGATTTTTTTCTTCTTGTATTCAGTTATTTTCTCTGGAAATATGTTAGAACTATTTCATATGTCGAAAACTGGAGAATTTTAAATACTTTCAGAAGGAAATGACTTTTGTGGTACTGAATGTCAATGATAACTTTCAAGGTGAATTGTAATAGCTTACACTAAACATGGGTAAATTGGAAGTATATAGATTTTTTTCACAATTGCATACACCATGGACATTGGGTTTAGGAAGCTTTTTTTGGATTGTGGACGATTGCAATGTCAAAAGCGAAAGACTAACGAGTATATACCTGTGTTTCAGCGTACCTTTATGCTTGTCCATTCTCAGACTTTATGTTGAATGTTGGATAGATCTACGATAGTTATCTGAAGATGCTTTGTTCACATTTCTGTAAGCATTGGTACTCAAGATGAAAGAATTTACTGATATACACGTGGTATAGTTTTTACTTTTATGTATATTTACTCTTTGGCGTTATGTTGAGAACCTCGTTCTTAAAGCTTCACATTTTAAATACTCACCCATTTCAGAATAACAGACAGCGACTCTGGTGTCAAGTTGTTTATACTTTTGTTGCTCTCATTCCTAGCTCTTGCCTCAATTTTATTTCTGAATGAAGACAACATCATGTATGTAAAGAAGAAAGATATAAAATTCATTTGCATTCTGCATTATCTTCCTCTTCAGAATGTCTGTACGCTTAATTTGATTGGGAAATGGGAAGAAGGGAATTTCCTATGTCACCGATGAAGTAGCCATTTCTAAGAGTGACGAGAAGGTGAGAAATAATGACCCATCAGTCCTTTCAGGATTTAGAAGTATGGGAGTCTTAACTAAATCTTTGAATGTTGACTTCATTTTATTCCGTAATTGAGCAAAACTTTGGTGATCCTTAGGTGTGTATTCAAAGGAATGTTGATTCGAAATGAAGGTAACCATTGATCGAGATGTTACTAGTGAAGATAGCTATTTAGATTTTCGCAGGAGAATCGGTCCCATGCCACAGTAGCATTTAGAGATGTCTGTCAACAATGTGAAGCTAGCAATACTGATGCCATTTATGTGGGGAATTCGAAGAAGCATCCAATATGCTATTAATAAGAGGGTTGGATGTTCAAGATGTAGTTCCTTTTGTGGAAAATGAATTATGCTTATTGCTTCGATGCTGTCGGGTACAGAACTCGCATTCAGCACTATATTGGAAGCCTTACGTAGTGTAAAATTAGGTTTTAGGGATCTAATCAATTTGATCTTTTTTTTCTTGAAGTGCATATTTAGTAGTTATCATTTGCCCGATCACTATGTTGCTACTGTTCCGTTGATGTCTGGTTAATATATTCCTTTCGAATTTCCACCTGGATATTACTGAGGGTTGGACCGTCTGAACCATGAAAGCTACATAGCTTTTTTTGCATTTTCTCATTGATTAATTAACTCTCAGAAAACTTGGATTATTACAAGTCAGGTGACATGATTAAATAGAAAACACAATTCACATAGAAGAAAAGATCAGGGTGGGGTTTGCAACATATTGTACTAAATGAAGTAAAATAATCGAATTCAGATGAATAAAACCTCGTCCTTAAAGCTTAATGCTAATAATGGCAAGCATGACACGCGAGGCTATGTGGCTGGTACCAAACTTGGGCACAACAAATACGATTTGGAGAAATACTGGAGCCACATGACTTGTCACGTTATTGTCTTGGGTTTTGAGTACCATCGCTCTATTCGTTTGGCCTGGTTCCGCTAAAGACTATGGAGGATGGAACTGATTAGGAGATTAATCGATACGAATGGTTTAAATGCCAGCAGGTCCAGCTGGTTTTGGCTTGCCATGAGTAGATCTGCAACTTACGGGGGAAGGTTTGGTAGAAATTGTACTTGAGGTAGGGGATTGATTGAGTGCATATGAGTAGTATTGGAAGAGAGAACAATGGACATTCGTCAACTAGACCCAACAATGGGATGCAAGGGTAAGTGTAGCCACAGGATGAGGACTGAAGTGTTGTCTATTTCATCACATAGAAGAGCGAAATTACTATTTGACGTGGGTATCTTGTCCTCAGCATCACATGGTTATCTCTATTTTCTTTTGATTTCTTGTGTAAATATTTAGATTGATGTTTAAGTTACACCTATTAAGCATTATTCAATTACTATGAGATAAGGTGTGAAGATGCACACGCTAAATGCTGTGTAGTTTTATGTTGTTTTATTGGTTTTTTGTGACATATTAATGTTATAATATGATTACACTTTTGTCTCTTTGAGATTTACATGTTATGACTATTAAGTTATGTAAAACGTATAAATATGGACTCACTTTTATTACTCCGTAAATTGAATGATAAAAATTAAATGAAAAGGATGCGTTTCACGGAGTTTATGGAAATTGGTTGATAAGTTCCTGCTTTACTCTCTTGAGGTGGAGGATTTACATGGAGTTTTTTGGGATTGGGGACCTTGGAGGAACCAGATTGTTATCCGCTTAGGATTGGGAATCGTGATCTTTTTATTTATCCTTGTATGAGAAAGTAGGAGAATGACCAAAAAGGGCAGCTGATCTTTTCTATATGGGACTCATTTTCACGTTTTCATTCTCAAGATAAACTAAATCATCTTTCAATACCTTTAAAATTCAGTGATGTACTAGTCCCATAAATCAATATAGCATATCTAAAAAAACTTTTAAATGAAAAAGTAAATTCGAGTTTAGTCTTTCAGCTAAATGTAGTTATAGTATATTGGGTTATTCTTGTGTTTCATAGCTGTTAGTACTCACATCTATAGGGAGCATTAAATTTGGCAAATGTTTTCAGCACGAGTTTATCAGATACAAAACTATAAGACATACCCTTTTTGAAACTATTAAGACCAGCTCCTTTATCAGTTTAGGTGATCCTTTTAATAATTTGTCCAATAATTTTATCTGATTGATGATGACAATTCCTCCTTCCCAACTGACCCTATTTTCCTTTCATCATGGTAAATGCTTTTATTCTGTCTGTTACATATAAATGATTCTGTACTTATTGCATGCCCTCTCTGGTAAAAAAATCAGCTGTCAACTATGTTGCTGTCTCAAAGGCTCTTGGTGTCTCTTCATCTGTTATGGCAGCAGGAGTTGCCACAGATAATATTATGTGCGCGATATATTTCACAGTTATATTTGCGCTGGCCTCGAAAATACCTTCAGAGGCCTCATCATCTAGAAAGGGTACGCCATCATTGTCTTCTTGCGGTCCACTCCTCATCGCTCTCATGCATATTTGATGATACTTTTTTTGTGCAGTCTCACCTGTCCTGTAGACGCACAAATAAGTTTACCAAGTATTATCTTCTTGGAATATACTAATCCTAAATGTTTATCCATCACCATTGTGGGTGTTTATATGTGGTGTTTCCGTATCTTCTCTTCCTTGCATAAAAGATGTGAAAAAATTGCCCATTTTTTAAGTCTGTATTACTAAAGTTAAATTTTATATCTGTCATCGTCCGTGGGAAATAAAGAACTCTGTAAAACGCTAGTTTTATTATTTCTTTTGCTACTGTCTTCGTGTTATTTTCAGGAATTTTAATATTCTATCCTCTCTCATGCCGAAACACAATTTCTTGATATTTCAGTGGAATGTCAATTTTGAGAAGACTCACCCCTTCACTGGTGTAAATGCCAGTGTTTTTTTTTCTTTTAATGAATGTACTGGATAGTGCCACAAGTTGGGAAATAAGCATTTATCTTATAGATTTAAATCTTTCTTGGAGAGATTTTCGGTTATCAGGGGAAAAATAGATGCCGATTTATGAAGAGTACATTGCTAGTTTGGTAGATCTATTTAATGTCTCTGACTTCTGCAACCATTCTTGTAGTAATGGAATATGATCAACGGGCGAGTGAAAAATATGAAAGAGTCTTTATATTTTTAAAACCCAGGTGAAAACAAGCGATCTCGATCTACCACTCCTAGGATGTTTTTGAGGGACCACGTAGTTTAGAAATTTATTTAGTTATTCTTAGCTCATCTGTTTTAAACATGGTCGCATCTCTTCAAAGAATTTCAATTTTCAATTGACCATGCATGAACTGTTGTATTGTTGAATATTCGCAGATTGTTCAGTGGGCGTTGCATCTAAATCAGGAGAGAACCCCTCGGTTATGCATGTTGCTATTGCTCTCGCATTATCATTTGCAATATGCCAAGTCTCTACTTTTCTCACAATGGCTTTGGGAATTCAAGGGGGCAGCCTTCCATGTGTAACTGTGGTTTCTATCTTCCTGGCTACACTATTTCCTAAAAAATTATCTTGCCTAGCAACTGCTGGAGAGACTTTTGCTGTGATCCTGATGCAGGTACATATTCCGAAATAGAATGGCTCAAACAAATGCATGAAATTTTTTTTGAAATTTCGGATATGCTTGCTGGAGATATTTCTGGTGACAGTGAAGTTTAAAATTGTTACACTTCGTTGTTTAACAGTACTTTTCAGGAGGGATAAAGTTGAACTGAACTTTACGATGTCCACTTGGGAAAGTATTTTAATATATTATTTTCGCTTTCTAACTCTTAAATAGAAAGGATCTATGTATATAAAAGCTGTCTGGTTATTTCTTTGTTTTCATTCGTCATTCTCTCTGGTGTTATGTATCTGCTATTCCGTATGGTCTCTAATCACTTTTTTGTATCATGGTAAAGAGGATGCAAACAGAAAGACGGTGCTAAAGGCAAAGGATAAGACAAGTAAACTAATAATATAGGAACTGATCTTGAACTCTGATATCCAAAGAAATATAGAAAACTTACTAACAGTCTTCTTTCTTATTGGGGGATCACATACGATAGTTTATGGATATCTGAAAGATTTTATATGCTGATCATCCCATTATGAATCTTATAGAATTGTGTCAACAAATTTTGCGGCATCCCGCATTGTACTGTTAAGGGCATTATGTCTCACCTCGAAACCCTATGGGGAGATGTTTCTTTTTCCAGAAAATAACGAAAGAGGCCATTGTGGGTGTCCCCACTAGCTCTTTTGAGTCGTCTGTGTGATGTGTTCACATCTTCATCCATTGCCTCTTTATCTTGACTGATTTTTTTTTTTCTTGGGCACATTGGATCTTCTGATTCTTCTTACTTTAGGTATCAACCACCGAAGCCTCTGGTTGAGTTATATTTTTTCATTGTGCAATGATGTGGAATATTACAGAAAAAGGGAAGGACAGGTTGCTCTATCTTTCAATTAGATTTTTGGTAGTTTTCAGAGGTGCTTGTGAATCAAGGGTTTCCACGTGATCTCTCTCTCTCTTACTGTCGCTTGCTTGCTCTCTCTATTTATCTTTCTATCTAAACAGATAGAAAGATACCCTCTCCTCCGCAAATCATACATAGGTTGATAAACTACTAGAATTTTTTTAAATTTGATCTTTCTTCAGTGGGAATCGATCAATGAAGTCTCCTGCTATGCATCCCAGAAATGTGGTTCTGCAAAAACTATGCACATCTAACTGTCTTTTCCAAACGGATCCCAGATATTTCCCTATGCATCCTTTTTATCTTCGCCATCATAAAACATTAAATGCCTCATTTTTCAAATGGAAGTATTTGCAACTTCCCTCATTTTTTTTCTCCGTTAAATCTCTAGT
Organism: Spirodela polyrhiza; assembly: GCA_024713555.1. Taxonomy (NCBI): domain Eukaryota; kingdom Viridiplantae; phylum Streptophyta; class Magnoliopsida; order Alismatales; family Araceae; genus Spirodela; species Spirodela polyrhiza. Next base: position 2,952,561 of record CM046547.1, read on the forward strand.
TGGATTTGATATTTTGGGATGAATTTTTCAATTATCCTTTGATCAGTTCAATAGTCTACTACCAACACTCTGTTAAACATCTCCAAAATGTGTATGCAGCTGTTCTTCACAGTCATTGGAGCGAATGGTAGTGTGTGGAATGTGGTCAACACAGCACCCAGTATATTTGCCTTTGCTTCTATCCAATTGTTTATACATCTATCTTTGATACTTGGTGTTGGGAAACTGCTCGGTTTTGATAAGAAATTGCTGCTCTTGGCCTCAAATGCCAATGTTGGGGGACCCACAACAGCTTGTGGAATGGCTACGGCTAAAGATGGGGTTCTCTTGTTGTACCTGCTGTTCTTGTAGGTATTTTTGGGATATCAATTGCTACATTTCTCGGAATTGGTCTTGGATTAACGGTTCTGAAAAATATTTGAGAACAAATGTCCATTTGCGAGCCTGCTTTATACTTGGTCTAGCAAAATATTTTTCCTGTCGCCTTATTCATCGGTCTGTTTATAATTATTTATTTGTCTAAAAATGGTGCTCTCCTTCATCTTCCCAAATATACTGGTATTAAATTTCTTGGATAAGACCTTTCCTAAGCAGTAAGTGATTTGTCTTCATTTCTCTTATTCGAATGTGGTATCAATGTCATCACCACATCCATGCAGCAGAAATAGCATTTTACTTTTGCAGACATGAGAAGGAGAAACTTTTCCATCGCATAGTATACTATGAACCTTCATCCCTCTTCTTCCCTTTACCATAGGACTTTGAAAGGACTCCAATGGATCCTTGAATATATGTCCTCCAAAGGTACAAAAAAGAGTAAAAACAAGAACAAGAAAGAAGGAGATCAGTCAGATCGACTGATGACCTAGAAAGGTGGTTCGAGAGGCCCTCCAACTCTCTCTGATGACACCACTTCTTTGATATCCCCCTGCGTCGCTCCACAGCTCCTTTATATTTCTGTTTTTGTACCCTACTACTTCTTGATTGTCGGTTTGAGCAGAGCTGTGGACCGGTTCTGATTGAACCGGCCTTTGACCTTTCTTTCTCTTTTGGTTGTAGGTCAATAGGAGGTTCTTACCATTACTCCCCTCATTAACTTTTAACTTGTCCTCAAGTTGAAATTTAGGAAATCGTTCGTGCACCATGCTTACTGATTCCCAAGTGGACTCAAACTCAGGCAAGTTTTTCCATCTAATCAGTACCTCGGGGCCTTGAGCTCTTCACTATGATGCTAGAACATCTTAAGGCTCAATGACCCATTTGAGGTCCTCAATCAATTGTACTCGAATATCTTGAGCTTAGTCCATAGTGCCCAAGGCCTTGTGGAATTGAGATATATGGAAGACTGGGTGTATCCTACAGCCTATTAGTAAGTCCACTCGATATGCCACCTCTCCTATGTGCACTTGTACTGGGTAAGGCCCAAAGTATTTAGGCCCCAGCTTCTCGTATGCCTTCCTCGACAAGGATTTCGTCTGATAGGGGGGCATTTTAATATATATCAAGTCTTTGTTATTCAATCAGACGTTATGCCGACCTTTGTCCTTGCATGTCTTCATGCTAGTTTGGGCCATTCCCAAATGTTCCTTCAACAGTGCGAGGGCATGGTCACGTTTGTGGAGGTAAATATCAAGCTCATCCACGGGGGACTTTGGGGTGTCGTACTTCACGATTGCTAGTGGATCTCTACCATATACAACTTTGAAAGGAATTAGTCTTGATATTGGTGTGGAATGAGTTGTAGTTATACTCTGCCCAAGGTAACCACTTACTTTACAAGCTCAATCTGTCAGATGCAAAACAATGAAGGTAATTCTCTAAGCCTTTATTTACCACTTCCGTTTGCCCATCTGACTGTGGGTGGTATGCTGAACTCTTATGCAATTTGGTACCTTGAAGCTTATATCGTTCTTACCAAAATTGGTTGAGAAAGACCCTCCCTTGGTCAGAAACAATAGACCTTGGCGGTCTATGGAGGTGGATGATCTCTTTTGTAAATTGTACAGCCAACTCCTTAGCTTGAAACAAATGTTTGAGGGCAATGAAGTGACTGCATTTAGACAAGCAATTAACGACAACCCAAATGGTATCAAGGTTGGATGATATGGGCAATACTTTCACAAAGTTCATTAATAAATCTTCCCATATTACTGATGGAATAGGTAGGGGTTGGAGTAATTGATGTAACATGATAGATGTTGGGATTGAAAGGCTCGTGTTACAACACAAGGAATGTTTGGGAATCTTGTATGTAGTGGAATGTATGTTGAGGATTTACGAAATCAATGCAAGGCACAAGGTAAAATAGCAAACCTAGGATGAAATCTCAAGTAGTCCAACGAGTGTGGATTTAGGGAATGCATCAAGCTCCCAATGACCCGATAAATTCAGTCGAATGTCGTCGGTGATGGTACAACTACTGGCCGCTAGCGCCCAAACTTGTATGATGATAATGACATGAGTACAGTACTCAAAAATAGACTTACCCCTCAATCCTATGCCTAATCCTATAGTGTCTAATCCCCGATGATAGAGCACGTGATGAAAGTACTGGAGAAAGTAATAATATTCGATAAGGGAGGACATGTTGACCTGCGGGTCGAAACCCAGATGGTTATGGTGTGATGTAATCCCTCGCCTGTTGAGAGAATCGACCTCTAGGGACTGTGACGAACAACGATGTCAGCTGCTGGGATATCGGGCATTGGTGAGCATAACGAGTGCAAGGGGGGGGGACTGGGTGAGCCCGATCGCGGATGTGTCCACCTATTGAACAGGTGATGGGCGTCGGTCGGCGGCCGGTGGATGGGGCACTGACAGCTGATTTGGGCGCCGAGGGGGGGAGTCCGCTGGTCGGTGCCAATGGCCGCTGCTAGCGGCGGCTGGGGCTAGCGCTGGCTGCTGTTGGCGGTGGCCAAATGGGCACCGAATCGGTGTAGACGACGGCGGCGGTTGGTAGTGCTAGTATCGGTTGCCTCTACTCTACCTCTACTCTACCTAGCTAGATAACTTCCTCCATGAATGGAGGGGAAGGTGGGAGCTCAAGAGATTGGGTGCAAATCCTTAATTTCCTTCCATTGAACTCTTGCGAAAACCCTAGGGGCTATCTTCCCTTATATAGTTGGGGAAGTGGTGCCCTAATGGGCCCAAATTAGGTGGCACCGAAACACGGGTGCCACCCTAATTGGGCTAAAACGAAACTTCCAAAACACATTAATGAGGGATGCTCAAAAAACACGAGCCTCCCATAAAACATGCTCACACATAGTTTTCACTCACATATCTCACTAATGAAAGCAAGTAAAATCAAATTGTGGGGCTCGTCATCACGCTGTATACTCGAAGTCTGGATCCTTCATGTCAGCTCTAACATCGCGGTGCGGCTGCTCATGTATTCAGGCTCGATCTTCGCGGACTAGGACTTGAGCTTCAAGATGGTTCCCCATCATCCTCCTGGGGTTGGAAGAACTCAGCACCGACGAGTTAGAGCCAACAATGTCATCCAAGGGTTGGATGAGCTCCGGTCGAAGTTGTTGAAAATCTTATTCAAAGATCCACATATCTTTGGACAATAGTCAACCCTACCAACGAACAAGAAATGTATGATCCACCTTGTCCCCTATAGTGTTAATTACCTCCTCCATTATCGACTCGACGTGCTTATGCCTCGGTGGGGATAAAACTAGTGGGGCTAGGTGGGGTCCCTCAATTATATCACGACTCAGGCCGAAGTGGGTGTGAGGCTCAACAATCGATGGCATAGGTCAATAACGCACAAAATCACTAATGTTGAAGGTGGAGCATATCCCCCAATCCGGCAGGATACCCATGATGTAAGCATTCTTGCCGATCACACAGACTATCAGAAAAGGCTTGGTACTACAAGCATGAAGCTTCGTAGTGACCCATGGAGAATACCTCTTAGGTTGCAACTTGACCATAACTAACGGAACAACAACCTACATCTGCAGCAACCTTGTACCTTTCATTTTGAGAAACAATGTGATTATGAATGTCATGATGCATGTCTCTAATGTAATGTGCGAATGCAAGTCCATCCTCAGAGGTCCTAGTATGAGGATCTACTGGTGCGAGGTCTAATGGCCTATGTGGTATCTAGCCATAAATGATCTCAAACGGCGTGTGGCCGGTGGTACGATTCACCAAAGAGTTGAATGCGAACTTGGCTCTTAAGAGCACACAATCCCAAGAGGTGAGATTATCTCCCACTATGGAATGAAGCATGTTTCCTAAGCTACAATTCACGACTTTGGTCTGGCCATCCATCTGCGGATAATAAGCCGAAAAGAACTTAAGCTTCATTCCCATCAAGACTCATAAGGTCTTCTAGAAATAACTCGTGAACAATAATGGCTCTCACTACTTAGAGGTTACAATAGTAACTCTAGAATGCACACCACCTTGCTTTTTTGATCTTCATCTTTTCCTATCAATATACATCTTCACATCTCACTTCATACTTTGTTTGTATTATGTCATGTGCCTCAGTCAATAAGTCTAACGCAACCCAATTGTGCATGTAGGAAGGCTAGCAATCAGGCATGCTTTGACTTATTAAAGCAACTAGTGGCCATATTATTCATGTTTATCACAAGGGATCTACTTAACAAATATGTTGCACATATAATACATTAATATATCTTCTTGTGCACAAAGTTGACTTGTGTAACCAAATTATTAACTTTTGTGGGTAATTAGATGTTAATTTGCATAACACTGTTAATAGTTATCTTGGAAGCCTTTTGTCAATCAAAGTTGGCTAGTCATAATGTTGGCTCACACATCACTCAACCTTGAAATTGTCACTAGTCACTTACTAGTTATATGTACACTATCATTTTACATACTCTCATCCATGCCAAATTTGTTAGCATTACCTTCCATTGTCAATAGTTGTTAAAGAATTTACAATCTAAATAAGCCAAGGATCAACTATAGCTTCACAATAGTGGGGGGGTTGTTCTTTCTTCCATAGCACAAGTTCTTGCTTAACCCTTCACACATTATCTTTCATAGTAATGTGCTCAAATTCAAGGATCAAGTCAAACAACATAATTGTGAAAAAATGATATTTTTAGAGCATCACATATTTTCATTGGTCCTTGATTAAGATCATGTAATTGTCATATCTCAAAATCAATCTTAGAGAAGAAAATAACTCTCAATTTGTTAAAGAATTGTTCAACATTTAAGTACCAAAATGATTGGTATATCATGTAGGGATTTGATGTTCTAATGCCTTCAAGAAGTTCATAATGTATTGGTGTAACTCATTCAAACATTTATAGGGCATGTGTCTACTATGAACTCAATATCATGGTCAACCTCTTATCTAATTAGTGGAAAAATAATAATTTTGTTAAAATCACATGCAAAGTCCTACAACAATTGTGCATCTAAGAAATAGTGAGAATTCTTGATCTCTCTCAATATCTCTCTGAATTCGAAGATCCAAATTTTGAAGATAAAATTTCCCCTCCTCTATCAATAGGTTTGCTAGAGCATTTATAACACGACCCAAATAAGCCTCACTTATTGGTATTTGAGCAATTCTTTTGGTTGCTTTTATAGAACTTCCCTCTTGTATCAGCAAATCATGCCCATTAACACAATGCCAACATTATTAGATTCCAAATTCAAAGCAATACCTATAGTACTCTCTTGAAATTTAACTACATGCTCATAAGACTTAGCAATAGACAAGTAGTGCTAAATCCAGAGGTCTTGTGCTTTATGTTATTTGTAATAGCCTTGTAGATGATAGTCACGCCAATTTTGACCAAGACCCACCATGTGCACGCTTATACAAATATTATTTACGGCATATATACCATAGGTGAAGGTCATCTCTATTGGTTTTCTATTGTGCTATTGTGCTATGTAATTCAAAAATTTAATCACATTTGTAATGAGTTGTTGAGACCCTATGTTGTGATTAATTATTACAATTTAAGTCATGATATGTCTTTAGTTTTGAAGAAATCGGACCATGGTCCACTCACTATGGCATTGGTCCATGAATACTAGCCTATAATATTATTGAAGTCATCTATTGGGAGTACTATGAAATCTAACTAGTGTAGAACACAATCCAAATAAATGAAGAATGCCCATGGCTTATTACTCAAATAGACTAATTTTTGTAAAAGCATGAATCACAAAGGTTTGAAGTCACAAAATACATTAAAGAATTGAATTCAATATTAGAGGTCTAAACCACATATATAGATTGTTAGCTTTTCAACATCAATAACTATTGTTCTTCTAATTCATTGGTTTTCTCTTTTTCTATTGGACCTTTTTTCCATGAATGAAAAAATTAATTTGCCTATTTATAATGTGTGAGCTAGTTGTAATAGAATTTTTGTTCTCTTTAGAGATTTTCCTATATTTATAGATTCGATCAATCCTTTTGGATTCATAGGACATCATTTTGATCTTTATATATTTAAAGGTTATCTAAATCTTTTGTTGCTAACTTAAGGATCAAGAATCTTTTGATTAATAGATTCGCAACCTAACTTTCATTCTTCTTTGACTTTTATTATGTCACTATCACAACATGTAACATCCTAATTTACAAATAAAATATCAATTACAATACATTTTACTATGTTGATAGGTTTGGCATTATTATTAACTAGCATGCCAATTGCCTATTTTTTTCTTAAATAGCAAGTTGTTAATTGTGTCATTGTCTATTATAGTGTTTCTAATATCCTCATTAATTATATAGTACTCGAAGACATCAGTCCATGAATGCATTTACTATTAGTTTGTGAAGGCCACGTAAATACCCTTAATAATTGGTAGTGGATTGATGTTGTGGATTTTATTTTTAAGGCTCGATATATTCATCTCATAATTGTGTTGATTACTTTAATTTTTGGACATCACAAGTAATGTGCATACTTTAAGATGGCAGACTTCAAAATTGTCATCTTAGGTGGAGCCAACCAATGACTTAGGCTCTCCCAAACATTTATCATACTACCCTCCCATAACCATGTTCTTCATATTTAGGAATATAAAAAGATTGATTCACATTCTCCAACACTGATACTTGGGAGATCTTTGTGAACAAATTAAAATATTTTCTTCTCACAATTAAATGTTTGGGTAGAATAAAATATCTTCGTAAAAGTTCAGCTTATTAGTTCAATGTTAACTTGACTAGTCATTTATTACACATTAACGACAAGTGAGTGATTAATAGAGGTACAGTCCCTAGGCAGCCCAACATTAGGAGCAGTGTTCCTTATCCAAAATTAACCCTTCAACGAATGAGGGTTACCAAATCAAATTTGCAACATGCATGTAAAGTTCATCATTCTTATAATACACATAGATTTGTAAAACTAAAGCACATTTCTAATATTATGTGCACACCTAGTTGATTCTTCATCACACATTCAACAGTGCTACATGGAGATATAGCACAAAAGGGCTTTAATCCATACTATTTGATATTAAACTCTAAAAGCTTTAAGGAATACATAATCCTTGTCATGACAATGGTGAAAGAGATCCAAGTGGAGATAATGTCCATGTCTTGGAGATTAGAGTTTTCGATCTCTATCAGAGTCGAGGGTGACATGTTCAAAGAGTGCATGGAAGAGACTACCACACCACCCTACAAGCTCTACAATCATTAGAAATCAGTGGAGTCTACCCTTTTAAGATATAGGTATGAACGTAACAAGGGATACATCAACCTTTAAGTCAACACAATATCAGTGCTACACCCACTACTAGCCAATCATAGTTAACATAACTTTTTAGTCATTTAGCATAATTGAACAATCGAGATGAAAGATTCTACCTTATAACAGATCCAATAGTCATACTCTATCAGCCCACATATATAAGAGGCATGTGTACAATTCACAGACAAATAATGAAATTCATTTCTAACATTTTAGTTCTCTTGTTCTCTCTACTCTTCTTCACTCTAAACTTCTTCATCTCTCTTTCTTTAATCTTGCTTTTTCTCATAATATCATAGTCATAGAAGATTATATATGGAGAACAATCAAGAAATTCCAAAGGAGAATACACAATCAATCATTGCCACGATTTCATCCTTTCCCACAGTCATTTCATCGTGTATGACATTTTCCTTAAAACTCATGAATGACAATTACATGCTATGAAAAGCACATGTACTACTATGATGATTGTCCACCACTCTCAATAGCTAGCATGAATGGAGATGTCAAAGAGAATCCTCAATATTGCAACTAGTGGACATGTGATCAACAAGTTATTGAACTTTTAATTTCTTTAATTTTGAGTTAGTTCTTCCATGCATCTTGGGCAAAATCACCTCCAAAGAGGCTTGGGAGGCTCTTGCAAATTCTTTTGCCTCAAGAATAAGATCAAGAGTTATAAAACTTCAAAACATAATTCACAACATAAGAAAAGGCAATCAATCCATAGAATAATACATCAAAGTATCAAAGTATCATTGCAAAAGAGTTAGCTACAGTAGGACAACCTATTGATGATTCCTCTCTAATTTTTACATTTTTAAGAGGAATTGGTCCTCAATATATTACTTTTACCATTACTCTTAATCCTCAATTGAATCACATGGATTTTAAGGATGTCATAGCTCATCTTTGGTCACATGACATGATGTATACATTTCATCAAGAAAGTGTCACAAATCAATTTCCACCTAAAGCAAATGTTATCTAAGCTAAAATGTAAACAAATTAGTCTCAAGGGAGAAGATCATAATAGAACAAAGTAAATTAGACAAATCATGGAAGAAATAGTCATAGAAGAAGGTGGTCAAATTGTAACATGCCTCATAGTCAAATTTGCACTCAATTCGATCATAGAGGAAGAAAGTGTAGAGAAAGATACATTCAAAACTTCCTTGCTTGACAATTTAGTTATAATCCTACCTCAATCTCAATTTTAGCCTTAAGCAATAACATGAATGTCTCCACATTCTCCAAGCTATCATCTTCTAAGGTATGGTACAATAGTGTCACTCATCACATAACTCTTAAGTTCAACTCCATCAACTACTCACAACCTTATCAAAAACTTAAGTAGGTTCAAATAGCTAATGAATTAGGTTTGAAAATTCATTCTTATAGTTCTTCCATTCTTAATTCCAATTTATATCCTTTAAAGTTAAATTACATTTTGTATGTTTTATGCATAACAAAAAATCTCCTCTCACTTAAAAAATTGATGATTAACAATGATGTTTTCATTAATTTTATGCCTCATGCTGCCTTGTGAAAGACAAATCAACAAAGTTGATCCTCCTCCGAAGAACAACTAAAAATGGACTATTATTTGGAGCTGCCTCTTTACAAGCTTGCTACTATGATTGGAGAATGAGCATCTCCACAAGTTTGGCACTTTCAACTCAACCATCCTTAATTTAAGTTCTCAAACATCAGTAGATTTAGATTACCTACCTCTCAAGTACTTAGACATTATATGTGTGAATCTTGTACTCTTTCAAAATTATGCAAACTACCCTTCAGCATATCAAATAAATTGTCAACAAAACCTTTAGAGTTAATTCATTTTGATCTTTGGGGGCCAATACATGCCCTCTCTCATTTTGACTTTTCTTAATATGTAATATTCATTAATAACTTTAGTAAACTTGACTTTACTCATTAAAAGAGAAAAATAATTTCAACGAAGGGTGGAAAGATAATTCTCCACCAAGATTATACCATTTCAATCAAACTAAAAGGATGAATATCAAGCTCTCTACACACATAAAAGATCAAGGCACAAGTCATAGAGTTTCGTATCTACACACTTGGATGAAGGTCATAAAGAAAGAATTCTCCACCCTCATCCATAACAAAACTTAAACCTTAGTTTCACAATCACTAAACCATCACATTATTGGCTCTAAATGGATCTTCTATCTTAAATATAAAATCTATGGTAACATAGAGTGATATAAGGCTCGTTTAGTAACCAAAGGGTTCAACCAACAAGAAAGATTTGATTTCCTAGAAACCTTTAGCCTTGTGGTAAAGATTACCATCATCAGACTTCTCTTATCCTTGGCTGTTAGATGCGAATGACATATTCACCAGCTTGTTGTAATAGACGTTTTTCTTCATGTAGATTTAAATGAAGTCATATACATGGAATAATTGTCTAGCTTTAAACATACTTCATATCCAAATTGTGTATATCAACTTCACAAATCAATGTACAACCTCAAAAAAATTCCTTGAGCTTGGTTCAAAAACTCACAACACATCTTCAATCACTTAGATTTTTTAGTTCCAAGGTTGACACATCACTTTACTTTAACATCACTAAAAACCAACTCATCTTCATTCTTATATATGTAGATGACATGCTCATAATAGGACCTAATCACAAAAAAATCAGTATATTATCTCTTTCCTCAATTCAGTGTTTGTAATTCGTGATTTAGGACTTGCTCAACATTTTCTTTGAATTGAACTCATTCCTCACTAGAATGGGTTCTTTCTATCACAAGTTAAATACATATCTTCTCTTTTTAAACATGCCAACATAGAGAACTATAAACCTGTTAGCACTCCATGTACAATGTCCTCTCAAACCCACCATATTTTTAATTTAAATACAACTCTTATAGAATTATAGTTGGTGCTTTGTAATACATTACAATTACTAGGCCTAACATTGTTTACACTATCAACAAAGCTTTTCAAACCATGCACAACCCCTCTTCAATTGACTAGAACTCACTCAAGCACCTACTCCAATATCTAAAAGGGTGTATTCTACACAACCTATTAATCAAAAAATCACTTGATGTATGTCTTAGTGTTTTTAGCGAAACATATTGGGCTGGCTCAATTATATATTGACATTCTATTAGAGGTTACATCATCTACCTCAAGCCAAATCTGATCTCTTGGTGTTCTAAAAAGCAACCGACAATGCCAAAATCTAACATAGAAGCATAATATAAAGCACTCACAAATGATGCAATAAAGAGCATGGGGATTTGCCAACTTTTTCATGAGATTGGTCTCCCTCTTTAGTCACCACAAACACTATAGCGACAATATTGGCATCACATAACTGGCCACCAACCTAGTATTCCATGCCATAATAAAACACACAGAAATCAACTTTCATTTCATTAAAAAACAAGTGGCGTCAAAATAGCTTTATGTCCAATTCATCATGAATAAAGATCAAGTCACTCCTCTGGCAACAGTTCATCTAGTTGAGAGACAAGCTAAATCTTCTACCATAGATCAGCTTGTAGGGGTGTATGAACTAAATAAGGGATGCGTTAACCTTTAAGTTAACATAACATCAAGCATTACCCCCACTGCAAACCAATCACAACTAGCATAACTTCTCTATCAGCTAGTATAATTGGATGATCAAGATCAATGGATCTACCTTCTCGTAGATCCAACAGTCATACTCCATCAGCCCACATATATAAGGGGTTTGTGTACTGTTCACAGACAAAGTATGAAATTTCTTTTTAACGTTTTTGCTCTCTTGTTTTCTCTACTCCTCTTATCTCTAATCTTCTTCATCTCTCTTTCTTCAATCTCGTTTCTTCTCAATAAGATGGTGATGAATCTAGCGATGCTGCAGATCTGGAAGGGGGAATCTAAGGTGAATTTAGGGATTATGGGCACACCACAGAGATCCTGAGATGATTCTGGAAGTTGGTCACCCAACAAAGAGGGATGGTGATTGCCGAGTGCTCGACCATGCCATCGCCATCATGATCCCTACACTAGATCCATCTGCTGGAGGTCACCATCTCCCTGATCCTCAGTCTCCACGAGGTGGCAATTCCCTCGGCTACAGCTCCTCACTGGCTTCCTCCTCAGTTCCCTGCTTCTGCTTCCGGGGAAGCGCTACCGCAGTGGCGAGCACGACCTGCTGTCGAGGAGGTCAATTTAGAAGGTTCTGTCGCATTTCATATATATATATATATATATTAATATATACCCTTCCTTTTCCTCTATTTTCGATTTCCGACCTGCTTTTATTCTGTAAATTCCATAATTTACCACCCCCCATCCCCCACCATCTCCGGCCCTCCCAGAAGCCACATCGACGTTATCTTAAAAAACAAAGCCTTTCGGCACACCAGCCACGTCGTCATTACGGAATAAACCAAACAGCGCCACGTCGGCAAGGTTTCGGAGCACGTGGACACCGACAAGAGTCTTAAGGGAGCGGGCCACGCCGACTCAGCTCTCAGAGATAGGGAAGGCGGATCCGAGTCGGCCGCCGCCGTGGCGGTAGCACTTGACGTTGACGGCGTAGGGGCCAAGGCGGACGCGGTTATCCTCACCGCCCAGGTAGAAGCATAGCGTGTACAGCGCGAGCTCAAACTCCGGGCTGACCCCGATCAAGCTGCTGGAGACACTCTTGAGGACGCCGTTCCATTCGAACTGGATCGTCAGCAGCTTGGTTTCTTCGTCCGGCTGAGCACACACAGAGAAAAGAAAACCCACGCGAGGATCGTCACCAAGCACATCTAGAGAGAGAAAGAGAGAGAGAGAGAGAGAGAGCTTAAACATTTGGGGGGTCTCATTTACGATGAGATTTCTACAGCCCATGCTGAAATTGCATGGAAGTGAGAGTGTGATCACTCGTCATAATAGTTTCTTCAGGAAAAGACTCATAGACGAACGAGAAAATCAGTCTCCTATTCTTCATGATGAAAAATTCACTTCCATGACTTAATTTGAGATCTCTCAAGAGAACGGAAATTAATTATAAGTTTGAGCTAAAAAACAAATTCGGCGCTCATTCCCTGCTCACAACTCTTGCCCTGTTTAATGGCGTCGTACGGGCGAAAAATCAATGGGGGAAAAAAAGAAAAGAAACAAAAAAATCATGCACAGAGTGGGAAAAGGCATCGTTATTGGAACTCCTCCAAGAATTTGGCAGTCGGATTCTGAAGGAAAATGTGAGACTCGAATGTTACTTACGTGTTCACCACGCCTCCTTGGGAAAATATAGCCACGGTAGTCCACTCTCCCTTTGGCTTCTTCCAAGTAAAACTGCAGAGATGAGGAGAAGATGGACGGCGTTCAGTCAGATTTTAATAGCAAATGAGTGTAATCAATCTAGGAAATTTCCCACTAAAAGGAACTGGTATGCTTTAAAATGGGCTACTGAAATCCTGGTACATACGCATGAAGAAATCGAGCACTCCTAGTTCTGTCAGTACTGCAATCCGTATAGAGAAACCCTCCAGAACCATAGAACGGTGAGCAGATCACAGTTCTGGAGTGTGTTTTCCCGTCTAATGCGAGCAATAATCAAGAAAATTTATCGGGATCCTATTCAATCTCTTGGGAAAGGCCCTGAGTTCCAGAATTCATGAAGCGATAGAAGCTATGGCTACTCTATTAAATTAATCCGGTGAGCACTACCGCTTAAAGAATTTTGGTTCATAGCTAAGGTTTTTCTTCTTCTCTTTTTTTCTTTAAATTTCGCTAGCGCAAACGGATCGAAAATAGAAAGATTAAACAGAAGGAAATAATGCAAGGAAAACGGTTTGCAACTGGAGATTTTGGACAGTGAATTTCATCAAGATTGACCTGAATCCAGTTGTGGAATCCTGAGACTTGAGCTTCTCCCTCCTCCTTGATCTCACCGACGAAAACGTGCTCGAAGGCGGACGAGGAGCCGGAGACACCACCCCTGCCATAGAGATCGAACCAGAGAGCTTTCAAGGCCCTCTTGAACTCTCCGAAATCCCCGGACATCACTCCCCTGCGAGAAAGACACTTGAACAGATATTTTATGGGAGCAGTCCTGCTGATTTCCTCTATGAAGGCGTCCTGCTCGTGCTTCTCCTCTGACGTGACGACCTCCTTTCTGCCCTGACTGGGCTCGTAGTTGTCCAAGAGAGAGCAGAAACGGGAATAAGTAGGCCGTCTGAAGACGTCCTCGCTCACCCAGCTGAACAGGCTTCCAGACACCATGTCTTCCTCTTGGTACGTCTTCTTCCCCTCTCCACAGTCGATCTTATAATCCTTTCCGGGTGTCAGACCGTTCAGATCGAGCGTCCACAGCCTGCTACAGGCCTTGGACAGGTCGTTGAGCTCCTCCTGTATGGGTTCTACATCGACCCCACTATCAATATCCGGTGAATACTCCTGCTCACCTGCGGGCACCCGGTATCCGCTCCATTGGTCCACGGGCACCTGCCAATAATCGCAATGAAAAATTCTGATCTCCAGGGCCTTGATACGGGAAATCATCCATCATGGGGGGTGGGAGGTTCCATTAGATTTAGGCTGTGAGAAATCAATAAGCCTGGATAATTTCACCCCCCCACCTGTGACAACGGAGAAATTGGATTCAATTATAAACTCTATCTCCCTCCCTCATGGGTAGCTCATGTATTTGAGAAATTGGAAAATAAAAAAAATGCATCCGAATCACATTCCTCCCTCGGCATCATCTCCATCTCAATAGATCCAATTACGAGTTTTCAAAATCAGGGAAATTAGTCATCCGTTCACAGGAACTGAAAATTCTTTCCAGAAATAGGAGGTGATGGGAACTGTAAAACCTTTCTGCGGGGTCGGGGCTCCTGCTGGTGCTTCCTACGGCCGTCGCCGACGGTTTCCCATTCCCCGTCGCCGCTTCCTCCGCCTGGCCCGCCCTTCCACTCTGAGGAATCACCAGATCTTCCCCAGGGGCTCGGCCTCTGATCACCGCCCTCCCCCTGCCATTGGTTCGGGTGCGAGGGACGCGCGTAATCGTGCCCCTGCCCCTCGGAAGAGACCACATCTGCCCAAGAGGACCTAGAGTGCTCCTCCCGCCGCCCTCCTCCCTCGCCTTCCTCTTGACCCCCATTCCGCCGGTGCTGCTGGCGGCGGTCGTCGTCTACTTCTCCGTGGCCCCCTGCTCCGAGGGCGACGTCGATCAACCCCTTGATCAGGCCCTCCATCAGATCTCCCGCCGGAGAGACGAGAGAGAAAGATCTGGATGGGTTTCATAGACGACTGGCGAAGAAGAAGTCGTTGGGAATGGACTGGTAGTTAGTGGGCCCCGCATATGATCAATGTGCGGCGGGACGGGAGGACCTTAGATAAAATAAACTTATAGTATTGCCGATATCACCCTATTTCAGTTTTCAACTTAATTATATAACCTCATTTAAAGCTAAAATTTGACATATAGCTTTTTCTAAAGAACGGTATATGTATGTCTTCAAGGCCTTGGTCGACGAGCATTCTTGACCATGAGTCGTTCCGCAATATATATTCTTGCAGGGTACTTCTAAAAAATTCAGGAAAAAACCGTGAAACTTGGCACAAAAGATGAGACAGACCGACGGTCTCTGTCGGGTGCCGTATAAAAGACATTATCCAAGCGAAGAAAATTATTTTTTATTAAATTCCCAGTCAATTATTGTGCCGACAGAAAAAAAAAATTGGTTAACTGCGTCAACGACACCCTGTAATCAACCCACGTGGAGAAACCGAGCTATATATGGTCCAGGCCCAAATCAAGAAGGGTCATGCAAATTTGGTAAAGTGGGCCCCCCGATCGACGTGTAATTCTAATATCCAAGCAAACCGATATATTCCTAAGATTGTCTCGATAAAGTGGGTCTGTGATCAACTAATCACCTTTGACCGTGCAATGAACAAGAGGGAAGAGTTTTATGAGCAACACTGTCTGGTACTTTGTTAAAGCTTTTTGCGGTCTTGCATGTGTTCCAAAGGGGCTCTGTTTTTGTACCTTTTTTGTTTTAGAAAATGACCATCTTATTTGGAGAGAAAATAAATATATGGAGCGCATATAAACCATTTTCTATGCTAAAATGGCCTCAAAATCTGTTTTCCTTTTAATTAAAACCCTTGAAACTTCAAAAAGTAGCAATAGAGGCAAATGGGATTAAAAAATCGCATTTTTTCAACTCATAATTTCAGTCTAGTAGCATATCTCGATCTTTCCTATAAAGTCAATACCATCCGACTTCCCTAAAGTAGCCTGCTTTCCTGTCTATAGTCAACAACAGGTCAGCCTTCACCTGACACAGAAAGACAAAAATGGTTAGGCCCTTGTTTTGTTTTGGATGCCATCTTCATTTGAATCGAGTTGCCTCTACTTCCTAGGACGATCGTGGCAATAACTTGATTCCAACACTCCAAACAAGTGATTAAGAAATCGCCTCTGTTTGATACGATGATTCCGGTTTTTTTCTTTTTTCTTTTTTCTTCTTACTTTCTGGCTGGGGAAGCCTTGCTTTAATTCTTCGTTGATGTGATTCTCATGGGCTATCATATAAGTAATCCCTCGTGAGGCCTTTTTCACAGACAAAAGCGTCTGGTCTTTGGCTTCTTCACTTGCTATCAGCAGCATAGGAACCTGAGGGCTAGTAGATGAAGGCTTCCTCAAAAAACCCCTTTTGTTACTATTTTTAGGCAATCTAAGAGAACATCACTTGTAGATGGGCACAGGGTGGCTGGTTGGTGACAAGCAAACTTCTCTAATTGAAACTATTTCTCGTGGGTTTACCATTAGAAAGAGACGTTAATAAACTTTCATGCATTATGATTTCCTTCTTAAATAGACGTTCCCATACGAGTGCTTCATTTCATCATTAGCATAATCGACTCTCTTCAACAGCTGGGACCTTCTTGTTGAATATGACAGTGAAAAAAGGCAGCTCGATGAATTCCCTTCATAGATCATAAAACTTGCAATGGATAACCAGAGAGAGAAAGAGAGAGAGTTTTTGCCTGATTGAAATCAGAATCAAGCAATGTGGCGATGACAACAAGGCCCATGTGATGCAACCTTTGATCAGATGTATGAGAGATAGCACGCAGAACACCAAGGTAGTAATGTTAGGCAGCCTTGATCGAATCTATGAGATGTAGCGAGAGAAGCCGAGACAGAAATCGACGGAAAGATTCCACATTCATGCCGACAAGAGCCGATGCAGAGAGCATTGAAGGAAGTGCAATGGTTTGGAAGCGTGGACTAGAGCCGAGGGGCCATCTTCCCTGCCTCTGATAACCCGGAGAAGAGGAGAGACGCTACCTACGAGGACTATCTAGAGGTTCTCGCTCGGCTACAGGGAGCGCCCCCGTAGAGGGAGACGAGCAGTCGCTGGCTGTTCAGTCAAGATTCACAGACCAAAAAAAGAAGAGACTAACAACAGGGCCTGCCCTGGAGACCATTACTCTGTTCTGCGTTCATAGCGCACCGTGAAGGCTCCCCTTCTTTTCTTGAACGAAGAAAAGAAGAAAGGCGGTGCAGGATGAGCTTAGAGTGAGGATTTGATGGATTACCCTTTCGCGAGTGCAGCACCTGCTTCCCCGCCTCTATTTCTTTCTATTTCTTTCTTTTTTGTTCTGCAACCCTATCCGAACTAACCGGCCACAACAGTTCCTGGAGCACGGGCGTCAGTGCCCTGGGACGACTTCTTCTTGTACTCCTTCCTCAAGGCTGGCGCCCTCATTGACAGGTTCCTGCTCTTCCTGGCCTCGTCAAACTCAATTTGCTCCAGCCGGCACTCCTCACTGCAAAATGGTATGTTGCCTCTGTAAACATAACACATCCCCCCCCGGGACATCGATAGGGCAAGAAAATGATGAGCAGACGGTTCCAGAGAAGGGGAATAAAAGACGCAATAGAGGGCGATATCAGCCTCTGCACCTGTACATGTAGATGTCCCGATTGCGTCCGAGAGGTTTCTTGCAGAGGAAGCAGGCATCGAGGAAATGCTGCCCCTGCTCATCGCACCTTGATTCGAGGAAGAATCTTGAGCGGCCATCCACTCCAGACCTCGGCGAGAATATCCTCTGATCCCTGTAGATGCCCCAATTCCCGGCGGCGGATCTGCGGGTGAAGAGGGCAGAACAGAAGCCGCTGCCGCAGCCGGAGGTCCCAGCCTCCTGTCGTTCGGCACGTCCTCCCCCATACAGACTCTTCCCCGCAGAAACAACGTCGCCGCCGCCGGCAGGCGAGGAGGTGTACTCGCGTTCCTCCATGCCCACGAAGATCGCAATCCCCTTGAGCGCTCCTTCCTCGTGCTTCCTACTCCGACGATCTCGGCGGCGATCGCTTCCCGCGGAGGTGGAAAGTTGGTGGTGGCGGCCTTGCAGAATTGAAGAGACGGAGGTGGCAGGATGGGACGAATTTATAGTGTCGCTCGCCTCTTCGTTAAAAAATTCCCGCCTAAATTATTAAATTTTATTTTATCAGCCATGGGCGCCACCCGGTTCAATCAGACCGGGAGGTTAAGCATCGTAATGCAGAGGCCCCATCTACTATTGGTGACGGCTGGCCGTCAGATATCGGGGGATCACCCAAATGCGGTGATCACAGTCGTTGAATTGTTAATCCCCGTCGAAGGTTATAATCTGTCCGTCCATTTGAGCCCTCTCAGATCGGGAGAAGCGTGACTGGACGCACATCTTGTGCTTGGTAGGAGTAAAGACGACGAGGACTCCCATTTTCGTTGGGGGCCACCAAGTGATTAAGAGAATATAAAAAATTAACAACGGGATTAAAAATAATTTCCCATTTTTAGTATTTTTATGGCTTCTTTGAAGATTATTTATTCGATTCAGAAATCCTTGTTTAATATATATACATTTATCCACTTTAAGAATTATAAAAAAAACTACTAAATTTGGTGTTGTATTGGGGACGTTTTGGATTATTGGGCTGTTTAGTAATTTCCTCTCATAAATTATTGACTTGGCCATTAAAAAGGTGGGGCTTTTTTAGAGTACTTAACGTACTTTGATAACCTTTTTGAACAAGAATTAACAAGATGTTAACCAATTTGGTTAAGTTACAAATTTCAGTTTGATTGGGCAAATTTCGTGTCTTCACCGCATACATGCGAATTAATGACAAATACTTTTTTGGTGTATAACTTCAGCCGCCATAATTTATTCATATTGATACTATTTAAAGCCCTTTGTTAGCTGCGAAAATTGTTTGGATTCTGTTTTAATTTTGCCAATGACAAGATTTAATGATCATGGATCAAGTGATATATCGTATGCACTCTGATTTAACGTGTACCTTAGAATTTGTAAATTGGTTAAAATTTTCATTGGTTCATATGATGGTACACCTCATGCTAGTTCAAATGTTGACTCTAATTTGAATTAAGCATGCCTATCGATTAAAGATTAATTGTATTTATCATTAGAGCAAATTTACTCAATTCAATTTGAATGTTTAGTTAAGAAATTATACTATTTAATCAAGCACACACAATTCTAATTGACTCACGTCAAGTGTTGGAATATAACATTATATTATCCATTAGTTTAAATATTGATTATAATCTTGATCTTTTTAGAATGTTTTTATGGACTGTGGGTTGAACTTATTGATCGTCAATGAGCTTGCTAAATTCAATTAGAATTCTTGATTGGAATTTTTGATCAAGAAAACCTTGGTTATTTTATTAATTAAGGGTTAGGATTTTTCTTTTTTATGAATTTATCTCAATGAGATTGGAGAGACTTTTCTGAAATGGCTACAAAGAAATGAAAAGAAGTTGACAAAATAGTTTGCATATTTTATTTGGCAATATATTTGTAAGTAAACATCCCTCTGTTTTTATTAATTATGATTCTTACATTTCTGTAATGAATTTCTCCAAAATATAATGCCAAGGGGCATACGTCATGTCACCATGAACAAGAACCCATTAGGATATAAGTCAACGAAATCAAATCTAAACAAGGAAATCTTCCAAATTTTCTATCTTAATACTTGAATCTTTTTGCCATATCAGATCCTATGACCAGATTGTTTGACCAGTTTGCAAGTTTATCAACTCGTAGAAAAAATTTGTTCAGAGCCAAATAAAGATTGAGAATAAATGAAAGAAATCCCCAGGGTGTTCGGATTTTCGGGTGAAGGCGCTTACTTTATCCGGCCGCCGCACCAGGGGTTTAGAACGGCTTCCTTCCTCTGCTGCTCTTCCATCGCCGCCTCTCGGGGGACCTGCGGAGTCTGAAGCCTGAGAGCCTGCGTGTGTCTAAGAGAGAGGGAGAGAGATGGTCTTGTACGCAGCTGCTCTCGCCTCAACATCCTTAACGACGTTTCCACTCCGAGGTACTACTGCCATCGCCATTGCCGCGAGCATCGGGGATTCATGGCGTTCCCGTCTTTATTTGGTGACTCGTTTGCGCTTCTCAATGCGGCTGCTGACGCTTCCGACATGAACAATAGGTGGAAGAATCTCTTCCCGCTCCCGGCGCGGGCCCAAGGTTTTCCCTGCAACTCTGTTTTCGTTTCCTCTTTTTCTGGGGTTGAGATCCTAAACCCTAGCTCTCGTTTTTTTTTCTCCCTCTCATGCTCGAGAACTCGTGTCTGTCGTTAATGGCGTCAGGTGGCGAGATGCCGTCCACGTGTTACGGCTCAACTGGAGCTGAAGGCTCCGCCATACTCCCTGGTGTGGCTTGGACGCGAACCTCCTGCGATTATCTTTCACAGCTGCTTTTCTTACACCTATCGATCTGTTCGTCGTCCCTAGGATGCCCTAGAGCCGTACATGAGCAGGGAGACGCTCGAGTACCACTGGGGGAAGCATCACAGGGGCTATGTAGATAATCTCAACAAGCAGATTTCGGGGACGGCTCTGGATGGCTTGGCTCTCGAAGAAATTGTCGTCAGATCGTACAACAGGGGAAATCCTCTGCCCACCTTCAACAATGCTGCCCAGGCCCGTCGTCCCCTTCTGATCTCTATCTTCAACAATGGCTCGTCATACGCTGATTTGTTAACCCTTCCGTTCTTGCACAAGCACTTAACTGGATTCAACTCTGATTGACGTATAAATTTTCCCCTCCCCCCCCAAAACACTGCAGATCTGGAATCATGATTTTTTCTGGAGCTCCATGAAACCGGGCGGTGGAGGACAACCACGGGGAGTCCTCCTGGAGCTGATCGAGAGGGACTTCGGCTCACTCGAAGGGCTGCTGAATGAGTTCAAGCAGGCTGCTCTTACTCAGTTTGGTTCTGGCTGGGCTTGGCTTGGATGTCAGTAATTTGATTCCTGAGACATGCTTCAGTGACCACATCCCTAACGATCCAACCACTGGATTTAACTGGAGATGGGTGGAATTGCTTGTGATTTCTCTCTTCTTTTCAGATAAAGCGAACAGGCTTGATGTGGGAAATGCTGTGAATCCTCGCCCCTCAGAAGATGATAACAAGCTTGTTGTTCAGAAGTCTCCCAACGCTGTGAATCCTCTCGTTTGGGACTACCATGTAAGTTTCTTTCCACGCATTCATATCCTGGCCTTCTCACCTCTTTTTCTTCCCTTAAATTCTCAGTGTTCTTGCTTGTGCTCTTGATTCACCGCTAAAAATCCATTCTTTTTCTGCAATATTCTGCTTTGGCGGGCGTCACATGCTTCCTGTACCCAATGGTTCAGTTGCATGATGATTGGCGTGGCATTGAATCTGCATGGATGATTTATTCATGAATTTCTTTGTCTCTTAATAAATTCAGAGATAAAATGGAGACTTGAACGTTCAGATCTTGAGTGGGGAAGCGGCCTAGGATTGTTGTGTGCATTCTGGGTTTGTGTAATCAGACACAGACCCACGTTAAGAAGCTAAACTTTGTGGCATTAATTTCATGTCTAATGTTCGGGGATGTATTTGTCGAGCTACCCAAAATATTTCTTGGGCTCCGCGAAAATTTCATAAACGTTTTGGATGGAAATTTTTCGAACTCGAGCATATCTATATATATATATATATATATCGCTGAAAACTGACTGCACATGTGCCGTGATTTTTCTCATAGAATGATGAAGCAGAACCTCAATGATCGTCATCTGCCGGGCTGTTCTTTTGGGTCCTTAACTTAGTGCTTTGGCTATGGAGGACTCGCCGGTGCTGATTTTTTTTTTTTGATATTTTTTTTTGCAGCCTCTCCTCGTTGTCGATGTCTGGGAGGTAGCCTCATTCACTCCATCCTGTCTGTCTCTGTCGATCTGTTTTTCCTGTGCCTTGGACATTTTTCTCATCTGATTGCGGCGTTCTTTGATTTCCTGGCGGGTAATTTCTGCAGCACGCTTACTACTTGGATTACCAGGTGAGTGGAGCGTTCTGACAAAATTCATCTGCGGATTTCGTGGATTGATTCTTGGCCTGTTCTTCATCCCGATGATGCCTGTGGGGGGGATTCTTGTCTGTCGTGCAGAATAGGAGGCCCGAGTTCGTGTCCACCTTCGTCGAGAAGCTCATCTCCTGGGACGCAGTCAGCGCGAGGCTGGACGAGGCCATCGCCCGAGCCGCCGCGAGAGCAGAGGAAGACGAGAGGAGGAGAGAGGAAGAAGACGAACTAGTGACGGACGACGGCGACGCCATCGAGATGTACCTGGACACTGAGAACGAGTCCGAGGCTGAGTGAGAGGTCGCCCTCGAAGGCGGGCCCCGCTGATCTGATCTCCGTGGTTAGAGAAGCCAAGCCACTCCGTCATCTGTTCTCCGAGCTGTTCAACCCTGGTTAGGGCAAAGAAATGGAGGAACGTCCAATGGGGGGGTGCGATCCCGGCGGTAGAGAAAGAGAAACGCTTCCGTCATCGGTTCTCTGAGCTGTGCCGCCCTAATTGGGGCAAATAAATGGAGGCTTAGAATGCAATGGAGACGGGTGTGGACCGTTTCGAATGGCTCGCGGGGCTGGGACGGATAAGATCCAAGCTCTACCCTACTGGTTCATTTTCACGCGGGAAAGGAAATTAGAGGAGAGGGAAAGTGACAGAAGAGAGAGAGAGAGAGAGAGAGAGAGAGAGAGAGGGCCGGGGAGGCAGGCGTGAGAGTGAAAGTGACAGAGGAGAGAGAGTGAGACAGACTGAGCTAGAGAGAGAGAGGGGAAAATAAATTGGTCCTGTGCGAAGAGGGGGGCTCCTCCTTCGACTGCCACAGAAGAATTTCCGTCGCGAGGTACGTTCCCACGGATCGTCTCTCTAGTGCTTTTGGTTGGATTCCCTTTTCTCAGGCTTGTTGCGGCTGCTGACGTTGTGGAGTTGGAAAACTGGTGGCAGGATCTCTCTGGCTTCCCTGCTCGACACCGAGGTTTTCTCTCCAACCCTAGGTTTGTTTTCGCTTCTGGATTGGGATCTCAAAAATCTGATGAGGAACTGAGTGCAATCTCGATCATTTCCCAAAATCCCAGACTTGTTGCGTGCTTGTATTCACTGTGTCGTGTTGTGGTTTAGTCGCGCGCGATGTCGAGCGGCAGCTCCCCCGTCCAACTGGAACTGAAACCCCCTCCGTACCCGCTGGTGATGCCCCGATCCTGAAAGCTCCTGCTGAAAATTTTTCACGCGTCTGGCTTTCTGACTCTTCTCCACTCCTATTGTTTCTGCTTGTTCCTAGGATGCTCTGGAACCGTACATGAGCCAGAAGACGCTCGAGTTCCACTGGGGAAAGCACCACAGGGGCTACGTTGATAATCTCAACAAGCAGATCGCTGGGACGGATCTGCGTGGTTTAGCTCTGGAGGAAATTATCGTTAAATCCTACAATGCGGGGAGTCCTCTTCCCACGTTCAACAATGCCGCCCAGGCATGGCGCCCCGTTCTACTCTCTTTCTGTACTTTTGTAGTGCTCCTAAAGAAGCTGTGGTCTTTGATACTAATTTGTGTAGATGGTGACGCGCTGTATTTTCCTCTTTCGTGTCCCACTGGATTTATGTTTCTTGGGATTTTTCCCCCCCTTTTTCGTGTTCTTCACATTGCAGATATGGAATCATGATTTTTTCTGGAGCTCCATGAAACCAGGCGGTGGAGGAGAACCATCTGGGTTGGTATTGGAGTTGATAAAGAGGGACTTTGGTTCAGTCGAAGCGCTGCTGAGTGAATTTAAGCAGGCGGCCCTTACTCAATTTGGCTCAGGCTGGGCTTGGATCGGATGTCAGTGATTCTCTGTGCATTTTTTGTGTCTGGTCTATGATGATGTGCTGATGGTCTTGAATCAGAGAACGCTGATCTTTTTTACTTCATGTCCTATTCAGATAAGGACGGAAAAATTGTTGTAGAGAAAACTGCCAACGCTGTGAACCCTCTTGTTGCTGATTACCATGTAAGTATCTTTGTACATGACCTGGCCTTCATTTAAGTTTACGTATCACACGTTTTTTTCATCTTTTTCATGGACTTTTGAAATTTGGAACTAGATTTTAATTAGGTTACAAATTGCGTACGACTTTTAAGTGCTCATTTTGATGATCGCCCATTACGTTACATTATTTCCAGTAATTAAATAGTGTTATTGCGTGTATATATTTTACCCTTCGTGTGTCATTAAATTTTATCCTTCTTTCTTATTATTGTAAAAACTCAGGTAGGGAGATACTACCCTGTTTAGAGGCAGATATGTTAGATTAGACACTTAGACTGTCATTGGGGCATAATTTCCTGAAAGTAGGTCGTGTCACATGTACATTAGGTATTGAAAGAAGATAGAGATATAGAAGAATAGGATCAGTAGTCTTAGAGCAAAAAAAGAGACATTCTTTGTAGACAATGCATCGTCTACCCACTCGTTCCATTTAGAAACGAGTAGAAAGGAAAGCCTTCTCCATTAAGCAGCTTTGGCACCTAAAAACTTCCAGCTGGCCATTTCATTCCCAAGGACTCAGAGGGTATACTGCTTGGTGAGCCACTTGACTTTATGACTTTTTTATGTATACATTGTTGTTGTTATTACCGTTATTTATCCATAGCTCTAGGGATGTTGCTGGATCCCTATTTTATTTCAAGGAAAAAGCCAAATTCTCCAATGACAATGGGCATGAAGTACACAGGCCATCTAAATACTCACTCACGACCTGCATGAAAGTAGTGAGCCAGGCACCACTTAATAGAGGAGGCCATATGGTGCCTTATCACGTACGTGGAGATGACGTAATAGGAAGATTGGGGTGTAAGAATATTAATCTTTATACAAGAAGATTGAGAACAGATTTGATCATTTTCTTCCATTCAATGTCGTCTGAATCCTGGACCTCAACCTTGTTGCTCCACTCTTCTGAAAAAAAGATTTGTTTTTATTTCCTTCAAAGCGGCACCTGGACTATAGTGCACCACTCAGAAGGTCCTGCCACGTCAATGAAGGATTGTTGGAAGTAGTTAGCTCCTGCCTTACCTTCGAAATCGAAGAATTTTTATAGTTGAGGGATCTGCTATCCTATTGCTGGTCATGAAAACATGAAACTTACCCCTGCCTTCTCATTCCGTACTATTCCTACATTATCAACCAATCTTATAAGATCATAACAGACTGGAATTGTACCGTCACCTTGTTTGATACCCATCATGTATTTTCGGACTGGATCCAAGTGTGGATGTTAAGATATGCAAATGAAAGAACTGGGTTGTGCCACCTTGGAGAACCTAAAGGTGACTTATATGAGCAAAGCCAATTATTGCTGCACTTGTCTAATTGCACATCCAGTTCTTTAGAAAAATCCATAGCTTGGTTTCATCACTTAGGACTCGGTTTTTAGACTCTTCTACCTATGTTTCTTTCGACTTTTCATAATGTTTCAGTTGATAGGTTATCCTGTGATGTGCCTGGGTTCGCAAAATATTATTGTGCTTCTTTCCTTTTGAGTTCAATGAAACCATCAAAGCCTTTGTCCTTAATTCATTTTGATATTTTGGGGCCCATAAAAAATCTGAATGTTACTGGTGCTTGGTAGCCTTCTGTCGTTTACTAATGACTGTACACGTGCAACTTGGTTGCCTCTCTTGAAAGAAAAATCTGACGTGACCAAAAAATTTAAAGTATTTATTCCATAGTATGGTCAAAATGCAATTTCCGAAAAGGATTGAGGGTTGGATTTGGTGATGGCTAGGAGCATTTTAACCAATTTCTAAGTTCTTTTTTCTTTAAGCAAGGAATAGTCCATGAATCTTCATGTGTTGATGCTCCCCGACAAAATGTGTTGATGAACGTAAAATCAGGTGCATCCTTGGAAGTCTCAAGGACATTGCTTTTCCAGTCTAATGCACTAAAAATCATTTGGAAGCAGTTTTAACTGGTATCTATCAAAATCTGCTCAGTCGGCTGTCACAACGTTACCTTGAAAGTGTCGACATACTAGCTCTCTGTCTCAATTTTTTTTGGTTGTACGGCATATGTTCATGTTCATCTAGAACGTCACTAGTTAGATCTTCATCAGTTGTTCCATAATAAAAAAAAAGGTGAAAATGCTATCATCCTTCTAGTTGTAGAGTCTTTGCCACTGTTAATGTCTCCTTTTCTGAAGTCAACCCTTTCTACTCAGTCCAATGTTCTCATCTTCTAGGGAAGATGAGAGCATGGATTAATTGTTTCCTAATGGCTTTCTGGCATTTCAACTTTCGAGGACACCAATCTTCATTACTTCTGAGTCTTCATTCGCAGCCGAGCTCAGTAATACTTTTAGTTACACCCGAATCCACTAATTCAAAGAGGTCCTGAATTCTTGAGTTATTTGAGTTATCAATTGAACCAGGCCAACCTGGATTTGAATCTTTATAAGCTGCTTTAGAGCAACCTGAGAAGATGCATTCAAGGTGTAAATAGCTTAATCTAAAAGATGGCGTTTTTATGAATTGGAATCAAATTCAGCTACTGAAATAACGCATCCTCTACCTTAAACGAGCGATCTGATCTTGGCTTTCCTATGGCAGTGAAAAAAGGCAATCTAAAAATGTGATTGACAACCTATAATTGATTGTGTTCTTCACCCAGTTAACGCAACACATCTGTTACTACTGTAGATTTCATTGACGCATCAGAAACAATTCAAGAAGGTTTAAACAGTAAAGAATGGACAAAAGCCATGAGAGAGGAGATGAATACGCTGGAAAGAAATCAGACTTTGGAGATTGTTCCTCTGTCTCAAGTCAGGTGAATTGTGAGATGTAGATGGGGTTACACTCTTAGGTATAAAGTTAATGGCTCTTTGGAAAGATACAAAGAAAGGTTAACTTAAAGGGTTTTACTCAGACATACGGAATTGATTATCTTGAATCTTTTGGATTACTGTTAGATTTTAATATTACGAAAGTTTCATTATCCCTGGTGACATTGTTTGACTGGAATTTACCACAATCTGAGCTGAATAATGCATTCCTTCATCGGTTTGAAAAAAGTGTTCATGGGATTTCACTTGGTTTTGATGAAAGAAATCAGATCAAATAAAGTGTGTTGACTGAGGAAAGCATTTTATGCGCTGAAGAAATTACTTCAAGCATGGTTTTGGAGAACTACAAAAATTGTGTTGTATATGGGATTAAGCGATGTATGTGTGATCAGAAAATAATTATTAAACTTGCCAAGGAAGGTAATGTGATATTTCTTATGGTTTATATTGATGATACAATTAAAACTAAAAGGGTGAAATCTCCTAGTCTATGAATTTGAAATAAAAAACTTGTGAAAAATTAAAATATTTCCTTTGGATTGAGTTTGGTTACTCTAAAAGAGGTATCTTCGCTCTCAAAGAAAGTATGCTTTAGTTCTACTAAAGGAGACTAGAAAGTGTGGGAGCTAATTGTCAATCACTTCTACTTGACAAAACAATAGGGTGGGCAAAGAGGAAACGTGATAATGAGTTACACTGTCGGTATGGCACATAATTTAGTCCAACATGATTGAACTAAGGATATAGAGATTGAGATACTTTTCATCGAACAGAAACTTGAACGTGAACTAGTTAGAACCTCATTTGTGTTGTCATGTCACCAGCTATCAAAGGGATTATCTACTGCACGATTTCACGAGCTAATAACCTAGTTGGAAATGGAAGATATCCACTCGCCAGTTTGAGGGGGAGTAATAAATATCATGAGATATTTTCAGAGATATTCTCGACTATGACTCTTGACTTAAAAATATATTCTTCGAATTGCTTAGGCTTAGTAATAGATTTTTTAGGAAGTCTGTTTTCTGGTGCTATTCTTTTCGCTTTCCCTTTTTTAAGCCTTTTCAGGGCGTGCTTAATTAGTTGGCCTTCTAGATATAGTAGGTGGGATTATCCCAGCCTCATTTATACCGTAGCAATTAGTTACACTCGCTTATAAAGTGAAGAATAAATTCTTTCATCTAAAGCTATGATGCTTCTGTTCCCTTGCCTTCTTCTATCCCATATCCTCTGGGAGTTGTACGAAGTTTTGGCATAGTATGCCCCTGAGGCTTGTGATGTCTTCTGGCGAGATGTTGGAGATGGCTTGTGGCCAATTATTTTGTATTAAGCTGGAAAAAAAAAAAGCACCTCTTCCCTGCCGATGAATCTTTCCTGGATCTCATTTTGGTTGACCGGATGCTGAGCAGCTGCCCTGTTTGTCAACTGGCACTGTTTCTGGGCTCTTCAACAGAGCTGCTCTGCTACATTTAGATGGGACTCCAATGGAGGGCTATCTTCTTCCACCTTTCTCAGTTTACCTCTTAACCTCCCTCAGTGCACCGTTCAGTGAAAGGGCGAAGCACCTTTCAGTGCTCTACGCTTCATAGTTTTCTGATCAACCTCTGTAAGGAGCTCCGCCAGGCCTCCTAAAAATAGAGTCAGTCGGGTATCGTGAAACATTTTCCTGTCTCCTTTAATGGCCGATATCATGAGGGAGATGAAGTTTCTGAAGGGTCTAATGTGAATCACCGTGGTGCATGAATTCCAGGTGTGGTGTTTGACTTCGGAAAGACAGGGAGAGCACTAGAGAGGATGGCGGCCGTATAGGATGCTGACTTAAAATTTGTTGAGATATTTGATATGTATATATTTAATAAATAAATCAATTGACTTAAATAAGCATTTTAAATTTTCATTAATATAAGAAATAAGAAATCTATATAACAGTAAGAAAAGGAAAACATGGGTTTCTGAGTATTGATCTTTTATTATCAATTTAATACCCAAGGACTGCATTGCGTATTGATGATTATTATCTTCAGGACTGATCTTCTGGGTTCTTAGTTAAGAAATTGGATTGTCAGAAAGCCAGGTGCTTGCTTGGCTATGGAGGTCTGACTGGTTCTGATTTCTTTGTTGCAGCCCCTGCTCACCGTCGACGTCTGGGAGGTAACCTCAGTCACTCCATCCTGGCTGTCTCTCTGTTCTTCTCGTGCCTTCTGTACAGGTTCTCATCTGATTCCGCCGTTCTTTGATTTCCTCGCGGGTGCTCTCTGCAGCACGCCTACTACTTGGACTACCAGGTGAGTGGAGCCCCCCGGGAGATTTCAGCTGCAGATCTCGTGGATTGATTCTTGGCCTGTTCTTCGCCCTGACGATGCCGGTGGGTGGGATTCTCGTCTGTCGTGTGCAGAATAGGAGGCCGGACTTCGTCTCCACCTTCATCGAGCAGCTCCTCTCCTGGGACGCGGTCAGCGCGAGGCTGGACGAGGCCATCGCCAAAGGCGCCAAGAGCGCGTGAGAAGAGGAGGACGAAGAAGAAGATGCAGGGAGGGCGTCTCCCGGGATCTCGGAGAGCTGCCCTCCGACTTGGCCCCCCCTCCCCGTGTTGGATCGTCGGCGACTTCTGTTCTGGGTAATAAAATGGTCCGTGAACGGTGAACCACCCCGGCAGACTCTCCCCCGAGGATCGAACCTGTCTTGATGATTTCCAGTTTAATCGGAGAACGCGGAGAACATCTCAGAACAGAGCCCCTCGCGCTCTTATACGCCGCTCTGATGCTGTGATGGAGACGAGCTCGCGGGATGGGAAACTGAGGCCGCGGGGCTTCAACGCCAGCTAGATGATGCCCGCGTGCTGGTGGTTTAGCAGACGAGCGCGGATGGGGCCACGCAGGGCGGGTTGAATCAGAGCCAGACAGCCAGATGGCGGAGATAAGAGAGAGAGAGAGAGAGAGAGAGAGAGAGGGGGAGGGGTAGAGGGGGACGGGGATAAGAGGGGAGAGAGACGGGGGCGGACAAACAGAGCGATAGAGAAAGAGAGGCATCGGGAGAAAGGGAGATGGCTGTGTCGGCGGCGCTTTCCTCGACGTCAGCGGCAGCGCTTCCGTTCCGAGGTGAGACCCGTCCTGCCGTCTCTCGAGTTCTTCGATGGAGCCCCCCCACGCTCCGCCTCCTGATTCCTTCTTCGTTGACTCTTTCCCGTCCACTTGCCGCTCCTGCTGCGGACGTGGTGGACTTGGACGCCAGGCGGTAGAATCTATCCCTGCTCCCTGCGCGGCCCCAAGGTTTCTCCTCAAAACCCTAACCCTAATTTGCTTCCGCTGGTGGGTTGAGATCTCAAAAACCCGATGAGGAACTGACCGCAATCTCGATCGTTCCTCTCGTTGTGGTTCAGTCGCGCGCGACGTCGAGCGGCAGCTTCCGCGTCACCGCCCAACTGGAACTGAAGGCCCCTCCGTACCCGCTGGTGACACCCCGATCCTGAAACCTCCTGCCGGAGATTTCTCACGCGTCCGCGGCGTTCTGATTCTTCTCCACTCCTATGGTTTCTGCTGGTCCCTAGGATGCTCTGGAACCGTACATGAGCCAGAAGACGCTCGAGTTCCACTGGGGGAAGCACCACAGGGGCTACGTTGATAATCTCAACAAGCAGATCGCTGGGACGGATCTGGATGGCTTAACTCTGGAGGAAATTGTCGTCAAATCCTACAATGCGGGGAGTCCTCTTCCCACATTCAACAATGCCGCCCAGGCATGGCGCCCCGCCCTACTCTCTTTGATACTGATTCACGTAGATGGGGACGCGCTGTATTTTCCTCTTTGATTTATGTTTCTTGGGATTTTTTTCCCCCCTTTTTCGTGTTCTTCACATTGCAGATATGGAATCATGATTTTTTCTGGACTTCCATAAAGCCGGGCGGCGGAGGAAAACCATCTGGGTTGTTGCTGGAGTTGATAGAGAGGGACTTCGGCTCAGTCGATGCGCTGCTGAATGAATTTAAGCAGGCGGCTCTCACTCAGTTTGGCTCAGGCTGGGCTTGGCTCGGATGTTAGTGATTATTCCCATAAATCTTCCTCCTCTTAATTTTTTTTTTTAGTTGAGTTAAGATCATCTTCTTCCTTTCATTCGATGGAGAAAATTTTGATTTTTTTCTGATTCGTGGGTCATTTCCAGATAGGGGGGGCAAGCTTGTCGTAGAGAAAACCCCCAATGCGGTGAACCCTCTTGTTTCCGATTACTATGTGAGTTTCTCGTAAATTTATCCCATCTCCTTCATCTGACTTACGATTTATTGTGCTTCCTTATGCTTATGATTCACCATGGAAACACTTGGTTTGTCTCTCTGCGATCTCGTCTTGATTATGCTGCGGCCAAATAGTTTCGAATTAATTACGATGCGTACATACTTGTCAGTTCGTGGATCATTTGCTAATGATATCCTTTCTTTCTTTTTCCTTCTACTACCCGTAAAAAAATAGCTATTTGGTTAGGTTGGGCCTCATGTGAGAATTGCGCAGGGCTTAATTCTCAGTGGAATTCATTTTTTTACTATCAGGGCTATTCTTTTTTGTTCTAAATTTAGTGGATTGGATTTTTACTATCACTGGTGCTGATTTTTCTTTTTTTTTTGTTGCAGCCTCTCCTCGTTGTCGATGTCTGGGAGGTAACCTCTTTCACTCCATCCTGTCTGTCTCTGTCGATCTGTTCTTCTCGTGCCTTGTGTACAGGTTCTCATCTGATTCCGCCGTTCTTTGATTTCCTCGCGGGCACTCTCTGCAGCACGCCTACTACTTGGACTACCAGGTGAGTGGAGCCCTCGGGGAGATTTCAGCTGCAGATCTCGTGGATTGATTCTTGGCCTGTTCTTCGCCCTGACGATGCCGGTGGGTGGGATTCTCGTCTGTCGTGTGCAGAATAGGAGGCCGGACTTCGTCTCCACCTTCATCGAGAAGCTCATCTCCTGGGACGCAGTCAGCGCGAGGCTGGACGAGGCCATCGCCCAAGCCTCCTAGAGCTTGCGGGAAGAGGAAACGGCGGGGTGGGTGCCGATGGTCAGCGCCGCCCGGACGTTCTTGGGAGAGGGAGGACGACGCCGAAGAAGATCGACCCTGGAATTGCCTTCACATCTCGTCGCTCTTGATCCGTGTGAATGAGTCGAGTCGGTAGTAGAGTCCCCGGGGGGGGCGGCCGTGGGCCAAGAAGAACTCGGCCTTTTCAGCTCTGTTGAAGTCTGAACATCCCTAATAATTCAACCAGTGCCCCCAAGAACATCTCTGCAAATCCGGCATGTTCTTTGAAGCATTCCCTTCGTTCCTCGGACATCTGAGAGCGGTGAAGCAGACTGTTTCGCATGTGGCGTACCTCTTGTTCTTGGGGAGAGCCTGAACGTTCCAGCTCCTTCAAGAACCCATCATCCCATGCGCCGTCGATGGGAGATCCAGTTCGATCCCCTACAGATTCAACAGATTCTCCCCCAGAACAGCAGGGCGACGGCTGTAGCTGGGGCATCTAGCACCAGGCGCGCAGCCCCTTGGCTTCCGCTTCATCCGCCCATGGCGACTGAATGGCTCCCAGCCACCTGCGCATCTTCCGACCATCCATTTATCCTCGTCGTGTGTGGGTAGAAATGCACTGAAGAGAATGGCACGTCGGGGGCGGCCGACGCCATTTTCGATCGAATATATCTCGATTTGCTGCGGCCTGGATTTGGGTAGCGCCTTCGTCCTTGACCTCCGCCGAGCTGTGCCTCCAATCCGAGGTAGGACCCGTTCGATGGAGGCTCACCACCCTTTTTCTGATTCCTTCTTCCTGGACTCTTCCCCATCCAGTTGCGGCTCCCGCTGCCGACGCGGTCGACTCGGGGGCCAGGCGGTGAATTCTGTCCCTGCCCCCCCTGCGTGGCCGCGCCCCAGGTTTCTCCTCCGTCCCTGGTTTCTTCTCGCTGGTGGGTTGGGGCCCGCAGGTCTAATGAAGAACTGAATGCGGCCTCGATCGTTTCCCTCGCCGTTCTTTCTCGGACAGCGCGCAAGCTCGTGCTTGTGGTGGTATCCACGGCGTGGTGTGTTGTGGCTCAGTCGCGTGCGATGTCGAGCAGCAGCTCCCGCGGCACCGCCCAACTGGAACTGAAGCGCCCTCCCTACCCACTGGTGATGCTCCGATCCTGAAACCTCCCGCCGGAGATTTCTCACGCGTCCGCGGCGTTCTGACTCTTCTCCACTCCTATGGTTTCTGCTGGTCCCTAGGATGCTCTGGAACCGTACATGAGCCAGAAGACGCTCGAGTTCCACTGGGGGAAGCACCACAGGGGCTACGTTGATAATCTCAACAAGCAGATCGCTGGGACGGATCTGGATGGCTCAACTCTGGAGGAAATTATCGTCAAATCCTACAATGAGGGGAGGCTTCTTCCCACGTTCAACAATGCCGCCCAGGCATGGCGCCCCGTTCTACTCTCTTCATGTACTTTTGTAGTGCTCCTAGAGAAGCTGTGGTCTTTGATACTAATTTGTGTAGATGGGGACGCGCTGTATTTTCCTCTTTGATTTATGTTTCTTGGGATTTTTTTTCCCCCCCTTTTTCGTGTTCTTCACATTGCAGATATGGAATCATGATTTTTTCTGGAGCTCCATGAAACCAGGCGGTGGAGGAAGACCATCTGGGTTGTTGCTGGAGTTGATAGAGAGGGACTTTGGTTCAGTCGAAGCGCTGCTAAGTGAATTTAAGCAGGCGGCTCTCACTCAATTTGGCTCAGGCTGGGCTTGGCTCGGATGTTAGTGATTCCCATAAATCTTCCTCCTTTTAATTTTCCAGTAGTGGAATTAAGATCACCTTGTTCCTTTTGTTCGGTGGAGAAAATTTTGAAATTTTTTCTGATTCGTGGGTCATTTCCAGATAAGGGGAAGAAGAAACATGACGATGAGGGAAATGCTATGAACCCTTCTGCTTCACAGGAACATAATAAACTTGTTGTTGTGCAGACTCCTGATGCTGTGAACCCTCTTGTTTTGGACTTCTCTGTAAGTGTCTCTATAAAAAATTTCCTTTTTTTATGTATTAAATAATCCCCTAAATAATCCTCTCCTGTGCAAGTGACTATTGAGGATTCAATTTGTTTGAACAAGTACCTGAAATAACGTGCGTCTATCCACTAATTTTTAAATCCCACCTTTTAATTAAATTACAGAGAGAAAGATTGTATCGTACTTTTGGTTACTTGTGGAACCTCCCTTAATTTTTATTTAATAAGATAATTAACATAACAATGAACACTATACACCGGAAGGATTAAAGTTGATCTGGCCAACAAATTGGATTGTCGTGTTGGATTGTCTTGATGGTAAATATTTCATTAATTTGATCTTCTACGCATACAGCAGAAGGCAGGTCTAGCTCCTCTAATCCAACTTCTCCTTCATTAGATGGCGACCAATTTCTGTGTTTGTCCTGCCATGTTGACCTTGAACATTTTCAATGTCCATTGCTGCCTTGCTGTCACATTATAGCTTCAGTCGTTGCTTCAATTGAGCCAATATGGCCATAAAACTCACCAAATACAGGATGTATTTGGGTTTTGTTGTTCATCTGGCATGATACTTATTTGTCGCTTCTCTGCATTCTACATCATTATATCCTTCAATTCGGTAAATTGTTGGTCTTATATCATTATAATGCCGTCAGGATAGGCAAGCAGCAGTATGATATTCGGGTCACATCTCTACCTGAAAAATCGAGCCTGGTCTTCAGCTTTAAATGTCTGTAGCTGTTTAAGCAAGAAGTCAGCGCAGCAGTGACAGAGTCATACATTTATTGTCTTTTCCTTCCAATTTTTAAGTTTTCTAGTTTTCTCTGGTGGTGTAACTCTGAATAATGTAACACATCATGATCTGGTCTCAGGTTTTTTTTTAAATATTTAAGCATATATTGTTTTTAATTATCATGAATTCTGCATTTAGACACATGGTTCCAGCTGGAGAGCTTCCTCATTGACTTTCAAATCTTCTAAAAATGTTTTTGGGCGATATAGGTCAATGTCTGCCACAGTCCATCTTTTTGTAGAAATGATTTTGGACTTTATTGTCGTAGACTCTGCCACAGTCCATCTTTCTTTGGTGGCCCCTATGGTTGACTCTTATTTGTGACGGGCCTACTGCGCTGGCTGTATGAGAGGCACAGCAGATCAGATTTCAATTTTTGAAAGCTTGCTGCAAAATACAGCTGAGAATTATTCCGTTGACATCAGACCCAGAATCGATGAGTTTAAACGTGGGCCAGCTAGTATTTGTTAATCATGCTATGCGCCACTGTTCTCTGTGTTCTTCATTCACTGCAATTTTGGAACCGGATGGTTAATCCACGGAAGTCTCACTGGCGCTGACTTTTATTTTGCAGCCTCTGCTCGTCGTCGATGTCTGGGAGGTAACCTCATATACTCTCTCGTGTGGTTTTTCCTGGCTTCTGCGGGGTCTCATCTAATTCTGCCGTTCCTTGATTTCCTCACGGGTGCGCAGCACGCTTACTACTTGGACTACCAGGTGAGTGGAGCCTTCTGACAGATTTCATCTGCGGATCAGTGGATCCTTGCTCTGGCCTGATCTTCATCCCAGCGACGCGCGGGGGTTGACCGGCCGGCTGTGTTGTGCTGTGCAGAACCGGAGGCCCGACTTCGTCTCCACCTTCGTGGAGAAGCTCGTCTCCTGGGATGCAGCCAGCGCGAGGCTGGAGGAGGCCATTGCCCAGGCCACCCACAGGGGGCTCTTCCTCTCTTCAAGTCTCTAGCTTGAGATGCCGCTCCAATTTGGCAATGTCTGCCATGCATGCTTTCACATTGTTTCATATCCTGCCCGACTGTTCTTTCTTAATACGCTGCGATGCTGCAACCAGATGGGCGAGCCATGGAGGGCTCGCCGGCGCTGACTTTTTTTTATCTATCCCCGCCGTCCATGTCTGCTGTCTTTGATTTCCTCGCGGTCGCAGCGAGAGCCTGGAGGACGCGGCCGCTCAAGCCGGCAAGGATCTGTGAGCAGAGGAAGCGAGAAAGGGAGCTCCTTTTTCGTGCTTGGAACGGGGAGGATGGCGCCAGAGATGACCAGGGAGCTCGTCGAGAGCATTCTGGGCACATATTTTTGTATACGCCGCGCATGGCTTCTGTACACAGCATGTATGGTATAGTATATTATCATCGTATACAGCGTTGCTGATCGCATGAGCCGGCCAGTCGCCTGAACGCGGAGAAAGGGGAGCCCTTTGCCCGTCGCCGGCGTGCACTCGTCCGCGCCTCCTCTTCTTCATAGCCTGGCCGGCTGCTTCCATGGGTTTCCGCCGTCGAAGGCCTGCTCCAGGACGTCCTCGATTCGCTTGGCGAACAGCACCTGAGTTCAGGTCCAACAGAAGTTAGATAGAGGTCGGCCTGTCGTCCATGATTCCTGCCCCTTCTCAGACGCTAGCTAGCCACAAGAGAAACAAGATATCACGGGGGAACCCTAAGGATCGCATCAGCGGGCGCCATGCTCAGAGCCTGGAGAGGATCTGGTTCCTCATCGGGGATCCCCACGGAGAGGATCATCTCCGACATTGCTGACCCAAATCAGCCGGGTCAGATAAGATAGGCCCAGTCGAACCCCCCAGGATCTGGTTCGATTGGCTGGGCATTCCTGATCCTGAACAGATTGCGAGCGATTGGATCGGATCGGCAGAACCCAATCATCCTTAGGCCATTCCCAAGCCAGACTGGCTGATCTTAGGTGTCATGGTGCAGGGCATTTAGATTTTTTTTTTTATATATAAAATCCTTCACAGGGCTATCTGCCTCATACCAAATAGAGGATGAAATAGGGAATTCCAGTCCACCAGCGCAGAACAAACCACTACAGAATGGGTATTTTTTGGTTTTAAACAATCAATAATGCAAAAATAAAATAAAATAATGGGCCTTTCTTCAGTTTTCTTCAGACCATTATGCAATAAACACCAATGTCTTTAAGTACCATTTTGTCAACGATAAAAATTGAGCAAAATATCCCTTGTAAGAGGCTAAGAGCATGTGAAATATGCATGATCGATCAAGTAATAACGTGCAGGCTAGAAGCATAGGGTCAGTACCTCCACGTCTGCGAGAATCGACGATGGAATCTCGACAAGATCTTTCAGATTCCTCTCGGGAAGAATGACTCGCTTTATTCCATAGCGATGAGCAGCCAGCACCTGTACAGTTAGATGGTAATCACAGAATCAAGCTAGCCCATTTTTTCTCCATGGAGAACGAGTGAAAGAAGAAAGCACACAGAATAATTCTCCGCCATTGCATAATTTATTTACTAAAAAATAAAAAAAAGGTTTGCTCAACCTCTTTCGTTTCAAAGGTGCCGTTTTCCGCATTCTTACAAACCATAACAAGAGTTCTCTGTTCTTTGCCCTTTCTCCGTTTCTAATTTTATAAAGTCACTTTTTGTTTGGGTTCAAATTTCTTCTGTTTCCATTTTTTCTACCAGTTCCCCTCTTGTTACTGTTTCAAACTTTCCCTTCTCATCTTTCTATTTTCTACTCGTTTTTTTCACCATCCTTTAGAGGTTTCAGACAAAAAATATTTGGGAAAAAGTTCTTGGATTGGCAGCTAATCTCAAGAAAATTCTGTACCCATCTTAATTCAAAATTTTGATCTACATGTTGAGGCTATCAAGTAGGGAATTTTGAAGCATAACCTTGAAATATGAATCCACTTAGACCAACATGATGAACCCAAACACACTAGAGTGTGAACAGTGCAGCATACCTTGTCCTTGATGCCACCAACAGGTAACACTAGGCCCCTCAAACTCAACTCTCCAGTCATTGCAGTATCTGCTCGGACATTTTTTCTACTGAACAGCGAAACTAGCGAAGTTACCAAGGTAACCCCTGCTGAAGGTCCATCCTTGGGCACCGCACCAGCAGGAAAATGTATGTGAATGTCCTGACCATCCAGCAAGTTGATGTTCCCGGCATGTCTGGGCTCTGTTGTTCGCGCTCTCACCTAATCAACCACATTGACAAGGCAGAAATAAGTGCACTTGCTATGCTTCAAAGAAGTTTCTAATAAATCATAAAATATGTATGTACATATGTTAAACTGAATTCTAAATGGGGTAGAATATTCCATGATTATGACTGGATAAAACTTCGTTCGAGACTCGAGTTAGTATATTACACTTCATATTGATGATCAAAGTATTATTAAAGACAAGTATTATCAAAGTATTATTAATATAATCCTTTGGTTCAGTCTTGTTTCATCCAAAGAGTCCTTTCCCACACGCCCAAGAATGCATTCGAGGAAAGTATAATCTATTTTAACTTGAATTTTACACACTCACAACAGCAGACGATTATTCAGAGACACCCCCGTTTTCATGCAGAGCGAAACTTATAAAGCGTCCCAAAAAAAATCTAAACTAGAAAGTAAATCAAACTTTTCTTCTTCTTCATGAAGAAAAATGGAAATAGACAACTTTTGTATGAAAATCTGACACCGTTCATCTGGAATGATGAAACAGCTCACATACGTTTAGGGGAACAACTTCATGGTTGCAGACATTCAGTTTTTCCGAACAAGGCTCTGCTAAGATGTTCCAGATCAGCATAGGACAATGGCCAAAACCCAACTCCCAACAAGAGGGTAAATGATCTTGAATATGGTTGGTATCAATATTCAAGATCATTTACATTAACATCCTGAACATATTTTCTGAGGAAAATCCACCACTAAAGTTTATCCCCCACTTGGCCTCAAGTGTCTTAAACAACGAAGATTATGACCCCCCCCCCCCCACAATTAGCCATCTTGGACAATACAACCAATTTTTCTATATTACCCTTCTTCTTTATGCATATTTTGGATTGCAAAGGCCTCATGGTGCGTAATTATGATACAAAGCAGCCACCACACCTTGGTGTTGCACAAAAATAAATAACATTTAATAATATTATGACAGCATAGTGAGAAAAAATAAATTATAATCAAGGCATTGTAATGAGAAATATAGCACTGGACAACAAGAGGGGAGACTTACGGAGTGATAATGAGCACAGGGGATTAAAAGTTCACGCAAATTGAAGCTTACAAAGCAGAAAACATGCGTTGAGAATGTTGAGGGCATACCCAAGTTAAAGCTATCTGTGCTGATTCTTTTATGACATCACCAAGTTGTCCAGTAAGATGCAAATCACCCTTCCCTGTCATTGATGTTGCCTCAATGAATTGAACATCACCGCCGAAGGGGGTCCATACAAGACCAACTGACACTCCTGGACTTGCCACACGTTCAGCAGTTTCCCTATCATCAAACCTAGGGGGCTGCATCACAAGAAACATGATACTTAATAACACTTTGGAGCCTTAGACGAGAAATATTCCGTTTATTTTAATTGGAAATTATGCATATAGTCCCTTGAAGGGAGGGGAGAATTACCCCAAGAACTTTTTCGAGCATGGCTTCATCTATGACTATTTTTGAGTTATTCTTCAGATCATTTGATATCATGCGACCATCACCCGTCGAAATATCTTCCATTTCTAGTTCAACACCACAGCCGTAATGTGCATTTAGGAGTGAAGACGTCACTGGTTGAACATCATTGCGAAGTTGAGCTTCACATTCCTTTTCAGCCACCCTAACAGCAACAGCGCGAGCTATGGCGGCTAGATTTCGCTCAAGATTTCTAACTCCGGCTTCTCTAGTATAGTGTTGGATGATAAGCATAACTATTTCCTGAAAAACCGGATCACAACAGGCGGAATGTGAGGCGAATGAAATTAAGCCATCATAAAGAAATAAACAATCGTGCAAATCGAGTTATAATTGCTATCCTGATGCTTAATGGCTTTGTTCACATATGTGTATACTTGAAATTAAACAACATTACCCTTCACTTTGCGAAGATATGTTATTAATACTTACTAGTCCTTAATAGCTTAATAACGTGATCTGAATCATAAAAGTCTTGCTTTAGAATGCGACATTGAATACCTGTATTGCTGATCTGACTATAACAAGGATGTCAAACATCAAAATGTAGGAATGTTCAGCTGTCCTACTATGCAGCCATATTCCCAGGTTACTAAAGTCAATAGTTATACGAAAACAGAATTAACAAGCTGTTTGCAGTTCAAAACAATAAGAATAATATTTTTATCACATGTACTTCTAGCATGTCTTCCTACCCAAAATAGAACCATAGTATCGCCGTCTGTTGTACTACACAACTCTCTTGAAAGGGAAGCGAGGGAAGATTAAAATCACCAATGAAATCGGGACATATAATTCAAAACATTTATCTTTTCTATCATGTGGAGACAGGATGATACCAGAATGTCTATTGATATTTAAAGGCACACAGACTCGGGGTGTTTTAAACATTATGTTCTTCAAAGGACGACCACTCCAGGAGGAAAGTGGATCCTAGACAAGCATCATAACTTGATCACAAATGACATGTGTGAACTTGACACGAGCGAACCACTGATGTACAATCAAATCAAACACACAAGCAATATAGAAAAAGTTGAATTATCATAAACAGATCTTCAGTAGTGAGATGCCATGGCCTGGTAAATAGGGCAAGATAATGTTCATACCTCGGGTATCTTCAGGAAATCAGAATTTAAGCCATGTCGCTCTAAAACGCCTGGTACCAAATGGTGCATGGCAATTTTCAACTTTTCTTCTGGTGTATATCCAGCCAATTCGATGACTTCCATACGATCCAAAAGTGGCGGAGGAATTGGTTGAGCCTTATTAGCAGTGGCAACAAATATCACCTTTGAAAGGTCAAATGGAACGTTTAGATAGCTGCGATTCTCAATTAAGGATTCAACATAGCACCGGAAACTTATTGTTACTTGTTTAATACTTTATTTACTAGCATGGAAAAGAAACAATGAATACTGGAGGCTCAACGACTTTTGCTAGTATCCTTAAATGTTTTCTGTCCTTACCAGATGCTAGGGATGGTATGCAGCTTAATAAATGTAGCATATGATGCAAATGGACAGTAACTCCAAGGATACTGATCAGTGAAGGCTTTATTCTGCTGTGGATCAAGAACCTCTAACAAGGCTGATGCTGGATCCCCAGAAACATCTGCGCCGACCTTATCAATTTCATCTAATAAGATTACTGGATTATGGACGCCGGCTCTCTGAAACCAAAAAATTGAAAATCTCAATTTAGGAATCATTCATGAAAGGAGATGAAGAGTTTAATTCACACAAAATAACATATAAAAATGATATACCATTTTGATGCAAGACATCACTTCCAGAAAGAGAAGGGTGAAAACTTTTTGACCCTGGTGGCCCACAACTAGTGGGCCAAGCATTCTAGAGGTTTGAAGCATGGGCTACAAAGATGAGAAGACCCTAAAAGACCCCAAACCAGATTAAGTCTATATATAGTGCGTGAACAATGAGTTAGAGTCAATTTTTAGTAACTGGCATGTTTGCTAGGCTATTTGAATTTCTTAGATCCAAGTAGAGTACACATCAGAGCCGACTTTTATTAACTGGAACGTTTGTTAGGCCGTTTTGACTTTGTTTCAGAATCCGTCCCGATTTTCAGAGGGACCTTAACTAATTTTCTGTTTATTTAAAGGCCATCACATTGTAACACATAACAAGCATCTTGGCTATTACGAATTTGTGCTTTCTTCGAGAGAATTTCGAGTACATGTGGATTCAAGGGACGATGCAGTTTTGAAATGTGGGGATTCAAGGGTCATCCAAGCTATTCATGTAGATTCAAGGATCGGGGAAAATTATTCCTTGGATATTCAAGGTCTGATTTTCATTCTTCTGGCATTCCGTATTTGTGCCTTAGATTCTTTTTTCTATCAACATGAGTTTTAACTGCATAGGTAGAAAGTCTTTAAGCAATGGCGTGCGTTGAGTGAGAAGAAGGATAAGGAATACAAGAACTGATGAAATGCTAGATGAAAACTTTCGAACCAAATAGTGGAAAAAAATAATAACGAAGG
The DNA here is from genome assembly GCA_024713555.1 of Spirodela polyrhiza. Lineage (NCBI taxonomy): Eukaryota > Viridiplantae > Streptophyta > Magnoliopsida > Alismatales > Araceae > Spirodela > Spirodela polyrhiza. The sequence continues at coordinate 2,994,476 of CM046547.1, forward strand.
TCAGTATAGAACGCCAATGTCACAAGAAGCATATTTTTATAAGGGAAAAGGCATCATAAGGTCAATTATACCAAATAGGTTTATCAGAAGGTATCCTGTTCGGTCAAATCATGACAAAGATATGGTACAAAGGGCAAATACTTCCTCTTAAGGTTCTGATCACACAAAAAATAAAAAAGCCAGTGAAACATTCCAGGAGGAGACAAGCAATTTACTGATACTGATTTACTTGAATACACAACCAAATCAGTTAGAAGTATTGAAGAATCATTTCCTTCTGATTGAGCATACTAATCTAGCCGAATGGAGAGATCCCTAAACATACAATAAAATTATTGAAATTCACTGATTAAAATAAATACTTATCTTATAAATTAAGACACAGAAAAACCTACAGAAAAGAGCACAAACCCTCAAGCCTTCAATTAGACGGCCTGGCATGCTTCCGATGTATGTCCTTCGATGACCTCTGATATCAGCCTCATCCTTGACCCCACCAAGAGATATCCTTACAAATTTTCTATTCAAGGCAGCAGCAATAGACGATGCCAATGAAGTCTTTCCTACACCTGGGGGACCAACGAAGCACAAAACTGGTCCCTGGACATCTGGTTTAAGCTGTAGACCATGCAGCATATAAGGATGCAAGCAATATTGCAGGTAGACTAAAAAAAAAGAATACAGTGGATTAAAAACCTTGTGCACAGCTAGATATTCGATTATCCGCTGTTTAACCTTGGTGAGACCATAATGCTCACAATCAAGACGCTCCTTGGCGACTTCTAAATTCAACGCACATTCTTTACTGGCCTTCTGCCATGGAAGATCAGCAAGGAGCTCAAGGTACGAATGTGAACTATTATACCCAGGCTGTTGGGGTTGCATTTTCTGAAGCCGCCTAGAGGAATGCATTTCTATCAGCAAGTTACGAATCATAATGTCAACATCAACACAATAATGTCTAAAAATTAGCACTTATCCATTGATGCGTATGCATACCACTTGATAAATAAAACCCTTCAAACCTCGAGAATAGTAAGTTTACCCACGAAAATGAAATGAATGAGTAAAAAGATATCAAGATTAGACCAGTCAGATACATAACTTACTGTAAAATAAGATCATTTATTTTTAACAATTCATGCTGATACCTAAGATATCCAACTTAAAATAATCAAATCAGAAAGTACAATGAGGTCGATGATTTCTAATTAATTCACCCCAGGAAAATTTAGGTTTTGGAAAAAAATGAGACCAGGGAAAAAAATACCAAAAATGGTATTTGTCCATGAGTACATGATACGACGCCAATGAACAGCTGACTGGGTCAATGAATGAAAAAATTAATGTTACAGGAAAATCCTGATGTACATGAACAGCTGCCAATACTTATTTACCAGCAAGGTGTAAACTCGTATATTAAGTGACAGGGACCTGGGTTCTGAAGAACATTAAAATTGAACGCTTAAACCCACTGACGTTAACATATTACTGGTTAAACAATAGACCTTAACATCGACGACAATAGACACTGCTCACCGCAATTCCTTTTGAGCGTGTTTTGAAACATTTGGAGGCATCCCAGCACTCTGCACCTTTCTCTCCAGAGCAACAATATCATCCTCATCATCTTCACTATCCCCGAGTTCATCTCTGATTGCCCGCATCTGAAGTTTCCAAATGTAAGATGACCCGGAATATGTAAATACAGGTAAGCATCACAATTAAAGAAATATCACCAACTATTCTGACTAATTCCCACGAAATTCCTTTTTTGGAAGCCATTATAAAATCCCGTTTAACGCACAAATGAGCAAAGATAATATACAACGAACTCAGGTCTGCGACATGTGATGGTTTGATGGAAATGAGCAAAGATAATGTAAAACTAAAAGCGTAATCTTTGTGTCACTGTGTTACAACAAAATCTTTCTTCAGAAACCGAGGTGAAAAAATTAGAAGCAAACGGTAATTATTAATTATAATAGTTTACGGAAATATCAAAAGAAAGGGTTCCCCAATGAACAGATATTTAGTGACTGGTTCTACAAATATATCAAGAAATTGCATCATGTAAACAAGAAAATTATAACTGTTCCCTATGTGGATTAAATACAGGACAGAAGACATTGGAAAGAACGAGATCAGATTCCCACAGGAAGTGGAAAGGAATCTCGGGAGAAGTATGACGTATCTTGTTCATTCTAAAAGTATGACAGACTTTAAGCGACAAAATAGCCTTGCAGAAATTTGTGAAGGCAAGCTTCTGGGGAAACATGCACCGCGCAAAAAAGCTGTCTGAAAAAAGACAAAATTGGAGGACAGACGCAAAACATACCTATGATTAAAGAAAGAAATGATAAAGAAACATTAAGATGGTTGGCGCGGAAATATAATAAAAATGGGAGGTTTCTGTGATAAAATAAAATTTATCTACACAGGAGACAACGTATTCTAATGATGTTCAGTACAAACATCACAGGCATCATACATCATTAAAATCATGGGACAGTTTAAATCTTAAGGTAAAAATTAGACAATAAAAAACGGAGAGGAATAACGAAGTTTGGAGGAAATAACTCAACTGTTTAAACTGTACAACAAATCAGATAATTCATTGAGAATCTAAAAGTCCTGTAGTTGCTCTACCCAATTGCAACTTTAGCAAATGCATTACCAATAAACATATCCATACACAAAATTTATGCATGAGAATGCTTAAAAGTTTACATAAATGACCTGTTGACGAAGAAGAAATTCTTTCTGCGATTTTGATAACTGCCCCTCGACCTTTTGGGTTATCTTCTCTGCCACACGAATAGACTAGACAATACAAGATCAAAGACGCATTAAAATGAAGCAAGTCGATATAAAAGTAATAATTGGAACGTAAAAGGGAGTATAACATAAGATCCTTGTGGTTAATCCGATCATCACCTGCAAATGTCTACCCACAAGTTCAGTGGCTTTGATGATCCTTACTTTCAGATCAACGCAGTCCAGCACAGATAGCTGCTCTTCAAAACTTATTTCAAAGCTTGCCACAAATATATCCGCCAGTCTATGCACAGGAACTGTCTCAAGAAGAGATTTTGCCCGCCCAATGGCTTTTTGCTTCTGCAGAATGCACAAAAGAGCAAAAAGTTCTTCACAATTGACTACAACAGATGGCATAAAGAACAACAGATACACAATTGAAGTTTTTATAATTCAATCAGATACACGAAAGTTAACAGTTGTAATGTCCTACAATCCTTGGCATTCTAATTCTAATAACAGTTGAAATGAAGAAAGGAGAGATGAAAATGGATGCTGTGGAAGAGTAACCTTCCTCTATCTCAGAGGATAAATCGGAGGAGCGGGAAACCACCTCACCTTTCATCGCTATTTATCACACATTATATAGGGTGAGAACCCTACACGATATTTCCCAACATACCATCAAACTACAGCAGTATTCCGTCAACAATACGATCACGTTTTATAAATCCAACAGTAATCACAAGTTAGAATTACAGTAAGAATGAAAAATATGCTGTAGGTCCAGCTGATGCATGTACCAAGCATCAGATAACATAATCATCAAAAAAATAAGAGCATATAATGGCTATCGATAGTAACATCAGATAGATGTTGAAATTAAGGAAATAAAGTATCCAAAACAGTGAAAATTATAAGAAGCTGTGTAATGACAATACATCGTACCAATTAAAGACAGAAAACAAATAAATTAGATGCCCAGCAGTCCAATCTTCCGGATTTCTACTCAGTATCATTTTCTATCCGCTACTTCTGCCCAAGGTTTGTTATGCACAAACAGCTAGATTCTACAGCTTGAATAGAAAGAGTTCTTCCATTAAGTGCTTTACCCTTTCAAGAACAGAGATGAGTTGCAGCGCAGCAGCTTTAAATTGGCGTGAAAGAAGGATGATATCTGGGTCTTGTTCTGCTTTCTCAATATCTAGAGAGAATGAAAGATGGAGAAGTTAGAAAATAGAAGTATGCGGCATGTAAAATGCAAGCGCATAAACATTATTTGCCCAAAGAACTAAAAATATCCTTTAGGTGTTGAGAACTACATCAGGAAGTTATGCAGGAGTTATTTAGGAACATTTAGATGGATTTAACTAGAAGTATAGTGATGAATTCGCAGAAAATCCTTTCTGCAAAATATCAGCTATCACACCTTGAAAACTAATGCATCAGAAATCGAGAGAGATTGAAAGAATTGCGAAGCATATACTCAGACCAAGAGAGTATAACGAAGTGATGCACCAAGGCGAAGGAAATAAGCATATAACTCAAGAAAGAAGAGTTCTCCCACAAAAAAGAAATCTGATGACGGACACACCATGCATGCGGCTGATTTTAACAGAAATCAGAAAATATCAATTTAAATGATGTTGACCAACTAAATAAGAATTCTCTTTGTGCAGTCAAAGCAGGGTTATATCAGTAGTTAGGGTCACTATCAGGAATACTTAATTTCTATTTGACTAAGAGACTTTCCAGTTTCTCAGAAAACATGTAGGATTAGCTCAGTAACACAACCTTAAACAAGATGAAAAAGATAAAATATAGGATAGTTGGTGCAGTTAGATAGCCCCAGTGCTTTCGCAGGCTCTTAGATCATTCATGGGATGGAGCAAATCGATGATAAGAAAAGGCTTAGGACGTTAGTTATGACAAATGGAAAATAGCCTGATGATTTTACGCCCATTGAACCCACAAAAATTAATATCATTGACAGATTCCTTTACAGAAGTCTCATTAAAGGGCATATATATAGGGATGTCCTAGAGAAAAATAAATATAATATATTGAGAAAAAAACAAGTACATGTAAAGGACAAGAAGGAGAAGATCTAGCTTACCAGGCCTTGTCATATCTAGGTGAGATACATCACCCAAGCAATATGTTCCTGTGGTACTAAGTTTCTGAACACTAATCCTACACACACCCTCAAGGACAACAATGTAAGTAACCTTGCCATTGGGTTTCTCAACTCCTCTAGAAAGATGTAAAGCTCTCGCAGCAACTCCCCTGCAATTGTCACACAAACGCTCAATGCCCAAAACCTACTAATCAGAGGTGGATTGTACAGAAAATACTGATAAAAGACAGAAGACTACCACCATGATACAAGCACAAGGGTCAGAGGAAGCTAACTTAATTAATTTCAGCCCCAGTGGTAATTTATAAATCAAAAACGAAAAAAATAAGTTAGTGGAATATCAAGAAGGTAAATATTGTAATCCAATTTAGATTTGCTTCAAACATTTTAATCAGAACAGGTAAACTAACCAGAGAATAAAGAAACATCCCATCCTGTTTATCTTAGGGCATGCTACCATCATGGTAGAAGGGAACTGCCCCATAGAGTAGGAAGATATAATACGAGCAAGTCTTTAAAGCATCGTTTTTGCAAGAGAAAAAAACAGTAGCCTACTAGAAAAATTATATTGTGAATAAACCTAGAAAAGAACCCCACATCTGCATGAAACAAGGTTCAGCAAGAAATGCAACAGTCACCAGCAAACAAAATCCTAAAGAATATCTCTTTTCAACTGTTCATCTCATCAAAGCATACATGATTTATCTTTTTACTTTCTTCAGAAAGTTCCTTTTCATCTGGGTGGTTCATTCCAAATTTTGTCTGCAATTTTGATCGGTTCAAGTGACTCTTGGAATGTTAACATACAAAGACTAGATTCACGGAAACATTTAGAAACAATCGCATCAGTAAGATTAACTGAGGATAGATAGTTGATTCATATTCAAGATCAGCGGATTAAAACATACCTTTACCCATCACATATCCAAGGGAAAATGTGATTCATTGCGTAGAAAAAAACATTGAAGCAATCAAACAAGAGTGTTCTCATTTCTATCAGCATATAATAAAAGGTGGAAAAAAATAGAATAATATAAAGTATTTACTAATCTTATGCTCTGATATATAGCGTGGAATCAGTAACCCTTTGAGAGTATTTAATAAGAAAAAACCTTGTAAGCCCAACCCTGATCCGGCTAAGCGGTTTTCTCCCTAAAACAGAATTAATGATTTCAGCAGATGATCTCAATTTCGATGGATTACACCATCTCTAGACAGTTTCATTGTACCAGGACCTTGCTCCATGACCCTTTCGTTTTTCTGTTAATCTAGAAAGATATATACCAAAGAGAAAGTGATATCGGAAAGGAATAATAGTCGTCCCAATTTTGTTTCTAAGATGAAATTTCAAGCCACAAGACAATCTTTCATTGCACAAGATCCAGAGACAATGACAACTTAAAATAAATTGCCCATTCGGGACTAGGGAGTAATTCATGCCACATCCCATGAATATTTGATAACATTATAGTTCATATTTCCCAGGTAAGCGTCATGAAAACTCAAATAAGATTTCCAGGATTCAAAAGAGTATTAAATATGATATTACCATCACAGTTTGCAATATCTGCTTACCAAAAATATCACTCCGAAGCAGGTAGACTTTTCATAGGAATCTACGATGGAAAATAGAGAATGAAATACCCATCCACAGTGCTTGTTCATCAGACTTGTGTGTCTATTTTTGACTTGGGCATTCATATCCCCTCTACGATGCCAAATCTGACAGCCAATGCTGTACATGAAGAATATAGAAAAGGGGCATGGAGTTTATCATGAATTTTCAGCCAGAAAAATTTGGAGATGCTAGACAGCAAAAAATTTTCATGAATCTAATCCATCATGAGAAAAGCATTTCACAAATGTTTAAAAAACCATGGTTCCCAGTGAGATTGGGAACCATGCCCACGTTTATTTCCAAAGTGACTGATGTCTACACGTTTTCCTCTCTACTTCTAGGTACAACTAAGGAACGAGGATATTCTGAAATTTAATACCGCTTCTTATGATCGCAATAAAAGAATCAAATCAAGGAAGACAACCTGTTGTGCCAGCGAACTGGTTCTTCCTGGCTGCCGTCATCACGTTTCAGAAAATCAAGGACATCTTCTGAGGAGTTCGAGCTTGGATCTTCAGAATCATTCCCTGAAAGTTTCCAAAAGTGACAAACAAGATCCTTAAAGTTCTGCGGCCGTACTTTAGAGCCGGTCAGCATCAACAAAAATAGAAGAAGTAATCACCAAGAGACAGCGTAGAGCCTGCATCCCTTACGGGAAGAACACCAATCAGACCCTTTTCCTCCTTCTGCCAAAGCTCCTGCTCTACCAATTTCACACTGCATGAAAAAGTAGAATGAGGGAAACCGAAGCCGACAAGCTAATTCCGTACAGAGTAGTGAAAATTAGAGACAGAAAAATTAAAGCAGACGGGAAAAGAAATAAGAGTCTTTTAGAGAGAGAAAATACGCACACCCCAGAATGAAGGAGACAGGAAATGATTCCACAGGATGAACCAAACGTTTGCCCGAAAATTTCAGGAAAACTCAGGCCACCAAATCAACGGTGTACGCGAATCAACTACCCCATTTCAGTTTGAATCGTATCGCTATAAAAAAAATGCATGCTCGATATCCTACGCCGATAATAATCCAAGAAAATTTCATATTTCCATCAACACAATCAACAAACGGAAATCAAATACAATTGAGCCCGCACCCAATTGTCGAGATTGACGTGGGGTAAAAAAGGCAAGTATCATCAGACCCCCCCACCCCCCACCTGGTTGGGGGAAACCAGGGTACGGATAGAGAGTCGTACCTGGACGCGGACGTGCACTCGACCCGGACAATTGCACCCGGCAGCAGCACCTTGTTCCTAAACGGCAGGATTCCCAGACGGGCGGGGAGACCGCTACCATCACCCATGGCCCAGCCCAGCAGAGTCGGCAACCGGATGACGATCGGTTTTTCAGAAGCAAATTATGAAACAAAGGGAACGATCAGGAACCCTTGCCCGCCCTCCTCTCACATATACCCCATGGAACACCAAACGACGAGCCCTGTAATACTCTGGTGTACGATCTGATTAACCACCAAGATGTACTTTTTCTTCAGGAGAAGGAAGAACAACGTTGGAAGGGGGGAGGGCCGGGATTTGTGCGGCGTTTACCAGGGCCGAATTAAGAGTAAATTTGATAGCGTCGTTGACAGGTTGTCGTCCCATGCTGGTCAGACTACCGATGCTTGGACCTTGCGGCACTATCCGGAAGATCAATTTTCTTATCCCCTCCTCCCCGACGAAGAGTTCGACGCGGTCATCTGGGCCCCCGGAAGAAGGAATTATCACATGCAGTGACAGTTATTGACGGTACGACGTGCGGGAGTCATGACGGCAGCGCCGCGCCCCCGTGTTTTGACCAGCAGCTTATTGCGATTCATATGCTGGAAATTATAATAATACTATTATTATTATCATTATTATTACTACTACTACTACTACTACTACTATTACCAAGACAACCCCTCTTCGACGAACGAATTGCATTTTGCAACCAAGTCGTCGTCAAGCATGGAAAAATCAACGTTGAGACTGCTTGAAGAATCTGTAAAATATCAATATGAAAAACTATTTTGTTATTCTTCGGACATAAAATATTATGTGGCCATCTTAAAATGCCTTTCGTTTGAACTAGGACCAAATGAGACGGCATATTTTGACCCAACATAATCAAAAACTTGTCCATTGAGACCACGTTTGACCCCCTTAAATGTTTTGTATCCATTGATACGGTAGTAGCATAATTTGATGGGTACGTCTCATTTAATCTATTGATTGATGCGTGTGAATAAGTTGGGTAACTACTGTCTAGTTACATCCAAGCTTAGTATAGTACTAATATTCTATAAAGGTCAAAAATATTCAAATTGAGCTATTCTTCTTCATGTTTGAAAAGTAGTCGAAGTTGAGGAAGAAAAATTTTCAGGCGTTGAACCAAGCAGCAAGTGCTGATATGGCGAGTCTGAGTCCTAGAATCTTCAAGGCTTGCAAGGGTAAGCATGGAAGTTCTAATGTGCGTCATCTTGGGTGGCATATTGGGCTAGAAGTACATTCTTAGAGCTACCCTCCAACTTGTCTTATGTCAAACATTAGGCTTTATAGAGTTTGAGATTACTGTCACCGACCAATGTTTATTATTGTGGTCAACCTTTGTATAGATATGGATTTGCCAAAATGTAGATACTAATCATATGATTATGAGAGGATACACAATAACTTGGGAAGAACTTCCTAAAATCTACATTCCCTCTTCAGGCTACATTGTGCAGAAACAATTATCTAGATGGACCTTGATTTTCATGATTAGGGAATCAAAGTTGTGACATCATTGCTGGGTTTTTTATCACTAGTTGTATGAAAAAATAACTACGGTGTGGGAACTTATAAAACCATCAATATGTTCTGATAAAGTCTTAACTCTAATTATCATGTTTTTGTTGTCACCAAGAATGAGGCCATTCATAGTCATGATTTTGTTGTCAATGCACTATTTTCATTCATGATGGTTGTGTTTGTTTCTTGCTCTTGCATGTGTGGCTGCCATCTATTTGTCCTATCGTCAATCCAAAATTTCCTTAATATAGACCTGACTACGTTGACTTTATTTCAGCTCTTGTTCAGATGTGGACTACCTTCTTTAGAAACGCTGAGTGGTTATCCAATTGAGGAAAAACTTGACTCCTTGAATCAACAAGCTTTGATTCAAAATGGAACTCTATCAACTGACCTAGTACAAGTTTCAAGGCACCATCAGTCCTTTAGATGCAAAGCATGTTTGTTAGAAATCTGAAATGTTCAGTTATGAGTGATATAGTAGGTTAGATTGGGGAAATTGTTTGAAAGAGGCAAATGAAGCAACCAAAGTGAGTACCCAGGTTGAAATTACACTTCTTTTTGCAAACTTAGAACCCACATAGTTTGATCTAACAACTCTTCTTTGGGGTGAGGCCTGCTTACAAGATCATGTTATTGTAGAAACAACGGATGAGATAATTTTTTGAGGAAAAAGATGATATAATTTTTTGAAAAAAGTGTTACTTGTTCTTAGACATTTTACGCTTTCAATGCACCCATATGTGCCATTTGAAAAAAGTGTTCTTAGACAAGGACACTACCTGCACGTATGCTCCGTCTAGCACACCACACTTGCCCACACACCCATATGTGCCAACCTCGCTCGTACAAGCTACAGGTCTTGCGGATCCTAGCTCACGCTCATCTGTGCTTAAAGATTAGATTCACCGTTATGAGTCAGTACAAGCTTCATCAAATATTGGGTTAAAATTATTTTTTTTTGTATAATATAATTTGAATCTACAAAAAATGGGATTCTTACGTCTTGAATTTGTTAAGTTTTTCCAGCCAAATAAGATTCTTTACATGATCACCTACCTTGTCCCTCCACAGATCAGCACATCTAATCTCACTTGGCACCAGACCTTAGCTATGCAGAAACCTCATTGTTCATTCAAATTGTTTTTCATCTTTATGTGAATTTGAGATCCCCCTTGTTCATTTAAAGGGCTTCATCCACAGCTACCAATGCATCATTAAATCACATCTTTTGCTCTTTTTTCATCTTATTATCTTTACGGCTTCGTGCTCAAAGAACTCCCGTTTCAAATATTTGAGAATTCAAAGATCACCCTTCTTCATGATGCATTTTGATTATATGGTCTTCATTTCCTAGTGTTCGTGGCTCTTATCCATCATTCCTTTCAACTTCCACTTTATCATTACATGCTATTAAGTGAGAATTTGAAAGATAACGGGCCATGTGCATTCTCACATGGCCCCCTTCACCTTTTTTAATTAGTTATGCTTTAATTCTTGTCAAGGACCGAAAATCAGGTAAAGAGAGATCGCACATAATACATGTTGACATAACAAGCACGTTAGTTGAGATAACAACAGAGGCTGAGGAGAAATCTCACGTTAAGGAGGTGCAGCTTCTCTCCTACTACGGGAGAAAAAGGGTACACGCAGAAGAAAGAGAGGAGAGGGGAGAGAGAGAGAGAGAAGAGAGATAGATGAGAGTGAGAGAGAGAGAGAGAGAGAGAGAGAGAGAGAGAGAGAGGAGCACTGCAAGGTTGCATGGCTCAGATCAATCGGCAGCAGCTGTACAGAAACCTCCATACTGGGCGGCCGCTCCTCAGCCCGACGTCCAAAACTCCGACCACCACCACAATCCCATGGCGCACTCTCAGCAGGGCAGCCGTCCTTCAGACAGCAGGGGGCTCTGTTGTAATCCTTCACTCGACCTCCATCGGTGCCCCGGCAGACCTTGCGTGGGGGCGGCGGCACGGGGAGCTCACTCCAGACCCCACTGGGCCCGCAGTCTCACACCACTGCCTCCTGAGATGGCGCAGCCAAACGGGCGCGGCCGGCACCAGTAGACCCCCTCCCCCTTCTTTCCTTCTTTCCTTCTTTCTTTCAATCTTTCCGTCCATCATCTCTGTGACCGCCACCAGGCCACGGCTCTAGCTGGTGGTGTAGTGCAGTTTCTGATTGGGAGAGCCCTGGCTCTGGCTCTGCTGCGGCTGGGGGGGCGGGGCGCTGTACTGGGTGAAGGGCTGGGAGTAGAGAGGGTGGTTCATCATGCCCTGCGAGAGGAGAGCATCCGTCAGTGGGCGGCGGCGGCGGCGGCGGCGACGCAGAGTTTCTTCAGAAACATTCAAGGAACAGGGATCTGGGGTAACCTGTGACTGAAGGAGCGCCTGTCCAGCCACGCCAAAATGGGACTGGGAGGAGTCGTCCTGTGAGGGATCACCGAATCCCACCTGCGTGAATAAACCCTGCGCCCTGCCCCGAGGCATGTAATCCTGGAAAAACAACGGCGGAGCTTGCATGCAATCACTACGGCCGGAGCTGGCTTGCTTGTTTGCGGAATGAAATCGAACCATACATGCTAAGGGCGTCCTCGGCAAGTATTATTTTACCTGGGAGATGAAATCGCTGCCGGAGCCCACTTGGGAATAACCCGCCTGAGAATTCTGGTTCAGAAAGCCCCCCACAAAGCCCCCGCCTTGCGTTCCTTGAGCGGCATAGTCGACACCACCATACCCACCCTGAGAGGCCTGAGAAAACGCAAAAAGTTGAGTACTTCTCATAGGAGCATCCACAGCAGACCACACCAGATGATTACAATGCTACCTGTGTGGAGAAATCCGCAATGTTGTAAGCAACGTGAGACCCCTGGCTTTTGAAATCATCTCCCAGGAAATCCTGAGATACGTGCATATATATAACCACAGAGAATATTTAAACCAACATAGGACGAGAAGAAAAGAGAAAAAAAAAATGGAGGGGGTCGGAGAAATGGAGCACCTGTGACATCCCTCCCATGGAGAACCCATCTCTGAAGGGCTGCCCGAGACCTTGAACCGGCATCTGTCGGAGACAATGGCCAGAAAAGAGCATTTAAAAAGATAAAAAAATAAAAAAATCATCCGAATCTGAAGCGGCTTTTTCAAAACAGACACAGACTGAAGTGTACAAGTATTGTAAACACCTGAGTCATAAGACCTCCAACAGAAGGCTGGGAATTTGAGCTGTCCAGAGGGAAATTGAAGGCGGACCCGAGACTGCCCAAAGCATGCTGAGAACCATCCGGATGTGAGAGATGACCCCCAATGTGGCCACCGGCGTTCCCCCGCCCAGTCCCGAAGCCCCTGGCCCCTGACGAGGGGACCTGAGGAACAGCTCCGACGGGCCCGTGAATGGCTCCTCGAGTGGGAATGGCGTACGGTTGAGAGTGCGGACCCGCAGGGAATGGTGGAAGAGGAATCCTAGGCAAAGGGTACCCTCCAGGATGCACACCAGGCTTTGGCACGCCATTGGTTTGCCCGAACTGCATTTGACCTGGATTGACATGCAGAACAACCGTTTAGAGTAAAATCTAAGATAACATACCTACTTCACCCTCATAATGGGACGCCAGGGTTAAGTTTTCACACGTTGCTGATATAAATAAAATTAATAAGGCGAAGAAGAAATATAGCATGCCTTTGCTGCGTCCAGCCCTCCTATCAGCATTTGGACTTGGTGAACTGGCTGGACCAAAACTATCAGAAGCCGCAAGTCCTGGGCCATTCCCAAAGTGGAATCTACGATCGCTATATATCTGTTTGATTTGAAAATGAAAATAAAGCAATTTTCAAAGTCAGATTTCACTAATCATTTTGCTGGAATTTCAGACACTACGTTGGAAAAACTCGTCCACGTAAAGGTGACGTCGGATGAAACGATTGATTTTGTCAATCCTACCTTTTTTGGCTTCTGAAATTGTACCATACTCTGCTTCAAGTTGTTTAGAGGTCCCTCCACCAAGCATTCATGTTCCTACCAGAATAATTTTATGCTCATCAAATACTGCACAGTATTTAAATGCTTCGACATCCATACTATAGCGAATCAGGAAAAAAAGAAAACAAGGAACACACAGACTTTTCTACCGACGAGTTTGACGGACGCATTATCTTATTTTCAAACAATCCATAGAGATAGAACTCAGATAAGAATTTGATGCATTGACCTTCCAAGTCTAACATAAACCTTACCAGAAAAAAAAAGGTGTTCTGAGAAGGCCTGGACAAAACTTTTCAAGGACCATGATTCTTGAAGCCGTACATCACACACATTACTTCACACAACCTCATATAAGCAGTCACTGGTAAATAATCATTATTTTAATTTTATGGCAACCTCGGGCCAGACCCAAAATGTCAAGTGGCCAATAAGACCAGACATAAAGAAATTCATTTCAATCATCAGCAACTTAATCCATTGTAGAACAAATGCAATACAAATGTCAATGGCCCTTCAAATAGTGACAAACATCTTGTCCTAGTCTGGTTATGCAAGGTACCCAGAGCACCTAGGCAGCTCCAATAAGTACATCACCACCTCCATATAGAGCTAAATCTATAACAGAAATACAGGAATTCTTTGAAATAAGTGAACAGTAACAGAATTGCAAAAAGGTAAATATTAAAAGAAATTTCTGGGGACAAAGGGCAGGGATTGTATGTTATAATTCAAAAACATATTAACAATTCTTAGTCTACAGGGGTAACCTCACATGTAGATCCGCAATACTTCGTACTGAAATAAACAAGCCAACTTAATGTCCAACGAAAATTGGAACGACCAAACAGCATCCATGTAATGCACATCAACAAAGTGCTGCTTTGAATCCCCACAAAGGCAGCCCAAGGTTACATGAGGAAGATCAAGTAGGTAACATCTTGCCACGTAAAGTATCATTTCATTCTTTTTCCCATTAATTAAACCCAATTTCTTTAGGAAATAGTAAAACTGTCCTGGTCAATGCCAGTACGTCGAGGGACCACTGCTTAATTGCAAAAAAATTGCCACCAAGTTCCCAAACAATACAAATAGCAGATTGTCCCTTTCTGTAAATATGATCAAACAGTTTAACCTAGTTTAACAAGTCACCCACAGAAAACCTGATGTTCTCAGAAACCTCACCAAGGGACGTAAAGACCTGGCAACAATTACTATTCCTAAAACTCTCCAAATCCTTCATAACAAAACCCTCATAGGTGGGTGCATAGTAATCCAAGCCTAATAGAAGACAGATTACACCTAAATCTTGTGTTCCTACTACCATCTCAACCCCCTGAAGAAAAAGCTAAGGGTGGGCGAATTACAAAATCTCATTACTCCAACACAGAGTCATTTCAACCAAAAATGCCCTGAATCTTCCATTCATAGTAATAATCACCCGATCCCTTCAACCACAGGTTGAGAATGACAACATAAATCAAACGACCCATTTCATTCCACTTAGATTAAACATAGAAATTTTCATAGCCATGGCATGGGCATCATTTTCCTTGGGAATTATCTTCCACCAGATGGTCAGCAAGACGTAACAGTATTATAAACCCGAAGCGTCCTCTCTTAATACACGCTCCTACTATAATTCAGCAGACATTCAAAAAGAAACTCTTCATTTTCACCCAATAATACTTATATGACCTCCTCAAATTGAATGGAATGCTCACACACATCAATTAAAAGCACAATGCACTGAAATAGTTAGACAGTGAGTTTATGAATCCTCAAGGAAACCTGTATCATATGGGCCTAAACAACAGAAACCAACTGAAAGGATAAGAGAGGTAGAATAAAATGTCCCCATCTCAGATAAATACATTCGCATAGAAGTAAAGCATTGAAATAACCTCTAACGCAAAGGAATCGTCTTCCACCAGAATGCCCTCAAGGTGAAGCATTTTATACCACAACAAATGATCTTTAGTTCATAGAACCACGAAATTAACTCTGCGATGAAACTCCACACAATTTATACATTTTGCGACCTTCACCTTTGTTAAACGGCTTTACATTGCCTAGGCACTTAAAGATGGTTCACCTCTAGGTGGCGACTCCTTTAACTAACATGGAGCAACCAGCTCCTTACCAGTAAGACCTATATCTTCCACTTGAAATCTAAATTACTCCATAATTAACTAAGAGGCTAAAATTTCAAATAACAACTCCAGATTGCTAGAGAACTTATTCACGGTCCTGCTAATTAAACGTGAATATTCTGATACTTCAGCATCATTCATAGCTCCAAATTTGTTTTCCAGTTTATAAAAAATTGCAGTTTATTTCATGGTGACACTAATTGACCTGAAAATTAAAATTCTTCTATTAAATGCATATATCAATTATACTCGACATAAACATACCAATGCAAAGGGTTCAACTATAAAAGAAAGCAGAGGATAAAGTTCATTCACAAGTCTTGGATAAAATACCGTCTACAATTCAAGCCAACATACCTTATAGTGTGTGAGCAAACTGTTCCACAATGGCTGTTTGCTTAAGACTTTTGGATTTCCCAGGATTACGATACCATAACGTGCACGAGTAAGTGCAACATTTAGTCTGCGTGGGTCATTAAGGAATCCAATTCCCTGAAAAGAAAAATTATAAGATGGTAAGCACTGTCGGCCAAAGAGATGAAAGGAGTACTAATCAACACAAATCCACCCCACGAAATCCGTCAGATTAACCAACCATGACGTCCCCAAACTGTTATACATCTACAGAACATCACACCAATAGTTCCTACAACAGCATATAATAAATTCGACGAAAACAATGGCTCAATAATAAATTCATCACCACACGATTATCCGTAAGATACTGTAACATAATAAATAATATAGCACAAAAGAACTGCCTAACAAACACTACAAAAGTATCCTGTTCATCAACTACTAAACACCTGCGCCACAGTACAATGATTAGAAATTATTTGGAAGAGAAAAAGATTGCTTGGCGAATACATTGACAGAACCAGCGAAAATGACTTAAGAATAGAGAAAAACTAACTCACTTGGTGTTCATTGCTTCTCACACATGACAAAATAATGTAGTCTTTTTCCCTTCCCTGAAATGAATCGACACTTGCAACCTGCAAAGAATATTAAAAACTATGATGAAGGGCGCGGTATTACAAACAACCAGTACCAAAAATTCTACATAGATAGGAAGTAACCTCGATCTCTTTATAGAGCTGCTGTCTAAGAGCGCCATTTCTTGACATATAGTTAACTATGTAGGCTCTTTGTCCCTCATAAGGTGTAATAACTCCGATCTGAAAATTTTAGAAGCAAGAATATGCCGTATCAAAGAACCAATCTGAGTCAACAAACAAAAAAGTAAACAACCAATCTGATACGAAAGGGATACCTGACTAGGAACAACACCACTCCTCAAAAATGTCGTAACAATTTTTTCCACATTTGCAGCCTCAGTCCTATTCAGATAGGAAGTCCCACTAGCACTTATCTCCTCTTGTCCCATCTACAGAAGAACGTTGCTTCAGCAAAAACATGCAGTAAAAACATATCTGATATCGCATGAAGATCATCACTCCACACGAACTCTTTACTGATAAACAAATAGGTACCTGGACATAGAAAAACATTGGACGATTTGGTACTGGCCAAGGAAAGTCAATGCCAGTTGATTGTCGCTCATTAATAGTAACACCATTTTGGAGGGTTCCTTCATAGAAGCTGTTGGAAGGAAACTCTGAGAGAGAAGGATGCATGCGATATTGAACCTGCAATTTTCGACTTGCATATCTATTAATAAATGAATTTCATAAAAGTTCAACATTTTATTCCTGTAATGAAAAGAAGCTCAAAATCAACAAATTCATAACACATCACCTGTAGCCTGATTGGCTTCAGCCCCAGCAGGACAAGACGCTCAAAGAGAGACTGAGCTAGGCCAGCTCGGGCAGCTTTCTTACACATTATCACCGGGCCAAGTTGGCAATGATCCCCGACGAGAACAACCTTATAAAAAAGTTGATTGTCAAAATAAATGAATAAAACCAATATAACAATACAAATGGACAAAACTGAGATTTAACCTGTTTGACTCCAAGAACAAGTGGAATAAGGCACTCAGGCTCTGTTGACTGAGTGGATTCATCAATCAGAACCTATGGAAAAAAGTATCTCCAATGAGACAAGGATCTTGCGAGCGGAACCAGACTAAATCAGAGCATTTATAAACCTGACGGAAACGGAAGTTTGACAGTCGAGGATCCCCAGCACCAACACAGGTGCAACAAATAACATCAGCACTCTGTAATATTTCTCTTTCAGTCGCACGTTTCAGCGACTTATATTTTTTCTCATCACTGCTTGACAACTCTCCTGAAATAATGTATAACACCAAAATTATATGCAAACGGATAAATTGACTTCGACTATGCCACGTTAGTGGACTTCATTGGAGATGGAGAGAGAGAGAGAGAGAGAGAGAGAGAGAGAGGGAGAGAGGGAGAGAGAGGGGGAGAGGGAGAGAATATATTTAGTGTGGTAATTATCTACTCAAAGGACACGGTATCACCTTTTCTATTTAATCACATATTTCATTAACTTAAATAGTTGTCCTCTCAAATTAACGTAGTAAGTTATATTTTATTAGTAATTTCAAATTACAGGTTTATTTCTTCATTGTTCAAAACAAACTCATCACCATTAAAAATTGCTTTGGGCAACCAAAAATATGAGGAAGAGCTAAGAACATTCAACTTGCACACATTTTAACGACATTTGAGACTTCTATGATGAGACGCCAGAAGCAGATATCATGCCCCAGCAATAAAAAAACATGAGGAAAAGAGTGCAGAAGTTCAAGAACTATTCAAGGCAATAGAGGGTGCGTATCACATGCCTTGTTCATCCTTCAGCAGTTGAAGTTTATGGAGTTCACTCTTTTCAGACGTGTCAAGATGGCGGACCTGATTTTTAATTGATGGCAGAATTCAGCAAAAATGAGCTCACACCAGTCACTTATCAAAATAAATTGTAATAAAACAAGGAAGAGAGAACCAACCTGATAGTGAAGAGTTAAATGCTCAACAGGAGAACTGACCGCTTCTCTTGACTTAGCACAAAGTCTGACAACCTGAATGAAGGCTCGTCATAGTGAAAATCTATGGGAACAACAATGAATGAAAACGCATAGTATGTAAGAAATCTAAAACTGTAGTCTCCCAAAATTGAACCACCATGCAGTCTCCATGATGTCTGTTGCAGTAAGAAACCATCATAAAAGTATTTTATTCCTGTCGTTTAAGACATAACCAATGAACTGGTCTTTTCATCAAACAGCCAATTGAATTTCAAATTGCAATTCCAATTTTGAAAAGAAAATGAAGGAACATAGAGAAAGATCCTTGTATTCTACTGTTCCACCCAATAACTTGTATTTATCCTCGGGTAAAAGACTGCTCCCTCAAAGCAATGTTATATCTTGATTGTCAAAAGGTCGTACAAATACTGCATTTCAAATCGATAGATAAATCGTTACACAAAATAGGAATTTCTATCATGTCTTCGACAGTCAGCCATTTAATATCCTATGTTATCAAAAAACATTTTCGACAGTCTAGAACATTACAAAGCAGTAGTTACTAGTATACACCCCTAGCAAGAATGCAAGACTACTTATATATCCTTTAACCCCTGGTAGAATGGCCCTAGCAGAATTCACAAATGATCTTACATCTAACTAAATTTTCCCCTGATGTGGAAATAACAGTAAAATCAGAAACTGACATTCTAAATTAATCTTTTTACAAACCACAATGAAACCATACATTGTCAAACAGAAACTAAGAGAGTAGAGAAAGAACAGCTTCTTGTAAGAGATCGTGTAAAATAAATCGCTGTGCAAAAAAATCCTCCAGGAAAACGATAGAGAGGGTTGGTGCATTTATAGGCTGAAGATCAAGAAAAAACCAAAAACCATAAGATCACCTTTAAACCAGTAGAACTAATTTTCTCTGATAGTTGGTCAACAGCTACATTGCTTGGAGCACAAACCAAAACCTGAGTAATGAGATGAGTGCCAATAAGTTCCATGTTTCGTATAGGAGAATATTACAAAATGATGTCTGCTACTCTACCTGACCCTGGCCTTGTTTTGCCATGTGATATACAATTGCTGCAGATGTCACGGTCTTTCCTGTGCCAGGGGGCCCTTGTATGAGGCTAATTGGTTTCTGAAGCACACTCTTAACAGCAAAGACCTGTTCACAGGAGAAGGACGAGAAATCGACCATAACATCAATGATGAGGCTAGTTACATGAATATAGATGCCAATAAAAGGTGTATTCCCCCAGAACATCAAGGATCAGCTATCTCAACTCAAATAATTACAAAATAATTTCCTCAGGTGACCTAAGATTGACCAGGCCTTTGGAACATTACAGAACTGTACTAGTCAACATTAAAAAATTCCAAAACTTTGTACAGCATTTCGAATTTGACCTACCTGAGACGCATTGAGTTCTGGAAGGCCTGGGGCACCAAAGCGACGTGGCAATGCATTGCGCACTATCTGAGACTCAACTTCATGGCCTAACAGATGATGATATATGTATCTGAAAGAGAGCATATGTAACATGTCTGAATCAAAAAAGAATATATAACACGTCAACGATTGCATGGCGAGTCAAATAAATTCCGCATATCTAATGGAGTCAGAAATACGTATGGTAAGATCTAGTGAATTGCCAAACCTTAATTTCTTAAAGAGAGGTCAAGGAATTTGCACACAAACTTGATAGTAAGATTTATGCAATATGGCAGAAATCGCAGTAATCATAAAATTTGACCAGATGTACCACCCGGAAGTTAAGATTGATAATCTACAAAATCACCCAAGATGTTGAGGGTGATGCATATGGAACAACCAATGAACTGTGAATTGCTTATGGTACAAGTTCCAATATTCGGATTTTTTGGATCCAACATGAATGTTCTTGAAAACCATTAGTAGATGCATCCCCCTTCTTAGCCAAAGGTTCATCTCAGATAATGCTGGTAGTTATGAGAGAGAGACTAAGAAATAAGACCACACGAGAACACACAACTCGTCATGCCCTTCTGTCTCTGACTCATTCAAAGCCCATCAATATTTGAAACTCACCCACTAACACTTGTCTCGTCCACAGCAAATGTCTTCATTGCACCCTGCATTCTATCAAAGCTGGTACTCTTCCACACAAAATCTACACTAAATCCATGGTTCAAGTCAACAGGAACACCCTGGAACCAAAACAGAGTTCGTTATCAAAGATGAATCGAAATATCATAGTACCAAGAAGCAAGCAAGTCCAATCCTACCTGATTTGCTCGAAGCTCTAGTGCAACCTCTTCCTGAGCAGTTAGTTTAATCTGAAAACAGGAGACCACTTCACACGTTAAAAATGGGATCATTGACTAAAATGATGCGCGCTGCTAACCAGCAAAAAGGCAGGAATACTAACCACATGCCCCACAGATTGCCATGCAGGATGAGCTGCATCACCAGAGTATCTTAGCCTCAATTCATCTCCAGGAACAAGCCTTAGCTCATTGTCCTCCTGAGAAATTTTAAAAATTAAACTGGGATAGATTATCATCAATGCCATAGAAAGAGGCAAATGTTATTAAATAGGATAGGGATTAAACTTTCTAAGCCATTAACCTTTGGAAAGACGAAATAAGCTATACGCTTCTTGTTCAAGCCAATGTCCCAACGTATTGTTAGATTGTCCTTGCTCTGAGACTCTTTCATCATCTAAAGATAAAAACAAATATATAAATCAGACGATTAATCAACAAAACAGCAAAAATGTACAAAGGCATTAAAAGTTAAGCGAAGGGACTCACCTTATCATAATCAGCTTCAAGCTTTACAAGAGGTGCAAATACATTTTGGTACTGCACAAGGAAATGGATAATATGCCATTAAAGACTATTTATGTTCCAAAAATTACAGTTGTTTCAAACAAGACAAACAAGTTATCAGACTGAAAACGTTGAATTTCTTTCATGTAGAAGATAGTGGTATGTGAAATCCTTACCTGGTATGCATCTTCATACTTCAAAACCACAGGCTGAGGTTCGTCATCCACACCAGGCTTTTCAAGATCCTCCAGAGTTGCATCGGGATTCATCTTCCAAAGTTCCTCTACCCTGTTTATTTGCTGAGCACTAATTTGGCGTGCTCTGAGTTGCTCTTGTTCGGAAGGAATCTGAGCCAAATTTCATAAAGTTAATCACAAAACAAGGTACATGATTATATCAGTCAAAGAAATACAAGAGAAATGAAAACCTTGACAAGCCACTGTAGGAAACATCTGTCATCAATCAAAGGGCACCACTGGCTCAAATCCCAATTCATGTCTTTCAATGCATTGTTACTCAAGCAAGGTTCTCTGCAGAGAAGAACAACAACACTCTCCGTTTTGGCAGATATAAAACCAAGAAGGAAGACATTACGGCAACCACAGTTATAACATTCGAGAATTGTTTCCCCCAGAGGACTATCCTTATGCAGGCAAACTTCCTTATGCTTTGCTCGAACCTGTCAGACATATTGAATGCATGAACATAAGTGCATCTGTAGAATGATTAAATGAACCAAAAGAAAGCTATTTTAATTTATAGCACATATTTTGATGAAAGGAAAATAAATCCAAGCTAGAACCATATAAATAGATGGATAAAACATGTAATTATTCTTAACTAAAATTCAGACCAGTTTTCCACTAATAATTCATTGTAAAATAAAAGAAAATACAGTTTTTGATCAAGAAACGAAAAGGAATTCATCCTTAGTTTCAAATGGCGGCTAAGTCACCATCGAATACAATCAAAAGAAGCTAAATAAAAAGAGAATCGTATAGGATAAAAAATAGGGATTAAAAATACATTACAAAATGCCAACATTCGCCCAGAAAATTTAAAAGACGAAAAGAAAACGCTAGACAGAATTCAGCGAGATGCTAAATCAAGAATGCATAGAGTTCAAGCACCAAAAATGTTGCAGCGCTGGTTGAAATCCTGAATCTGAGGGAACAATTTGTAATCATCTAGATCAGATCCAACACTCTACCCAGCAGAGCTGGTACCCTTGAAAAGTGATCCTAAGCGTAACTATAAATACTCTGAAGTTTCCTCTGGTCTCTTTTCTTATAAACTGCCCACACAGCATTAGAAAAAAGATATTCTCCACTACTTAGATGACCCCTATTCGGCTGTCTAGGCAACCATTCAAGATTATACAGCAGAAAGTTCACGATTTGAAGACAGTTTTCCATAAACATCGATCACAGTGCAACTGACAGCAGTTAAAAAACCATCTTCCAGAAGTACCAAAGAAGACACGATTAAAAGACACCTGAAACCTGAATTGTCTAAATTCGTGAAGATTTAGAAATGTTTCAAGGGCCAGCTTCCAGAACAAATTCTGAATTAAATCCGCAGAGAATGTCTTCTACATCGTCATTATACCAAACTCCACACCTGCGATGAATAGTAACATTGATTTGGACAACAAAGTTTACCTTGTACGTCCATCTCCAAAAACTTTCTGCCTTCCACAAACAGAGTATTTCAAGTATGGTAAAATTTTCAATTTTCTAATCAGTCAAATTTCTTCTAAATTGGAAAAACCACCTGATTAATCCCTATCGTGGCCAGAACAGATTTGATACATCAACAATTCAAAGAACAGCTATAACCCAAGATATTTATGCTTCCAATGTTAAAATAAGTGATTCCCATGTAAAGTTTATCGACTCAGAGTTTTCTCAAAAAATAAAAATAATGGAAACATTCAATGGAACAATATGCCACTTCAACATATATTTTCGGTCTCCAAAGGCAATAAAAAAGCAGAGATTGATAAAATTTCCAACACTTCCCAGACTGACTTCACCAATTCTTCTTGATTGTAGATGCTGTGTAACCTACCTTTTTCTATCTTCTCATTTCCTACATTCTATTAATACCTTTTCGATATGCTGTACAACCTCCAACTCGTCACACAGTCAAGAAATATCTTATAAGGCCATTTCCAAAAATTCAGCCCCCTGGAAGTTAAAATCAAATAAAGGATTTATTTCTCCTATTGGTACTGAAAAAGCTAAAATTCCATTTAGATATTTATGTATCATATTTTGGAACAACAAGAAATGACTACATAACCTAATCGATAACATAGTGAATTTTAGTATGCTACACATGCAAGAATAGGTCAATATTGCCCATGACGTGTACGCCTCCTATAAGGCCCCATTCTTCCATAAACTAACTGAAAGCTCATTAACGTAGCTCTTAACCTGAAACGGAAGAAAACCCCGAAATATGAACACAGGTGGGCTCATATCGTCATTGAACTGCTCATATCGTCAAATAAATGTGATGAAAATCCATTGTTCTTTGACACTAAACACATAATTATGAGACAGTATGCTCTATGCAAACGCGAACCATTTAAACATCTTCAATCGATCAGTCTGAATCATTACGTAAATTTACACTATAAAATAACATGTCCACTACTAAAAGGGTCATGAAACAAGCAACTGAACTTATTCATCCAACAATGATGAATGTGCTACCATGAAGTAAATGTAATCAGCTTGCAAACCTTTCATCATTTTCTTCATCTGCAATCGTTTCAGACATTAAGAATTCCTATACGAAAAATTTAGCTATGTTTTCAACTAAAGCATCCATGGGGCCCTAAGTCCAGAGAAATACAATAGAATATGTTGACCTGCCAAGTTCCCCACATGTTCATGTTGGGTTTGTATATTCAAAAAGTTCAGGGAAGATTAGCACAGATATGATCAGCCAACGAAATGTTCCAAATTTATTTAGCCTAGCGAGGTGAAGCAGCAAATTCTCTGTCCGAACGTTGGGAAACTCAGGATTCGGACAATCGAAGCTCACATTAATAGGAGACCTTGCTAGGGGAAGATGAAAATTATGGCGGGTTGGTATGATGTCCAACAAAAAGATCACATTTTCTTATGGAACTTTGAATTGTGGACGGAAGAAACTCAGCCGCAGTCCCAACACTCCACCCATCATCTTTAAAGCGCCATACCCAATTTTTAATGTGTATCTTCAAAGAAAATCACAAATCCGGTTGCTTCTGTAAGACGGCTCCTTGAAGTATAATTAGATTAAGAAAGACAACATAAATCAACCAGTACTACAAAAAACGAGGTCCAGAAGATAGTAACACGATGCGAAAGCTTAGGTTTCCAGTTTGAGTCGATAGCAAACAAACCAGGTGATTAACGATGTGCGACCCTGAAGTATTCCCCCGGGAGTTGCAGAACCATTTCCGGCACGATGGCATATTGCATCTGACAACGCAGGCTGGGTTCGCAACACCACAGTACCGGCACGCGTGTTCTATAAAGTCTCCCTTCCCACCATGCTCGTAAGTGCCTTCATCTTCGCCACCCGTCTCCTCAAATGTAAGACCTCCTATTCCCGCTGCCAGCACGTCCACGGTCGCAGAAGCTGTCAAGGACGGGGAACCACCAGCCCTTCCCCCTGCTGAGGACGATGAAGACGCTGAGCCGACGGCCGAAGAGGACGGACCGGCGACGGCGGCCGCCGCATTCCCAGGTGCCCGCCCGTCCGGCGAGAGTAGATCCGACGACGCGGGGCGGATCGGCTGGGATAGCTCCTGGAACTCGGAGTAGTCGTACTCCTCGTCGCCCTGGGTATTGAATTCGAGGAAGGTGTAGGCATCCCCTCCGGTATCCGGCTGCGACGCCGTGTCGTAGAGGTTCGGAACCGCCGACTGCGCTGCCATGGCCTAGGGTTCCGCTCCCGCTGACCGGCCGAATACGCCTAGGGTTACTCCTTCTAGGGTTTAATCCGGGAGTGAGAGGCGTGCGGGAGAAGGCAAGGAGATGACGGAACGGGTCACACCGCAAATGGAGTTCTGGCACGCCTGGAGAAGACGGGAGCTATATATAGGAAGGGAACTGCAAGGACTGGACTGGGGAAGTCGGTGATTCCTCCCGGCATTCGACTTTGCCTACTCGAAGGTCAGGCGAGCTCAACCGTGTGATCGTAATCCAACGGCTCTAGTTTAATGTTTTGATCCAGTAACAACCCTCCAAGCGTGATCCTCTAGACGATTATCATTGCATGATCTCGAACTTGTGCATAATTCATGACCCAAATTTCTCACCACCCTCCTCTTCTTTATACCATACACTATTTATTGCATATTTCACGCCCTATCTTCATTTGCCAAGATCATATCACTCTTTATTTTTTTTCTAATGGTGTGATATAATCAGCCAATGTCATTCACGAGGCTCAGTCAAATGACATATCATCTCAATAAAATTCTCATAATCATTACATTCATAATCTCTCTTGTTTTATTAGTGACTCTCTAAACTTATAAATTTTCATGGCTCCTCCATCCCTCCCCACCAAATTCCATGCTAAGGCTTGGTGTTCTTATCAACAAAGTTCCATTTTTGTGGAATGGGTTGAGAGAATTGGATTTAGTTAGGGATAGGAAGTAGTGATAAATAAGGGACTTTTTAAACACATAAATAAGTCAATGTATGATTTTTTGAAGACCATATTGTAATAATGAGAAAATTTTCAAAGCCCTATTTTGAACCTTATTGGTAGTGTGCTCTATATGAGTCTCTCTAGCTTCACCATGGTCAGTCACTATAAGTGGCATTCTTTTCTTATTATCCTCAAGGTACCATTTGATATCTTAAACTCATTTAACTAATTAATGTTAGAAACATAGCTACCTTCTTCTCTCTTTACTAACAAGAAAGCACAAAAGTTCTTCCCAATTCATGCCACTGCTCCAACAATATCGAGTTAGTAGTTTACCCCACTAGCACGCTACAAATACTAGTGTCTATTATCTCATTTATATTAGAAGTTACAAAATAAATTCTAATATAAAGTATTAGTGATAGTTTAATTAACCAGCACCCAACTCAACTCATCAAGATGACATTAGAAAGTGAACTATTAACCCTGCACATTAGCACACTAATGGTCTTACTACAAGCTTAGCCTTAATAAATATATAACTTCTAAGTAAATTATTTGCTTGTTATTGACATAGTATAGTACTATTGATCTTTGAATGGTTTAATATTCTATTATTTTTATGTACATAAGCTGCTACGTTTGTTCACTATACCTTGTGTCAAAAAAATTCATACATAGAATGCATAGATAATGTTACATGTATTTAGTAATATTGTTGGATTTAAGACTATAATAGATTAAGAGATATATAGACCTAAGTTGACTATTGGTTGACTACTTTCACGATTTGTATATCTTATTTTAATTGTTGATATCTATATATCTCTTAAATATAAATCTAGAAGCCACTAGAGGCTTATAATGACTTTAGTCCTACTTACATTCACATTTCAAGAACACCTCACTTTTAGGATCCACTAATATAACATTGTTGATTATAAGGTTGAGGTCCTTTAAATTTTCAACATAAAATTATCTTCTAGATTCATGACTTGGCTAAAGTTAGTTTTATGACTTAAATACATTTATGATTAAGATAGGATTTAGTTACAAGTTCATTCCACAGGAAATAAAGAAAGAGGTCACTAACAAGATTTCTACATGATGATGTAAAATTAGTCACAACTACATTTTAATGAAGAAGAAAATTGAATTGATCTTCATGGCCCTCCTATTCACTCTAGGAAACTACCAGATGAAATAAAATTCACTCATTTAAATCTAGTTTAATGAGGTGATGAAACAATGAAAATTGCTCTTCAACTCAATGCCTTTGCATTGTTGCAGCAATAACTGATTTTCTACTCAAATTGGTCATAAATTCCCTTGAGAAAATGGTTAGAGTAAAGACAAGATGTAGGATAAGGAGCTATGAACATGTTTTTGGACAAGTTAACTATTACAAACGGTTTAGTTTTATATTGAATCTTGAAATAGTCTTCCTCTACTCTCCTCCATTCTATGATTATTATTTCTAAAATAAAAATAAATTTGATTAGTTTTCAAGTAAAATGATACTTCAGTTAACTATTGAAAAATCTCCAAATTTAAATCAATAAATACGTTAACCAATGTAAAAATTATGATGTATTTGATAAGAATCCATTATTTTTAAAATGTGATTGTAAATAAGGATAAAAGTACTGATTTCACATTGAATTATCTCTAAATCACCTCAAATGAATCATGAATATAAAATAAATACATTGAATCATGATTTTAATATGAAAAATCATTACTTTGATGATCTATGATATTTTAACATATAATTATTATTTAGTATTTTTAAAAATTCATTACTTGTAATTTATATAGTTTTCATTTAATCGATTAATTTGACACTACACATAGTTAGAAGTAATAATTGTGTATCATGAACATCAAGTAAATTTTTTATTTTGAATTTACTTCGATCATTCTCATTGATGCTAATGTGTTAACATTGACTTACATTAGTCATAGTCTCTATAAATATTATTACTTTCTATAATACTAAATATGTTAACAATCTAGAGCTGTAAAATCAATTGAGTTCTAAAATTCACAAGCATGAGACTCAAATATCCCATTTAGATATTTAATTATATTTTTTATTTTTTAAAAAATACTCAATTAATTTCATGCTATACATATGAGATTATATACTATATTTTATGTGACATGACTAAGCAACATAATTCAATCTATTTATTAATAATGTTTGAAATGTAGACAACACTTTGATCAAAAATGGGGATTGAATTGATTAAATTATCATTTAAATTTTGGGTCAATTATTTATAACATCCTTTGATGCTTAATTCAAGGAAATTTATAAATCCAAATCATAGAAGAATTATCCTAAGATCCTACGATACTTGATTCTAAAATATATGTAGATCCAAATCTTAAAGGGCATAAATATTTTTGTAGAAATTTAGCTGCCTACCTATGTGTAATATCTAAAATTACTTTGTTACTGGGCTCTACTAAACCAAATGCTTAGCATGTACAACCATTGACTATTAGGCTCAACGCATGGAGAATTTCTCTTAGTATTATATCCTAGATTCATAGCCCTATGAGGTAGAATAGTAATTACAGGGATCAACTCTTTTGAGTAATTAAATTATAATTTAATCACAAACCTTTTTTACCAAGGTAAAAATAATTTTACCATGGATATTTTGCAAATGATTGCATTGACTTAAGTATGTGCCAGAAATTCAATCAATAATATAATGGTAGATTTTTATTTTTATTATCCTCTTCAAAAAAAATGTTAGGTAATAGTTAAAGGCAGTATCGCTTTAAGTTGGTCAAGGAATCTATGTCTCAATTTTGTTTCTCAACTTGGTGCCTTCTTCTAATTTGACCCAATTAGAAAGACTACTCAAATTTGCATAAATTTTAATACGTAAAATATCAGCAAGAAACTCAAGATAACAAAGGATTCAAATATATTCATTCAAAACTAATTAGCCACCATAATAAGAAAATAAAGTAATAATTTCTCATTCAAACTAATCTAAATCACAAAAAATATATATATATTTCCAAATATATATATATATATATTCATAGTCCCAATATATAAAACTACAGCTTTAATGCCATACAATAATTTAAAGTTAACTTTTAAATAATATTAATACATATTTATAATGTCTTGAGTGGTGATATAACTAATTTGAATTCAATCAAATAATTCAATGTCAAGAACAACTAAAATTAATGATTTATCATCATAAATGTGTACAATATCGAATAAACTTTCAACCCCATACTTTTATAATCAATGCAAGATCTAAAAACATATCTCTATATGGCACTTGTATTGGCTACTCTATGGCTTTGGGGGTTAGCAAGTTTATTGATAGAAATTAATTGTTTATTCCCATATGCCTTAGTCGTACCCTTTATTAATTCTAGTTATTGATATGAGAAGAAATTAATCAGTTTGGAGATACAAAGAGTTCTATGTGACTAATTTATCTCACCCCCTTCTTTTGAGATATTTGGGATAGGAAGAAAATATAAAAAATAAAAGGTTCCAGCATATGATTGATGGGTCTAATATTGCATTTGATTAGTAGGTTTGATTCATGTTGGATACACTTTATTAGAGCTTTAGTTTTTATAAAGATTAATAATTCTCATAAAAATAAAAATTATGTAGTAAAGTTGACCAAATGTGTTCCTTGAATTCTCATTTAGCTATCAACATTAGTAGCTAGAAGTTTTTAGAAGTGCGTATCCAAATAAATTTATGTTGATATCTAAAAGAATAATTAATCATATTTCATACATAAAGAGTAGTTAAATAATTTTATTTATTAGTTAGTCTTATCATCAAATATACTTCATTTAATGTTTCAATTATATCATCTATTTTTGGTGATTGATGGTGACCCTAAGTCATATTAAGATCTTCAATAAATTTTAATAATGTATAAACTAATTTCACCTTAAATAAACTTAAGATTAACAATAATAGTGAATTAGGTGGTCTCCTCAAGGAAGGAATTAAATCAAATATTTTAGTCCTCTAATAAGAACAAATCTTACCCTAATACCTTTATTAATGTGAAAAATTTTGGTAGGAATGATGATTAAAACTAATTATGGAGAGAATACAAGGATTATTGATTGATAGTTCTAGAAAAATTCCATGACATTTAGACAAAATAATACCTAATTTATCATATTAAAAAAGGAAATAATAATAATAATATAATTCATATTAAAATTAATTTTTAAATAAAAATGAAGTAAATTAATTGATGTTGAGGAAAGAGAAAAAATATATTTTTGTATAGTAGGTTCACACTCAAAAAAGAAAAGGAAAATAAGAAGAAACTCTATTTCACTCACACCAATAGGAAAAGAACTCCATATTTCTTTCTATCCCATCTTTTTTGTTCCCCAAATCTAAAAATTATATTTTTATTTTTGACTTTATTTTTTCTACTACATTTTTTCATTTTTCTCATCCTTATGTGCAGTTATAATCAATATCATCTATTGTGCCATACAATAATAGATACATGTAGATATGTCTAACACACATGTGTGCTAGAATAATTGATGTGTCCTTTTTATTGAATGATAATCGATATTTGTGAATGTATCCATTTTGTGTGGCACATTGAAAGTTGTTAAATCCATCGCCACTTTGTGAAAAGGTTTTTAGTGGTGTAGCACTTTCTGCATCATTGGATCAAGCCAAAATAATTCATTCTTTTTATTCATATTAAATGTTTCCTACTTTGTGAGGATTCATGTGTCTCATGTGTGCAATGATGGTTGGCAAACATGGCTTATCCTTTGTCTTCAGATCAAATAACTTTTCTTCATGGGATGTGAGCGTAGGAGATGCATCCATGGACTAGGCGACATGGCATTCTAGTGTTTTTCAAATCTGTAGACTACAGACCATTAAATCTCATCATTTAAATGGGTGACGCTAAGCATGAGATTTCATCAAATCAAGTTGCCACCACTATCATATTTAAAATGCATGAGAAGAGATATTAGTCACACATCAAATATTTATGCAAATTTTTCTTCCAAAGGGTTGATTAGACTTGAGGCCCTAACTCCCAAATTTGATAGAAAATGATTATCGATTCATAGTAGGCATGGGGAAGTGCAAAATGTGGCCTATGAAGTGGTGAGCCCTATACACGTTTTCTAATTTTTTATATTTTTAATTTATTATAAAATAATATAATATATATTTTATTTTAAATAATTCGTTAAATTTATGAAAATTCATCAAAAAATAGTTCAATGTGAAATATATTTTTCATAAAATGATATGAAATAAATAAGAGTTATGCATCATCCACATTATTTCTAAATAATGAAATGAACTCTCATTAATATTTATATAATTATAAAAATATCATTTAAAATCAAAATTTAGAGAAATTCATTCAAACTACACATAATCTAATTATTATGATAACTTGTGAAATAACTTATAAAATATACATTAATCTCAAAAATATGGTCATGATTTAACATGCAATTTTCGCAAGTTATCGTTGATACAAGTCATAAAGACAAATCAATTATACTTTCTAAAAAATTATTTTCAAACTTATAGTGATAAACTCATAATAGTATCACTTATTTAAATAGATAAGCCTATCATAATAAAAATTAAAATAATAATAATATTCATATAATTAAAATAATAAATTTGGAAGGCTAATTTTTATTGAGTTTTAGGTTACACAAAAATCAAAAAGAAGGGATTGAATTGATTATTTATAATCATGATCTAGTAATCTCTCTTTTTGTGAAAAAATCTTCTCCTTGACTACTTACTCCATATGAAATTTTCTAGGTTGATGAATGTAAGATCAAGTGATTTTAAAGTGTTTAGGCTCATTACCTATATTCAATCTCCAAAAGAAAACTTTGTTATTGGGTTCCACTAGAAATGATGCTTCAATCATAAATGATTGAGTATTAGACTACTCTTTGGCATAATTAATTTATAAATTTTCTTATAGATTCATGGCTCTAAGATGCTAAGAACTATTATCTAGGTGATGATGTTTTATTTTGTATAATAAGTAAGCCAAAATATAGGTATTTATTACATGAATGAATGCAAAATGTACATTATTAAAGTTAATGTATGTTAGTACTAATTTGATAATCATGGAATGAATTTTATTCAATTTGATAAATTTATAATTTATGTGATATGAGTATATTTATGATTTTGAATTAATGTACTAACATGATTATAAAGATTTATAATCTTCATAATTATCCAAGATTAACCATGAAGTTAAAATTATATAATATATTTTTCTTATACATTTTTTGACAGCTTGGGAGGACACTTTTAATTCTTTTTAGTAATTTAAAAATTATCAAAATAATGAGAAAAATACACTAATCAATGACCATCTTAATAGAAGAATGTGTCAAGGGTCTATGGGCCATGTCAGCACTTTTATGCCCCTTGAACATTTTATGCCCCTTTATCCATGTCCAGGTCGTCTCCCATACTTTATTCTAGGCAGCGAAGCAAATAGTGAGAATTCTTAATTTTGCAATGATTTTTGAGATATTTTTGGACAAAGATTGGAAGTAAAATTCAATGAATGTGGAAGTAGCTTTCAAGATGATAAAGAATAGAGAATTTGATCAATTTTTAGGCTTTTCATGCTGATTTCTCTTCAGTTGACAAGTGGAGATGAGCAAAGTGATGTTGGGCACTTATGAGTTTAATTTCTCTTTTGATTGCATTTTATTTTCATTTTTCTTAGTATGTCATCTAGATGACACAATGATGATGAGATTTATCTCTTTAATCCAAAATTTTGTCGTTTTTAAATTGATTTCGAATTTAGTTTCTGTGTGTGATGATACTCTATTCTTGGGTGATAGACATGGATGTTGTCATGCATTTATTTCATGTTTTTAGTCATTCTTTGTGCAATTTTAATTTTCCAATGAAAGTTAACTTTGATTATGACCATTTTGAGCCATTTGTTTTATAGATTACTCAAATTGTATAATAACGCAAAACGAAATTGTTTCTTTGATCTTGTCACAAATGGTTAGTGAATGCTTAAATATCACTCAACTCAATTGTTTTCATCAAGTTTAATTGTGAACTCAAGCCTCACAATTTATTTTATTTTTCCAATAAATGCGTTATTATAGATAAATTAGATTTTAAATCTTCTTTGGTTTTTTTTATTTCATGACTATTATATTTATACACATGATTATAAATTGAAATTTCAGAAAAATCAAGAGAATATGTCTATTATAGGTTTGAATATTCTTATGAGAAACTAATTTATAATTTGGTCAAAGTATAATGTACATATTCAAATCATATTTGTTCAATCAAGAGCGATAATAATCTGATTTCATTAAAATATAACTAACAATATATTCTAGATAAGATGGACATTAGTAGTTCAAATTTATTTCAATCACTACAGAGAAAATATGTTCATCAAGTAAATATATTGAATCATAATGTGAATAATTATAATTATGCTTTTTTATTTAAAAATATTTTAAAAATATATTTCTGAATATATAGAATAGAAAATTGTGTAACAAAATGAACGGTCTGAATTAAATGAATTAATTTGATATTATAATTTTAAAAAGTAATGATACAATATTTGTGCATATAGTAGACTGATATTTTTTACGTTAATTATTGCTTTCTCATTTTAGCATATTATGTAAATGATACACTTTTCAAATTAATATACGACTTCATAATTTTATATAATGAAATCAATCACATATATAAATCTAATATTACTAGTTAGAAGTATATTCAATGAATTCTCACATAAATATTGAAGAGTATTATATTGAATTATGTATGAATACTTTTATATTTAGCCTCATAGTAAACATATTTAAAATTAGTCATAATTTGATATTTATTTATTATTATGAATATTTGTCATCATAAAAAAAACATGTATTTAATGCTTCCACAATTTTCTTGTTCAGAATATTTTAATAACTAGTATATTCTTAATATCTATAAAATTTTGACTCGCTGTTATACTTTTAATAGTTGATAAGCAAATATTTACGTACATAAAAATATATTGTCAGTCAAAGTCTTCTATAAACATCTTTGGACATGCTAAAATCTTCTATAAACGAAATTTAAGCTACTTATTCATACAAAAATATCTTTACAAAGTCTTCTATAAATATGCTTAATTAAGTTACTAAGATTTGGAGATTAGACATATGTGACTTCCATTTAACCCTAGAGATCATAGAAAGAGTCCTAGTTGCTCCACCTAGCACTAGCCTAGGTTTGACCAAGCGAGCACACTGAAGCTGGGGATCTCACGGCCTGGAGATGAGCACGGACAGCAAAAACTTTGGACGCGAGGAAGAGAAGGATCTTCCATCAAAGAGCGCATTGCAGGTAGGAAGGCGACTTTATACAATTGGGGGATGACTTTGCACACGTGGCGGGAAGAGACCGCTGACACAGCCAGACTCCCCAGCCGCAGCTCTCCGCAGCTGAGAGCGACTCTTGCGGGGAGAAGGAAATCAGAGAGCAACGAAGGGGAAAAGACCGTCTAGCTTGGTTGGTTGGTTGCTTGCTTTGGGCAGATGACTGCAGCAGAAGAAGTGCTGATCGCGGGCCAGTCGAAGAGGGCAGGCTCACACGATGGGCATCGGTATATCACGGCGACTGCCGTGCATCTGCTTCTGCACCGCCTTCACAGCGGCAACTCTGGCCGCATTGGCCGCCTTGTTGGCGGCCGCCACCGCCTTGTTCACCCTCTCGTCGACTCTGGGCACATTGAATGCCCTCTCCGACGCGCGCCTCGCTTCCTGCAAACGCCACACGAGCGCCGGTGAGGCCTCCCAAGAATCAGACGTCACCCCCAGCCGATGCGCTCTCTCTCTCTCTCTCTCTCTCTTCTGCGCCCCATACCTGGACCACATTGAGGACCTTGGAGTGGTTGACGGCAATGGGTGAGGTGGAAGGGCTATTCTGGGTGCTTGTGATGGCCAGGACGCCGTTCTCCCAGTGGCCCGACTGCGTCTCCCCGTTGCGGAATGTGTACATGCCGAGCCCCTGCCGCCGCCCCTCGTGCCAGGCCCCTTCGTACCGGTGCCCGTTCGCAAACCGGTACACCCCAAACCCATGCATCTTGTCTGCAAAGTATTCCCCAGAATAGGAATCCCCATTCCTGCGAGCATCAGAGAGAGAGCTTCGCGTCAGGACGCAAGGGCAGATAAACGAATTATATAATCCCTCGATGCCTTCGGGCTCTATCTTCAATTCACACACGAATCGAGGTGCATACAGTGAAGACTAGACAAACACAATCCATAAACATGCTGGAGAAATTTTCAAGCACATGATCACTTTTTTCTTTTTTTTGTCAAGTAAGCAACGACCATTAGAATTCTGTCCCCATCCCCGCCATAGATCAGAGGAAAATTTATTATTAAAAAGACATTAAAAAAATCAATGTTACCGTTGTGCCCATCCCCACCATCCACACCAATTCCTCCACACTTTTCTTCCTAGAAAAGGAAGCGTTGCTTCGTTAGAAACACGTAGAATATAGCTTATATTTTGGTCAATTTGTACAGCATCTTCTGGACCAGACAACTTGACCAATTCCGCTGATTGCAGGGCTCCCTGATTACAAAATTCCTCACTTAGCTAATGTTATAGGCTGGAACAAGCTGAACAACTAAACAAGCTGCGCATTGTTCATACGTAAAGGAAGCCACTAAGTTTCTGGTCTAACTAACTGGTTATATCAAAAGCTGAGTAACTACGTAATTGCTATTCAAGAGCAGTTGAGATGCATAATAATCAGAAAATTAGTAATATAGATGTAACTATGAAGGTGAAACTCAACAAATGTGTGCACCAATAAAAATATCAAAACATTAGCATAAGAAAAAACAATTATCCTGCCTATAATCTCCTGAAGCGTAATCATGATGCATGACACCAGATCTGCTATCATATTTTACCATCTCTAAAACTGAGCCCAGAGTCTATCCTTCTACAGCATCAAGTTCCACCTCTTTTGGTTAATCGGCTTCTAGTAATATTAAGAAAGAGTACCTCTCATTTTAGCACGGAGAAAATCCAGTGGCGCACACGTTATTCCTCTTGGAATGTAAAACAAGGGAAGTGGACAAAAGAGATGTCAAAACCTGTTGTAGACGAGGAACCGAAGCAAGCTGGGGCTTCTCATTGGCAGGGAATGAGGCAAATGGCCTTCCCATGTCCTTTCATGTCATTTATATTCATCAATCCCCTATTCCTCCCGTTGACCCTCGTGAGTGAATATTAAGTAAAGTGACGTTTTCTTTCAGAGAAGCAATTCCGTAGTTGGCACATTAATAAAAAACAAAGACTAGAATGCACATACTTAGCATTCGCGTGGATAACTGCAAGGTGCTAACAACCTACTGACATGGACCACTGCGTTCGGTATTAAAAGAGGGACTAGAGTGTATATAGTTCACACTAGTGTTATCACTGTGTCTGTCTATTCAGTATAAAATAGAGGTATGGGGATAAAAATTCACCAGTAGCCTTGACACAAACCCACTGACAGTATTCGAAAATAAACATGGGCATAAAATAAAATGAGCGTCATACATATTTATTGGAGCCACCAAAGTTTTCTCAAGCAAAGACATAAGCCATATTCAAAGCTTATGCATAGGGTTTTCCGGTGAAAGAAACCACCAAGACCATTACATGTTCATCCTCTCTCTATCAACTAACCAGTTAGAGATGAAAATCAGCACATTCAAAAGTAGAGGGGGTGACATGAAGATAGAGGAGTGTGAGCAGTATGAGATGAAAGGTTCCCACACTGTTTGGAGAGTAGATGTTATCAAGGTTCTACCTATACTCTAGTTTTGTGCATGTAAATGAAGTTGCCCCCTTGCACCTTAAATTTGTTAACAGCACCTGTTCCATCCAAAATCCTCTGACCTCCGAAGAAGCTGTCCCTTCAAATCTAGAGAATACCATGGCAAGCACTAAGCACGATAACACTTCCCTCCAGGAAAAAAACTAAAGACCGCCCAAAGGACGAACAAATTTGTCATTCCTCAACTCTATTCATGATGTAAGTACACTTGTAGAACATTAATCTATCGTCTGCTAACATTAAAATGCCATTATGCATTTTATTCTTCCTTCAAGCAGGTAGAGTAAGTTTTTACTTAAATGGCATCAAAGAAAAATTCTTGCAGGTGGCAAGAGAAGAAAAAAAAATATTGGGTTGACCATAAAGATGCCATCAAATAGAAAGCAAGAAAAAGGGGTCACAAAATATCAAGCGTAAAATCATGGTAACCATTTGACAACCTTCCCAGTAATCTCAAGTTTCATTCCTTAACATCCAATGAAAATATACGCATCAACAGAGGTCTTAAATACAGTAATAAACATGTGCAAGAAAAACGCAAGTATCAGAGACTGAATTGAATCAGTACTGAATGACTAATTCTCATCAGACCACACTACCCAAATGATATAAGAAAATTAGAGCCAGTCGAGGCTCTATTTCTATGCATCTCAAGCCATATTGAAAAAAATAAATGAAAAAGCGAACTCCACCAAGAAAGCTGGAACTAGATTGTGGCTTGAAGAACAAGGAGTTCAGAAACGGGGACTGACGCCAAATAGTGAACAGGAATAGACAAGGAGAAAAGTGAAGATGATTTACTTACCTGAAATGATAGTGCCCAAGGCCATGTTTCACACCCCACTTAAACTCTCCTACGTACCGGCTACCATCCTCGCAGGTGTGAACACCACATCCATGGCTCTGCCCGCTCGACCACTCTCCCGCATACAGATCTCCTGTGTAGAACCTGTAGATACCGAATCCATGCCTGAGACCCTGCCGGTATTGTCCCCGGTACCTGCTACCCCGAGCCCACGTCTCCACGCCGTAACCGTCGTACTTCTCGTCGACCCAGTCTCCTTCGTATCTCCCACTCATGTAATAGTAGTATACGCCGCTCCCGGAGCACTTGCCCCGGTGAAACTCACCCTCGTACACGTCCCCATTGCTGTAAACCTGGACCCAGGACCCTGAGGTGGGGAGTTTGTCCGCCTTCGCCTTCGGATCAGAGCCTATGGACCAGAGAACAGGGGGCGGTGACCGACGGCGGGTGTACCGAGGATGGTAGCGGGGAAGGAGGAAGGAGGAAGAGCGGGAGAGGAAAAGGCGAAGAGACGGGAGAGGGAAGAGGCTCAAGGAGAAGAACAGTAGCAGGAGGAGCGCACAGGAGAAGGAAATCGCGTATAGGAAGTCGAGGAGAAGCGAGCGGCCGCCACTGTTCCCGCCCCCGCCGCTGCTGAGGAGGAGGTAGAGGGACGGGAAGGTGAGGAGGAGAAGGCGGAGGTGGAGGCGGCGGAGGAGATGGCACAAGGTGGCCTTGGTGGTTGAGGCAGCCGCATAGGGGAAGAAGCGCAGGTGAGGGTACCGCCGGTGGTACCCCACAGCCGGCAGCGTCGCCAGAGTCGGAGATTTATTGTCGGCGTTGAGGGTGTCGAGGGATTGGAGAGTCTGGGAGTGGGAAAGGGCGGAATTCATGACGGGGCGCTTGTGTGGGGTGGAAAGGAGCTGCTGGTGGGGCTGGCGAAGGGCATTCGGGTCACCCTGCTCATGGCCGGGGTTACAGTCGGAATTGGAGCTCTGAATCTGGATTTGCAGAAAATTGCCGCCATGGCCGGCATTGGTGGCGGGGGCGGCGTCCCCAAGAGGAGTGCGTTCATGGAGGCGCGGGGGCAGTTGCCGGAGGTGGAGGAGGGGGTTGAAATCGGCAGAGACCCCAACGCTGTCCTTGCCGATCTGCACTTCCGACTTCTTCTGATGCATCTAATCGCCGACGCCGCTGCAAAACATCGATCGACCCTCGCTGTAAACCACGTCGCCGGCGGCCTCTCTCTCTCTCTCTCTCTCTCTCTCTTGCCGTCTTCAGCCGCTGGAAGTTGTTCAGTTCCAACAACCTCTTTGGTGTGTGGGCTTTCCTTTCCTGATGTGAGGCCCTCGTCGCTATCTATTTATGGAGCGCCTTCTCTCCCGGCATGGCGGTTCTTCTTCTTCTTCTTCTTCTTCTCTCTCTCTCTCTCTCTCTCTAATTCTTTCTCTCACCCGCTTTCTTCCTCTCTCCGCCTCTCTCTCTCCATCTGTTCTCTCTCACCCTCTCTCTCTCTTTCTGTCCCACTCTCTCTCTATCTCTATCTCTTTCTCTCGCGGGAAGGGACAGGCGTCTTCGTCGATCGGGAAAACGCGAAGCGCGGCGGACTCTCCAAATTGCTGCGGACTTTTTCTTCCAAATATTTCTATTAACAGATATTTCCTAACAGCCCATTCATTTCCGTTATTTATTATTTATCCCGAATTATTTGAAAATTATTGGTCCAATTATTTTTGGAAAACCCCTTACATTTCCGCGATTTACTATTGACCCCAAATTGTCTTCAATTTTAAAAAATATTTGATAGCAATTATTTTTAAGGCATACCTTCCATTTCCGCCGTTAATTATTTACACCAAAATGTGGGCTTTTTATAAAATAATTGATACTAATTAGTTTGAAAAATACTCACACTCAGATATAGTAGAGGCAAGCCGACAGACGTGCTGACTAATGCAAAACAAGAGAGAGAGAGAGAGAGAGAGAGAGAGAGAGAGAGAGAGAGAGAGAGAGATGATATACAAATATAGTAAATTCTTTTGTTTTTAAAATTATTTTACTTTTTTATAAAATTTGGTTGTTCATAGCGGCACTACGGCTAGGACAGGCAGATGACTAGAACTTTCGGGGAGTTTGGCCCCTGGCTAGGGCAGACGATCCCTGAGTGATACCCTTGCAGTGTTCTGGTTGGGTGCTTTTTGTGGTGATCGATCGGGAATCCGGCTGCTAATGGTTTAAGGTCTTAGCCTGCTGGCGGCGATCCGGAGAGAGGGAGGGAGCTAGAGAAATGGAGGCGCTGATGGCCTCATACGGGTCGGACTCTGATTCCGACGACGCCTCACCTGAAGTGTCCACTGCTGCTGCCGCCAGGGCGGAAGCAAAGGGACTACGCTCCCGAAAGAGGCAGAAGTCTCCGGATATCACACCGTTGCCGCCGCCTCCGGTCGACCTTCTCGACCTCCCTTCTTCTATTGGTATGCATGGGAAACGCCACTCCCTCTTCTCTCTTGAACGCTTGATGCCGTTGCTTTCCTTTTCTCTATTTTGGCTTCAGTTGAGTATCCGGAGGAAACTACACTTTCTATTGCTGTGAGTTGTAGTCGAGTTCAATGTAACGTGTCTATTCAAAGTTCTCCTTCTAGATTATCTTAAAACATGGGGTTTCTGATCATTAACCGGTCTGGAGATGAGGACCGAAGTGGAAAAAACGAGAATCCATGCTAACGTTGTTTGTATGGCGTCGTTCGTCCAGATGACAAGAAATTTCTTTGTTAATGGTCCACTTCCTTTGTGCTCTAAAAATTCAGTCCTTTGGCCTGCCCTTCCCATGAAGATGAATTCCAGCCATTGAGGGGACCTCTAAAAGGAAAAAAATATATGTAAGCTTTGAATAGAAAACGAAAGCGTGTTTCTTTATTTTCTTCCACCTCTTTTCATCTTAGTTGGGCCTTCTTGTACGGAGTCATCCAATTATTTAGAAATCAACTACCGTCTTATCTTTAGCTTGAAAGCAGGTCTCAAGTGCTCACTCGAAGGTCATAGGGTCTAAAATTTAAGTTACCTAAGACAAGATACATCTAAAATTTTGCACATTTGGGAAACTTAACCTGCAGAAGAAAGTGGCATCTACAGATGATCAAAATGATATTTGATTGTCTCCTTGTAAACCACTTATATTATGGTTAATACATCTCTTTTGCACTTGGCCCTATAGATTCCACCGGACTTATCTTAGTATTTTCTCACTCACTTGACTTCTGTTGGAGATAACTGAGTTAACCATGAGTGAGCTTGGCTAATGTTTAACTTGATTAACGAGAGAATAACCCTCCTGCCAGTATTTTTCTTCTCCCAATGCTGAACGCTGACATCTCTTATCCAAAAAATCTTAATATCTTCTCCATCACACTCTCCACGGGACCCATCTTCTCCCCAACACAGGCAGCAGCCTCAAACACCAATAAAGAGCTCATATCCTTTTTCCAATTAGGGTATATTATTGCATTTAATTGGCACTGAGCAGAACTATCTTGTAGGAATAAACTATTCTATAAATATTCTGCGTATCTAATGAAAAGGGAACTGACTAAATTCCGATGAGTGCATAGTTTGTGATGACTTAATTGGTCAAGTGAAAGACAGAGGGGTTTATCTATAACTCAAGTGATTCATGATGAGGTGAACCCATATAACCCACTAAAAAGCTTATCCTACATTCTTCTTTTCTTAAAAAGGGTGTTCGAAATTCCTTGTCGGGTAAGTTCCGACCCGCATGAAAGGCGTAATTTAGAGGATTTTTTCTGAATCCTTTTGTTGTGCTTGAATTAGGTTTAGTTATGGTTTCAGGTTACCCCCCACCCCTTGAGGCAAATCGAGTGAGGAGCTTCCCTCATGTCGAAGGAAACTATGCACTACACATCTTCATTCCAGGTCATGCTGGTTTCTTACTTCCTATATTTCCTCAATTATGTTTAATACTTCCAATGAACTTTTTCTCAATGAAGTTCTCTGTGAGCTATTCATTTTATGCCATAATTAGCCTTAGTTTATGATCTTCTTCCTTTGTGATATTTATTGAACACTTTGTAATGTCCTTAGGGATCAACATAAAGTTAATATTTATTATTTTTCTAGTTATGTAGCTCATGAATTTCAAAGATTGATTCCTTAATTCTAGAAACTTGATATCCAGGTTGGGTAATTGTCTGCATAAATCAGGAAGCTCAGTTGACTTGTATATAAGCCAGGAAAAATGATTGTTAATTTTGATTTTTTCTTGAATATATAAGGTTATTAAAGAGAAACGTACATTCCAATCAAGTAAGGTGTTTATCAAAATCTGTTTTTT
The DNA here is from genome assembly GCA_024713555.1 of Spirodela polyrhiza. Classification (NCBI taxonomy): domain Eukaryota; kingdom Viridiplantae; phylum Streptophyta; class Magnoliopsida; order Alismatales; family Araceae; genus Spirodela; species Spirodela polyrhiza. The sequence continues at coordinate 3,036,375 of CM046547.1, forward strand.
AACAATGGCTCCGATTGTGTGGACATGAAGACGAACTATTTTTTGTTTGAGCTGTGATAATTTATGGAAGAACGAGTTCCATTGAGAATCAATTTAATGATAGATGCTTGGGGAGGTTGCGCGGGGGGGGCGTAATATAAGCATTGGGTCTACAGTCATCATGAGCAGCTCAAAGAAAATCGTAGTGAATAATACTGTGTGCCTTAGGAAGATCACTTCAAGCTGAAAAGAAAAACAAAATATTCAGTGTTATAGTTTGAAATTAAAGCAGTTAAAGCAATGGAGAGTAGGTGTGGACATAGTTGGCTGTCTAATTTTATGAAAGGATCCTCATAGTTGTAAGAAACTAACATTAAAACTATGCCTAAAAATATGCACGAGGTATTTCTATGTGATTTATGATTTATTCTTTTCATGTTACGAAGTAATTTTATTTTTTCCCATGTTTCCTCGTTACATTTTTCCACAAGGCATATCTTCTATCATTGAGTGCATTCTTCAAGTATTCATACTTTCATTTCTTACTATGCCCTAAACTTTTGCTGATTGTTGAGTTCCTGGGAATGAAATTGTTGAATGTAGACAACTTTTCCCATTTGTTTTGCAGTCATAATACCACCCACAAGAAGGAAACAAATTGCATCTTTCGTCAAAAGTATTGCCTCCAAGGTTCCTAATCTTTTCGCCATTGATTTTGATATTCCCCTTGACGTTCTATTCAAAGAAAATGAAAAGATTGAACAAACTTTGGGAATGGAGTTCCACATTAGTTTGGGAAGAACTGTTCCGATTAAAGTCCATCAGATTGACTCCATTGTCACAATGCTACTTCAAAGGCTACAAGATCAAAGACAGTGAGAACCTATGCTTTGGATATTATTGCCTTACGTATGGGCATTTGGTTTAATCTTTGTACATTAATGTGACTGGATAATCTTTCATCTTATATTTCAAGCAGATACTGGATAGAGTTCAGTCGGTGGGAGGTATTTGTGAATGATGATCAGACACGAACCTTCCTCTCACTGGAAGTTGACGGAGCGGGATTATCTGAGGTGTGTGAAAGCTGTTTAATAGACGAAAAAAAATATTTTATTTCCTCTAAATGTCTATTACCCTTGTAAAGTTCCGTAAACAAAATAAAGTGAACATGTTTGATAAAATTCAGAATTCATAGAACTAGTATTTCATTTAACAAAAAAGTTGCAATATGGTTACTATCGTTTATCTACATTTTTTCATTTCCTCTTGCTTTATTACAAGACAAAGCTTTTGGGTCGTAAGACTGAACCTGTAAACGAGTTTTATCTTAATGCCACGGGATACTATGTTTTTTATCTTTTTTATTTTGTCAACTAATTTTCTCAGGTCAATATTTATTTTAGGTCTTTTCAAGATTCTCTCAGGTTATATTATTCCTTTGTCGGTAGGAGAAGCTGCTACTTCTCCTCAGTTCACTAACTTCTTTATGGGCGTTTGCAGATAAATAGGCAGATTCAGATCGTCAATGATGTCTATAGACTACATGGCCTACCAGAGTTTTACAAGGTTGTATTTCCCCTTTCTTTCTCGAACATTATTAAATATCCCAACGCACTACAAGATTTCATGTTTTAGTTGGTTAGATGTTGGGGAATTATTTCCAAAATAAGTCTTCTCATTTTCTGCTGGAGACAGCTTGCCCTATTCAGCATTCATTCATTAAATGTTTGATCGATCGTTTAAATCTATAGGATATCCGATGTTCTTTTTTTTGATGAAGAAGTGCCCACATATTGCAAATCTCATTTTCCAGAATCATTCGGTGGCTTACTCTCTGTTGGACTTTTTTATGAACTAGCATAAATTATGAAACATTAATTTATGCTGCGCGAAAATATTTCATTATTTGATAAGCCATCTTTTAGATATATTGCATCTATTGTAAGTCAGGACTCGTGTTTTTTTTTTTCTCGTTCAAATTTTTTGTGCTATATATCCCCCCTTTTGAAAGGATCACCAACATAGATGAGGGCACGCGACATTGAACAAGGCTTTATTGTATGAACTCTTATGCAATCACCACGATCACTAAACCATTGAAACCGTTCGAAGAACTGCTGGAGCTCAATGAATGCTGAATACATGATCTTTTGTCCAAGTGCAGACATTAATCTTGTCCTACGTGAAATTGGTGTATTGAAAATATTAATCTACCTTTATTTTTTCCATTTACTCATACACATGTCGTTTACCGTGGATTCTGAACAGGATCCACGGCCGCATATATCACTGGTCTGGGCGCTGGGCGACATCAGTGGTGCCCTCTCGGAGGCTGTCAGAGAGCATAATAGATTTATTAGATCGGGCCCCAATCTCGAACCCTCCCAAAAACAGGTTTTTATGTGCAAATTTAGTGGGATCAGATGCAAAGTCGGTAAGAAGTCATACAACGTGTGCAGATTTTACAATTAGCCGCTCAAAATATTTATCAAAGATCTCGCAGGAAATATTAGGTGGATTGTTAGATGGGCTTACCTGAACAGCCATATTTTGTGCCTGAAAGAAAGCCCAAGCCCTTTGGCCTGGCCGCCCGGGGGTCTGTCTGGAGGCTTTGTAATGAGAAGTCCAGCCTCAGAATGGGCTCGGGGAAGCCAGGCGGGCCTGGTCCCTGTAACAGGACGGGCCTGCTCTGGGCTCCACTCACCTAGGCCCGCTCTGGAAAAAACAAGGGGAGCGCTATGTCCATGAATAAAATTTTAATAGAGATCAGGGTATTTCGCTATTTGTGCTAATTTATTTTTCTGATTAATTTCATTAGTGGACTGAGTGGGCTTATACAGAGAACTGCACGTTCGGCCCATCGTAACTTCAGTGTGGCTTGTGCGGTTGATGGCTGCATTGCACTGCATGTAGGGATCAACAGTCACTAGTGACTGGTTGACCATACTAGATTGTGACTGACGGTCATGTAAAATGTGATGACTGTCGTTTCTGTCCGGTCACGATCTTTAAATTGATGACTAGTTGTGATCGGATTCTCTCCTCTCTCTCCTTCCCTCCCTCTCTCTCTCTCTCCCCCCCCCTTGCCCCCTTCTTCATTCCTATGTTCATTGTCCTCTCAGTCTCTCGTTCCCTTGTTTGGGGCTGAGGCCCTCTCTTTCCCTCTCCCTCTCTCTCTCTCTCGTACCCTAGGTGTGGGGGGTCCTTAGGTGGTACCACAATGTCGAGCTGTCTACCTCATTGGGTGTAGGACTCTCTCTCTCTCTCTCTCTCTCTTGTAGCTTAGTATAATTAATTAATTTTATTTTTTTCTTATCAATCATTATTTTTTCATATTAGGTACTAATTTTAGATAATTTTGATTAACTACAATAATTATGGGCGTACATAGATTGGTTTAATCAAATACTAATATAATAATTAATAAGTCATAGATCAAGTCATATTCTAGGCCCCTATTCTGACCACGATGAGACTGAGTTTAGGTGAAGGTCTAAGTCTCAACTTAAGACTTGATTGTGATTGTGACTACTGATTCCTAACTATATGTATGACCAATCCTTCGTCAACTTGGCTTGAACCAGTTCAAGCCCACCATCTTGTGGTTGATGTTCTCCTTCCTTCCATGTTGCAGCACCTGAGGAAACCCTAATCTCGACCTCTTCGCTCTCTAGAGAGAGAGAGAGGGAGTGGAGTGGAGGAACCATCAGTAGATCTTTTCCACCAATCTTGATCTCACCTGCTGCACCCAGTCGAAGCCCTATGGGGCTGAGTTACAGTTCGTATGGTGGGAGCGAAACCAGTGTTATTGGGGAGGGGTGCCATTTGAGCAATCCAAGGGGCAGCTCATTCTACAGAACCCCATGCTGATTGAGATCATCGTGTAGAAGCCTGGTATCAAGCCAACTGATGTTGCCCTTTGTTTCTTCCATATGATGAGTTGATTCCAAGTCATCCAAATCTATCGATTGCGTTGACTCTAATGCTCACCATATTCAGAGCGGCAGATGCTCAGGTCTTTCGGATATTCATGTAGCTATACTCATATGGCACGTGGTTTGACTTCAGCCTATTTTGACGGTGGATCTACTCAATGCTCACTTTCTACGATGACAAAGATAGCATTTTATCTGCTCATCTTCATGGCTTTAGAATGGCATGCAATGGACTCGGCGTGGCTCCAAATTGACATAGCCTGTGGCCCACAATAGCTCTGCCATTCTGACATGGTAGAGCGTGCTACGACCAAGCCAACTTAAATAAGTAGTGCTTGGATCAGAAGCTCTCTCATTTGTGGTTTTTCGGTTGGTCTGTATCTCATTTGTAGGTCGTGGGCACCATTTGAGAATTTTCCCCTTCAACATATTATTTAATAAGATATGCCTGGTGCGATCCCTGAGCCAGCTGGAGAGGTTTGCTCATAAGGTAGGGAGCGAGGGCTGCAGTCGGAAGAGGGAAGCTCATGCCGACGCTCTGCAGGGGAGCCCAGTCGGCCGCTTACTGAGAAGCCACTTGGTGAAGACGTCAAGGGTATTCATGTCCGAGCGGTACTGCTTCTGGGTGAACTCCAGAAGCTCAGACCAGGTAAAGTCTGGGTACAGCCTGGGATGGGCCTCGTCGACGAGCTCCGGCGGGGGGCGCACCAGCTTGCCCATTGAAGGTGAGAGGAAGAAAGCCAGCGACGTCCTGGCCTTGGCGCTGTTTACCACCGCCCTGTGGAGGCAGCTCTTGTACCTGCCGTTGGATAACGCCTGGAGACGTGGCCGAGAAACAGTATCATCTTCCATGGAGAGTAGACGGAGACGTTGATTGATTCAGGCCGGAGCCGAGTGGCGAATTGTGGAGGTTAGGGTACCGTGAAGGTCTCGCCGATGTTGACGACGAGGGCGGCGGGGTTGGGGCGGACCGATCGCCAGCAGCCTTCTGAGAAGACCTGAAGCCCATCAACGTCGTCCTGTTGGAGGATAGTGAGAGAAGTGGGGTCGAAGTGGGGGCCCGTCCCCAGGGTGAGCTGGGAACTCTGGCACCGAGGGTAGTAGTTTAGCCGCAAGATGGAGTCGTGTTCCTCGAAGAACTCCCGGAAGGTCCTCCTCTCCAAGCCTAGGCTCACGGCCAGCAACTCCAACGTCCCCAAAGCCACCCCCGCCATCGCCTCGCTGTACGCTTGGTATATCTCCCTGCATGCAGCGGAGCGGAGAGCCACCCCGATAAGAGAAGACTGAAAAGGGTGTAGATGGTCTTCGTTTGGTTATTTACCCGAGGTTTTTGAAATCGAGGCCCAGCGTCTTCAGGAAGTAGTCGAGGACGGTGCCGTCGCCGGAGGAAGAAGTGGGTGTATAGCGCATGGACAGGCCCTCCTTCCAGGGGAGCTTGGATGTGAAGCGGCCGGTGAAGCTGCTGGCGTAGCCGTAGCTCTCCCCGTTCTTCCTCTGCGCGCGCTGTTTTTCCTTCAGCGGCATCTCGAAGAAGGTCACCATGCGGCGGCGGGCCTCCGCCAGGAGTCCCGCGTCTACGCCGTGGTTGACCACCAGGAAGAAACCGTGCTTCTCGCATGCCTCCCTCACCAGCCTCGTCGTTTCGAGGACGGGAGCGGATCGGCCGCCGCCTCCGTCGCTTTCCTCCAGGAAAGCCCCAAGGTCAATGAGAGGGAGCACGAGCTCTTTTGTGGCGTCTGGTTTGGGCCGCTCATCTTCGGGCCAGATGTACTCAGCGGGGATGTCGACCTGGTGCTGCATTACGGCGGCATCGAACGCCGGGAGAGAAAGAGGCAGCCGTCGATTCTCCTCGCCGCCGCCAGAAAGCATCATCGCCGGCGCCTCCTCCGTGGAAGCGTTGCAGGGAACCTGCACCTCCATGGAACCTTTTCGAGGAGGGAAGAGTGGGGAACGCAGAACTGTGTCGGACGGATTCTGGAGGAGGTACTGCCTGAGACCGTCTATCTCTTCCGCAGGTTAAGTAGAGGAGGGGACGACGATGAGGACGAGGGCAGGCACAAGGCAATCAACAAATGGGCTGCGTCTGCGGAGGCGGCATTAAACGTAAGGGGAACACGCGGAGCTGGAACGCGCTCCGAGCGCTCTCTCGGCGCAGGGCGGAGAGACACGATTGTAACGCCTGCGGGGGACCCGTAGGCTCTCGAACCGGAAAAAGCTACGCGGCGGAGGACGACCGGTTACGCATTCACAGCATTTGATTTGCAGAGAGAAAATCAAGATTTAAGTGCTATAATATGCCATTACTTCGGCTCAGGATTCCATTCTGATCAGCTGTTGCACTCATCCTTCTATCCAAAGCACCAGAATTCTGTCCTCGAGGTCATATTTGGAAGGCCAAACGTACATCTCGGTCTTTTGTGAGGCCTCCTCTTTACTCGGCCTCTCATGAAACATATGCGTATGATGGAAAGGTCACCATGGAGCACCAGTGCATACAAAATTAAATCTCTCCCCTACTAAAGGCTCAGCAAAACTGTAAGCTGACTGATATGTAGCATCAATAAAATGCAATTCTATGTCATTGTTGTCAACATGCTCGCTACTAAAATGATGCTTTCACATTTATATTATTTGAACTAGAAAGAATTATTATATCTTTTAATAAATTAATTTTGATAACATTGTTATCATGCAAGATTGAAATTTTATTTAAGTCTATCTTTTAATCTTCTAGTTGTGATTTAATCCAAATATTTGAGCATAACACAAATTAACGGCATTATATATTGCCTTTTTTGTTGATAGTGTAATATATCCTTGTCTTTTTTGTGACTATAAAACTAGAGTTTACAACCATAATACACTATCTACTAGTGCTCATTATATTAAATACATATGTAATAAGTATGAATCAAGAAAACCAGGTAAATTAAATTCACAGATTTCAGGAAATCAAATTCCTATCTTAGTAATAAAGCATAAATATGTAAATATCTACTTAAGTTCTATTAGATGTGATTCCTTTGTGTTGCTTTGGAATCTGAAGAAGAAATAGATATTAAAGAAAATATCAAGTTTGATAGCCATTAAATATATTGGTGATCCAATTATTCCTACATAAAATTTTCTATTCAGTTTATTTTCAAATTATTATCTTGGATAAATTTTTTATTGCAATCCATAATAGTTTTTATTTCTTTCCTTTCTTTCAAATCAATGTAATTAAACACCCTATTTGTATATTTCAATTTATAAATAAATATGCCACTCTTAGAGTATAATAAGAAAGATTAATTAACTGAGAATAATCACTTTCAATTAATGTTTCATGATTTCAGAAATCTTATATCACCTCTTTATATTTATTAATTCAAAAATGTCATCAACATATATCTGAAATATAAATATATGGTTTTCTTATTATAGTGAATAGTGATTTTCCAGTACTACCCTAAATGAAATCATTTTTAGTGAAGAATGAATGAATTTCGTTCTAGAGACTAGATGGTTGGTTAAGGTCATATAAATTTTTTTTAATTTAAAAACATTAAGTAGATACTCTAAAATTTTAAAACTAGGGACTTGATGATCATATGCTTCTTATTTAGTCTCTCCATTTAAAATTATGATGTTTAAATCAATTTGGGAAGAGTTTTGTGTCCTTAAAGTATGTGCAATAAGTATACTAATGGCATCTAATCTTAGCCATTGGCATAGGTGTTTGATCCTATTCTATTACTAGTAACATTCTACCCACATTCAACTTTTATTGAACGCTCATTTTTTTTCCAAATATGTATTAATTTGAGGGTTTTGGTATAAAGGTCAAAACTTTATTCTTTTTAAATTGATCTAGTTGTGCTTGCATGGGTGAAATCTAATTTTCACGCTCTAGTATGTTCTACATTATTTGTAACCTGAATTTGAAATGTTATTATAGATCAAGTATTGTCTTTTTTGTTCTAGACATGAATCATTCTTTGGGTGTCTCTTGTGATATAACTGTCTAGTTGATGTTTAAAAACAAATTACTCTTTTGGCAGATCATTATTCTTAGTGGGCTCAATAGTTTGAGGAAGCTGTTCATCATTTTTAATAGATATTTCCTAAAATTTTGCCTCTATAATATCTTCATTTGTAGGAATCTTGACATTAATTGAATAATTAACCATGGCTCTTTTTTTATAAACTCCATAAACTTTAGAGCAATCAAAATACTTAGGGAATGCACCTTCATTATTCATTTGATCAAATTTGTCTATTTCATTCTTTACATTTGTATGAGTAAAGCGTTTGCCTATGAAGGCTTAGGGTATCTAATATTTTAGTTACTCATCTTTGAACAGCTCATATGACATTCATTGGGGGAGGGGAAGAGGATAATCATTATTCTATTATTTTGTGGTAGACTATATTGATTGCTTCTAAAAAAATATTATGGTAATTATTTTCATTTGGTATTCTCCTAGAGATGTCTAATAAGTTTTATTCCTCCTTTCAAGTATGTCATCTTCTTGTGGAGGTTTTGCACCACTATTTTATTCTTATAATGGGAATTTATAAATTTTAAACCCTTCAATTCTCCTCCATGATCACTTATAACTTTCTTGATCTTGAATTAGTTTTTATTTTCAAATTTTTACACAATTTATCATATATCTTTAAGAATTTTATTTTTTTGGACAAGAAAGTATAGCCAAGAATATCTCAAATACTTCTTGATAAACACAAGCCCATTAATTCTATCACCTAAACTTGGAACCATTGATGATATAAATAAATCTATATGTATAATCTCCAACATCTGTATGGATGAGATATTGTCTGTACGACTTTAAAATTTTCTTAATTCCTCTTATAATTTTATACTTGGGATTCTTGAAACTGTTTCCAATTTTTCTGCCTTAATAGTGTGTATTCATAAGTCCCAGATGTCTATGCCACAACGAGAAATAGTTAAAGCAATCATTAACATCTAAATATATAATTGAATTTGAAAGTTGAGTTGGATAACATGTATACCTTTCTCAAAAATACAATGAAGATATGATGGTTAGTGTTGGTTTCTGAAAATAAATAACAATTAATTTTAAATTCAATTTTCAATCCATTATCACATTGTTGATTGATTCTAGATATGTAGTGCAAGACTTATTTTACTAGCATAATATTATCAATTAAGGTATGTTGATATAAAAAATTAAGTTCTTAGTCCTTATTTTATTATCCCTAAAGGTGCTTTGTCCTCTTTCCATTTGATAGAATGAAGTAAGACATTTTCCTTCTCTAATCATGTGGGTTCAAACAGCCAATGGCCAAGTACCATGGTGCTTTTACATGAAGTAGATCATGATTATTTCAATAAGGAGACCCAAGTCCCTTTGAGTTGTATTTTTCCATGATGTGGGTGACTAGTTCTTTTTTATAGTAGATCTGACTTTTGTGTTAACCAAGTTTTTGGTTTTCTAATTGAGTTTTCCTCTTTTAGTTCCTTGTGATCATGACATCTTAATCCTTACCTACATTATATTAGCAAATATAATCATGTAGGTTTGAGACCTAATATTTAGAGTTTTTGGGGCTAATACTTATGATTCTTGATTTTTGCATGGAGTTTTGAATTTCTCATATTCTTCCATAGCATGTTGCGCAAGGTCATACATAGGACTAAGAAGAGGACGTTATAAGTATACATCATAGCAAATATTTTGATTGATATAAATTTATGTAATAAATTTTTTAAAAAAGTTCATGGTGCTAAATAATGTGATGTCAACTTATTCTTCCCAAGAATACAATTACTTACTAACTACAAGATTCTAGGATGTTAAAGACCATGATCATCTGAAATCTAGGAGAACCTAATTTCATCATTGGCCATACCTGATCTAGATACTAATTCCTATGAACCATTACAATGCTCATTAAACATGACACCTATTTTGAATGTTTTATTGCCTTGAAGTATTCAAAAATGTTTTAAGATGATAACCTTAAGAAAGGTACAAAAGTTGATGCTTAATTTCAACATTTAATTATTGAAGATTTTTAGGAACTTGTGAACAGGTATAAGGAAAATAGTTCATGTCTCATGAAGCTTTTATTGAGTAAAATATGGAAAAAAGAACTATTAGCCATTCTGATCTGATTTATCTCTTTTCCAATGAGCTGATACTTGCAAAAGTGTTAACATGTTGGAAAAAAAATCGAAGATGAAAAACATCAAGGTTAAAACAAAGAAGTTGAAGGTCAACGCTTGCAATTGATGATCAACATCTGTATTTTAGTGGCAAACACCCATGACTCGTAAGAACATTATGGACAATACAATTATTTTTCAATAAACATAAAAGGCATAGTACAAGTTGAGAGTTATATAAGACCTGAAATTTGACCTGATTTTTTTCATTTTGACATCAAATTTGGCAATTTAGGGTAAATATTGTTTGAACGGTATAAACATTCTCTAAAAGGCTTATTTTTCAAGTTTAATGTGGGATCATTAATTACTTTGAAGTTAGGTCGTGCAAAGATTCTCTCCCAATAAAGTGTGAAGTTGAAGTTAATGATAAACTAGTCTATGATCATGGGCATTTCCCTATGTTAATACAAATAAGGAAGAGCCATCCTAATAGAAATATGGCAAAATGTTCATTGTCTCTATAGAACGCCTTGGTTGCTCATAGGCTCTAGCTTTGCTATCTCATAAAAGCTGGTTTTTTATGACGTACGTGTAGAATTCTCCTCTCTAATTATGAGACATCAATACAGCAGTTGATCCGGGTCCAATAGGAGAACCCGTCCAGAGCAATATAAGTGTGAGTTTGGGCTGCGTTCTTCCCGCATGCTCTGGAGCGGTCCCCCTGGCGAGCGCCGATGTCCGACGGGGCAGACCCACCGCAGCAGGAGTCCACCTCTGCCCCCAGGCAAATGCCTCCTTCTCCCCTCTCGTCTCCCCTCGCCTAGGGTTGATGGTGATCTGTGTTCCGCAGGCCCGGCAGCAGGTACCAGGACCCGGACGACGGACGGCAGCGGTTCCTGCTCGAGCTGGAGTTTGTGCAGTGTCTAGCCAACCCCACGTACATACACTGTGAGGACATGGAGGGCTTATCCATTGTTTTGGGCTGAATTAACGAAAGTGTGCGAACGCTTTTACGTGTGGAACTCGATTCCCAGTCGTATGAAGTTCAAGAAACATTCCTTGGCACATAATGTGCCAATATAGTATCCAAATTCGGCAATATTTGGAGTTGAAAAGCTGGTTGGAGGCTTTTCTGTACGAATTTGACTGAAAAACTCTCATAGCCATATTTCCCTCAGCATTTTTGCCCTAGTTCGTCTCACTCAGTCTCTGAGCTTTTCCTTCTGTCTGACTTCTTTTCATGTCAGCATCGTTCTGAGCCGTTTCGGTTTCCATTTCTGCATGGATTCACGCCACATTTTTTGACCTTCTTGGAGATTGTATCCCTTATTTTTTGTGTCTTGGCCGCAACATCTCATATGGTAAATGCTGAACTTTTAAGGATCAACGATTTTTAGCTATCATGATTTCGTACCTCTAGAATTTAGACGTGTAATTATTTATTTTAAGTGTGTGTATTGTGGTTTTGGGATCTGTAAAAGGATGGCGTTTTGGAAACCCAGCATATGCATGAGCGTTCGTCATGCAGTAGTGCATTTTTACATCTCTCGAAAACTAAGCTCAATGAACAAACATTTTCGAAGTGAATTTTTTTAGTAGGCATTAATTTAAGTACCCCATTAATTATCAGACTGACGTCTGGCTGGAATCTAAATGACATCTTAGTTTTCTCTACCTTGGTGGATTAACCCCTGGTTACTCATTACCACGGTGCTCAAATATTTTGAATGGAAAGGCAACCCTTGGTTGTAGAATGTTACTATAACTACCTGGATTCCTATTTATTGTCGCATAGAAAGTGATGCATCTCTGTTTCCTTTTCATATTGACATCTAATCCCTGATATTTATGTTCCTGCTATCTTTAACTTAGTTTTATATACGGCTGAACCATTTTCCTGAGGGAAAGTGAAGCTGATGGACCTGCGGACGTGTTAAATATAGGGTTTGATCCACATAAATTATATTCCATTCTCTTTCTTCATACTGGGAAGGAAATTTGTATTTGGCGTGTCCTAGAATTGGAATGGAACAGGAGTTTGCATTTAAATTATTCGTGTAGGTAAATCTCAAATTCCAGATCATCTTGTTTGCAGGAAGATTAACCTGTGAGCCTGCATATTATCTTATGCAAGAAGAGGTCCAGAAGCTTAAATTTTTTTCTGAATCTTGCATTAAAAGGCTATTGTACCTGTCCTCAATCCTACTATGAATTAATTTTATAAGTATTTACATGAACTTTTCTGTTTTCTGATTGCTGAATATTTATAGATTCGTTAAAAAAAAGAAAAATTTCCAAGGCTAACTGCTTGTCTGCCAACATTCTGCAGATTTAGCCCAGAATCGTTACTTTGAAGATGAGGCGTTCATTGGATATTTGAAGTATCTTCAATATTGGCAAAAGCCGGAATACATTAAATTTATAATGTGAATGACCTTTGAAAACTCCTTTTCCGTATATTGGCCGTTCTTCCCAACATTATCATCCAACTTTTGAAATTTGCTTTTCTGTGCTACAGGTATCCACATTGCCTTTTCTTCCTTGAACTTCTCCAAAACGCAAATTTTCGAAATGCAATGGCTCATCCAGCCAGCAAGGTGTGAAGAACTTAATCTTTCTACTATTTAGTTTTGTTTTCTCAGTCTTTACGAGTGCAATTTATGCCTTGCTTTATGATATTCACCTTGACCTGATTTCTGTAACATGTATGAGAATAGCGAACTTTGCTTCTTGGAATGCTTTTAACTCTTTACTGGCTACAGTTTGTTAAGCCTTCTTTAATTTTAGGCTTTACTCGAGGGCTAATTTTAATGTCCAACCTGCCTTCAGTTTGTTTGAGTTTTGGAAAGTCTTTCACTTTCTGTTCTTAAGCCATTGCCTTGTTGGCATTCTAGGACACCGAGATGACGGTACGGCTGAGCCACACAAGAAGTCTAATCATAGTTCCTTCAGAATACTGATTGATATGAATGGCTATCCATATCATTGATTTAACTGGACACGGAAGCAGATCGCTATTTGCCTATGCATCTGGTTGAGATAGAATACAAATGATAGGAATCCAAACATAAATGGCCATCTCCATGAATCATTTGATCTAACAGAAACGGATGCTTGATGATGTTGTTTGCATAACTCTAAAGACATTTATCTATGAGACTTTTCTTCCCCTTCCAAAGGTTCTTTGAGGACTGCAGAGATGTAGGTTAGTGGCATCTCAATGGGTGGGTTAAGCTCTGTTGAAACTGTCCTGCACTTCAAGGCTGACGAGCTCAATGCTCTTTATGACAAGTGCGTGTTGATTCCTAGGTATAGCTGGGATTGTACATGGCTACTCAATTCCCTGTTCAGCAGGAAAGAAAATTTCTGTAGGCATCTTAGACCTTCAAAAGCCTGAAATTAAATAAATTTCCCTCTAAAAAAGAGTAAAAAGTTAATATTTTATGCAAGAATGATTAGCTGGTCATTTTTCAGTGAATGACTTCTTTTTTCTATGGAACTGTCTTTTAAAAGGTCCATAATTTTCTTCTATGAAATTATTTTTCTTAATGCCAATTTTTTTCTGAATACGTCTTCTAAAATATTCATAATTGCACAAATTTTTCCCTTCTGTGACAGAGTTCATTCTCATTGAAACATTTCCAGGTTGCAGCCATTGAATAATTCTTATAAATGTACTTTATATTCTTATTTACACTTAATGCCTCAAAATTCATTGCTCCTGGTTCACATAGAGTGAGCTTGAAAAAGATTTATTTACCAGATTTTTTCATTGCTCAATGATATTTAGTTTTACTTCTTATTAAAAAGAATGTTGCTTTTAATAGGGTGTAACTAGTTGTAGAATGATACTCTGATTAAGCACGGGTTCTATCTAGTTCATCGCTTTTCATCATGCACACTAGGGGTAATAATTTCAATCATACCCTCAGTACCATGCTTGATTTCCCCAAATTTTTCTTTATTGTTTAGTAACAAGACTAATTGAACCAAGTTTTGAGCTCTCTCGCTCTTCTACTAGTCAGGGCATTCTCATCTTTCATTCATGCATCATGCTTGTGTCTCAATGAAATATGTCTGCTCATTTTTGAGATATCCTTGGGATGCAATTGATGACAACTGATGCTGGTCTCAATTCCTCTCTTTCGATGCAGGAATTAGCTCACAGGCAGCAATTCTTCTTCTGGAAAAATTATAGGAACAACCGTTTGAAGCATATATTACCGCGCCCACTTCCTGAACCTCCTGGTGCAGTTGCTCCTGTTCCTTCTCCAGTGCCACTGCCTGCATCGTCAGCAGCTACAGCGGCACCTGTCACCACCCAAGCAGCTTCTCCCATGCAGTTTGTTGGTGCTCCTGGAGCCTCACTTCCGAAAATTGATATGAGGAACAGTGGTGTGGACCGTCGAAAGAGAAAGTATGCCCCTTTGATCGATTTTTTTCTACTTCAGAAAAAAAAATTTATAAATGAGAAAAATATTCTCCTCGAGCTCAGATCAGGGCGTTTTTCTTACGTCATCGTTTATGGTGGCTATATTCATGTCAGAGATGGAATTTTCAGCAGGATAGATTAAAATACTTAATCACACTATCCATATCTTGAACCCAGTTCAATCATTACTAGTGATAACGTATGAAACACTTAGGTTACAATTGCAATGCCTTGATATTATTCATGTTACGCTGAAATTTAGTAGCTTGAAGGGCAGTCATGTACTATGAATGTACTAAAGGATGATGATAAATTTCAGCTTTTCTTTCGAAAGTTCTTTACTTTTCTGGATTTTCTTTTCAACCGTTATTCCTCCAGCTTTTCTCTGAATAGTTGATCACTTTCCACCTCTTCTTCACAGGGCCTGATCCACAGCTCTGAGGATGGCTGTGTAAATCCACAGCCAAAATGAAGATCTGCATATTCCTGTGAATCGAAAATGGTCATTGCTCTAGAAGCCTCTCAATCGATTTTCTGCAAAAACTATGCAAGTAAACTCTATATAAATAGTATTTCAAGTGCCTGGTGCGGGTCCTTTGGTGATGATATATTTTCATGCTTTTGGCTGTTACACGGTTAGATTGCTATGGACTGGATAAGCTGTCTGTAGATCAGATTTATGGTTGATGCTTTGAATTTGGTAATATCCTAACATAAGTGAAAGCTTACCCACTCAACAATATCTTAATGACTGTACTGGATTGCGTTAGTTTTTCATTGAAAGGTTTTCTAGGTCTCAGAGGTGATAATTATGAAAATTATCGTTTGCCCTTGCTGGGAAACCTTTAAACCATGACAAAAATGAGCTTCAAATCATATTCTCTATGTTAACTCCTTGCCTAGCAGGGACCCTGACTACTACTGACAAATATTTCTGAAATAATTCATAATTGTATCAATATTTTAAAACTCTTTGAAATTCCAGAATATATTATCCATTTCATTTGGTCGATTAAAGCCTCCAAATTGAAAATGCTACATTTTTATGTTTGAAATAAATTGATTATTTTAACGCATTCCAAATTTTACCATTAGCTGACCTATTGAGAATTTCAGTTTAATGATTAAAAAATGATTTAATAGTACATTTATATTGTTAAAACCTACTGTGTGAATGCCATAATATGATTATATAGACATCCAAACATTTATCAATTAGGTTAGATTTTTTAAAAATTAACTTTTGAATTAGTCACAATTGTAACTATGGCTGTATTTCTGATGGTAGAGTAATGCAACTTGGGTTACAGAAAATGTCATAAAAGAAAGTTTGATTAGTCTATTAGAATTTAAGTATATATTGGAAAACATTAGAAAAGGAATTCGATTAATTTCATATAGTACACTATTGCATAGAAGAAACAATGAAGTATCTCCTTTATATTTTAGTTTCATTTTTATTAACTATGTTATTTACTCCAATTATTCAAAGTCATTCCTCAATAAAATTTAAGTAATCATTAAAATTCTAGCACAACTCATGTTTTATTTGTATTTTTACAATTTGAGGAATTAACTTGTTCTAAGGCATTATTACAAGTCATAGTATTCCTTCACCCATAGTGTTGATTGATAGAGCACTCAAGCTCCCCATAATGAAGTTTAATTTTGTTATGCTAAAATGGTAGAAAAATTTAATTGATAGATAAACTTTGTACACAAAAGTATTTACATGAAACCTGTCTCACAACTTAAGTATTATTGGTTTAAATCACCATTTACTTATAACTTATTTTATTAATTTTATATTGGTGCTATTTCCCCCAAGTTGACAATAAAATCAAATTGTCCATTTTTTTGGCTTGTACTAGTGTTAGTTTTATAATCTAATGTTATTCTTGAATCAATTTATAAAGTGAAAGACAAAAACATTTTCAATACTAATCAGAATCATTGGGATCTACTAACATGTGAAATTTACATGTTAAACTATAATCATACTTATGATAATAATGAATATTTGATAATTATTTCACAAGTTATCATGTTAACTTAGTTGATGTATCATTGAAATGAATGAGTAATTTTGATTTAAAATGGTATTTTATAATTAAAAAAAAAATCTTAATAGTAGTTCATTTTATTTGAAATAATATGGTTGATACATAACTCTAATTTATTTCATGTCAATTAAATTTTTATTTATTTTATTTATAATTTTTATTAAATTATTTCCATTGAAATATATTATTTACAATAAAAAATATTTTTTGATTAAATAAAAAAGAAAAAAAGAGAAAAAGAGGTTATTGGGCTCACTATTGAGTGGGCCTGATGTAGGCCAGACACCTCATCACATTATAAAGTAGGCTCTATGGGCACATTGCTATGCAACCTAAGACAACAAGGATTTAAGTCTATGTACACCAAGCACAGATCATGGTAATGGGCTTGGGCTGTCTTGACACATCTCTACAGCCTTTTGTGAGCTAGAACTGATACTTGGCCAACATTGGGAGTTGAGATTGATAGCCGATCAATCCTTTTGAAGATGGCAACCTACCTAATTTTCAATGTAGGACTAATACATGTCTCTCACTTGTTTCATATCCAACAGCAACAATAGCTTGATCCAATGCTCTTTGAAGTGCCATGTCACCCTTTTAAATGAAAACACTCGATGTCGTAAGTCTCTATTGATCCAACTATTAGTAGAGTGCCACATTGTCGAGCCGAAGGATGCACTATTCGTCACTTGTATCTTGGGCCACAAAAACATACCAATCTAATACTTGAGGAGGAGCCATGTTGCCAGCCATCATTGTGTACAACATTGAATGCCTCAATCTTGGTAAAGTGCTTGCCAAAAAGAGGAAAGGCAATAGTTTCATTTGACGACAAATGTGAAGCCACATCACTCCCTTCCTTGGCAAATTGGTGGCATGGGGGTCTAACAATCTTTAGCGGACCACATCAAAAGGACACACACACACACAAATACTTATTATCTCTTAATAAAATGGAGATATTGATTATTGTCTTGTGTGCACAATGATACATATTTAAAAATATTAATTATTATCTAGTAAATACCGAAAAAAATTAAAAAAATTTGGGAAAAATGTGATAGGAAATAGCAAGTCAAAATAGAAAGCATGATTTGTAGATCTTGGGAACAAAAGGAATGGAACAGAGAGAGAGGGGAGATCTTTTTCAGAGCTTTTCTTTGGATTTTTAGGAGAAAAATGTTGTTCTTCTTTTCCTTCAAAAATAGAAAATTTATAGTGTAACTTTGAATTTGATCATTTTATTCCACCATTTTCATATCCATTATGTTAAACTAAATGTAAGGCTTATAAGTGCTACCTAGAGGTCAACATCATGTTATGCACCCTAAAATGTTGTAAGTTTGATATTTAATATACTTTTGAAAATTTTTTATTTTAATTTTGAAGCACATTTATTTCCTTTGATTTGCCTTTATTTTTCATTCCTTTCTTTTGTTTTTAATACTCTATATAATATTTTCTTTTTTGCTTTCACTTCATTCTCATTTTAATTTTGATTACATGTACTTGCTGTTCTTTTCCTTTATTGGTTTGAATATTATTTTATTTCTTCCAAAATTTCGTGGTCATTTTGATTAGATTTTCATTGATAATAGTAAAATATTTATTTATTTTAATTTCCCATAATTTATATTTTCATTTATTTATATTTCTATTTAAATTATTTCCTTGATTAATTACATCAAATCCACATAATTATGGAAAAAAATATAGAAAGCAAGGAGATAAGAAGATTTTGAAAAGCATTCACTAAAGAGATGACCTAACTCATCATTATTAATCTAAAATCATTTTAGGTGAACTTAGTTCTATAAATATTTAAAATTGAGTGGTGATTCTAATGATGACTTAGGGTCACATCAGGATCTTATTTAAATGGTAGAATCAATCTACCTACTATGCACTATATTTGGCTATGTTTTTGATACATCACATATGATTTAAGCCCTTGGCTTGATATGATTATTATTCTTAAATGACATTGCAAATGCATAGATATATTGTTCATGTTATTCAAATATTTTTTTCTAATGATCTTATAGAACTTAATTGAAAATATCGGTTAAAATCATGTGTAATATTTTAAAGTATTTAAAATTTTAAAATTTTTTAGGATATTTTTTACATGTTTTTGAGTTTGGATAGAATTTATTTCATCTTCCTCATATATCACAAAAATAAAAAAAGTTTTATAATTATTTCAAGAATAATAATATTAAAAACATTAACTATATTGTAGTTCTCATGATTAATAATTATGAATTAGTAGTTGTATTTATGCATTAATAACTTATATATAGATGTTAATTTTTGGGTAGAATGTGAATATATATGTCTTAGTGATTCATTATGACATTTATAATATTTTACCACTTAAGTCTCTCATAGATATTATTTTATTTATTTTATTGTTATTATGAGACTAACCCCATGACTTCTATGAAGTTAAGTGATAACTCTCATATTTTCTTGATAATGATTTGAATGCAAAGACAGGTGAGATTTTATAATGAGTTGAAAGTAAATAAGAGAAGCCCAAGTTCTCAACTCAAAGAAAAGCCCCAATCCTATGGAGAGTGCCGACGTGATACCTTTATGGGCCCAAGAGGAGACATCACCTTGGCTAAGCTTGTTTGGATCTTAAGTGGCACACCACCTTGGCCCAACCCATTTAAACTTAAAATGGTCATTAAGAGATAAAACCTAGGCTGTCCATTCTAATATGCCTTAAGATGAAATAAGATCAGAATTAGAGTATTGTCCTCATAGAGGAATCTAAGCCATCGACCAAGAGAGATGGTTATTGATCAGTCTAAAAATCATGATGAATTATGTCGTTGTTTGAATTTTTAGACTTGTGTAATAATACTTATAATTCACCTTAATCACTCAATACCAAGTAGAGTGTGAGTAAGGGGTCAAAGGGAGGAATGATAGAAATCTGAATTCAAGTTTTCAAGAAGAGAGGGAGGAAACTAGGTAGAAGAAAGAGAAAAATAGGTGAGGAGACAGAGAAGAAAGAGAGAGATGACCTTGAAGATCTTGATCTTGTTTCTAAGATCAAGATTCTCTAGATTAGAGGTGGGGTATGAAAATATGGTATGAACCACGAAATAAGTATGAGAAATGGAAATCTTAAACTAATTTCTATGATTTTCCATGTGATAACTATGATCAAATCCAATCAATGATGCTTCCTCAAACAAACATTCAATCATGGACCTATACATTTTGCCCATGCAATGATAGTTTGCTACCAACAAGATGAATGAAAAGAGAGTAAAAAACTCACTAAAATAGAAGTTTTAACACAAGATTGATCTTTGGCAGCCCTCTTTCCTACTATCCAACAAAATGTTGAGGGCAAGACTCAAAGATGAAGATCATAAGTTTGTGGTGCTCCTCTCATAAGGATTAGGGCATGGATGAAAAGAGGACAAAAAGACAGACAAACCCTTATAACTTTTAGATCATAAGCTTGGACTGAAAGTTGGATCTTGAAATATCAAGTCTTGAAATCAACTAATCCTAGCCATTAGATCCTT
Organism: Spirodela polyrhiza; assembly: GCA_024713555.1. NCBI lineage: Eukaryota > Viridiplantae > Streptophyta > Magnoliopsida > Alismatales > Araceae > Spirodela > Spirodela polyrhiza. The sequence continues at coordinate 3,056,480 of CM046547.1, forward strand.
TTAATAATCTATTTTCTCTCTATCCTCTAGTATTGCTGCCACATAAGCTTTAAGGGTTCTGCACTATCTCTTGTTTAAGTATTACTGGTGGGAATCTAATCAATTCTTTTGACGAGATGGATGTCAAGTGTCGTGATCTTGTTAAATCTCAAAAATAAGGCTTTTAAAAATTATAAAAAACCTTAAAATAGTCTAAACAAATTATTTTGACTTAAAAAATTTGTTTTTCATTGAACATGTTGTTAGAAAAATATGAAAAAATACCCAAAAATCTAGAAAATTCGTAAAATCACTCTAAACATGAAATTAGCCACAAAAACATATGATAACATGCATTTAAGGTAAGATATATGTATAAATACATGTTATCAGTTGCTAATCATAATCATTCCTTGGATAGGGCTGGTTCTTCAGTGGTTTAAGGCCTCTTGCCCTCCTCTTGGAGTGTGCTTTTTTGCTCCCTTTCTAGTAGTGGCTAGCCAAAGAAAAGGAGAAAAATTAAGGGTTGATTAATGACATTCCTGTGCTCAAGGTCATCATGAAAAAGAGATCCACTAGAGCATGCCAATATCATCATGGATTAGGTACCACTCGGCCTAAGAATGGCACATAAATGAGGTCTGTGCTTGATTTAGAATTGGTCCTTGTAATCCTCTCCATGGTTAGACTAACTCTTGAGTTCAATTAATTTCTTCATTTATTCTATTTTTCTATTGTGGTCTATCCATTCTCCACTCTTCTCTCCCTTCTTCATCTCTTTTATCTTTCATCTTTATCACATTTGATTTCATTCATCACCTTCTTGAGTATATATATATATATATATATATATATATATATATATATATATATATATATATATATATATATATATATATATATATATATATATATATAACCTAAGTAGAATTTGTGCTCTCATTACCTAAGCTCCCTATAATTGACCCTTACTCATCCTAAATTTAAAGAAAGAGGTTTTATAGATATTACTTACATGAACTTGGTTGCACTCACGACAACAATTTAACCCCCAAATGACAATTTTAAATATATTTTTAGTGTTGATAAGTATTATGTGAGGATTTATAGTTATTAGACTATCACATTAATTAATTAATTTATTTAAGAACCTTATAAAATGGAATTGACCTATACTATGTTGCTTGCAGCATTTTGTGCCTGTAGATGAACTATTTTCGTCACTCGAAGATATATACTTCATCCTAAAACTATCAAGAATCAAACTAACTCAATATTTTGTTAACATAAAGGTAATTTGTGCAGTGGAATCATTCATGGCTGTGATTTCTTTATTTTCACTGTGAATTAGAGGTATCCATATATCCATGTGGTTTGTCAAAAATTAATTAAAAAATTAACATGGCATTTATTCTGATAAAAATAAAATGGAGGATGGCGTTCTATCAAAGAAAACCTAAGATTCAAAGGCAAGAATGGTAGCACAAGATTATGGAAAAAGTATTGCTTCATAATTTCATTCCACACCAAGTATAATAATTTCTTGACATGCAATTAAAGTTTTTGAAACCAAAATGGGCCCCAATATAATTTTAAAGTGTATGAACATAGAAAATCCTAGGTCTGCAAATGAAAGGCATTGCCAGATCTTTGATAACATAATCATTAAAAGAAACACTCATAACATGCCTTGTTTTATCATTGAGTATTGAAGAAAAAGCTTTTGGAGCTTGATAATTCAAGGAAATCTTAATTACCTGTCATATGAGGTTATTTTTAGTAAGAAAAAATAGATTGTGCACACCACAAAACATTAGCTTTATGATGGCTCACTTATCACACTTTTTAATTGCTAGTTTGTTCAAAGTTAATATTTTAACTTTTAATATTCCTCAAACAAGTATCAACACAATATTTGGTATTCAATTACAAGTCAAAATTAAAGCATCCTTATGCCAATAAAAGTTTCTTCACCTTTGAGTGTACACATCCATGTTCAAGTAAACTATATGCTCAATTTTGATATTTATACTTCACAAACTCGAGGCAAAATAGAAGTGTGCATATTAAAATCTACATCCTAATCGTATTAACTTCAAAGAGGCTTTTATGGTTTAAAAGTTTCGCTATTTACAAATCCTTTTCTTCAAGTGGATTCAAAGTGTTGGAATTTATTTGGCACATAGTACCAAGAGCAAGTGAATTTGCATTGACTCTAATTCTGTTGGTTGTTTAGACTAAGAAGGCTTAGAGAGAACTCAGTCCACCCTACTTATTTGGTTGTTTATTTGGTCTACCTTACTTACTCAACCTTTAAGGACTATGCCCCTAAGTTCGCTAAATCTTTAGTAAAATGCATATTATATTAATACTTCAGCCACCTTCACCAGATTTAATAGATTCATGCAACTAGGTGAAATTATCTTTCATATTAATGAGTTTAGTGGGCCAAATCATAGCAGGAACTCAGTCCACTCTTTTAGATTTATAGTAGGAGTCCAATGAGATCAGCACAAACTAGTCTCCTCTATCTTGATACACTAGATCACCTTGAGTAGTAACCACAGACAAGATAGCATTATTTTCATTTAAGCTCTAAGCGGTTTGGAGGCTTGATTACATTCAATATTTATTTTAGAACCCTCTCATCTAGGATATGACTTTTGTCCCTCAGCCACTTTGATATTTCAACCTTAATGTTGATTTTTTTTGTTCCTCATTAATGTGGTCAGGAGAGTGTTCCTTCTATATCAACTGATATATTTTTATTTTCGTTATTTTTAAACAGCTGTATGGCCATTAAAACTTGTGCCTTCGTTGAAGCAGAATTTACTAGTGGTTAGTTTATTTTTATCATTTTTTCTGTGCCTAATTCCAGTCTTCTCTCTCTTCTCATGTGGTGACACATGGGTCATACCCTAACCAGGGCATATGAAAAACTGGTCCTTGTGTGGAAGAAAATTTCCCCAATGGTGATTTTTTTTTTAGTTTTGTGCCATGCCTAATATCAGTCTTGTCTCCCTCCTGATGTGTTGACATATTCAAATCTTAAATTTTTTGCATTTTGAAGTATGTAGAAAAAATTACAGTAAAATAGTCAATAAATACGATGAATCCTTTAGAGCATTTGAAACTTGTTCAGGCATTTTTACGGGTCACAAGATTATTCAGTGTAGCTTGAAATGCTAAACGATAGTTTTATCCTTGATCTTGACTTTCTTATTTTAAGGGTTCCTCAATGACAACCATTAAGATCATCGATATAGTTGGTTCTGTAATTATCAATTTAATCAATTTTTATTTAATATATCTCGTAAATTACCAAAATAATAGTGTCCTAAAGATAACAAGCACTATATTTTTACAGTGACAAAACCTGTGTGAAAATGTCAAATAGTGTAAGAGTTTCGGGGCAGCATGATCTTTAGAAAGATAGTCTTTAAATTAATGAAGAAAAAATAATATCCTGAAATTTTAAGATATTATATTCCAAGTTTTTATTTCAGCAATTTTGGAAAAACAGTTTGATGATTAAATTCAGAAATCGTACTGTTCAAAGAGGGAGAGCTATATTCGTTTTCTGATAGTCTTAAGATCTGAATAGGTCTTGGGAAGGATATTGTCTAAGTTATGGAAAGGAAACTTTATGAATTTTCAAACCGGTTTTCAGTCCACTAAATATCTAAGACATCAATTTTTATAAAATTTTCTGTCAAATAATAGGTTAACATATCAAAACTTTTGATTTCACTAAATTTATCATACCTTTCAATTTCAAAGGTCAACTGATCTTCTCAGACTGAACAGAGATCATTCAATTTTATTTTTCCAGTGAACAGAGAGAATTCAGAAATCTGTAACTCAATTTGGACTGAAGCTATGTTTACACTTTCATTGTTATCTCTTGGAATTTTCAGATCATAATCTTCAGGTAAAATATGAGATTATTTTTACCTGAATTTTTCTAAATGGAATATATATCTTAGTTGCTCAAGAGTTTCCTTTCTGTATATGACAGCTTTTTGTGAAAATTCTCCCCCCAAATTCTTTGGTTTATTGCTCTTAAATATTTATTTCTCCCTATAAATATACAACTAGTTTATCATGTTATTTACATGGCTGTGTTCCGACTATTTAACCAACATATCAGAGTTAAGGATCGTGTAAGACATTCAGGTTCAGAAAAATCAGAAACAATGTTTTGAAAGAGAACTGTATCTGAGGCTGTAATATAGCTGCAGATATTCAGGACCTGTCTGTATCATTTATGAAAGATAAGTATTTTTTCATTTCCATAAATGTGAAGTATTTATTAATTCCATAACTGTAGAGAAATGAAGCATCCGGCAACATTCATATTTCAGAACATATTTTAGTCTTAGTCTACAGTTCAGTGTACATTAATTTTCAATTCCCTTGTCTGTAACACTTCCCGTTCTATAATTCTCCCTTTATGTTCACCATCTTCCTCACTTTTGTCCCCTATCTGTTTACTGATTGTTTCTCTGTTTTCAAAATTTTCTTCCTCACTTTAACATTATTCCTCTCTTTTCTCCTGGTGTTAATATAAATAAGGGTGGATGAAGCAAAAGAGGCTTTGCATTTATTTTCACTTTTTTCCTGTCTTCGTGATGCATTTCTCCAATGTTTTCCTTCTTCTGTTCTCAAGCATTGGCTCCAAGGCCACAACTATCATGAGGCCTCATTCGTGGAACCTACTATGATCTGTGGGAGTTGAGTTCAAGTGCTTCACTTTGAGAGTACTAAATCAAGATTGCCTACAAAGGTAGATAGGGGAGCGTTTATGTGATGAAGAAGGGCCATGATTTTTTCAGAATATTGTTTGAATTGGATTATGACTGGTGAATTAGGGATGAGTGATCAAAGGTGGCTAATGGATGATGGAAAATCTCATTTGGGGTGCTGGTATGTTTCAGCGTAGAAATCCATTCCTTATTAATGCAAACATTCCCCATATAGATGAACGTGGTTTTTAACTCATGAGAGGTATTAGAGAACTTGGGTGATTAGCAGGGCATCAAGAAGGGCACAGGATTTTTTTACAAATGATTTCATTCTATCCATTATAAATAGGTCAAGGTGGATCTTTCTTGTCATGATATGATGAACGATGCACCACTCTTCTTAGGTGATTCCATGCAAACTTTTTGTCAAAAGAACAATAATATATAAACATGTGTGGTGCACTATTTTTGTAAGTGAGGAGAGTTGAGAGGCACGCAAGTTTTTTAAGAGCACTAGTGACAGGGTGTAGATAATTAGAGTGACCAAAGGATGCAGATGACAATATGTATTGAAGGGTAATTTGATAATTTCACCAGAATAGAATTATCAGTCTAAATGATCTTTCTTTCAATTTTATACGTCCACTAAATAAAGTGAAATTCACTCCAAGGCAGAAGGATCAACAATTATGCTTGAAATTATTGTTTCATTCCCTTAGGGGTAAGATGGTAAAATATTTCTGCTTGAAAACTAGTGCAATAAATTTAGAGGACAATTAATGACTCAGACAAAATCATCTCAGTGTTTATGATAATTTTTTTTAAAATACAACCTCAATGAAAAAGAAACACACCCAAATTCAAAGATTTATCTTTGTTATGATTTTCACATTATAAGTTTAGAATGTTGCTCAAGGGGAAAATTGTTCTGATGCTAGCCAATATGATTAATAAATTTTCCAATGTTAAAATGGTGATGTATTGAAAGTATCTGAAAGAAGAATCTAATGCAACAATCACAAATCTAAATTTGGAGAATTTCGTTTATTATGAATTTTAAAAGATTTTTGAGTAGTTTAGAAAATTTGTGGTAAAGCAGACAATTCTGCAGCCCAATGCGCCCCATATATAAAGGATGGCCCCATTAAGCATCTTAAAATAGAGGAGAGTTCTGTTCACACAAGTGGAGAAGGTTGGACAGAGAAAAAATATCAGAAAATTTATGAGAAAATACGAAAAAAGGGAATCATGCTACTACCTTCCTCCAAGGATCCTAAACCTCATACATGCATTATTAAACATTAAAGCTTCTTCTCTAGCCTTCAATGTCTCTATAACCATAAGGTTCTCAAACAACATAATCAAAGGATCAAAGGCATATAGGAGGAGTCAACTAAATTCCTAGTTTGGCAACGCTGTGTATGTACTACAAATAATTAGAGCTTATTGTGTTGCTGTTTAGAGTCAATAACCTAGAAAAACTAAGTGGGGAGCTTATTTAGTTATTGTCTTCTAGAGTTGTGAATTTGGAAGGGCATTTTGGAGAAAGTCTCCAGTCAGCTAGAGCTGTGAAATTTAATACACAACTAAGTTTATAAATTAGTGTGTACACCACTAGGGAGTTAGTGGAATCCCAAGGGAAGTTTCTTATGAGAGTGGAGCAGGTCAGGGGACCTAACAATTCTAAAATCATGATGAACTAGTTTTGACAGAAGTCCCCAAAATAATGGCAACCAAGAGGTATGGAAATTTTGGTTGATAAAATATAATGTTATCAAAAATTTTTGGAACTTAGTAGGAAGATTGGAATCAATTGGAAGTTTTGGATATAATATTTTTTTATATGAAAAATATTGGTCAATGATTTTTCTGGCACAATTTTATACTAGTTTTAGTCTACCTACTCCATTATCTAACAACCGTGTCCTTGTTTCTACTAGATCCTTCATAAAATTCAACTAAATTCGAACTTTCAATTGTCTTCACTAACTTTAATTTCCCCTAAAACCATAAGATTTTACCTGAAATACGGTTTGTTGAGATTCATGGCCCTAGATGGACAAACTAGAAGGGAACTCCTCGATGTCAATATTTTCACATCGAGGATGTGCATTTTTCCCTTGTTAATCTTTGATATTTTGAATTTTTTTTAATTTTCCGCTGGTTGTTCAGTTGTCTAGAATCAATCATTTCATAGAGGTTGGTGTGCTTACCTTTGTCACTTTGTCTTACACCTACTAGTCTTTTGTCTCTCCCATCGTGTGCTGATACATATAGACACCGGACTTGAGGCATACAAAACTATGTAGGTAAAATTAGACTAAGTTGCTCAGTAAATGGTTCAAATATTTCTAGAGAATACACAACTCGTTTGGTCCTTTTCAAGGGTGAGTAAAATATTCAATTTAACTTTTAATCTAAAATGACACTGTCACCCTTTATCTCTACTTTCTCAATTTTCAGGCTTTATTAAATAACACTCACTAAGATCATCTAGATAATTTATTATAAAATTAGGAAATAATTAATTAAAATTTAAATGTATCATCTTCATCATCATAAGAACATTGGATTCTAAAGGAAACAAGATGTTTTAGCTATTCAAAGTTTCTTGATTGCTTTCTCAAGTATAACCATCATTTTAACTTCACATTTCACCCCTCAAGTGGTACAGCTGACATCTTTCTTTTTTGTGCCTTTAACAAGGTAGTTGAAGCATAATGACTTCTTGTGTTGTATACCATGTACGAAATTTTTTTTTTGGAGAATTTTCTCCTACACGATATCACACTTTCCATATATTTTGTTGTATCACATTGGGGAATCAATGTTGATCTAGTGGCTTCATTTTTATGACATTTTCTGTTGAAGACACGTTTATTTATTTTTATTTGAACATTTCTAAAAATTCAATGCCGTTTGGTCATCAAAAGAAAAGGTGTTTTTGTCATCATTAGTAGCTTAAAAACTTCAAAAATTTTAAATGAAATATATTCTACACAAAAGCCATATACATGCTGAGGTAGATGCTGATGGATGTTACATTTCATCTATACATTTATAGTTTTTATTGCTTTTTGAAGTAGAATGGAAGGGGAATTGATATGTTGTCATTTGAAGACTTATGAGGAAATATAGTTCTGATGTATTTGGATGTGATGCAGTATTTTTCACAAGGACGTGACTCTCATGAGGTAGGAATCATAATTTATGTTCAAAGAAAATACTATTTATTTAATAAGAAGTCCAAATATCAGTTTAGATAGACAAGTCTAAAATAAAGTCTTCACATCATGAACCATTCATTCCTTGGTATACTTCCCATTGATAATAAGTAGCAGTGACAAATTTCCAGGAGTCAAAAAAACAGTGACAAAAATGTAATATAATATACTAGGCCAATACTGACTCTCCAATTAGGTGTGGTCAGAATTGCTGATTTATTTCAATGAAGAGTTTCTTCTAATGCTCTAACTATTCTACCCTATACATAAAATGCCAAAGATCGATTGTAAACACATGGAATCCCATGTCCTACTTACTCTTTGAAACATATTTTCAAATTGATTTTGATAGTTCAAGTTCAATTGAAAAATGCGAAAGCTTGGACTGAAACTGTTGTGTACAAGCTGCAAATTTTGGCAGCGCTTGATGAGTTGCCCAAAAGAGTTAAGAACATTCAGCTGACTGGGGCTCCTTCAGAAATACGAGGATACTAAAAGTTAGGAGTATCGTCAAAAAAGTTATTTTTATTAAATTTTTGTGTCCCTTCACCATTTACTGCTTAGAGGTGTGATAAGGTGGATACAGGAAGCTTTGCCTCACTGGCCAACTGTTTCATTATACAGCGCATGGTCAATCTTGAAAGACCCAACTATATTCAACCTTTCTTTGTAGTCTTTTCAAGGGCTAAGGTTAGTCTAGCCTACAAAGTTAAGAATAAAAAGAATTACAGATTCTTTTCCTTGACATAGATGCTATTTATTTATCAAGAAAGTTGATACATACAATTAGATCAATTGGTCTCAAAATGCCATCAGCGATGATTGGTGCCTAAAACTAAATAGAGGGGTTCTGCTAAACATTGTACAGTGTAATGAAAGGCATGCTGATTATGGTTACATATGACGAAATAATCTGGTATGAGGGTTATATTACAACCAACCTTTATTCGTGTTAGATTTTTCATGCATTTTATGCTACATAAAACCTGATACTTCTTGGTGTTGTATTGCTGAAGAGCATTAACACTTTCAAAAGATTTTCTTTCATTTTTTAATGTAGAGATCGAGGAAATAAAGCTTTTTCTCTTTTTATAAGTTAACCAAAAACTGATTATAAATTTATAATGCCGACAGCAGAAGTATGAAAATCAAGTACCTGAGCGGGTATGGTACAATAACAAGGATTTCGCAGAGCGAAGTGTTTTATGCGTACAGTAGTTGGGCCCCTTTCTTGAGGACGATTGCTGGGCAGGGTGGGAATCGTCCTCACGGAAATCGGGTATGTGGAGTTATTAATAAAATATCAGATTTTAATGATTATAAGGTTCCAGAACCTGAAAGAGACCGTTTCGTTTTGGTGTCGGCGCACTTCGACGAGAGCGGCAGACCCGGACGAGAGACTCGCTTTCGCAGGACGCCGGAGGGAAGGACAGTTGTCGTCTTCTGGATAGGCTGGTGAGTCACGAACTCGGTGGAGGATTTTCGTCGTTAGGGGCGGCCCGAGTGTGGTCGTCGGTCTTCCCGCTCTCGATGGCATGCTCTACTAATGCGCACCAGATTATGCCCCTCTCTGTCGTATTTCCCCTGCCTCTCCCCCGCCCCACCTCGATGTATGATATAAAGGGAGACTTCACCGCCGGCCTGGGGTCGCAGCCTCTCAGCCCTCGCCGGAGAGCAGAGGAGAGGAGAGGAGAGGAGGGGACTCTCTCGGCCGCTCGGGCCACTTTGTTGTTCCTCCAATTCCATCCACAGCAGCAGCTCCGCATTCCCTCTCTTCCACAGTCCACGAGCTTGGGCACAGCGCCGATGGTCCTGCCCGTCGCCGGCCAAGCAGCAGCCACCCGCAAGGCGGAGATGACGCCGGGCGACGGCCACCCGAGCGCTCTCGACGGCGGCAACGGCGAGCAGCAGCGGCGGCCGCCGATGCCCTGTTCCAGCCCGCTGGTGTTCGACGCCGCCGTGTTGCAGCACCAGAGTGAGATCCCGCCGCAGTACGTGTGGCCCGACGAGGAGAAGCCGGCGCCAGACGCCGCCGCCGAGGTGCTCTCGCTCCCCGTCATCGACCTGGGAGAGTTCATGGAGGAGAGGAGAGGGAGAGGGGACCCGTCGGCGGGGCCGACCATGAAAGTCGCGAGCTCGGTGAGGGAGGCCTGCGAGAGGCACGGGTTCTTCCAGGTCGTGAACCATGGCGTCGACCCGGGACTGCTGGCGGAGGCCCACCGCCGCGTGATGGGCTTCTTCCAGATGCCCCTCGAGGAGAAGCAGCGGGCGCAGAGGAAGCGTGGGGAGAGCTGCGGCTACGCCAGCAGCTTCACCGGCCGCTTCACGTCCAAACTCCCATGGAAGGAGACCCTCTCCTTCCGGTACTCTCCTTCCCCTTCCTCCGGCAGCGGCGGCGGCAATGTGCTCGCCTACTTTCTCGAGACGCTGGGTCCGGCCTTCCTGCGCGACGGGTAAGTGAGCAATGAAGGAAAGGCCCGTTCTTGGCCTTGAGGGGGTGTGGGGAGGGGGGGGGGAGGGGGAGAAGGAGAAGGGCATCCATCGGCGAACTCAGTCCCTCACTATTTCACTGCTCCCTATTTGGCGGCAGGGAGCTGTACCAGGAGTACTGCGAGGCGATGGGGGCGCTCTCGCTGGTGATAATGGAGCTGCTGGCAGTGAGCCTGGGCCTGGAGAGGGCCACCTTCCGGGACCTGTTCGAGGAGCACGACTCCATCATGCGGCTAAATTACTACCCCCCCTGCCGGAATCCCCATCTCACGCTCGGCACAGGTCCTCACTGCGACCCCACCTCCCTCACCATCCTCCACCAGGACGACGTCGACGGCCTTCAGGTCTTCTCCGAGGGCCGCTGGCGCTCCGTGCGCCCCAATCCCCGCGCCTTCGTCGTCAACATCGGTGACACCTTCACGGTAACCTCCCTCCCCGCTCTTGTTCCCGCCCTTGGTTCTCCCCCCACTCCGGATGGCGGGCTAATTCTCCTGGTTTGCGCTTCGCAGGCCCTGTCGAACGGGAGGTACAAGAGCTGCCTCCACAGGGCGGTGGTGAACAGCAACACGCCACGCAAGTCCTTGGCCTTCTTCCTCTCACCGGGGATGAATAAAGTGGTGCGGCCGCCGGCGGGGCTCGTCGACAGAGAGCATCCCAGAAGGTACCCGGACTTCACATGGTCGACGCTGCTCGAGTTCACGCAGAGATACTACCGCGCGGACATGAATACCCTCGACGTCTTCACGAAGTGGCTCCTCACTGGGCCGCCACCACCGCCGCCGCCCTCGCCGCCAGAGAGTGCGAGCGCCAGCTGAACGGACTTGTGTAAAATTCCGCCGGGTTTTTAAGTTTCAAGTCTCCTGCTTTCCTCGTCTCCTTGGCACTATTTCCACCGAAATCCACAGCTAGCCGCCACTCGTGGGGGGAAGACAGAGACGACCCGTCCAAAACCCAAGAGCAGATAAAAGGAGGGGTAGGGGAGTGAGAGAAAGAGAGCCTTTCCATGGCTTCTCTCTCTTCTTCCATCTGTGTAGCTTTAGTGAAGGGCGGGGGGGATTTCTACCGCGAGTGCGGATACTGCTGACCCTTGACAATGGCAGTCGCCTAGGTGATTCCGCCACGTCGAAAATAAGAGAGATATCCTCAGAACACGAACAACGACAAGCTAACAATCGAAAGGGAATAACTGCGGCGGTATCAAGTGGATGAGTTGGGAAGATCTCCTCCCACGTCACTCCAAACCCCGGCATGGGACAAGCTACATGTGGGACAAACGAACCTAAATGAAATTTACAGGTGTACCTCATCAAATTCTATTGAATCCCATCCTCCCACCTTCCTCTCTCTCTCTCTCTCTCTCTCTCTCTCTCTCTCTCTCTCTCTCGCTCTGTGTCTCTGGCTCTTGCTCTATCTGTCTTCCTGCCTCCCTCCCTCCTGTACCTAGACACGCTCGACCATATATTTCTATTCCTGAGATTTCATTTGGCGGAATCTGCCGCTCGGCTTTTCGGGTGGGGGCGAGGCCCAGGATTCTTCTTCCAAATCTCCCTTTGGATCGTCTCTGCAAGTGTATGGGCAGCTGCGCCAATAGCTCTGCCCGGAGGGGGGCGCTTGTTTGTTTGTGCTTCTGTCTTCACGCGAGACCGATGGCAGGAGAGAGAGAGAGAGAGAGAGAGAGAGAGAGAGAGAGAGAGAGAGAGAGAGAGAGAGCTAGAGAGAGAGAGAGACGATAAGAGCCGGATGAGGGAGATGATGAAGGCGAGGATAATTGGAGATTCGTCTTTACGTCTGTCCTCGAATGAGGTAACATTCTTTGGACAATATCATATGTGATCGGGAGGCTAGAGTGAGAAGGACAAGCCAAGGTGGACGCGACAATGGCTACCTATGGAGACGAGCAGTGGGCCCCCGCGAGCAGAAGACAACAGGTGACGCACACGAGCGCGCGCCCCCCCCACGCCGGCCCCGCAGCCGCCAATACTACGGACACCACCTGCCGCCGGCGCGTCCTCTTCTCAGAACTTCTCCTCCTCCCTCACATGGCCAGTGCATTCGTGCGCCAGCCCTTTGCGCCCGTCCGCAATATTCTCTTGCCTTCCGGCTCGCCGGAGGCCACCGCCAGCGGATGCGACGAGAAAGTCCTGCGCGTGTCTTCTCCGCCGATCCCTTGCACAGAGAACTGTAAAACCGCCTTGTTTGATGCCTCGCTTCAAATCGATCCGGGCCCGAGTCTTCCTCTGGTTGGCTTCCAGCTCCAACAGCTGCCGTGCCGGTAGTTACGGAATAGCATCGCCCGCAGCTCTAGATGACGGCGACGACAAGTATCGGTTAGTCAGTGAGACGAGTAGCAGATTAATGGTGCTTCGTCTTCTACGCCTTCCGAGTCTGTTGGCGAATCAGTTGCTTTTTTGACAATGCGTTGCTCCGTGGAAACATTCACTAGAGCCTCCGCAGAAAACGGAGATAGAAGAGAAACTAGTTCTAAGGCATCTCCATGAGAGAGATTTGAAGAACAGAGCTGCTTAATGGGCAGTCGTGAGAACTTGCAACTTAGATAGATCATACTGAATCGGAAACCACCGTCAGTATCATCTGGGTAAGCGACCTTTCGTAGTTTCCTTGTCCGTTCACTATTCCCACGAAGGATTACAAGTAGATGAAGCTCCATTTTTACAGGATCTGCTGCTAACATCAAGTTAGATTCATATATCGACCGACTCCATTTTAAGTGACATGATTTTCAATGATTTTAAATTAGGAATGAGTGACAGATTACACTCAAGTCTGATTTTAAATTATGAAACCCCCCTTGGAGTGGCGTTTTCTAATTTTAGCAGGGTCTTCATACCTATCAAGATCGAAGAGAAAGGTAGATGATAAATAGATTGAAATAAACTTCTTTTTTGTACTAAAAAAAGGAGTGTGGAAAGCCAAATGTTAAGGTGAATTGGCTGCTGAATTCGCATGCGGCTGCTGGTTTATTTCGCTCAACTCTACTGATTTGGGTTGTGAATGCTTAATCGCAGCACTGTTCTCGACCTCTCTATATGGCCAAAGATTCTATAAAAATTGTAGACGACGTAAAAAATGCTCGTCACTGAAATATGCTATTGGAGGAAGTAATATTAGAGTATAGTTTTGCAGAAGGTTTGAAAAACATGATTAAGTTCCACCCCCATATGATGAAACTTCATTCATTAAGAAATATCTACGTCAAATAATCATTATAGGTTGCATGTTATAAGAAACTTCGGTTTCTTCAAGAAGAGTTCACAAACTCACTATATACCTATAAAAGAAAGTTTAATATTTTGTTGAGGACACCTTTTTGATGGCCAACGAAAATACCTTAGGGAGCTGTGCTTCTACATCTTATAAAAATTAAATTACGGAGACCAAGCATACTGGTATTTGATAGTTTCGAAGTTTCACACTAGAGCTACAACTAGAGGTATCCACCAATCAAATCACGACACAAATGATTAAATCGCATTAATGTTAACAAAGTCAATTTTGATAGTTTCTCCAAGACATTCATTTTAAAATGATATGCCATGTGGTAAGAATACATACAAAATTATTGTCTTAAACTAGAGATAAGTTCTGAGATTCGAATAGCACAATCCAACTTTTAATACCCAAGAAACCACCTAATTCCTGCCGAAATTTTTTACTTTAGCCAAGGCTAATTCATAGTATGCCTTTTGGGCTGGGATGAGTCATCATTAATTTTGGAGCATTGACTACAGATGTTTTGGATCAGTTAAAGAAGGAATCAAGATAATGTGTTGGAAAGGTGATATTCGATCATCAATAATGTTAAAGCCCTGAACAGACTTTACATGTATTACAGATTAAGGGAACTTGCATGCACAGTTTTTATCGCCAATCATGAGCATTTTGATGCATTTCCTTCTCCTTTTTAAATGGATTTTAGCGGCTAGCTTTCCAACCCTACACGTGTTCTACTTGGGTGGCCAGGCTATGATTTTCTCCTAAACACATTCCATTTCTTGTTTAATTTCTTTTAAATCATGCACTAGATAAATTTGGGTGGAAAAGAACCAACTCATTCTTCTATTAGCTTCTCCTTGCTATCATTGAGACCAACATGCCCATCTCCTTCAAATTTCCAGTTGAGTGTACCTTTCATGGTGGTGTAATAAATCATACACGTGTTGCCCAAAAGATGCTAATTGAGCTGGTGAGCCCTGATGATTAAATTATATAGACCATGCACCTTAGAATATCTTTTGAGTGACAAGAGCAACTTTTCATTTACTTTGCAATAGTCTCATGGATACAAGAGTACATGGAGATAGCTGAAGAAAACACCTACGTATTTTTGTTAAATAATCCTTAAAAATACTAATGCTGATCCGATTGCTCAGATAATGTTCAAATAATTATACTGTATACGGAACATATCCAGTGACGACAGTATTCATATGCATAGTTACAACCCAGATGCATATAATATTTCAACAACTTGTCAACTTCATCTATTGCCACAGCCAGGTGTATTAACCACATTCTTATAATCCAGAAGGCATACCTGTGAACGTTGAGTCTATACTCATTTAGAAATTTTTTCCTGCACCCATGCGGTAGTGGAGTAGAAAGAATTTTAAGGGAGAGCACGATCATGCAAATTGAAAGGCATGGATGGGGTTGGTTACAAGATCTTCATCAGGATTTTACATCCTCTTATTTACCTGATTCTGGCTACCTCCAGGACACATCTATTTATAATAATTTACACTGTTCAAGAACAACGGACCAGCACTCCATCAGCCACATTACGAGGATCATAGACAACAGGACAGTAAAACGCTCTAGGGGGATGCTGATGATATTCAACAAGACTGACTCCCAAATTATTCATTAAAGAGTATTTGACAATTTTTTTAGGTCACTCCTTTAGAAATTTATAAGGCACTCTTTCCAATCTCATCTCATGCTTGCAAGTTTCCCATGTCAATAAGATTATTTCACGATCGTCATTCCTTTTGTCTTGGAGAACGTTGATGAGTAAATAGCTTATTCCCTGATCCAATTACAAAGAAAAACATACTGGATGATACGCATTAGAACCTTTCTCGTTTCCTTTATTCTGCTTGTCAAAAACTTAAAACAAGGAAAATGCTCATCCAACTTACAATCTTCAGTGAGGGCTTCACATGGCATACCGTGATAAGTGGTACTAATGGAATCATCTGGTCATCAACGAGCTCCACAGGCCAGTCAGATTCTACATCGGTGAACTTCCACACAACTGGTTACCATCCAGAATGGCCTGATTTAAAACCTCAGGACTGTCTAATTTGAGTGTACAAGTCCTGCTTCATGCCCTTCCATCCACATCAAAGCCTGCACCGGTCCAGCCAGGGCCAGAGGACCCTTTGCTCTTGGGCAGGACCATCATATTCCCCTTGCCTCTTCCCGAGGTGGGGACCCTTTTCTTTCCTTTCCCTTCAGCGTCAACCAGAGGCTGCTGGGTTGTACCTTTTCCGGCAACTTCACCACCACCAGACACAACATTTTGGGTCTCCTCAAGCAGTCGCTGACCTGATGAGCCCTGAGCGCTTGTTGTGGCAGGAGCTGAGGCCATGCTGGGACTTGAATTGCCTTGAACAGGTTTAACCTCCTGAGAAAGAAAAGATAGCATCTTTCGGGTTAATGACTCTCACCATCATTAGGTTGCCCCCATTCATTAATACTTTCGTATGATATCAGTAATGGATACATTAGAAATAATAGCGACGAGACACATTAGCATCAAGCGAGGATTGGAAAACTATTGACAGACGCAGCAGACAAATACTAATCAAATTATTCCGTAATTTTGATCCAAAGTTGAAAATTAATGTTGACGAAAAGTACAGAAAATACAATGCTCTTGGAGAAGACTTTTAGTAAGGTATTTACTGAAGTATTGATCTGAACCAGTGTTAAAAATCTGTTTAAAATTTTTCACACTTTGCTTATGAAAACAACGTGCGGTGAGAAGAGGTCTTCCTTTGCCTGAGCCATGGCTTGATAAATTCAGTCATGAAAGAAATATGGACCTCGAAATATTACCATACTATCATGTACTCCCATTTAACTCTCAAAGAAATACACATATAATGCAAGGTTTTTCTTAAATGAACAATCTCAGAGGTCATTGTGCATATATTTCTTTCTAGAAGGCACTAGAAAAAATTATCCGCCTATTTATTTTTATTAAAAAAGTAACCTCAATTTTAGAATGCAATGTTACATACTGCGTCATCAGTTTCACTTAAAAAATATTAGAGTTGTACGGAGTTTGTTGGTTGTTGTAATCTGACTTTCACTCAAGCTTCTACCATCTGAACCCTGGACTGCATTTGAATCTTTCCGAAGGGTCAATGCCATATCTAAATACTCCTTTACACTTATGGTGATTAAGTTTTGGATAAAATCCTTTTAGATTCATATTTTTATGTTGTCATTAATGAGAGAGATGAGCCCTCAGCTCCATTAACCTGACCTCTTCCTATGAAAGCGACAGATAAAAAACTATGTCTTCGTGTTGTAGTAAGAAAACTGTTCCATGGTGAAATGTTATAGAACTTCACTTACAGGAACATCACTGGAAGTACGGCTAGGGTTCAAAGCTTCAAGTCGCTTTTTCAGCTCTTCCAGCCTCGCAAATTGGGAGGCCGCACTCTCTTGAACCTGGATAATGAAGAGCCAATAATGTCATGAAAGATTCGTCAGGAGAAATAATCAGAGGTGAAAGATTGTCTAGAACAATTGAAATCGACACAAGACGAAAGCAGATATACCAGCTGATTTAGGTCGTCACAAAGATTCTGCTTGGCTGCTTCCTCGTCTTTCACAAGCTTGGCTGCAGCTTCCCAAGCCTAAGGTACACCAGTATGTGCCACATTTGTCAAGAAGCTAGAAAAGTAAGTTATGTATAGACGCCGCATCTGGTTCCTGTCTCTAGAGCAGATGGTGAAAATTCAGAAAGCACTTGATGAACTATACATCGACAGTGACTACACAAGGTTACATCAGCCCTTTTGCATCACATCAAGTCAACTGCTGGCACATGATTATTTAGGGTATCTCAATTTTGACAAAATAAAATGGATAAATCCTAGCCCACTAAATAAAACTGTTGAAAAAAATTACATTTCAGAGCACTCGAGTTGAATAGAAAGGTAAGAGAAGAACAAAAGGGCATCTTCCTAAAACTAGAATATTCACTATTATGGTTTGATTTTGATCAATGTTCGTATCAGAATGAGGTCCCAGATTGGGTGAGTTAGCTGATGGGATAAGACAGCAGCCATCTGGAAAGATGATCAAAGGATTTCTCAGACTGGAGAAAGGGAATCACGTGGTCTGATAATCAGAAGACATTAACCGACCAGCATTGAGTGAATAGGCTTTGAAACAATCAGCAGAACTGTTCTCTATCCCATCATGGATTTCTGTGAAGCTAAGCACTTTGCTGGATGTACGTAGTTGAGGAGTAGTAGATCAAAATGCATGCGACTTCAAGGGGTACCAGTTGGGCATGAAATAATCATCCCTTAGTCCGGCCTTCACCTTTTAACTTCTGGCCTTGTGCATATTGGGCTATCTATCAAATTAACTCCTATTCACTTGGGAACAGGCAGCCCAGGTCATTTCAGAGCAAATAAAAAAAAACGTATCCATGGAATACCACTTTAGCAGGTTACATTTCCTATAAGCACTTATCGTCAATGAGAGCTTCATAACATTGACTGATATCGAATGTGAAGTCACATAACCCACAGAACATTAGAATTTTTATAAAATGATTTAGAGGTTGACAGAAGTAAGGAGCATCTATTTTGCAGACTGTAGAGAGTAAAGTGAACAAGAGCAATAATAGTTCACTAAAGCATGACAAACCTTCCGTGCTTGCTCTTCCTTTAACTTTGCAGCCCGTATTCTCTCAGTCGATAACTCAATCTTCTTTCGTAAATGCTCAAGTGCTTAGAGTATATTACATGAAAAAGCAGTATAATAAATGTATGTCAGGACAGACCACTATCACACAAATAATAACAAAGAATGCTCTAATATATGATTCAAGAAAACTAAAAGGGAGACCAACCAGCTTTCTTTGGGCCAGCTGTAAGTTTCATCTCTAATGTAAGATTTTCCAGCTCCCGTTCAACATCCCGAATTTTCGAATAATTTTCATTGATATACCTGATAAATACAATTTTTATATTAAAATAAGTCCCACTTCATAGGAATAATGTGGGACCGAAAATCATGTGAAAATCATATAAATAAACAACAAGAGGTCATTTTATTTGTAAGGTACCAATTCATTTAAATTATTAAATTTAACATCAACCTCAAGCACGCAGACAGCAAGTTCAAATGCAATATAGTTGACCGAATCTGATCAAGTCATGGCAATGCAAACTGAATTGCAGAAGCTAAACATACACGAATTGGGGAAGAAAGTAACTAAGTGACGAAGATAGGTTGATGACACCGAGCATTAGTTGAACCATAGTGAGAAAAGGAAAATACGGTGGCTGACGGTGTGCCGCCACTTCTGGAGCGCTCACTATCATACTCTGGATTTCTTGCCAAGTACAGACGCAATCAGCTACTGCGTCAAAGTTTCACGGTCACATCAACCATCAAGTCTGGGTTTTTCAGAAGCACGAGGAGTAAAACACTAATACCTATTGTTTTCACTACAGATACCCAAGCAGTCTACGTAGATCATATGGGAAGCTTGGACATCTTGTCACGGAGTTGACAAAAGAAACACAAAATCTTACGTTGCTCATTTAATCTGTCGGTTGAGATGATTTGACACATTTGTTGTTGACCACATCTGTAAACTAGCAAATGATAATGCTGAATGATCTATTGCTATAATACTTTTATTAATCTCATAATCAGAAAATTAAAATGATGATTTACAACAAATTTTTGGGGAGTGGCATAATCGAAATTTTCCGAACAAAAACGATGACAAAGAAAATTGGGGGCTAGAAATTTCTCTAACTATCAAACTTATCTGAAAATAATTTATTAAGAAGATGGATCAGTCATCCAAGTAATTTTCTGCATCTTGCTTTTAATAACTCACTAAAGATGCAGATGTGGAGCAGCCATTCAATCATCTAACCATCTATTTCAAGATACCATGTATGCCATGGCAACTGTCTGGAGATTCTAATGTACATCTCGCACTACATAACGTTGGGAAAGAAAACCGCTAGATCATCACTAAAATTTTCTTTGAGATGGTTACTATATATGCTGAAAAAAAGGTGATCCTCTGATTCTTTCTTCGAACACATGTTGACAGCTTCATTAACGATGCCTTTTTACCGAAATATTAAAGTAGAATGGATATTAGATGACAACAATTGGATGAAGCATCCTTCACTTTCTCTTGACATATCACTCTTAAGAGCTGCACATTATGGTATAATGTCTTCCCCAGGCACTGTATTAAAATTGGAGACGCCACTCTTGTGAGGCACAGTTGTCAAACAACTGAGAAATACGAATTGTTAAGGGGATCCTACGTGAACGAAAGTGACAGAGAATTGAGCTAATTTAATAGTAATGATGTATAATTATGCTCTAAATATCATCGAAGATATTGAAAAATTCCGGTTGAGTCCGATTGTTCACAAGGTTAGCATGGTTTGACCGAAGCCAGCCAAAACTGACCAAAGCCAAGCTTCATCTCTTCTTACTTTTGTATTAGTGGGTGCCGCAGTGCTGCCTTAGGTAAGAGTCAATAAAAGTCAAACACCATTATCAGTCAAGGCCATTTATTGAAGACAGGCAGGTGCTTTTCCTCTTTCAGGTAAACTCGGGCATCTTAATCGCCCATGGATTAGTAAGTCCTTGGGACGTCTAGTTGGATGTATGTCGCAGGGCTTGTGCAATGCAATCGCCTTGATGCGTTTCACTATTCTCTCCCATAGAAGAAAAATAAAAGTTCTCAGGAAACGCAATTGAAATGGGTGTTCATCGATCGCCCTCAGGGTGCTGTTAAAGTATGGGGTTCGTCAGTGAGACCTTTCGACCAGTTTTCCGAGGGGAGTAGACAAAAATGGAATACTCGGGTGGTAGAAATCTTGCCCATCATGGTCCTCGAGATGAAATTGACCCAAATATTATTGAATTTAGCAGCAATAGTGATTGGACGACTGGGCATTGTAATTTGTGCGTACCCGTCGATTACAGGTCAACTTCCCAGATGAACGAGAGTGCAGAAGATTAGAGAGGGAAAAATGTGTATCTAGCGCAGACTCACCTCTTCAATTGGAGCTGTTCTTCCTCGATGATCTGAACGAGTGAGCCCAGCATGAAAATCCCGTCGTGCAACACCATGAAAAGGAAGACGACGTTAATTCTCCGTCCAGGACGTTTAGGATTGAAACCGGGAGAGAAAGTCAAGAGAAGCAACAGGGAAGAAGAGAGCACAGGATGTGGGAAGCGGAGAGGTCGATTCACCTTCTCAGTGTAAGTGATCACTGGAGCGTCTCTGGCCAGACCATCCGGCCCAAGCACGGGGAGGAGAGAGGGACGTTCGGTGGCCATCGCTTTCCCTGGCGACCGATGGCGGCCTCGGAACAGGCCGGGCAAGGTGGAGAAGGGAGAAGCAACAAATCAAGGACGCCCAGCGCGCTTCCTGAAGCCAGGGAGCCCCCCACAGTTTACAACAGCCGCCGCTGAACGCCTCCGGCCTTGCTACCTAGGCACCACCCGCTCCATAACATTCTTCTCCAAGATCCTACCGACAAAACGTTGGGGAGGCCTCTACTGTTGATTCCTTCAGTTTTTCGACCTGCGACTG
Organism: Spirodela polyrhiza; assembly: GCA_024713555.1. NCBI lineage: Eukaryota > Viridiplantae > Streptophyta > Magnoliopsida > Alismatales > Araceae > Spirodela > Spirodela polyrhiza. The sequence continues at coordinate 3,077,767 of CM046547.1, forward strand.
ATACAGCAATGCAGGAAGAGATCTGGGCAGAGGAGGCGAGCGAGATCTGGATCCAGGGAAGGCCCCGGGCCGGTGGCTCAGCGGAATGGGGCGGCTTTCGATCTCATTCCCGTCGTACTTGGACTGCCCGTGGGCAGAAAAGGCCCAAGATCTTGTTCCCGGTCACCGTCGTCGGCTTCGGTGCGATCCACCCAGACAAACACCCATCCCAAGTATTCTGTACTCGCGATCTCAGATCGTCTTCGAATCCCAGAATTGCTCCAATCTGATCCCCCCAAGCTCGGAAATTTCGGGCTTACAAACCCGTCTCCACAGGAACCCGTTTCCGTAGACGAGGATAAAGTAAACCATAGAAATCTGATCCAAAGGTGGGCAGCAAGACTGCTCTAATATAAGAGCACCTTCATCGCAGCAAGAGAGAGAGACAGAGAGAGAGAGAGACAGAGAGAGACAGATGACAATTTAAGCGCTATCTTTTTGGACTGAAACCCGTGGAATTGAAAATCTTTCACTCTCTACCCTCATACTTTTTCACGCTTGTCACAACAGCACACCAGACTAAATATCGCTCAAAGCCTTCATCTTTCCAACTATAAGTCAACGGTTCGACTAGAACATGTGCTCTGCATACATGCGCAGTCCATAGGGATGGACAGATCACCTTGCATGGCATGTGAAACGATTACATATGTTACAGATGAATGAAGAAGACGACCGCTAGGCCTGGCCCGGCTCCGGCAGCGTGATCAAGCGCGACTTCCTGTCATACTCCAGGGGAGTGCCGCAGCTGAAATGGGGGAGGGGGGGAAGCAAGGGAAGGAAGAACGGAGCAGCCGCCCGCATCAGTTGACCGCCACGCACGTATGACAAGTTAAACAGAGATCCCAAAGGAAACCCACGCAAGAAGACGTCTTACTTGGAGCACTTCAGCGTGTTCGTCGCGCCGCCGCTGGAGATGGACAGGATGGTGCCGAAGAAGGAGGTGTTCTCGGTCCCGCAGTTTGGGCAGGGGCCCTGGGATTGAGAAACATATTTGGCGCGATTAAGGTGGCGACCTTGGGGATATAAATGGCAATGTCTGGGGCCGGGCTCGCTCGCAGTTTACCTTCAGGATCAGGAAGTCCTTGACAATGGCGTTGGTTATCGCCCTCGCCAGCCAGAATATGAGGGGCAAGGCGGCAAACCAAGTGAAGATGAAGCTGAATGGCTCTGGCAGCTGAGTAAAAGGAAAAAGAGCTGAGAATTGTCAATTGGGTAAAGATCAAGAAATGGAATGATGAAAGACAACAAAGACTGCATGCAAGATCATGAGAGAAGGTAAACAGAAAGTGGGTCTGGGCCCCCATCAAGCGCCGCAGCTCTATCATGGTCATGAAAGGCCGCTGTCTCCTTCCATCACATCTCATGCTCATCCATCATCCATAGTTCAGGGGCATAAACAAGGTCCATTTTTTTTTTCTTACTGTAAACAGGGTAGAGTCCAATGCAGAAATCTTTTTTTTCTTCTTTTAAAGAGTGGATGTGGTCAAAATGTGCATACTTCAGGGAAGCATTACTATTTTGATACAAATGACAATGAGAGCGGACCCACATTTTATGTAGCCCGGTTTCAAAGAGGAACCGGGTACACTACATCTTATGCCAAGGCCAGCTGATTTTGTTTCCCAACAATGGTCATTTAACCCAGTAACTTATTGGTTATGCTTTATTTTTTGATGAATAAGTTTAACTCGCAGCAAGGTTTGAAGCCATAAACTTTATTACATTTACAGAAACAACCCAAAAGTCCCTGGGAATGGAGGAGACCTAGAGACCTAAAAATGCCCAAAAAATGTATGAGATCCTGCTCTGCTCATGAGAATCTGTCTTAAATCCTAAAAAACATAGGGAGCTACAGTTGAGAAAACAAACTATGAAGAAACTTGGGAATGGAACCCGGAGCTAAAACTCGTTGAAAAAATGACTACTTGAGGAAAAACAGACCAACTTGTAGGAGATATATGAGGAAAGCTACTCTTTTTGATCTGACAAGGAGTCCGAGTCGGCGGCCCCAGTTGACATCAGAACTGACGAGCTGGCTAACCAAGGCAGAACTGAGAAGAAAATTGGCCTCACACGTTGGCAGCCGCCACTTGTAGAGATCTCAGCGAAATAGTCATCACTTATATGCTGCACCCTACCTTGTTCACTACAGACCCTTCCTCCTCGTTCCTGACATCTCTCGCTCAATCCCTCCAATCTCGCCTCTCATTCCCAGATTGCTTTCTCCTCTTCCACTCCTTGTTTGGCAACCCCTCTCCTTCCTCTCTGGTGATATGACGGGCACTATGAAAACGTGATCTCGAACCCTTTTTCTTGAGTGATCAGGAAAATGAACGAAATATAGAACCAATGCGAGAATCATTCTTTAAAAGTTAAACATGAAAAGGAAGAACAAAAAATATCACCTCCATAAGGTATGTTATTTCAAATCCCGTGATGTCATCCAAAAAGAAAAACCTGAAATGAACAACGCGAGCATTAGATTTTGATTTGGCAAGTGTTATGTAAATGGGTGAGGGGCTGAAATTTGCATACAATAACTATCTATTTTAAAGACGTCATCCCCAGTTTCATTGGAAGTTTATAATTATCAATCATTTTCACTGAAAACTGATTTTCTGGATACCAGGGCTGGGGCAAAGCCACTGTCAAATGACTCTGAGATCAAATGAAATCACAACAGAAAAATCATTTAAAAGAACCTCAGAAGACAGCAAAATCAGCGAGCATTAAAATTCTTCTGAGTTCTTGATTATTCGTGAACTATTATAGTGCTCTTGATTATTCGTCAACTAGTATATCGCTCTTGATTATTCGTCAACTATTATATCTCACATTCAAGCAAGCTGATAAGGGCTAAACAATTAAAACTGTCCATAAATCATTTGGATATAAATAGCAGGGAATCATTAAAATATAATGTGGACTACAATATGATAAACGCTATCTATTTTTAAGCGTTTTTAGAAGATCTTCTGATGAACTACTCTACCCAACTGTAACTCAACAACTCGAGAAACAGAACAACGGTAACAAGTACAAAGAAAAACTCTTCAAGGTACGGTAAGGATTCTGTCCCTCGATACATATATATTCTGTGCAAACTTAGACATTTATATCAGGAAAATACATTTGTTGCATATGAACGTCCAGAGTTAGACATGAATGTACTATTTTATGCACGTAGCAAAAAAAAAACTATAGATAAAGTCAAAAAAAGATGATGGTGAGTACTGATACAAGCAGAAAGATCCAAAAGGTTAGAGCAGAAATATTTTAGATAAAAAGGAAAAGAAACGGTTAAGACATACACATTCCACAAGATAAAACTCAATGCATGAAATCTACAGCAGATCGTAATTCACAAAATGACAGCTACAGCCAGAGACAAATCCTGAAACATAAACACATGCCAGAACTCTGACACATATTTACAATTTACCTCGATCATATAATATGCTAAAACCCTATAAATAAACCCTAATCTTTAAAACAAAGCATCCATTAACATTATGATATCCATTTAATTCAAAATTTATCCTTGTTTCACATTCACATGTTCATTGCAAGCGTAGGATATAGTGCTTCCTTTCTAGTAGTTCAGGCAACGGTGTCCACAAAAAAATCTTGTTAGTTATACCTAAAACTAAAAGTGAAATCCAGAAAAAATGGAAAATAAATGCAGGGTTTTACTTCTACGTATCTGTAACGCAAAGTCTAAGATGTGTAGTACAGACCACACTAATGTTTAAAGCTAGAAAAAATTCCAAATAAAACCATCGGTTTACTTCAAACTATCTATAATACAACATTAAGATGTGCCTTACATGGCGTCCACAATAATATTATTATGGTGACAGCACTTACAGGGTAAGAGAAACAACAGCTGCTGGCACATTTAGAAGGAACATTTTAAGATAGTCCACAGTTAAGTCACTGTAAACCTGCATGACCAAATATCACACCAATTGAACCAAAAAATTACATTCATAACAATACTTGTTTAGCAGGTATCCAATCTGAAAGCAAAATAAACTGAATATACTTCAAAATCCTAAAAGCATCATTTTATGACGTCAGTTCCGTTGATGCCTCCTCTAAGTTAATTTGTTCAACTTTATTGGAATTTACAACGAATATGAGATGAGAATAAGACAGCTATTGTGGAGATCAAAGACTGACTCGTAAATACGGGTGGGAGAGAGGTCAGAGATTATCAACATTGTTGCCTTACACCGTTGTATGAAAATGAATGTGGGTCCGTTCGACACCAAAAGTTTGATTGGCGAAACACTACCTCACAGTCATCAGGAAAAGATGACTCAAGATATTGGGATAATCAGATACATTGCCGTGTACTTTTAACTAACAAATGTGAAACGTAATGTTTTATTCCTATAGATTAAATGTGTCCGAGGACAAGTAGACATACCTTTCTGCTACGAAGACTGCATCTCGGGCCTTCTTGTACAATATCACTCCCTTCTTGCTAAGAAACAAAAATGTAAACATGTCACCATGTAACAGTCTCAAAATCCGAAATTGTTAGAGGCCAGGAAAGAACAAAATCCACTGGCTTCTATTGGAGAGTCACTAGAACTGTAGCTGTAAAATCACTAACTACGAACCAATAAATGAGATCAGAGGCCCTTGCTGTAAAAATTCAAAATAAAAATCAGCTCTGAAGCTTCAAGTGACCAAGAATGAAGCAGCTATCCGGGAAATAAGAGTGTTACATGCAATGAGCTTCCTTGCTGATCCAAGAAAGTTAAAAGATAGGTGGAACATGATTAACGCTAGAGCAAAACTACCAAGCACGGTGATTTACATAATGACAAGTAATGAATATTCCTATGGTGAATGTATGTACAACATCCCAGTAGAATGCAGATTAATCAATGTTTATTTGCTAGCTTCAAGCCATTCGCATCAATCCATACCAATTATTTTGAAATAATAATAGCCCCAATAGTCCCACAACAGAAGAAGAAGTCAGACATTGACTAAACATAAAGATCACGAATGCTTATCCTCGTAAGTAATATAAAAGTATGAAATGTGGTACTATAAAGCGGTCCACGTAGTAGATCAAAAAAGGCACGAAACCATTTGCCACTGGAAGAACGCAAAATACAGTTTTAGACGGCCAGAAGGTTTTGTAGACATTTTGTACATGTGATTACAAACTCCTGAAGGAAAATTTAATGCTATGACAATGTTCCTCGTGCTATTATAATCGTTTTAGATCAGATATAAATCCATCCTGTACAAAAAACACCAAGAACACCTAGTTCCCAAAGAAAATAGAAAAGTTGGGTCCTGTCCTAGAAGAGGAGGAACACATTTTGACTGAACTGAGGAATATAATAAAAAAGTAAAAATGAAAACGTTCGTATTTGTCTATTATAAGCTGGAATTATAATAACTATAAGAGTTAATATTTACTTGCCAACTATGGAAAAACATCAAAGAATGAATCTGTATATTAACGTTGGTCTATTTTAGATCCAGCAACTATGAATAATCTCTCTGAACTGGTCTATTGCTGTTGGTCTCAGTGGAATTCTAACAATGATGAATAATCTTTTTGAACTAGTTCCGGTTTAAAAGCTTAACAGAGAACAAGCAGATTACGTTCTATAAATAGGACTGAAAATGCACTTCACTTCCACACTTTTGTAAATCTCCCTTTGGACATATTGGTTTCTTTGTCTTACCAAAGCTGAATCCTAATAAAACAGATTATTGATTATATCAATAATCCAAGAAAATCATGATCAAAGCATAATATCACCTATTTGTCTTGTCATTTGTCTACATCTTAGTCCTACCATAAAATTATAATTATTTGCATGGATTAAGCTAAAAAATATACCTTCAGCTTTAACTTCAGCTCGTCAAACTCTGCATCCGTCATTATTGGATTTCCAGCGGCATAAGCCATTGAAGCTTCCAAAAGCTTCTGCTCATCGGGACCTAGTAGCAAGATCAAATTGAAAACGTTAGAAAATAAGTATAAAATATAAGTCTTTGGGAAAAAGTTTTAAAGGAAACATCATTTCAGAGGGAAATTTAGGAGAAATAGGTAGAGAAGAACAAATGATCAATAGGAAGATTCATACTTAACATAACAACACTGCTGCCTTCCCACATTAGCTCTTCCTTGAGGTTATCAAATTCTTCATTTGACATGATTGCTCTCTTTTCAAAATAGAATGCCTGAAAAATGTCAACCATTTTGGAGCGAAAAATTACACTTCACTTTATATAAATAGATGCACAGAAGGAACGAAGCTATATGTGTAATTCTTCTAGGGTAAAATATAGATGCAGTTTCTTTTTACTTGCAATGCTTGAAGAAACTCCTGCTCAAGCTCTCCCAGTGTCTTTTTATCAGATTTCTTGTCTAGGCTACAGTATGGCAAGATTTTGCTGTCAACAACTTCCCCTTCAACTTCACCTGAGAATGAAGATAAACAGTCACAAAGAAAAATAATATATATGACTACATGTATAAACCGAAGAGGCTCAAATGTGATCAACCCCACAAGACTTAATTAGCTATAAATTTTAGGATTACAAGCTGATACGTTGACAAAAACCAGCAGCGTGTTCGTGAATGTGCATATAACATGAGAGCTAAACAGGAAAAATTATCAATGAGGGTTTTCGTGGTCGCCCAGGTGTCAACATTCCTGAAAAGAGGGAACACATGGGGAGACATGAGTGAATTTACAACATTCTTTCGAAAGAAAATGAGCCTATTACACAGTTTCTAAGAGACGGGATTCCATTTTATCTGTTAGAAGGCCTGTTAATGAGCCTCAATTTGTCTTAGAGGTTAATTGGGCTAAACCCTAAATCACTGACCTTAAAAACACAACATTGCCTAGGAGGGGGACCATCAGTAGAGCCTAATATGATCTGTCCAATATAATATACTCCCAAAAAACCCAAATTAGGAGGCACTGAGAGAGTCAAAAGCATAAAAAGACTATGGGTTAAACTGCTGATGTAGAGGACCCGATTTGGCATAGTCATTATGAGGCTGAGCAAAGGAAAGAAAGTTCAGAGGGGCCCCCCTAATAGCTAGTCATGTGTCCATGTGATTCATTACTGTAGACTTTAGCCCCCAACATTTTCCTGGCTGACCCCTTTCAACTGATGGGCAAACTGTTGGATGGCTCTTAAGGGCTTTACTTTGTTTGGCTAGTGCTTGATGCAGCCAGAACAAGTAATTCTCGGACAGTCTGAAGAACGAAATGGGTTATAAATTAATATTGAAATGCTTCATTGCAAGGATCGATGAATGCTGACATGGAACAGACAATACTATAATGCTTCATTGAAATTCGAATATTTTTGGCTTAGTCCATCCCACCCGTCAAATCTTAGAACCATGCTTGTCAAATAACTTGAAATTAAGAAAAACCTGTCAATAAGTGCAAAAATTAAATCAGAATTCTATTTTTCCGAGGCAGTTTTGTTGCCCACGCCAATGAGGTTCTTAATGAACTTGGATCATATATCAGAGGTGACAAGACTTGAAAAGTCTAAATTGATATCCCAAGGTTATATTTCATTCAATTTTATTGAATCGTGACTTTATTTTCACGGAGTATTCGTGGTATATTAGTGGTTTTTCTACCGAGAACAATTTGTTCCCGACATGAAAGAATTTACCTGCAGAGAAAGATGGTAAACTTCGAGAAATTCATTAACTATCTCCAGAGAAATTCAAACTGTGGAAAGTATCAGACTTCAAAGACATATGATAACTCCAATTAGAAGACTCAATAGTAACATCTTTTGATATGTTCTTCATTTCTTCTTGTCAGGCCTGCACGAATGTTTAGGGCACTAAAATGATGGAAAAGGCAGGCTGAGCACAGGAATGAGGCGAAGACTTTTGGCATACAGTATCCAAAGAGTAAATATTAGGTGAGGGAAACAAGCATAAAGATTCTTTGTGTGTTGCCAAAGAGATTCAATATTTAAGACTGACAAATAGCATAATTAAAGGCAAATGAAGCATGTGATTACTTTTTGGGGGACGTAATCAGTTTGCCCAATAGTATGTGAAGAAAGCATTTTTCATTCCCTAGAAAATCTCAGAGACCACATTAACAACGTAGCTACTTTGTCTCCCTTAAAGATGATAGTCACTAAGATTAGTTCTTTGGGCAATTCCTACAAGAAAAGCGTGAACACGCCATAAAAATTACTGTGCACTCAAAATACCAATCAATATGTAACTGATAGAGCGTCTATGGGTCTCCCAATAGGATTCCATCTGCCCCTGAAAAGGGTCATAACCACAATCTAATTCAATCATGGATAAAATTCATAAACACAAGAAATCAAAGTAGGTCAAGTAGTCTCCTATTGGTAATCTCAATGTGACTGCCAGTTTTGTGTTAAATACCATTTAATAGTACATTTTTTTCCCAGCCAGCTGCTCTCTATTCAACATCAAAGAGGTAGAAGCTGTCCCAATTGATCCCCCATCACATCAGTTGGAAGATGGAGAACTTCAATTTCTGGTCGTATAATTAGTGTGGTGGAGTCAAAGAACAACTCTCCATGGTTTCTGATAAGCATGTATAATCTTCTTTGATTCATAAGATATCCCTACAACGAATAGATGCCCCGTTCATCAACGTCTGAAATTTGAGGATGCCCTCCGATGTGTCTCTTCGCCCCATTATCCGATGGATATAGCAATTCAAATGCTTTAAAATGCAAGGTACTGCTCTGACCTTGCAGTTGCTGCTCCTGTTCGGCTGCCCTGGGAGGGGTCACCGTCGCCCGGGGCCTTCGTCCTATGATGGGGAAGAGCCCATGCTGTACGAAGGCCGAAGAAGCCCCAGCTCGGGCAGCAGCGGAACACTTGCGGGTCAATACGGACGGCCGATTGCGTGCAGACAGCGAACGGGCGTGGAGAGAAGCCGCTGCATCGACTCGGGATCTTCTCCGGAGGAGAGTGAGCTGAGGCGCAGTGAACGAAGGAGAGGCAGAGGACGTCATCTTCCTTCTGGCCTCGTGGGCACACCCTCTTTCGCTCTATCAGGTGTTGCCTATTACAGAGTAGTATATCTACACGGAAATCGTAGGAGCGGAGAGGCCGAACGCAGCAAGAAGTAGCCGAACCATTGGGTTGGGGCCGCCCCGGGGGGGGGGAGATCGGGGGTGCGAATCGCGTAGGAAGCGGACGACGGAGGAGATAAGGAGCAGAACCCAATGTGTGGAGGTGAGCCCGGGGGTAGTGGGAGAAAATCTCATCGAGAAAGTGGAGCCCACGTCGGAGAATTGATGGTTCTTGACGCGCCTCCACCTCTGCGCTCCGGACCCACCTCTAAAATCATCACCTTGTTAGAAGACTATTTTTTTTGTCCTGAAAGTACGGCAGAAGCACGTCTGAACTCTCATTTCCTTTTCCTAATATTCATTGTAAAGCAGTCCGCGATCATGGAAAATGAAGCCACTCCTCTTTTATGACACGCCACAAATCATGCAATAGCTGCCGCCAATCACAAAGTTTAGACTGTAACTAAGACTTAGATTAAAAATCATGAAATAGACTCTAGGGGCGAATGATGTCTACAGAAACTTTAAAGGTTTTGACATTTATAGAGTGCTACATAGAAATTAGAGGATGTATTTATAAAATGATGTTATTAATATTCATACATCTTCAAGATATCTATCTAAATTTTTGTGCATAAATGATTTGAATATCTCATATATCTTAATTTCTCTACAAAAATCTCAACAAGTAATAAATCACATCTTGAACTTTTGGTTCTAGTGATTAGATTTCACTGATAATTAGGAAGCACAAACTTTTAAAAAGAAAGATGATCATTAGTACCTACATTAAAGATATATCACAAGATTAGTGAAGTGAGTCAAGACTATGTCCATGTGAAATAACTACAATAATCATGTCCCATGTTATTTCGAGACTATGCACAAAATTGATGCAGCCAATATCACATCTACTGGCGGAGAAGACTTCAAGACTTGAAGATCAACTTTCTATTTTTAGAACTTTATATATTTAGAACCTTCTATTTTTAGAACTCTTTAGACCCTTCTATTTTTAGAACCTTCTAGTTTTAGAACTTTCTATTTTTAGACCTTCTATTTTTAGAACCCTTTGCATTTAGCTCATCTACCTTCTATTTTAGATCTCATCTTATTGCTACCACCATAAATCCCATTCTTTATTGAGCCCTTCCTATTTTAGCATATTTAAAGCCTCTTTCTATTTCTCTTCTTTCCTCTATTCATTTTCCTTCCATAATTATCACCTGCCTTTACACCACCTTCTAGAAAAGCCTATTTCGTTCTATTTTAAGCCCATTTCTATTCCAGAAACTTTCTCAAATGTAATTCCCTCCTAATTTTCAAATTTCGTTTGAAATTCAAAGTTGGCGCCCTTTTCACAAGCTCTAGCCTATTTAAGGACGCCTCATGTAGCCTAAGGGCATCGAACTTATTTTTTATGAATAAAATTTCGTGAGTTTCTTCTCCTTGAGAGTTTCTCCCCTTTGCTGGTGGACTCCAGTATCCCTGTGGACTCAGGGAGTTAGCTCGTTGATTCTGTGGATTCAGGATCTGCCCTTGAGCACCAAGGGAATAGTTTCTTCGTTTTGTGGATCCAAGACAAGGAGGCTTCACCAGAAATCTCGACTTTTGAGGATTCAAGTCGTGATTTCAACCCATCTTCCGCCAACCTCAACATCCGCTCAACTCAAAGGGTCATCACCAACATTTTCGCTGCGTCAAGTGGTATCAGAGCCTAGTCGATCTCCAAAATCGAGATTTGAAGATGTCCTGAGGTAAGGGAATCGAAATTAATGAGGATGAAAGATCTGAGGTATGCCCTATCTCTCGCACAGAGTTTTTTGAATATCAAAAACGCATGGATCAAAAGTTGGAAAGAATGAGTGATACATTGAAGCAAATATTATCAAGAATGTCTTCCTTAGAAAATATTTCACGTGTTCAGAATAATCAGAGGCAGAATGACAATGGTCATGTTTCTCAAAAGTTTCATTATTTAGATTCAGGTAGTTCTAAAAGCAGATCTGACTGTGATGAAGGTAGAGATTTCCGTATGAAAATTGATTTGCCAAGTTTTAATGGTCATTTGAAAATTGAAGAATTTCTTGATTGGCTTTCCGAAGTTGAAAGATTTTTTGAATATATGAAAATTGCTGATGATAAACAAGTGAAGTTTGTTGCATATAAATTGAAAGGAGGTGCCTCTGCATGGTGGGAACAGATTCAGATTACTCGCACTAGAGCTGGTAAGGATGTTGTGCGAAATTGGGATAAAATGAAGAAATTAATGAAGTCAAGATTTCTTCCTCCAGATTATGAGCAGGTCTTGTATCAACACTATCAAAACTGTCGACAAGGGAATCGATTTGTAACTGAATATGCAGAAGAATTTTATCGATTATCTTCTAGAGTTGATTTGACTGAATTTGAATCATACATGATCTCTAGATTTAAAAGTGGCCTTCGGTGGGATATTGAAGAAAAGGTTGCATTACAATCATTTTTTAAATTGACTGATATTGTTATGGCCTCAAAACGTGCAGAAGCTTTGTTAGAGAAAGGAAAGACCAGAAATCGCACTTTTAATAGTGCGACGAATTTTCAGCCAGATTGATCAAGACAAGTACCAATTTCTTCTTCCACTTCTAATGGAAGAGTAGCAAACTCAGCTATACAAAAATCAAATGGATTGGCACCTAATGGTCGAAATAATGTCCAAAGAAATCCATATGTTCCTAATTATGTTCCAAAATGTTACAGGTGCAATGAAGAAGGTCACAAGTCTAATGCATGTCCAAAACGAGGAGCTGTGAATTTTGCAGGGGCCATAGATGAAGATAATAGTGAAAATGAAGATCACACGGAAGCAATTAAAGAAAATATCATTGAGGGTGGAGAAGAAGAAGATTTTGGTCATTCTCTTGTTGTGCGTAGAATAATGTATTCACCAAAAAAGGAGGAACCAGCACAACGTCACAATGTCTTCAGAACAAGATGCACTGTCAATGGGAAGGTATGTGACGTTATCATTGATTCTGGAAGTAGTGAAAATATTGTTTCATCCACCATGGTGCAGAAGCTGGGACTCAAGACTGAGCGACACCCACACCCTTACAAAATTGAGTGGATCAAGAGAGATGCAGAAACAAAGGTGACAGAAACTTGTTTGATTAAGTTTTCAATGGGAAATAGATATTTTGATGAAATCCAATGTGATGTTGTTGATATGGATGCATGTCATATGATTTTGGGTCGACCATGGCAATATGACATAGATGTAACTCATTTGGGAAGAGACAATCACTATGTCTTTTACAGAAATAGTGAAAAATTTGTTTTATGCCCAATTCATGACATGGATTTCTCTATTAAAAAACAGAAAAAACCGATTATGATGATTGATAGAAGTGAGTTTCTTACTAACCTCAATCGAGATACTGAGATTTTTATGTTGGTCAAAAAAGATAATCTGTCATTACTTTCTACTGATGCTATTCCAGAAGTAGCCCAAAATATTTTAGAGGAATTTTCTGTTATGGAAGAAACATCAAACCATCTTCCTCCACTCAGAGATATACAACATCATATCGATCTTATTTCAGGAGCAAGTTTACCTAATTTACCTCATTATAGGATGAGTCCAGATGAAAATCGAATTTATAGGAACAAGTTGAAGAACTGTTACAAAAAGGACTAATTCGTGAGAGTATGAGTCCTTGTTCTGTTCTAGCTCTCTTGATTCCAAAAAAAGATGGAACGTGGCGTATGTGTGTCGACAGTAGAGCCATCAACAAAATTACAGTAAAGTATCGGTTTCCTATTCCCAAATTAGATGACATGCTTGATATGTTATGTGGTTCTAAATTATTTTCAAAGATTGATCTTAAAAGTGGTTATCATCAAATCCGGATACGTCCAGGAGATGAATGGAAGACTGCTTTTAAAACAAAAGCAGGGTTATATGAATGGTTAGTGATGCCTTTCGGATTGTCAAATGCTCCAAGTACATTCATGAGAATGATGAATCAGGTACTAAAGCCCTTTATTGGAAAATTCGTTGTTGTCTATTTTGATGACATTCTGATATATAGTAAAACTGAAGATGAGCATATTGGTCATTTGAGATCTGTGCTGAGAGTGTTGCAATAGAATGAATTATTTGTCAATTTGAAGAAGTGTAAATTTTGGACTACCAGTGTTATTTTCCTGGGGTATATTATTAGTGCAGAAGGTATCAAGGTAGATGATGAGAAGATTAAAGCTATTAAGGATTGGCATGTTCCAATAAACATACATGATGTTCGTAGTTTTCATGGATTAGCATCATTTTACAGAAGATTTATTCGAAATTTTAGTTCTATTATGGCTCCTATTACAGAATGTATGAAGAAAGGAAATTTTCAGTGGACAGAAGCTGCGGAGGTAAATTTTTCTTTGATCAAAGAAAAATTATGCACTGCCCCTGTATTGGCCTTACCAAATTTTGATAAATTATTCGAAGTAGAATGTGATGCATCAATTCTTGGAATTAGAGCTGTGTTATCTCAGGAAGGGAGATCAGTTGCTTTTTACAGTGAAAAGCTAACTGAAGCTAGAAGAAAATGGACTACTTATGAATTGGAATTTTATGCTATAGTGAGAGCACTGCATACATGGGAGTATTATTTGATTCAACGAGAATTCATATTATTCACTGACCATCAAGCTTTAAAATCTGTGAATACTCAGACTAATATCAATAGAATGCATGCAAGATGGATATCATTTATTCAAAGGTTTACTTTCATGATTAAACACAAGTCTGGAAAGTTAAATAGAGTCGCTGATGCATTAAGTAGAAAGTCAGCACTACTAGTTACTATGCGTGCTGAAATTACTGGTTTTGAGTACTTGACTAAGTTGTATGCTCAAGATGAAGACTTTGCAGAAATTTGGAAGGCTTGTAAAGAAGGAAAATCACTAAAGGGATTTCATATTCAAGAAGATTTTTTATTTCGAGGGACTCAATTATGCATTCCTCGAACATCTTTGCGAGAGAAATTGATTCGAGAATTACATGCTGGAGGACTTGGGGGACATTTAGGACGTGACAAAACACAACAAATGATGGAAGAACGTTATTTCTGGCCACAACTGAAGAGAGAAGTACAGAGCTTTGTTCGAAGGTGTCAAACTTGTCAAATTAATAAAGGACAATGTCAGAATACCGGTCTGTATATGCCACTGCCAATTCTAGAGAAGGCATGGACTAACATCTCTATGGACTTTATATTAGGTTTACCTCGCACTCAGAGAGGTAATGATTCTGTCCTTGTGGTGGTAGATAGATTTTCGAAGATGACACACTTTATTGCATGTAAGAAAAGTAATGATGCTGTTCAGACTGCTAATCTTTTCTTTAAAGAGATTGTCCGCCTACATGGGGTCCCACAATCTATTACATCAGACAGAGATTCAAAATTTTTGTCTCATTTCTGGCGCACTCTCTGGAAGAGATTTGACTCATGTCTTAATTTCAGTAACACCAGTCACCCTCAAACCGATGGTCAAACAGAAGTGGTCAACCGGACATTGGGTAATTTAATGAGGTGTATCTCTAGAGAATGACCCAAACAATGGGACCTTGCTATAGCCCAAGCAGAATTTGCATATAATTCTATGGTGAATCGATCTACACATTATTCTCCATTTTCTATTGTGTACTGTTTCCCACCTAAAATCCCACAAGATTTGGCACAATTACCTCTTAAGCATGGAACCAATATTGTAGCAAATAAAATGGTAGATCACATCAAGGCAATTCAGGAAAATGTTTAGAAAAATCTCACTGCTAGCTATACAAGATACAAGCAAAAGGTAGATAAGAAAAGGAGAAAAAAACTTTTCCAAGTTGGTGATTTGGTAATGATATATTTAAGAAAGGAGAGACTGCCCATAGGAAATTACAACAAACTCAGTCCAAAAAAATATGGTCCTTTCAAGATTTTGAAGAAGATTAATGACAATGCTTACATGGTTGACCTTCCAGACACTATGGGAATCTCAAATACTTTCAATGTGATGGACTTATACCAGTATTTCTCTGAAAAAGCTGAACACTCAGGGACGAGTTCTTTTGAAGAAGGGGAGACTGATGCAGCCAATATCACATCTATTGGCGGAGAAGACTTCAAGACCTGAAGATCAACTTTCTATTTTTAGAACTTTATATATTTAGAACCTTCTATTTTTAGAACTCTTTAGACCCTTCTATTTTTAGAACCTTTTAGTTTTAGAACTTTCTATTTTTAGACCTATTTTTAGAACCCTTTGCATTTAGCTCATCTACCTTCTATTTTAGATCTCATCCTATTGCTACCACCATAAATCTCATTCTTTATTGAGCCCTTCCTATTTTAGCCTATTTAAAGCCTCTTTCTATTTCTCTTCTTTCCTCTATTCATTTTCCTTCCATAATTATCACCTGCCTTTACACCACCTTCTAGAAAAGCCTATTTCGTTCTATTTTAAGCCCATTTCTATTCCAAAAACTTTCTCAAATGTAATTCCCTCCTAATTTTCAAATTTCGTTTGAAATTCAAAGTTGGCGCCCTTTTCACAAGCTCTAGCCTATTTAAGGATGCCTCATATAGCCTAAGGACATCGAACTTATTTTTTATGAATAGAATTTCGTGAGTTTCTTCTCCTTGAGAGTTTCTCCCCTTTGCTGTGGACTCCAATATCCCTGTGGACTCAGGGAGTTAGCTCGTTGATTCTGTGGATTCAGGATCTGCCCTTGAGCACCAAGGGAATAGCTTCTTCGTTTTGTGGATTCAAGACAAGGAGGCTTCACCAGAAATCTTGACTTTTGAGGATTCAAGTCGTGATTTCAACCCATCTTCTGCCAACCTCAACATCCGCTCAACTCAAAGGGTCATCACCAACATTTTCGCTGCGTCAAATATTCCCATGATACAAGTCCCATTTCTAAAAGACCATTCCGATGAAGTCAGCTCAATTTGCAGGAAAAGTCATAATGGTGATAATGACTATGACAGAATATAAAATGAGTCAACTTAATAAGCAAGATTAGTCTCAATAGATATAGTATGATACAATGCAAGGGTACTGCGTTATGTTTGCATTACAATTGTGTTAATACAACTTCTAATCTATTCAGAATATTTTATTCTAGGCCTATCAAAGTGAACTCGTAGGAACTTGTTTGAAAATTTGTTGTTGATTAAGTACTTTGATTTTTAAAAAATAAATAAAAAATATAAACCAAACATGAATGAAATCTTACAAGACTAATGATTGGATGAAAATCTATATCTTTAGATCCAGTCCATTCACTATTTGATTATGTTCATTATGTTTAGTTCACTAAAATATCATCTAGGAAGATATTAGGGTGTGATACAATGTCCAAGATTGCTTGCTTTCTAGAGCAAGTGATACAATGTCCAAGCTTTTTCGATACTCCAAAACCTAAAAATTTGAAAAAGCTCATAAATTGAAGAAGATCGTCATTCCTATTTTTATATCCAAAGGTACTTAGGGTGAATTCTATTTGAAGACTTTGGTCAATTTAATATGTTTTGATGATGATCACATGTATGGAAAGATATCTTAATAATTTAGCATATGCTAGAATTATTTCATAGATGATATTGATTGCTAAGTATTTAGGAACACTTGCCTAGTTTAAATGAAACTAACTCAAGGTCAGAAAGAATACTACTTATGCTTAAATTAAGTAGGAAGCTTGTTGAAGGGTAAAATAGTCATATTTATATATGAGTTTAAACTAATCAATTTGGCATTAATTGACTGCACTATCATAGGCATGTGATAGTCATTAGAAATTTAAAGGCATCAAAATACTGATGTATATTTATAGAGTTTAAAATATTTGTGCAGGATGTGACATTTATTTGAGACCATTAGGTACAATTGAAGTGACTTATTGACTAGAAAATCAAGTGAAGTCTAGTAAACTCTCTATATAAAGAGAAGTCTCTACTGAAAGCAAAGTGAAGAGGAAGGACCAAAAGGTCATTCCTCTTCACTTTCCTCAAGCTTTCTCCAATGACATTTAGAGAACAAGAAACCTTTGATAAACATTATGTCAAACTCCTAAGAATAGTAACTCATTCTGTGTTATGCATAGTGCTTTTAACCTAAGGCTCACCTAGAGTTGTGAATCTAGGTGATGTGAGTGGGTTTCTCATATTTGGCCCCCTAGAGATATGAATCTAGATGAAATGAGGTAGTCTCTCCTTTTTGACTCACTGGAGTTGCGAATTTAGATGAGGTCTCCTAAAGAGAATATTGAGTTGATTAGAATTATCAAACTTAGCATCTAAGTATATTTAAGTAATAATTTGATGTGTATTTCACTAAGGTATTATTTAAACTCAAGATGTGATGTTGAACAGAAGTACTTGAGAAATAGAGTAGGTCTGATGACCAAACCACTATAAAATAGTGCATGAAATATTCTAACATCAGCCTAGATTCTTGGTGACAATGAGGAACAGAAAATTACAGTAAATATGAAGCAAATATAGTATTACCAATTCCCCCTCTTTTGGTGATGTACTTTGATGTAACACCTAACTCTAGTAATAAGGGAGAGAAAATCTAATGTTTGTATTGTTAGTATCAGAGAAATTGGCATATGAAATATGTTATGCAATGAGATGAATTAATCTTGTGAATTTGAGCAGTTGTTCTCTTGACGAGAATAATGGAAACCAAGGTTAGGAACCCATGGTAAGTAGACATAGGTTAAGTGAGTCCAAACCAAGATAAAAAGAGGCTATTCATACTAAAACTTATTGACTGATCAAACCAAGTAATTGAACACACTTATTGCAATCTGAGGAAAATCAATAAAACTAAAAAATGTCAAAAATTTTAAAATTAAAAATTCATCTCCCCTTTCTTGGCACATAATCTAGCCTATTTTGGGACCAAAAAAGCTTGTATTTTACTTTGTAATAAAAATAGGGTTCCAAACCCAATGGTGGCAACTAAACACGAGGGTTGCACTCATTGTGGGACTTAACCCAACACCTTATGACACGAGCTGATGACAACCATGCACCACCTGTGTCTATGTTCCCAAAGGCACCCCTCTCTTTCAAGAGGATTCACGGCATGTTAAGCCCTAGTAAGGTTCTTCATTTTGTATCGAATTAAACCACATGCTCCACCACTTTTGCAGGCCCCCATCAATTCCTTTGAGTTTCATTTTTGTGAAGAGTTATTTATCGAAATAATACTCTTACTGATCTACTAACAACATGTAGATCTGCACTGGGTGAATTAGCAATGTGTTTGGAGAAATTGGTACAAGAAGCTGTACAACCAATGAGGGAGCAATTTAATTCACCTAAAAGCAAGTATTTTTTGACATTAAACTTTATCATTTTAACGTAAAATACATAAATGCTAAAATTATTGTAATATTACAAGCTAGTGATAAGGTAAAAGGACCAAGTCACCTCTTTTATTTGTTTTCTTGAACTTTTGATAATATCTCATTTTTTAGATGCAATATGAAGTGAAGTAATAAAATGTTACATGAATTTCATAGAAGTAGGTTATAATTCTCAAATAAAATGTTTCTTAACATTTTAGTATATTTTGGTGAATTTTATTTTTTATGAATTATTTCAAGTTAAAATGTACTATCTTTTATTTTCTAGAATAAAATAAATAAATAAATAAAAAGGCTAGTAATGGATGCATAGCATTTCACAAGCTCAATGCAGCCGTAATGGGTTCATCACACCCTTATGTAAGCTGATGAAGCTCATCATAGTGTTGCCCAAGATGGCAAGGACTGAAGTCCATGTACACCAAGTCACATGAAATCTTAGTTATGGGCCAATTCAACTGTTCCAAGGCTCACTCGGCACTTGGGTGTCAATCCAGGTCAACCTCAAGAACCGGTGATGAAATTTGGTCAACCTATTTAGGAACAACATGGTGAGAGTGATTGTCTGTACATTTTAACACATTAAATTTGCCATGTCTAGAATGCAACATGTTAAATTTGTAGAGTGGCAATAGTTCAATATGTGAAAGGCACACATATTTATTAGGATTTTCCAAAGCATCAAATTATTACATCACTTTGATCAGATGATGCATAAAGTATCACATCATCCCATCTTTTTGAAAAGGTGGCAAAGATTTAATGGATATGTGATCTGATGACCCACAAAGTGCTACATACCCCCAATTGTAAGTGATAATTTGACAGTGTATAACAAATAAATTGGATGACATACAAAGTGGCACACAACCAACCACTTAAGCTATGACATAACTCTCTTTAGTGCATATCTACAATAATTTTTTCTCTACAGCGGAATCTGCTCTTCTTCTAGTGGAATCCTTTCGGTGAGCAGCATAAAGCTGTCAAACCTCTCTTTTGCATCTTCTAACATAGTTTGACATAATTGGATGATATAAAAAACTATCACATCACATCTCTAACTAATCTAGAGGCAGACTTATCAAAGGACAACATTAGTTTCCAACTTTTGATAGTTTAATTTCATTTTTAGTCATAATCGATAATTTTTGGATGTTCTCTGGAAATAATCTGTAAAACTCATGATTCAATCAATAAAATGGCTTATTTTTCATATCAAATTCTCCATAGCTCATCATAGATCATCCTAAGAATAATTTTGAATAATTTTCATCAATTTCTATTCAGAAATCAAGCTCACACTCTGCCATTTTTCACGAATGCGAATGAAAATATTTTTTTGATTTTCAAGTAATTCAATGAGGCGTCTTGTTTGATTTTCAATGTTCAATACTTATTAATCGATGCAAAATAGATTTAACTATTTTTAACAATGATTTTACAGCTTTTTTTGTGAGTTCTCTCTCGTGTATTCACTTGAAAATCGTGTTCAATGTGACACGAGATGCATTGACCCACAATTTTGTTTCTCCTTTATCATCTCAATTCTCTCTCTCTCTTGCTCTCTCTTTTTTTCCCTCTATTATTCTCTTTGAAACCCCATGTTTTTCCCTCTAATATTTTATTCAAAACCCTATGTCTTTCACTCTAATTCCCTTCAAAATCCTACATCTATCTCCATCTTCTTCTTTCTCTAAGTCCCTTCAAAATCTCATATCTATCTCTCTTTTGTCTCTCTCTCTCTCATCTTTTCTCTCTCTGATTTCCTTTCAAAATTCCTTTCTACCCTCCTAATTTTTTTCTTTAAATTTTCTTCTGCCTCTTATTTCTTTTTCACTTGAATAATAAAATAAAATTTATTTTTCATATTATTTATATTTTTTGTTTTATTTAAATTATAAAAAATATAAAATTCCTAAAAAAATTTAAATTACTTTCAAAGTAAAATTAAGTTTTATTTTCTTGACAGGCTATTCCTACTCCTTGTGTTTGACTTGAGACTCATTTATATACTAAATATTATTTAGGTTTTAATTATAAATTTTATTAGTTAGTGGGTATTTAACACCAATAATAAATACTCATTAACTTTCCTAAAAGATAGAATATGGAGAGGAAAAAAGATGAAAAATTGGTGGGGTAGAAAAAAGATGTAATTAAAGGTATTACAGAAGAGAAGTTAATCTTTTAAGAGCACAAGTGCATATTAGCCTCTTTTAGTAATGACTAGCCAATTCATTATTATTGAATGAAATATAAGAACAATAATTTGATACAAGAACCACACACAATTAATGCTACATGTAAACTAATAAGAATCTTATCTTTAGATTGACAGTTCATTTTTCCAAAGATATTTCAACTATTTGCTACCAAATGGTACACATCATATGCTTAGGTTCTAACATTAATATTGCTCTCATCAAACAAGATAACAAGAATCAATCACTAAATTCAATATTTTATGTGATAATTTTACAACATGATTTTATTAATTACTTGATTTTGGATGAAGATCTAAGATAACTTTATTGGACTCTACTTTAGTCACTTGGGAAGGGGAGAGAGAGAGAGAGATAGAGAGACAGAGGGAGACTAGTTGGATGGCAAAGGAGAACTTGAGATTGGTGACCAAAGTAGGGCATTTACAAGAGAGAGGAGTGGTAAGTGGGTGTGACGCACTCTAGGTGAAACTATCATGCTGGTGTGCAAAGGGTGTGATTAAAAGAATCAAGAGATATAGTCGACACAACAAAGGATATGGAGAACTCAATTGCCTAACATCTATCTGAAAGATCTAGAGGCTAGAAAAAATATTAAGAGGAGGGAGGATGAATTGGTATTTTAAAAATCTCAGATTTTCTTCCCGAATGCTAGATGTGTCAACACACGTGTTAACATAGCTCTGTGTGATTATTTATGCACATAATGACTTTCTCTCTCTTCTAACAAAATCTCACTAAGAGGCAAGGGCTTTTTATACTAGTTCACTCCTCACCTGAATACTTCCAATCTCGAAGAATTCTTCCTACTGGTATTCCACTATTTTCTTCTGAAATATATATTGATTTTAACGGTATCAATAGCCCCAATACCTTAGGTTCGATTTCCATAGAGATCCAACCCCTTCTAGGTCAAACAGTGCTTAGGCACCTTGTGCCTTTGCCCAAACTCACTTTTCACTCACCACCCAATTACCTTTAAGGCCTAATGGAGAGCCCCTCGAAAGATTCAACCTTTATTTTGATTACCAATCGTTGATAAAGAAGGATGATACAGTTTGCTTGTAGTTGATACTCGATAGTGATAAATCTTGATCGTAAGAGAGAGCTCATTCTAGATTGAAGTAAAATAGTTGTTTTTGATCTTTCTTACTTCCTTTACTTGTAGGGCGTTGTCCTCTAATAGATTTTTGCATTTTGCTCGAGAGACAAAGTCGAAAGGTCAGTTCAAACACTTACCATTTTCCAAAACATGTAGCAACGACCTCTGACCATTGTGAATTCAATATATTTCTATTCTCTAGTCTATTTGATTTGAAATTCAAACTAAAGATTTTTCTCTCATAGATGAATAACTTTTTTGTTGACTTTGTCTTCATATTCGAATATTAAGCTAGTCGTTTTTTTTTTCACATAAGTAGTTGATGACTCATCGTCTAGATTTCTAGTTTGTGACTCACAAGAGCTCATTTGATATTTCGAACCTTTTTCTTTTTCTTTTAAGGATGCACATGAATAATAAATAATAGTTTCACTTAAATGGTTAAATAAACATAGATATATGAATTAAAAACATAACCATCATTTACCTATTAAATATTTATTTTCTAACAAATATTTATCCATGTGTGGTGCTTCACCTCTTCATCATTTCACTTAATCTCAAGGTTAGTCATAATGTTACAAGATGAATAAAAAATTTATTTGCATGAAATATATAAATTATTTATCATAATCTTATGAATTATATCAATCATGATTTATATATTTTCTCATATATTTTTTAATATCGAAATCTATGATCAAGGGCATCAACACTATCTACACCTTCAGGGTGTCCTACCTCCAGCTTAAATTAAGGTTAGTTTCATCTTTGAGGAGTAAATATGAGTTTTTGAATAATAAGATGATGATGAGAAAGATGTGGAATTTGATAATTATAACATATATTACATGAAATAAACACATGATAGGTCTCATGAAAAAAGTACATTAGCACCTAGTACTATTATATATAACATATTTTATGAATGATGATCACTTCTTTGTAGCAAAAATATTTTATGATATTATGAGCTCTGCAAGTCCTCTTCCTATTGATGAACAACTCATAAGAGATGTTTTGGAAATATTTTCTAGAATGTCCTTAGGATAAAATCTATTTAAATAACTCTATTTTTTCCTTATCTTAATCATTGGTAATCTTTCTAATCTAATGAGTATAACACTAAGAGACTTTATAGTGGTTCAGCTCACTATCTACATCTACTCTCCAAAAATAATTTTGTTATTGAGTTCTACTAATTATGATCATATATCACTAATTACTAAACTCAAATATCTTATAATTTCACTCTGAAATTCTTTTTTATATTCATGACTCTAGAAGGCCAATTCTTGTAGAAGGACAACTCTAACAAGTGATTAAATAATAATTTAATCATAAGTTTATTTCAACACAAATATGAAATAATTTCACCATAAATAATATTCTAGAGATGATGTAAACTTTGAGTATTTCTAGGTTTTCAATGACAAGGATGAAATTTGATGACTTAACCTCATTGTTCTTTTATTATTGTATTGTTGACGGTGAATTGAGGGCTCCTTAAGCTTTGAATAGATTGAAGAAGATCTTTTAATGTTCTAATAATACTCCTTAAGTTAATGTCTTCACCTAGATTGACTTGTTAGCATGATCTTCACTATTTTCTACTTGAATTTCTTGAGTGAAAAAGCTTAATACAAAGTTTGAGGTTGTTGAGCAGATAAGAATAATTATTCTCTGTTAATATGGTCATTAGAATATAGTAGAACTAATATGCAAATCTTGTACCAAAATCTTAGATTTCTGTGATTTTCTAACAGCTATTTTCTCTAAAATATGATTATTTCAAACAACAAAGAGACTAATACGATTTTCCTTTTAAATGGTTCGTAGATCCTCAAGTGAAATTAATACGTGATTCATTCTCACTTAACATTAATATACGAATTGTACCAGTTCATATTAATCCACAAAAAATTCTAAGATCATAAGAGTAGAATTGATAAAATGTATCATTAAAACCATTATAAAGCAGTCAAAACTAATCAGAATTATCTTGAGCAAAATGTGATATCTAAGAAGATATCTTGATCTATGATCTTAGTATATTAGATCATGACTTCAGTTATTCAAATGATTAACATGATTTTTAGTATATATTGAATACTATCCATAAAATTCTATTTGACATAAATGTATAGTCTAAATAAAGTCTATTAATTCTAAGTCAAAACCTTTCAAAACTTATGATATAAAATCATGGGTTTATACATAACTAAGTAAAATTTCATAATCATATTTTATTCTATAGAATCACATTGATTTTAGTGTTTTAATCATTTTTTTCTTACTATAATTGTTTATGCAAATATTATTAATTTTTATAGTGATATAAAAACTAAAAACTCTTCATAGCATAATCAATCAATTTGATTAGTTTATCATCATGGGTCACAAATATATTTCATGCGTTTCCATCTGAAATTTTACTGATATCATTTTGGATTATACTTGAGTATTTTCATATTCAATATCTTATCATCCATATGTTGAACTAAGCATAATTTGATCTTTTAAGTAACTTTAAACTTCTTTGTCATCATCAAAATTTATGTATTTTAATGCTCCAATATTTTAAATATCTTTAGAATTTACCTATTTATATGTGCACATATTGGAGATTAGTTAGTACATTCAATAATCATATGGAATCTAAGAAAACAAAAAAACCTTGGGAGTTGCAACATATCAGAAAAACAAAAAGATTAGGTATCTATAGTTGGTGAATGACCTGATGGTTTACTTTTATTACTCCAATTATGTTTCTTATTTTTAAACTAAAAAATATAAAGAATTTAGGCAAGAGGAATCACAAATGACCACTCTTCTAGAAGTTGTGACTTTGCTTCCCAAGCTACTGCTCCTTAGGTTGTCCCTATTACATCTCCAACATCATTCTCCTTCTAACCCACATCACTATACTTGTAAAAACTAGGTGCTTTATTTATACATTAACTATGATGAGACTTTTCAGCATGCATACTTTGATCTTGGTCACCAATATAAGGTAGCCCTTTGAATTTGATAACTTGATGCATGAGAAGGGAATTGCTCACTCTTCACATAGTGGTAGAAGATTTGAGGGTACTTGACTGCCCAAAAGTAGTTAAATGTCACGACTTTTAGAAGTATGGTTTGTTAATGCTCTTGGGAATAGATTTTGATATTAAAAATATATGAGAAAATATATAATTCATAATTGATATTATTCATCTTGTGACATTATGACTAACCTTGAGACTAAGTGAAATGATGAATAGGTGAAGCACCACACATGGATAAATATTTGTTATAAAATAAATATTTAACAGGTAAATCATGATTATGTTCTTAATTTATATATCTATGATTATTTAACTATTTAAGTGCAACTATTATTTATTAGTCACATGCATCATTAAGAGAAAAAGAAAAAGATTCAAAATATCAAATGAGCTCTTATGAGTCTTGAATCAAAAATCTAGATGATGACACATTAGCTACTTACATAGAGAAAACAACCAGCTTAACATTCGAATCTGAAGGTAGAGTCAATAGGAAAGTTGTTCATCTATGAGAGAAAAATCTTTATTTCGAATTTTAAATTGAAAAAACAAGAGAATAAAAAGATATTGAATTCGTAATGGTCAGAGGTTGTTGTCGCATATTCCAAAAAACAGTAATTGTTTGAACTAACCTTCCAACTTTATCTCTTAAGCAAATCATATAAATTTATTGGAGGATGATGCTCTTACAAGTAAAGGAAGCAAGGGAGATCAACAAAAATAATTCCACACCAAACTATAATGAGTTATCTCTCTCATGATCAAGATTCATCATTGCTAAACTTCAATTGTGAGCAGACTACACCATCCTTCTTCATCAATGATTGGTGATCAAAATAAAACTTGAATCTTTCAAGGAGGCTCTCCATCAGGCCCTAAGATAACTGGGTGATGAGTGGAGAGTGAGTTAGGGCAAAGGCATGAGGTGTTCTAAGCCTTGTTTGGCCCGAAAGGAGCTGGATCTCTACGGAGATCAAACCTAAGGTATTGAGGCTGTTGATCCTATTAAAATCAATGTGTATTTTCAAGAAAAATAGTAGAATATTCATAGGAAAGATCCTCTAAGACTAAAAATAACCAAGTGAGAGACAAACTAGTATAAAAAGCTCTTGCCTCTTAGTGAGATCTCGCTAGAAGTAGAGAAAGCCATTCTACACATAGATAATCACATAAAGTTGTGTTAACACATGTGTTGGCACATCTAGCATCTGAAAAGAAAATATGAGATTTTTAAAATACTAATTCACCCCCTCTTGGTATTTTTTCTAGCCTCTAGATCTTTCATAGTTCACTATACACCTATGAAAACTACTTATAATTGGCTATATGAGATTTTATGCATTGAAAAAATGAAAGAATAGTTATGTAAAGCAAGGTATACATCTTTTTGCTTCATTTATATGCACAAAAACAAGTTTAACTATTCATGTTTGTCACAAGATGCTAGGCTAAATTATAAATAATGATAAACTATGAATTTTTATTCTAATTTGGATTAGTTTCCATAATATCATTTCTCATAATACATTAGCCACACTATCAATTCATCAAATAATCTTAGGAGTCATGTATATATGATGAGACTTTTGTTTCTTCTTGTGTAGTACAAAGGAGCTTTTGGAGATATAACATATTGAAATATATCATCTATTGTCTATATGGCTTTAGAGTACCCACATTAACATAAGCTAAGTGTAAAGCAAGATTAAATGATTCAAGCAAGCTTTCAACCCAAGCACTGACCAAATTACAAAGCCAAATCACTGAGCTATGCTTAAAATTAAATTTAAACTGTTAGTAGTCTATAATTTACCCATCTAAGTCCCTCCCAAGTAGGGAAAAGTATTATCTTGATCATAAATTATTTTATAACAATTATAGTGGGTGAGGTGGAATGAGTGGAAGGGTTGCTTGTTAGGTCAAGCTAGAAGATGATTTGCCCTATTCGTTGTGTTTTTTATGCAAATTGTATAAATTATTTTTGTTAACTAAGCTTTTAATAATGGGGATGCATATATGATTTCACAAAGAGCTTGCAAAAAGTCCAGAAAATCAACTCCATGAGAGAGAGCAAGTGAGAGAGAGAGAGACAATCTGAATGTGGACTCTATTGGTCTAATAAACATTAGGTGTGGTTCCATTCTAAGTCAGATTCAAGGGGCAAGGACAAGGCTCAATTGAGTTGAACCATCAGCCTATTTTGAAAATCCCCATCATACAAAATGTTGTTGGATGTTCGTGGGATATGAATACCCCAAACTAACATCTGAACTTGAGATATGGGAAGCAAAATATAAGAAGTGAGTAGTTGGAGGAGAGAGACAAAATGTAAAGGGTGACTGTGATGATTGATGGGAAGGAGTTCACAATATATTGGCCCACAACAATTCAACTACTGCTCTACTTGGTATGTGGTTCACACTCTAAAAAATTTAGTACTGTTGCAATCTCTCTCATATTTCTTTACTTTGTCTTATGTGTATTGCATATACTTAGGCATAGAGCTGGGCTGGGAAACTAGTCATTTGTATAATTTACACCAACAGATGTTTTCAGAAATTCAAAATTTATGGCTATTGAGACAAATTACATTGCCTATTTGGGACGAATTAGGCCATTTTTTAAAGATCCATTCTTGTGCTCACATGTCGATTGTTAGAGCTTTGAGGTGGCCTTGCTCATCTAGTCAAGGAAGAGGAAGTGCTTTCATGCTACTTTGTTTCTCACCATATTCTTCCATTATGTGATCTCCACTGGTTCTCTTCTACAAGCTTCAACTAAGGCTTATTATTAGCAGACTTGGAGGTTGTGTTGAAATGTTTACTATTACATTATTTTTTTTCTAGAGCCAATAATGTTGTAATTAGGATAGAGTGTAACCTAAAACTACTGGTTGGGAAAATGATCTACCTAGAATCATCCTTCTTCTTCTCCATGTGTCAATCATGTGTCGGATGCATATTGGGAGAGACACCTTGATATAAATATAATAAAGTGCCTTCCTCTTGAAATATTCCCTTAAATGAATGAGATATATTATCGGAAATTACATGCATTTATCACAAAACAAGAAAAAAAAAACTGATTTAAGAAGTCTCTTTATGAGGAAATTCTTGAAATTCTGAAAGTACAACCTTGATTTCAAATCAATCTTAAAAATATTCTATATTTTATATATTTTTAATTGAAGGAACATTCAACCTTTGAATCTTAATTTCTAAATTCATTTTTTACTCCAAATCCATGTCTAGTTCTTCAAACTTTTGTGAATTTTTATGCTGATAAAAATCTATATAGACAATATCATCTTGAGAGTCTGATCCAGGAAATATTATAAAATGTTCATCTGATCAGGAAGAAAATCACAAAGAACATTATAACCTTTACAAAAATGATATTCACCTAATCCAACACCCAACTATTCATTATATTCCCTAATCTTTACTCAAGCCTAACAAGTTTTGCATATAATATTAAATAAAACTGGTTGGTCACATCGTGCCACAAAACATGGTGAACTTATCTTAAATTAGAAGACAATTTTTTTTTCAATTCCTATATTTTCAATGGTACCTATGTAAGTCTCTTTTAGAGGTAATTGTAGCCATAACACATGTGAAGTGATGATTTTCAGTGGATAGGGGAAGCTCAAGAAACTTTACCAAAGACTAGTCTTAATTTAACTCACCATTCTTATGAAACATGTCTAAAGACTTATTTCAAATCACTTTCGAAATCTTTCTTCTTCTTTATGATGCTGAATCTCAACTAACCATTTCTGATCATTTTATTCACTATCAGCTTACTAAGGTTCAACCATTAAGACTAGTGATGCAGTCTTATTGATCGATGGTAAAGTCATGCATACTTGATTCAATTATAGTTTCAAACTATTAAATTGATTTAGAGTTAAAGTGAATAACTTCACTCAGGATTTTATATCTCTTTTAGATATGCATTCATAGTTACTAACATTTATAGAATTTAGATAAATTTACACTAAAATGGAAATGTTCAGCTTGACTTTCTCTATTCATCACACACATTCCTCAAATTTAATATTTTTGCTTAATTTGTCTTAAGTTTCTCATCATATAACCCCACACCCTCTTCTCTCTCTTCCTCTTTCCACTAGTTATATTTATTTCACTTGAATATTGTAGGGCAAAGCTTATGAGGGGACGTATCCATTAAGAGCCCAATAGGTGCGGGCGGCAGCTTACCAGCTAGCTAAAGGGGGCGAATCCTTTGCAATAGCAGCTCCGAGAAGCTGGGCTTAGGATCCGCCTCCTGCTGTCGTTTCAGTAACTCATAGGGCAGGGCTACTGATTTGTCAGTTGGTTCAGCCCAGGAGACACAAAATGGCGAAGAGGAAGAGAAGGTTCTCTCTCTCTCTCTCTCTCTCTCTCTCTCTCTCTCTCTCGCTGGGCTCAATGTTCACCGAGGAAAATGAGGGGAGATTAGCGGCGATGGCCCTGGCTGCGTGTTCCACTCTGTGTGACAAGCAGAGGTGGAACCGAGCACAGCGGTGGCAGCAGCATCAACGATAGTGGCTGCGCGTTCCACTCTACGTGACAGGCAGAGATTGTCAGGCAGATTATACTCTGAGATTTTTATAGTTTTGCTACAGCTTCCATCCTCTGTTTTTATTGTTCCCGCTAAGTGGTACACTGTGGGACTGTGATGCTTTGTCGCATTCCATAGCAATTAATATTTTACTGTTTCTCACAGCTCATTACGAGGTGTCCACCCTCTTGTTAATCCTTGCGTAACACAAGGACTAACAGGGAGCTGTTAGTCCATTTTAATTCTTCTTCAATAGTCTTGATTTCACTTGTCTTGGTAGTTCACATAGTCCGTTCATTTTAATTACGCGCTGCCTCAGATTTTTCCTGTGGCTCGACCCGAATCCACTATATCCTTTGCTCGAACTGTCGATTATCTGGTTTAGATTCGGCTTTATAGATATAAAAATTAGTTACCTCTCAAGACAACGATAAGAGATGGATTAACTAGCTTAATTTATTGTGCCTCACATGCAAGAAAGTATTCCTTTCTTTCTTCAAAGTATGGCTATTGCTCGCCTCCAATCCCTTTAATTTTTTAGAGAGAGGGGAAGCAAGGAAAGTTCATGTCTTCATTCCATGCCGTCTGCAAACTAATTTTTTAAAATTCCGCGAGAACGGTAAATTTCAATTTGAGAAATTTCAATGTGGTTACATTATTGTCTGAATTTTCATCTACAGTGGTTAAAAAAATTTCTGCATTAAATACGTTTTACAATTAATTTACATGACAACATATTCTGAATTTAAAAGCCTCGTTCATATTTCTGCCATAAATCTGTTTTCAGGACCACAAATCTGAATTCTTCTCTATATCAGAATTAGCTTTCTAAAGAAATTTTGAATCTAATACAACGAATGATAATAGTAGAACTGATGTTTAAATTTTTCTCGTAAATTGAACATGTGGCACTGTTATAAATCAAATCGAAAAAGGAATCACAATTGATCTTTTTTGAAAGTTGTCTATGATTTGAAATCATTAAGTTAATGGGCATAAATTGACAGCGGCGCTAAATTTAATGTGTATTGAATCTAACCTAAATGGGTCTCATTAAACCCTATCGAAAACTAAATAAGATGATTAATCTTATAACCGTATCCAAGATTTAAACTAAACATATTGTTTAATAAGATCCGAAATTGATGTTCAAATGGATCGGGCAAGGAGTATTTTGTTTTCAACCTGTTTCATGGCCAAATAAAGAACCGAAAATAAAATGATACTCTCGCCCGAAATATATTGCTCTCCCTCTCTCTTTCTATCTCAGTCTCTTTCTTGTTCCTTACGGATTATCATTAAGCTAAATGCTCTCTCTCTCTCTCCCTCTCTTTCTCTCTCTCGTGTGGCAAACAAACATGGTCGAAAATCATGGACAAAAGAGGGGAATTGGATGGAAGGATGCGACGAGAATCAAAGGGAAAACGTGTAAGAAGCGGAAGAAAATCAATAGACGAACAAGGAAAAATAGCCGGAAGATCGCGACGGAAAATGAATGAGAAATCATGACGGGAAACAAGGGACGAATGAGGTGAAATAAGACGGAAGATCATGAAAAAATAAGGAATAAACTAGGACAAATAGATGGAAGATAACGATGGAAAATGAGCAATTTTTCACCGGTAAGAACTTGATGACCCATTAGGTTTTTCGCACCATTCTCTCTCTAGATTTTGGAATTGTAGGAGCTCAAAGAAGCTCTTGGGTGTGCGCTGAGACCACTAGGAGAACGACGATGGGGCGTTGATCCAGCCCCTCTCCAGTTCGAATTGGTGGATGGGAGGAGTTTCCGACGGGGAAGCGTCGGGAGCGGCATTTGAATAAGTCCTTGTTTTGTTTTCTGTGTTTTTTTAATCTCTGTCGATGTTAACGGCGATGCTGGCACCATGCGTAGCGTCTGGGCCCCTCATCATGCCTTTTTCGTAAGGCTGTTATGACTCGCTCACTCTGTGCGCTCTACAAGAACGCGTTTCGATGGTTGATTAAGTAGTTGTAAGAAGTTCTTCGTTCTATTGTGACTCTCCCTTCTCTCCTCTTCTCCTCTGTTTTTCTGCAACCATCTGAAGCTGTTCCTTGTGGTGTCCAGCGCCAACATTCACACGAGAACCAAGAGGAGAATGACAGGAAGAGAACAATACGATTTCACGTGATAATCATCAACAAAATCACATGACAATTTTATAGTCGTTCACTCCTCTTGACCTATATCCTCTCTCCTGACTCCAAAGAACTCATTTTCTCCTTTGTCTTCTCTTCTTCTTATCTGTAGGACCAAGCAACAGAGACGCATAAATGGATGATTCTGTGAGCTGTTTCTCTTTCTCTTCCCAGTGGGATTGAATGGAGAAAAACAGGGCGGACAATGGTTGGTCAGTCTGTTTCTCTTTCCTTTCCGTGTACTCTTTTCTTTTTGTCGTGATTTTTTGTCTGGTTTTCTCACTCTCTTCTGCTCTTCTTTTGTCGATCTTCATCGATGCATTATTTTCTAGTCATTATCTTCTTTTCTCAATGTTTGATTGGAGAAAAAATAAAATGCTATCAATTCAATCCCTCTTCATTTTTGGTAGCATGCTGCTATTGGAGGAAAACAAATATAGCCCTTTCAATGATTAATATTTAAATTTAAAGACACTACGTATCCATTAAGATACTACCATAACGGTTACGTTGTTTCTTGAGCTTGGAAGGCATCTTAGGATTCCATCAACATGTCCATATCAGATTGTTGCAACAGAAAAATATCACTTCAGGCACGAGAAAGAAGACAAAAAGATACTAGACAGTTTTTTAGCACATATATAAGATATAAAAAATTATTTCGAAGAGTGATTAAAAACCTGTTCTTATTTTTCTCTTTTCTTCCATGTGGATTCTTCACCTACACGAGTCAGTGAGTTGGTGTAGTGGCATAATTACTTCTATTGCTTGGTTAGTAAAATGAAGTGGCTTAGATTTTTTGTTGCGACTACATGGTCATGTAGAAAGGTTTTTCAGTTGCTTTCGGAAAGCCAGATTTGTAATATGATTTGAGCAGCAATGAAGAAATATTGAAGGACTTCCGTTGACGGGGAAGAAAGACGCCAGTAAGATCTAAACTTTTCCACGGAATATGGCATGGCTGGCATTTGTACAAAGTTTAACCATACATCAGCAATTTTACCCAATTAAATGTGGGGTTGCCTTTTTGGTCTTCATTACCAAGCTATGATTTTTTTCATATGAATAAGATTTAACCATAACACCAATAGGTGGTGAAAACTACCAACATAACTCAAGAAAGACAACAGTTGTTGACAGGCTCCACGTGCGTATCAAACTGGTCGTTGGGTCGAACGAGGTTATCGTCACACGTGCCGTACACGACAAATAAGTACGTAGCTCTCCTGTCCACGCGGCGTACCCACCACAAAGCCGAACTGGGCCCATTAGAGGAGCAGATGACGTGGTGAACTCTTATCGATTTGTTTGATCCTCCTTCCTGCCCTTTAAACAGATGACGATACCAGCGTTCTTGCTGATAATCTAGGAAAAAAGGAGTGAACAGTGCCACGGTCGCCTCTCCCAGAAGAAGAGGGCCATCATGTCCACCATTGTTAGGACGGCTGGCTCCGGGGCTCTCTCACCGCCAGTAAGAGTGGAGAGCTTGGCTCTCAGCGGTATGCCCAGCATTCCTGCCGAGTACGTCCGATCGGAGGACGAGTGCGCTAGCCTCGTCGATGCGCTTGACGCAGCCAAGAATTTGGATGCTGGGCCGCAGATTCCAACGGTGGATCTGGCCAAGCTCCGGTCCACGAACGAAGAGGAGCGGCGCAGCTGCATGCAGGCCGTGGGGGAGGCGGCGTCGGAGTGGGGATTGATGCAGATTGTCAACCACGGCATCCCACTGGAGCTGATCAAGCGTATGCAGGAGGCCGGGGAGAGATTCTTCTCGCTGCCCATAGAGGAGAAAGAGCGTTACGCCAATGACCAGTCGTCGGGGAACATCCAGGGCTACGGCAGCAAGCTCGCAAACAATCCTAGCGGCCGGCGAGCGTGGCAAGATTACTTCTTCCACCTTGTCTTCCCTGAGGACAAGGCCAACTACTCCATCTGGCCCAAAGAGCCCGCCAACTACGCGTAACGATCTCCACATTTATTTTCATTGTCTAGCTCTCTTATTTTTTTTCCTCTTTATTTCTCAGGTTTCAATCAGTTGTCTGTCATTCTTTTCCGCCTCCCATTCTGTCTATATAGTGAGGAGACAAAGGAATTCGTACGGCAGCTGCGGGCAGTGGTTAGCAATATGCTGGCCATGCTATCTGCGGGGATCGGCCTGGAGGAAGGCAAGCTGGAGGAGGAGGTGGGCGGGATGAGTGATCTCCTTCTGCAGATGAAGATCAACTACTACCCGCCGTGCCCACAGCCGAACATGGCCGTGGGTGTGCCGGCCCACACGGATGTGAGCGCCCTTAGCTTCATCCTGCACAACATGGTACCCGGCCTCCAGGTCTACTATGGAGACCAGTGGGTGACCGTCGGATGCATGCCAGACGCCATCATCATGCACGTCGGCGACGTCATCGAGATCCTCAGCAACGGGAGGTACAAGAGCGTCCTTCACCGCGTCCTCGTCAACAGGGAGAAGGTCCGCATCTCCTGGGCCGTTTTCTGCGAGCCCCCGCCAGATAAGATCGTCCTTAAGCCCTTAGCCGCGCTTGTTCACGAGGGGTCGACGGCTAAGTACCCGCCTCGCACGTTCGCCCAGCACATTGACCATAAGCTCTTCCTGAAGAGCCAGGGGCCAGCGTCCACACCCATATAGCCTGTAGCGTCTCCAATCAGGTACACCGGAGCAATAAATATCTCCAAGAATGGTTGGTGACGCATCGTGTACGAGCTCACCGCAACCGGCTCAGTACTACAGTTTAGCATCTTTAGTATTGCACCTCGTAATGGTAACTCAGTGCCGATGAGTTCTGATCGTGATTCCATGCCTGCTAAGGCCTGGCATGTGTAGCCTTCTATTTAATCCATTTAGCCATAATAGAACGTGAACCTATCTCACCAAAACATTTCAGACAGATTCGAAAACACCGGCGTGATCTACATCACCCATATAGATGAGAAGATGTAAATACAGTAACTTTCATTGGGCATCACTATGACACCTCGTAAGATGGAAAGACTGGACAGACCCTTCACAAGCAACCAATTGGAAAAATGTCTAAGGTCCAAGAACCATCGGTCTGAAAGCATGAAACTTGAACGTTCATTAGACATTTTCCAACTTGTAATAAATGTCTTGGTTCCTTTTTATGCGAAATATTTTATAAGGTGACGTGGAATTTATATAGTCGACAGTGTCATTAATCCATTTTATGATGAACCAAATCAATTTATGGAACAAACCGAATAAATTTATTGGTCAGGTCATCTCTTACCCATTAACTTTAAATAAATCAATTACTCAGCTTCCTTTGGTGAGTAGGTTGTCGATAACATGATATTTTTACCTGAAGGTAAGTAAAAATGTACATTCTTATCATTATTTCATGAAAAAATAATATGAAAATAAAACTTTTCATATTGATGTTAAAGCTTTTTGAAATTTTATAATTACATAGCTATTTCTATTATTTTTTATATTCAATTATTTATGTCCTAAATTCAGGATAAAAGAGAGATTTTGGCTATAAGAAATGATAGTTTGCACTCATGGGGTTAATGTCACGTCGATAAAGTTGGTCTACTTAGATTATCACGTCGGACTTTCCTCGGTTCCCACACCGGCGGCAAGCAGCCGCTCTTCAAGTCGCGCGCTCATAGAATGCATAGAATACAGAGGAGTCGGAGAGGGAAGACCCACTTTGCCTTACCCAACTCAAATCTACTCTCCATTTACAGTGGGGGAACCCTCGCAAGAACTCCCTCGTTCACATCTGCTCTCCATTACTCAAGCTCCGTAATGGGAGAACGTGCGCCAGCAGTTTTCCGGCTCAGAACGTTCGTCCGGTCCCCCCCCCAATCCGTGTCCCATTCCGCTCCTCCGCAGTGAACCACTGCCTGATCCGGCTGCTATGGTCCTGGATCCGAAAGCTTCCGACATAACACCTAATCCAGGTTTTCGCCGATCATGATTAATTATTTATATATGTAAATAAAATATATAAATAAAAATAAAAATATGTACTACCACATACATAAACATAGGCGAATATATATTTCTATAATATTCCTGAGTGTTATATATAAATATGTATATGATACATATTTAATTATATATAAATATTACATATAAAATATATAAATTCTTATACTACTTATATACATTGGCATAATATATAATTAAATATTAAGCCTAAGCTTCATATATTAGTATATATACAAAATGTATATTTAAAACGTACACATAAATATTACATATAAATATATATAGATACATATACTAAATATACATAGGTATAAAATATATTTATATATCAGGCCTAAATATTATATATATGTAATATTTATATATAATATAATATAATATAATATATTATATTATATTATATTATATTACATTATATATCATATTATATTATATATTATATGGGTGGCCAGAGGGGGGGGTTGGGAGTGGCGGAGGCAGGTAACCTAGTTGTGGCAAAGTCGTGGGGAGGAGAGAGAAGCTGCAGCGGTGAAGCTTGTGGTAGTAAAGCTATTTGACAAATGGAGAGAGAGGGGGCAGTTGAGGGGGGGAGTAAGAGACGTGAGAGAGAGGGAGATTCAATCTCTCTCCCTAGGTTGAATCCCAATTATTGGATGATGGAAAGTTATCGTCTAATGGATGGTCAACCTTAGGATCGCGATCCACCGATTGATCAACGATTGATCGAGGGCTCAAATCGTGATCATGATCATCGCCATTTTTACTAATTGTGATCGACAATCGATCAATCATAATCAATGTACCCTAGTCATGATGCTTGCATCTACAAGCACCAATTTTCTGATATGTATTTTCATGCACCACTTCTCCTTGTTAGTAATTAATGCAAAAATATCTCTCATTTTTTTTTCTTTATGAGGCTTTTCTTTTGTTGTTTAGTGGGCTAAAGTTGTTGTATCTTTAGTGAGCCATAAGTGGCCATCTATTTAATCTATGTGATTATAAATACTTATCTCTCTCTTTATTTTATAGTATGAAATGTTTCATCATTTTCTATGGTTTGCGAGTGCATGAACCATCCCCTTTCTCCCACTTTCTCATCCATTTTTCTCTCCAAAATCATTGCTTTTGTTGTAGGTTTATTCTTTATTTTCTACACTCCTACCCCTGTTCTTCCTGCTCTTCTCTTGTCCCTTCTCTTTCCCGAGCTCTCTCTCTCACACCATTTCTCTCTTCTCGCACCATCTTTTCCTAGGTGACAGTGGGAAATCATCTCCATTTCTCTCTTCCTTCCCTGGTGATAGACGGAAAGAGTTCTTCATTTTTCTTTTATTTTTGGTGTGTTCTTCCCTTCCTCTATATCCTTTTGTAGTTTTTCCATGTTCTAAGTATCTCATGTAGCTGTTTTAACATTCTCAAATCCCCCTGTTCTTTCTCTAGTTTTCGTTTTCTCCATTGTGTCAACATTTTCTCTGTTAAGGAGACTCTCTCTCTAGGGATCAAGAACAACATAACAATAGGCTGATTGACCCACAATTGGTCCAGTCCACATCAGTGGTCCAAACCAAGAAACTGATCAATAGCCATTTGAACAATGTGCAGAAGCATCAACAGCTAATTGTACCCTCCAATTGTTTCAAATTTTAAACTCCAATGGTTATAATGTAGCCTATAAATAGACCTTGTACAAAGATAGTCAAGGGGAGGCAACAATACAAAATCAAAATTTATTTTCTACTTCATCCTCTTCTTCTCATCTCCTCCGACTTTATCCTCTATTCTCTACACTCTATTCCTCTTTTTTTCTCATGGTATCAGAGCCAATGGCCACAAAAGTAGTTATCATTTTTCACATAGAGGAGTCCCCATGGCAAGCTCTTCTAGTTGTCACCATCACTCCACCTCCATCAACTCCATCTAGTATGAATATATCTATTAAACTTACCAAAGATAACTTTATCTTGTGGAAGACGCAGCTTCTCCCTATGATAAATGCATGTGGCTTGGCACATCTTCTAGAGCAAGATCCACTTACGCCTATTTCACTTGTTGATCAGTTAAGAAACCTACAAGTGAACCCAATATATGAAGCTCGGTGGAGACAATCTCAACTCATGTTGTCTCTAATCACTGGCTCTCTCTCCAAGTTAGTCATGTCCTGTGTTGTCAATAAAAAATTGGCAAAGGAATCTTGGACAGCACTATGCAAAAACTTCTCCTCTCAGTCTCGATCACACAATGGCACTACACAACAAACTATACAACCAAGTTAAAGGCTCACTTAGCCTTGAAGACTACATACATTTAGTTTGTAAGACATACGATGAGCTACAGGAAGTAGGGCAAGATATTAAAGAATCTATTGTAATTTATGCTCTTCTCTAAGGTCTTGGACCTGATTACACCACCTTCACTTCCGGCATCAGCACACGACTTGATAAACTTGACCTTGATGATGTCGTTGCTCGGTTACGATCACAAGAATCCATCATTGACTATTAGCAACGTGTCAAATCTTTCCAGGAATTTGCCCCTATAGCAAATTACATCAACTCCAAGGCTAACTCTACTAATCGTGGAAGAGGACAACGAAAAATTTGGGCACGACCATGGATGTAATAATCGTTCAACACCACTGACGTGACTTAATTGTTGTATAATAAATCACTCAAATTTAAAATTTATAAAACTAGAAAAAATCAATTTTTAAAATTTCAAATATATATCAGAATGAATAAATTATTTATAAATTGATAAAATATTTTAAAAATAGTGAGAAATTTTCAAGTCGATCACAAGGATGTAATATAATATTAGGTAATATTTTATAATTTTCTTAAAAGAATATAAATTTTTATAATTTTTTTAACTGAATGATAAATATAATATATTTAAGAAATGTGAAAAGAAAATAAGGCTATGACATCAAGGTGATGTCAGTGCTCGAAGAACATGAATGAGGTGGAAATAGAGTTCTGACCTATGATTCTTTCGTAAGTAATTACCGTCAAATTAAGTTCTATAAAAGCTCAAAAAGTTATTACTCAATTAAGAAGGATATTGAAACTTGAAATCATAATAAATATTACTAATTTAAACAAAAATAAAATTTAAAGTAAGAAAAATAGAGTTTCAGCTTCCTAGTAGCGATCGTCGAAATTCTACGTATTGAGAAGGAATTTGTCCAATGTCTACAGCTTTGAAAGCTCTCTTTGGACAAAGACAATGTGGGCAATCTCTAGATCTTCTTTCGAAGCCTAGAAATCAGTGGAATGTATCGCCAAATCATTTCCGGCTACTGTCATTTAGCAGAATGAAAAAATGGTGATTTGCGGCTTTTTGGCGGCTGTCACTCGACAAAGGTAAGCTGAATGGAGGTGAGGTGCATCTCAAGGGCTTCGTCCTCTAGTCAACATAGCAAAAGGAAAAGGAGGCCCTTTATTGCATCTAGTATGCTCTCAAGAGGTGGTGACTCGTCTTTCGGCGAATCGTCCTCTTCTCGGTGATAGCTTGTTTGTTGATCAATCAGAGATGATTTTCTCATTAAGTTCGCAATGTTTTGTCTAGAATCGTTCACCAATTTTGGCCATGATACTTGGCAAATCACGTTGACTAAGCTTTTGCCGACATTTTGGTGATTTTTGTAACTTAATCGCTCATCGAAAATCATGATTTCTTCACTATTTGCCGGCCTATAAGAGAGAGAGAGAAAGAGATGAAATAACTACGATAATGTCCTTATAATGTGACATCATAATGATACTTTTATCATAGTAATGAAGGGGTATTTTGAGCATTTATAATCATATGGGGAAAGGTTAGAGTGGTGGGTTTAGTCTCATGTTAGTTTTCTGACCGATTTTCATGCAAATATAAACTAACGGCTTCTTTAGCCATCAATAGCTACATCTCATCCACATGTGTACGACTACTTGCCCCACACCCAATTGGCCACCAATGACGTGTAAGAGGAGTGATGCAAACATCAGCCACTTGAGTGCCGAGCTTGTAGTCCATATCTTCAGCCACTTGAGCCTCAAGCTCATAGTCAGTTACTCCATGACTCTCACTTGACTAGGCCTTTAACTTGCCTTCAGGCCCGACTGACCGGTGATGTTTTTATTTTTTCCCTTAATCTTTTTATTTTATTCTTTTTCCATTTATCTCAACAAAATAGGATTATAAAATTATGTAATTAATCAAAAATTTATATTAACCAACTATAAATCACTTTTCACAATTTAACACAAAAATAAGTATATTTATCATGAGTTAAGGCTAAAATTATTATATCACTAGATTATTAACTCATGTTAATTAAGACTTATCAACTATGATGTTAGTTATATAGTCAATATGGTCACTGAGTGGTTGATTGTTATGAATAATTCAATCAATAGTTTGCTAGTTGGAGACCGACATCCACTCTACCACAACCGAGTCAACCTCAATTGTAAGCATACACCATGATACAAGGGGCACAATCTGATTCACATTCTATCTGATATGTTGATAATGGTGCCTCACACCATGTGATGCGAGACCCAAATCAACTTCTTCAAGCCATTCCTTATCACGGCTCTGATCAGCTCCACATAGGTAATGGTCAAGGTTTGCCTATCACCTCCTTTGGACATTCTACCATTTTAAACATTCCTCAACTACTACATCTAAAAAATATTCTTCACGTACCAAAAATCAGAATGAATCTCCTATTTGTTCACAAATTTACTTGTGACAACTATGTTTATTTTAAGTTTTATTTTGACTGTTGTCTCATGAAGGACAAGGAGAAGGGGCGAGTACTTCTCAAAAGAATGCCTAAAGATGGTCTCTATCATCTCGCACTTGCATCTACACCTCCACAAGCTTTCATTGGCAAGAAAACCTCTCCTACACTTTGGCACTCTTATCTCAGGCATCCTAGTTTTGAATTTTAAAACATGTACTGAACCAATTTGGTCTCCCTTCTACCCATATTACCAATCACTTCTTGTGTGATTTTTTTTGTCTTTCAAAATTACACCATCTATCGCATCTTGACATGTATCATCAAACTCATCAGCCCCTTACACTAGTTCACTCAGATCTTTGGGGGCCAATACCGCCTCCATTGCATCTCGGTTTCCTCTATTATGTTATCTTCGTAGACGATTACTCTAAATACAAATGGCTCTATCAACTAAAATGAAATAGTGATGTGTCTGATATTTTCCAAGAGTTTCATTACAAGGTTTAGCATCAATTTTCAACCAAGCTTCACACATTCTAATCAAATTGGGGCAGCAAATTTTAAGCTCTTCACCCTTACCTCAAGACTCATGGAATTATTCATTGTATCTCTTGTCCTCACATGCCTTAGCAAAACAGAATTGCCGAAAGGAAACACCACCACCTCGTTGAGAATACACTCGCTCTTCTTCAACATGCATCCATCCTCTCACAATATTGGGATGAAGTAGTAGCCACAATAGCCTATCTGGTAAATTGTCTTTTATGTCTAATTTACACTTCAAATCTCCTTATGAACTACTCTTCCACATCACCTCAGATTACACTGCTCTTAAGACCTTTGATTGCCTATGTTATCCACATACTCGTCTTTATACTGCACACAAACTTACTGCACATGCCAAGCGTAGTGTCTTTCTTAGGTATAGTCCTCTCCATCAAGGCTATCAATGCCTTTCCTTAAGCTCGGATAAGATTTTTGTCTCTTGTGATCTCCTCTTCAATGAAAATGCTTTCCTATTTTCTCAAATTTCACCCACTTCCTCGCCACCTTCCACACAACCAAGTGTACTAGGGCCATCACCAACTTTCTTTCTCACCCCAACCCTCATCACTCCATCCCCAATCACATTGATTTCCTCTTCCTTTGCTGATGTGCCCACTTCCCCCTCCCCTTCCCCCTCTTCGATTGACCTGGTCATCCCCTCTCCTCTCTTTGATCTGATCACAACTCCTACTAACGTTCATCCCTCTATCACAGCAACTAACAATCCTCATGTCCCCAACATTTCAGACCCAATTATTGATTCCTCATCAACTACTAACTCCGCCATGCCCCCTCTTAAGACTTGCTCAATTTATGAGCTCTATTTT
This sequence comes from Spirodela polyrhiza, assembly GCA_024713555.1. Taxonomy (NCBI): domain Eukaryota; kingdom Viridiplantae; phylum Streptophyta; class Magnoliopsida; order Alismatales; family Araceae; genus Spirodela; species Spirodela polyrhiza. The sequence continues at coordinate 3,119,483 of CM046547.1, forward strand.
GTAGAGGTGAAACATCTTCCACCCATCCCCTTTCACATTGTTTCACCACCTCCTTATCCATTCACATCGAACCGACTTGATTCTCCTCTACGGCTAAGAATCCTCATTGGATGTAAGACATGATCGATGAATTCACTACACTCCTGAACAATCACATATAGATGCTCATGCCCCGTCCTCTTCACAATAACATTATTGGTTACAATTGGATTTTTCACCTCAAATTCAAACCCGATGGTTCTATTGATCACTACAAAGCCCGGCTAGTCGCCAAAGGCTTCAATTAGTAGGAAGGTCTCAACTACTTTGAGACATGCAACCCTATCATTAAGATCACCATAGTATGATTATTACTAGCTCTTGTAGTCAGTCGACGATGACACATTCACCAACTTGATGTAAGTAAAGCCTTTCTTCATGGGGATTTATATGAGTTCATTCTCATGGAACAACCATTCGATTTTGTGCACCCAAATTTTCCAACCCACATTTATAAATTAAACAAATCAACATACGGTTTAAAACAAGCACCACATACTTGGTTTCTCAAACTAACATCACGTCTCCAACGTCTTGGTTTTTTTGGATCTAAAACTAATACTTTGTTGTTTTTCTACTTACATTCACATCTAATCTATATTCTTATATATGTAGATGACATGTTAACTATCAGCCCCGATCTTCCTAATGTTTTCTCACTCATCTACAATCTTCACTCAGCATTTGCTATTCGTGATTTAGGAGAGGCCTATTATTTTCTCGGCATCGAATTCTCCTCTCTCTCTTCTGGTGTGCTTTTATCACAGTCAAAGTACATTGCTGCTCTTCTCCAACGCACTCACATAGATGGCTACATACCTCTAGCCGCACCATACCCTGGTCACATCACCTACCTCTACTAGCTCTTCTATGATTGATCTCACTCTATTTTGAAGTATTCTTGGTGTGCTCTAGTATTTAACCATCACCAGGCTGAACATTGCCTTTGCTGTCAACAAATCATGCCAAGCCATACATAATCTGACTACCATTGATTGGATGTGCCTCAAGCATCTTCTTTGGTATCTCAAGGGGAGTATTCATTATGGTATTCTTCTTACCTCTTGCACTGATTTGCTGTTGTCTGCCTACAATGATGCTAATTGGGCTGGCTCTTCCATGGGTTATCATTCCACTAGTGGCTACCTCATTTTTCTTGGCACCACTCCTATCTCCTAGAGTTCTAAGAAATAATAGACTATCTCCTGCTCAAGCACTGAGGCTGAGTAGAAATCCCTCGGAGATGCCACTGCTAAACTTATTTGGCTTCGATCTCTTCTCCACGAATTACACCCACCCTTGCCTCAAGCCCTAATCCTTTGGTGCGATAACATCAGGGCCACATATCTCACTGTGAATCTAATCTTTCACGCCAAGATGACACATATAAAAATCGACTTCTATTTCGTCCGAGAGCAGGTGGCTTCTCGTCGACTACAAATCCGCTTCATCTCCAGCTAACAACAAGTTGCTGATCTCTTCACTAAGCCTTTATCGAAGCAACACCTCCGTTTATGATTCCCAAGTTCAACCTCGGACCAAAGCTGACCTTGCGAAGGGGCTGTTAAGGATGACTCTCTCTCTACGATGGGCCGATTAACCCACAATCAGCCTAGTCCACATCAGTGGTCTAAACCAAGAAACTGAACGAAGGTCAATAGCCATTTGAACAATGCGCAGGCACATCAATGGCTAATTGTACCCTCCGACTGTTTCAAATTTTAAACTCCAACGATAATAATGTAGCCTATAAATGGACCCTATACAAAGATAGTCAAGGGGAGGCAATGATATAAAATCAAAATCTATTTTCTTCTTCATCTTCTTGTTCTCATCTCCTCTGACTTCATCCTCTATTCTCTGCACTTTATTCCTCTTTTCTTCTCACTCTCCTGCCGGCAAGCTTTCCCTTTCGGACAAGATTTTATCTCTTTCCCCCTCTTTCCTTACCTTATTTTGATTCTGTACTCGTTAGACATTGATATTTTGTTTGTTTCTAATCATCCTTCGTCGTTTTATTCACCGGAAGTCGTTTATAATCCTCCATTTCCTGGTGAATTTTCTCCATTTCTAAATCGTTTTCCGTCTTGATCTTCCGTCTACTATTTTCCTTGCTCATTTCCTGTTATTTTTATTTACCTTTTCATTCTTATTTTCCTTTCGTTCGCTGGGAATATCGATTTTTCCGCCGATTTCTGTCTACCCGGCAGAAACTCTTCCGCCGGCGGGTTTCTCTCTCCACCGGCCTCCCTCCTCCTCTTCCAACCATTTTCCTTTCCTCCCTCATCTTCTTTTCTCCCTTATCTTTCCATTTTAGTTCTTTTTCGTGGATTTCTCCTCCCCTTTCGCCGGAAATCTCCCCCGCCGGCGAAACCTTGCTTCCGTGAACGAGAACTCTCTCTCGATCCGGATTTTCATTTTTTTTTATTTCTATCTCTTCTTCTCTCTCTCACGTGTCATCTGTGACCAGTCAACTTCCATCGTATGGTCATCTCTCCCCTCTTCTCCCGTCGCACCGTTTTCTCTCTCCTGTCGTCCTCTCTCAGCCTCTCTCTATCGCCCCCCTCTCCTCTCCCTTCTATCGTCCTCGCTCTCCTATAGTTCCTCTAGCCTCTCTCTTCCTTGGTCCTCTCTCTCCTGTCGCTTCGCTCTACTCTCTCTTCAATTGTCCTCTCTCTCTCTATCGCCCCTCTCTCCTCTCTTCCATGGGCCTCTCTCCCTTACCGCTCCTCTCTACTCTCTCTTCTATCGTCCTCGCTCTCCTATCGCCCTTCTCTCCTCTCTCCAATCGTCCTCCCTCTCCTATTGCTCCTCTCTGCTGTCTATCTTCTCTCTTTACCCTCCCTTTCTCTCTCTCTCTCTCTCTCTATGTGTATATCTATCTATCTATCTCAAGCATGAACGAATATCTTCACGGTCTTGTGGATCAGGCATGTCATTATCGACTTGCGGGAGATGAGAATCATCCCAAACTTAGTTTACATTTTATTTAATATTTATTTTTTGTGTTATTTCTTTAAAACAAGTAATTTGTTTTAAAATTTTTCATTTAATTATTCCAGAAACTTTTTACCTTTGACGAACACTAGATTTGAATTATAAAAAATCAGATAATCCAATGGATTCAACTTGTACACCTTATATTTCATAATAATATTTTTATAGTCCAAAAATAAATTTAAAACTGAGTACATTGTTCACCTTACAATGATAGGTGTGCATTAATTATCTCTTTTTTGTAATAAAGAAATAAATATTCTATCATATAATGTTTAATTACCCATCACCATTAACCTCCATTAACTTTTAGAGAGATAGATAGTGACAACACTTGTGTATCATATCCTTCTAATTTACAATTCTACAAGACTTGAAATCTAAAGTTCTAGCTGCTATGTACTAGTGCTATAGGATGAATTATATGTTATTTTTCATTTTGTGCAGCTTTACATATCTTGAAGATTACACTTTCATGTACTAGCATACAGGTATGAATTTCAAGGTTAAACTTAACATCTTGCACAAAGAAGGTTTATATCCGAAATGTACAGAATTTAAATTAATATATTTAGATGTGGTTTAGTTTCAATGTTTGGAAGGAACAAATTTTCAAAAATCCATAAATCATGAAGGTGGTAATTGCTAATAATTGGTTTACAAGGCCTAGCTCTTTTCATTTCTATTTTATCTTAAAAAAATTCATATTCACAATTTTTTCTAGTAATAGTTCCCACTTTAACTATGTTATTTTCCTCCAAGGATGTGTAGTAAGAAAATATCATCCATTGAATCTCACTATATTTTGGGGGATGCCATGAGGTAGATAACTTGTGAAAATTATATGGTAATCTATTATCAAATCAAAGAGAATAATGCATATTTGAGAAGTATTTCATAAGTTACCATGTTAAATATTTTATTTTTCATTTAAATGAATCTCTCTGAATCTTGATTTTAAATTGACATTTTATAAATAAAAAGAAAATTGATGAGAATTTATTTCATATCTTGAGGCTTAATTCTCATTTATTTTATTTTTAAATAACATCTTATTGTGCTAAATTTTTATGATTACTTGGAATATATTTATTTATTTTTATGAAATTTTTAGGCATTAAAATATATATATAAACAAAGTAGAAAAATGGGCAACACTACTAGTGGGCTAGAGGCACACTACTCAACGGGCCCAATGTGGGCTAGAGGCCACACTATGTCTAGAGGGCCCAAAGGGCACATTGCCTTATAACCCGTATAAACCAGGCTGCAGATCTAGATCATGGGAGTGGGGTTCGGGTTGCATGGGCTCACCACTACATCCTATTGGGAGCCAAGGGTGGGATCCAAATCAACCCTAGGACCTAGGGTTGAAACCTAGATCTTCTCTTTCGGAGATACCTTTGATGATCAGGAGGGGCACATCAACATATAGTATAAATTTTACCTTACTTCTGATGTGGAACTAAACAATCTCTTTTTCTTCTTTTTCAGATCCAACCATAAAGGGGCGGCAGCAACCAGATCTGCCACATTGGATGATGCCATGTCATAGCTACCATCATTTAAAAAAGTAACTGTAGATCTAATGGTTGCTGCTACCACATCTAATTATCCTAGAGATGCCATGTCACCATCTACCATCGCACAAAAAGTAGCTGCTGATCTAACGGTGGCTATCATGGCATCTAAAATAGAAATGCATCAAGTCGTAGCCACCATCATATGAAAAACAGTGTATGATCCAACGAAAATTGCTATTAGATCTAATGCACCAGAAATAGACACGTCGTCAACCACTAGCATGTGTTACAGTGGGCACACAAATCCTAATAAAGCACACACAAAAGGAGTGAGAGGTGACATGGATCTGACGACGATTATTGGGCCACATCACCCCTCTTCAAAGTGAAATGATAGCACGATGATCCAATAGTCTTTATCAAGCCACGTGTTGAAGAATATATTTACAAATCTTGTTTATCATCGAGTAAAACAGATGATATCGATTATTCTCTTATACGTGCATAAGAGTATATTTGTAAATATTAATTATATCTGGTAAAATAGATAATAATGATCATTGCTGCTCAAGATAAAGGGAAAATGTCAGAAAAATATGACAGAAAATAAGAAGTTAAAATAAAAAAACACGATTTGCAGATCTAAGGAACAAAAAAGAGGAAGAGGAGAGAGAAAAGAGTTTTTTTCGAGTTGTTTTTTGATTGTTCTTGAGAGAAAAACCTTTTTCTTCTTTTTCATGTGAAAATAGAAATCTGAAGAGTGCATCATTGATTTTGATCATTCTCCTCTACCCTTTTCATCTTAAAGCCATTCTATTAAACTAGATGCAAGATTGAGAGGTGTTACCCAATGGTATATAGCAAGCCATGCATTCTTCAAGTTGTAAGTTTAATTTTTAATAGAGTTTACAATATTTTCTTGTTTGATTTGTGAAATAATTTTATTTTCTTAAGTTTAATTCATTCAAGTTTTAAATTTGTATTTACATTTATTTTTCATTTCCTTTATTTCTTTGAATATCAATTTAAATCTTTAAATCAACTTATTTAATAGAACTATGGATTATTTAGCTAAATTTTTACAAAGCCAGTAAAACAAGCAAGATTCAATTTCATAAGGAGAAGACATTTGAATGTGTAGTTTTGTTCAGGTATGAATAATTTTAAAACCAAAATTTAAATTGCAGTGATTAATTGTAATAGGGATACACTTGATATTAGAGGACAAAATTATTAAATAAAGGTAGATGTATGCATATCCAAGTCTTGGAGGACTCCCTCAATGGAAATTTGTTAGCCACTCTCAACTTTGCTATTATACCTTTACAAAAAGCAATTTTGTGATCCTAAAAAGTGTTCCAAGTTGAATTTCTGAAATATAGATGTTGAGCATTTACTTTGGGTCAATCTACTTGGTAGCTCGTAAAGTCGGCCCTTGGCTCAAAAACGATTTTTTCACCCAATTTAAGCTTTTTACCTTTTGACCATCTCTCACGCTGGAACGATGTTCATACCTTTGCAGTGGCAGCTATTTCATGTAATATTCTTAATCTATTATTTCTGAAATGGTTTTGTCCTATTTTTCCTTAGATTGCTAATGGATTTCAGGCGTGAAAATCTATAATTGAACTCTCTTTTGAACTTTCTTGAAGACAACCTTAAACATAAATTCACACTAGTTAATTAATTTAATATAGAAAAAGGGAGGAGCATATATAAAATTTCGGAGGAGAAAGGTCGGGCACTCGTAATTATGCCCAATAAGTGCGTAACACGCCTAGACTATACGTCGGTTTGGGCATATGTGCAGGCGCAACCTGCCTGTCAGGGTTGTGGGGTGCGGACAAACTGGCATGAATGGGGGTAGGTATGGAGGCACGGCTGTATTGGACAGACTAGTACAGGTGAAGCTGGGTGCTTGCGAATAAGCTCGTCCACCAGTAGAGGAGGTGCAGAAATAAGAGGGCTGATGCGGGTGAACGGGCTGGGGCTCCGCCCTTAGTAGGACGTTGGGAGGCCGGCGCTGGTACGGTTGCAGTTGGTGGGGCACGGCATACCCAGGTGGACAAGGCTGAGCATGGCTGAGAGTTGGCGAATGGGCGCGGCGCGGGTGGTGGCTGCAAGCAGTTCGTAGGCATATGAAAGCTAAACGAACGAATCGATGAGGCTGTGAAACAGGAGCGGGGATGAAAAAGAAAGGTTAAAAAAGGAACGAAAAATGGAGGGTTCTCTTACCCAAAGGCTTCCCGCCAGAGACACTCTTTATACTCGACGGGCTGATATCGGGCAGAAAGTTAACCTAATATTTTATTAGTCCTTCAAGTCCTCATCAGAGCTGAGACTAAGAACAGCGATGGAAACTTTGTGGACAACAAATTAAGAACTCGTCAGCATAAAACCTCGGCTGGAGACGGAATACTACTTAAATGGCTTGTTGGAACCATTTTTTGACGGATTATGCACCCCAACCGTTTGTCCATTTGATTCTCAAGCATGTAATGAGACATGTAAGCATATCACAATACAATAATAGATAAAAATACGCGTAAGATCTTGTTCATATTCTTATGCCACAAGCAACGTGGAATGAAGGGTGCTCAGCATCTACTATAAGAATGATTCTATCGGAAATGATTCAAGTAACTAGAGTAAAATCTTTTGCAAAAGTATAAAAGAAAGGAAAAATCTATAGGGGCATTAAGTTAATATTTAAAAACTCTGTGTACTTTTAAGAACATTATTTTAGACTCATCGTCATCTTATAATGATAAAACGTTTGAGTAACTGGAATGACACCATCTTACCTTCAATTTAGTCACATAGAAAGGAAAGTGAAATCAATATTTCTAAAGCCCACAACCTTGCTGGGTGCCGGGGTAGGAGATCATTCTAACTCTCTCATCCTTCGAATTTTACCACAAAAGTCCAGTAGAACTGATATGAGTTTAAGATCCAGCATATCCTTCTATGAAAATGCATGACGACTGGACCGTTCCGGTCCAACTGTTCCTATACATCGTTTTTCATTTAATTGCGGTGGGATAATAGGCGGAATTTACTTTCTAAATTCGGCAAGATCAACGTGGAGCGAGTAGGCCACATCGACAAGACGGGCGCGATGTATACACCGCTGTCTTCGCTTGCCGATAGTTTGGTGAAAAACCCCACGTGGAAGTTGCCATCTACCCCTCCCAAAGCCGTTCCAACACCACAACCATCTGACGGCCTATTGTTCCTAATAGTTTATAGTAGCGGTGGTTTGGTACAGACTCGACCTGCTGTTGGTCTTGCTGGCGGTCTGGTGGCACGCACTCCGTTGCTTCCTGCCGGTCTTCTGCGGTTTGACCAGGCCTTCCAGTGAGACTCGTCATCCCGAGCGACACCAACCCCGCAGATGCATTGAGGGGGCTCCTGTGTCCAAGCCGTGCGGCTCCCACCGTCCATTCCTCCCTTCCGTCCACCACAGGAACGGAAAGCCGATGAGAGGTTCTAGCTTATTTAAGTGGGCGGCGGCGCTCCTCTCCATCTAAGGAGATCTGGCGAGAGGACGGTCGAGCGGAGATAGAAAGGTACCATTCCTTTGTGGAGACAAGAATCATGGCCGCCGAGGTTATGAGAGCTGAACCCACGGCTGTCCCGGGGCCGTTAAGGGTAGAGACCCTGGCTGGCAGTGGCATCGCGACGATTCCAGCTGAGTACATCCGGCCGAAGGAGGAGCGTGCTACCCTTATCGACGCACTAGATGCTGCCAAAAGTTTGGACGCGGGGCCGCAGATTCCGACGGTGGATCTCGCCGGCTTCCTGTCCGGTGATGAAGAGACGAGGCGCAGGTGCGTGGAGGCGGTCCAGGAAGCGGCGTCGAAGTGGGGGGTGATGCATATTGTCAACCACGGCATCCCGCTGGAGCTGATCAAGCGGATGCAGGAGGCCGGGGAGAGATTCTTCTCGTTGCCCATAGAGGAGAAGGAGCGTTACGCCAATGACCAGTCGTCGGGGAACATCCAGGGCTACGGTAGCAAGCTGGCCAACAACGCCAGCGGCCAGCTCGAGTGGCAGGACTACTTCTTCCACCTCATCTACCCAGAGGACAAGGCCAACTACTCCATCTGGCCCAAGGAACCCTCCAACTACGTGTACGCATCACCCCATTCTCCTCAACTCTCTCTCTCTCTATCTCCCGCTCTCTATTTCTCACTCATACGCACACAGGCGTAAACATACGGTCCAAGTTTTCTCTAGCTCTCTCTGATTCTAACCTATTTATTTTGACGGCTGCAGTGAGGAAACGCAAGAGTTCGCACGGCAGCTTCGGGCGGTTGTAAGCAATATGTTGGCTATGCTGTCTCTGGGGCTCGGGGTGGACGAAGGAAAGCTAGAGCAGGAAGTTGGTGGTCTCAGCGATCTTCTGCTGCAGATGAAGATCAACTATTACCCACGCTGCCCACAGCCGGACCTGGCGGTGGGCGTCGAGGCCCACACAGACGTCAGTGCCCTCAGCTTCATCTTGCACAACATGGTTCCTGGGCTGCAGGTCTACTACGAGGGCAATTGGGTGACGGCCCGATGCGTCCCCGACTCCATCATTATGCACGTCGGCGACGTCGTCGAAATCCTCAGCAACGGGAAGTACAAGAGTATCTTGCATCGTGGACTGGTAAACAAAGAGAAGATCCGCATCTCCTGGGCCGTCTTCTGCGAGCCGCCACGCGACAAGATTGTTCTGAAGCCTCTAACCGAGCTCGTCGGAGAGGACTCGCCGGCCAAGTTCCCCCCTCGCACCTTTGCCCAGCACATTGAGCACAAACTCTTCCGGAAGGCCCGTGGCGACTTCTCCACTTCCAACTAGCCTGCAGGCGATCGTTAATTGGACATCCCGAGATTTATAGATCGCTCGCTAATGCGTCGTGCAGCCATGTTGTGCCTACGCTAAGCCTGGGGACATTTGGTTCCATGTTTCATCTGTGGTAACAACAACAATAATAATCTCTCCTTGTGTTGGCTGAGATGTTGAGCTTGCAGTCTGTAAGGGACGTTTACATGCATCCCGTGAATTCATTTCTTAAGGTTACTCTACTTTTCATGACTCTCTCTCTCTCTCTCTCTCTCTCGCTCGTTGGAGTTGTGGAGATTCGTCTGCTATTGGGCCCTGCTGAACCTGAATGGGCCCGTCGGCGTGTTTGTAGAACCAGGAGGCGGGGCCTACTTCAGAGAAAATCTTGATGTTCAGGGGCATTTTTGTCCCCTTTTCTCGTGGAGCTTTACCTTGCTCGTGTTTAAGAGGGTCACTGCCATCTCATGTAATCAAGGCTTGCAAAAGCATTTTGGTGCCATAGGGCTGTGATGGTACATCTATGGAAGGGCAACCGTGGATGTAAGAGGTTTCTCCAAACTACGTATCCTAGTGCCAATGGTATTCTTGATCCTAGTGTCACTGATATATAGATGTTTTGGTGAGGGGAGTCAGGAGCCTTCCTTGGCACACGAATTGTTGATAACATTTCAAATCCTTTTTCATGAAGGAGATGGCTCCTACCACAATGTTTCAGGTTCTCCCATACAATGAATAAATGAATATACTTTGATGGTGCACTTAAAAATTAGTAAAAACTAATCAGTAGATAACGTGGTAAAATCAGTCCGAATTAGTTCTCATGTTTCTGTGCCGATCATTGTCACTGAAAAACAAAGCTACTGAATTATAATTTCGCAAAGGTAAATCTTTACATTTTCAACAGCCAGCATAAGTACTCCAATCAAACTAGAGAGCAAGTTATCATTTGAAAGCATCATTGATCACCTACCTTATGGTCACATTGTTCCCAATGTTTTATTCTATTTGGCGATGATATTTGTAATGAAGAAACTGACTACAATGGTAATCTACTAAGTTCTTATCGTTCGCTTTAGGAGTCCATGTTATTTTGATGATGACAATATGTGAATAAGGGTAATGTAGTAAAACCACAATATTAGAATTATACATTCAAATAATCTAAGTTGCTTATAATTGAGTAATATTTAAATTCTAGGATGAATCTAGTCTAAGGCAGAAGTGTCAATGGACATGCTTCAAGTTATGGAGAAATTTACTAAATAGTAAAATGATAAATCTTATATTACAAATGAATATAATGATTATAGATGAAATTGGCATTACATATATAGACAAACATATATTCATGGAAAATATAACTGAAAGAGGAACATGATGCAACAAAGAGTGCATAGAGACTTGCAGATTTCTATTCAATATTAATTTTAAAGTACTAAAAATATTTTTTCGATTGTAATTTCAGGCATGAACGTGACACAAAGTGGACCAATCAAATGATTGTTGGTCGGCCAATATGCTTTATATTAATCGACCACCCAATCTGTTCCTCATAAAACGAAAAAAATGAAGAGATACTACCTTTTTACAATGGTCCATCATCCCCTTCCAAGGCGTCAAATCAATTTTTTATCTTTGAACATCTACGAGCAACGAAGATCCACTACTACTTAACAACCTGTTCACATCAAAACTTCTGCAATGAAAAACCATATTCTTGAAGATTTCAGGATGCGATGTTAATTTTAGGAGACGAATATGTTTTGATGATTATCACAAACATATGTAAGAATGGATTGAATTTTTATAATCGAATTATTAATTGAGAATTTCGATTCTTGCTAACAAGGAATGACTTGAGTCAACATTTCGACCAACTTAAGAAAACTAATAACTATGAATCCATGCAACAGTCCAAATATAATCACGCAGATGTTATTTTATGTTCATAATATGAGATTAAGGATAGATGTGAGATATCCATATAAAATCATTCTTGTTGTTATTGGAAATATTTTCAATAAAAAACTTACACACCTTTTGATTGCAAATATTCATTTTGAAAATGTGGAATACATTTATATGAGATGTACGGTGCTGAGACAATATTAGTAACATTATATTTAAAGTTGAGAATTTTGGCATCGTATATGTCTCAAATCGTTTTTTACATTGGTATATGTATGACAAGCGATGGCTCATGATGCAAGGAATTGAAGTAATGATTTGGAATATCTCACACTCACATATATATGGTTCTAAAAGCTTTCATAGTTCAAAAAGTGCAATAGTTTAAGTGATGATTTTCTTATGCAGATATCACTTGATTTTACATTCAGAATCATTAATTCTACTTTCAGACACATATAAAGTAAATACTCTGTAGGGCAAAAAGGTTTTTACTATTAGAGACCTAGAGAAAAGGAATTTTAGAAGGTAGATCTCAGCAGGTGAATGTTGGAAAGATCACTCAAAGACGAACACCATGCAATAAATGGTTCATCAAAGTTCAAAGAATTCTATTTTGTATGATTTATACAATACAAACATGCATATTATTGATTTAAAATCAGCCCTAGGTTTTGCCGAACGAAAAACATTTCACCCATTGAAAACCAGACATTAGATGGCTCATTAAGAGGAGAATGAATGGGAAGCCAGTCATTTAAGCAATAATTTCAAATCCAGAGGTTATGTAGAAATGATTCATCAAAATAATGAGTTACCCATTCAACTACCATGAACACATCTTTCCAAAACTTAGGATGAGAAGAGAAAAAAAACGTAAAAAAAGAGTCACCATACCCCTCCTCCTAAATGGAGACTAAGGCATGATTATTGGTACTTAAATGCTGGAAATGGAAGAAGATATGTTCCTGCTCAAGTCCTTCAGGTCTCCATGATGGTCAAGCTTCGTAATTGAGATATAAAGGGAGTCAAGCCTCATGGAGAAGAAGCAGCAATAGAGGGGAAGATGAACATCAAATTCGGAGCTCACCCTATACTCTCCCTTCAAGGAGACAGAAACTAGATATAACATGAGTAAGCCAGAATGAAAGCTACAAGTTCCTACTATAGTCTTCACAAATATGAAGCGTCCTCAATGTCAAACCAGGAGAATCAAACCTTGAGAAAACATCAAACTTCACACTACTGTATCATATGATATTTTTATTATGTAGTGATTGTATTGTGAGTAGAGTATTATAGCTCTTCTTGAACACTTTGGATCTATGAATTAAAGGCTGAATTTTGTTCAGAAAGTTAAGTCCAAGGAACTGAGTTCTCAAATCAGTTTTTAGATCTCTACAGTTGTGAAAATAGAAAAGAGTTTTAGATAAAAACTTTGGAGTGAAAATCAACATATTTCATAGTAACAAATTAGTGGAAATTCAAAGGTACACTACCCTTAGAGAGTGTATGTAGGTTAATAGAAATGAATTATTAAAAAAATATTTATACCTTTATCTGAGGTGTGTAGATTCTTCTCCTAGATAATCACTAATATCTATACCTACTAGTACATAAAATGATTCGGGTTTCTGTGTTTTCTGTGTATTTAAATTATATGGAATTTTTCGGTCTCTGTTTACTTGTAATGAAAATTATAAAGACAAAGAAACGAAGATGAAAAGAAAATAAGGAACATAACCAATTCAAGCCCTCTTTTCAATTATGTGGTGCTATTTAAAGAAAAGACCTACTGGGAGCTATACAGCAAAAATGTTATATTGCCTTTAAGTGATGATATGATATCAAGATATGGGTGAATTGATCATTTTTCTTTCAAATATTTTTCATGCACTCATTTCTCTTCCTAAGGACTATCATCAAAACATTCATAAAATAAATCTATATTGGCTCAGTCCTCTTAATGTACATCCATTTTGAAAGAAATTTGTTATTGGGTTCCAGTATTTCATCAGTAACTACAATATAAATTTCAACACAACATACTACTTGACCTAAAGACAGCAATCTCTCCCTTTTCCTATGAAAAAACACAAGTTCATAATATTTATTTTTGGAGTTGTAACGAATTAAGATTTCAGCCTTAACGTCAGTTTCAAAGATTAAAGTGTTGACAAATCAATTAAAAATATTTTAATTTTATATAATACATACATAATTTAAATGAAATAAAATTTGTAGGTTTTTTCAAGATATTGAGAAAATCAGATTTCTTTGGTTTTTTTAAAGAATATGTTTAAGAGATTAACATAGTCAAATCATTATAAAGTAGAGAATGGCTCCAAGTAAACTCGTTGTCAAAAATATTCAATGAACCATATAGCAAAAAAAATTAACTAAAAATAGCATGAATTAAATATTTAAATACATAGTTATGGCATAAATTAAAACTATTCTCAGATTATATTGTCTTAAATGTGTTGACCATATTCACAGTTTTCATCTCACACTCCATTCTCTCTTATCCTCTTTGAATTTTCTTCTACTGAAATTAATATCTCACTACCTTGCACAGATCCTCTCAAGACCTATGTTTTTTTCTATCCCTTTTCCCATCAACGAAAATTGGAGTGATCAACAAAATTAGTTGACAATAGCATTTCAGTAGGCCTAAGTGATTCTCAAGCTCATAATCACTATGCTGAAGTAATAGAAAATGATAGGGAATTGGGCAGAAGAATGATTGAATTTAGGATAAATCATTGAGTTAGGGTCTAATCAGAGATTCTTTCCAAATAAAAATTTTGAAGCATTAGAGGAGGTGGGTGTCAGCAACACTCTATGTTAGAGAAGATATTTTTCATTCTAGAAAGAAATAATTCATTTATTTTGATGGATTTAAGTTTGATATATGATATAAGAGAAAAATATTGGCTGATTATGTACGAGTCTTTGAATCAGGTCAGGGAATGAGGATTTTTGAAGAAATTTGCCAAATAGTTTTTCGAAATTGAGAGAAAATATGGTAGGTCAGGTTTGGTAGCTCTTTTAGTTAGAATATTAGTGCAAAGTACTCCAATTCATGTTGATCAAAAGTTTTTCAATAAGTTGGCATTCATAAAGCTTCAACAATGACTTTGCATGTAACGGGTTAAAGTGTTTCTTTTAATTTGATATGTAGGCATTTTGATAAAAATTTATTTTTTAATTGAAGATAAATCAAGCATCAAGTGGTGATAAGCTGCAGCCATCTCACTTCGACTAGAAAAGTATGATGAAGTTAATTATAAGATTTTCAAACAAGTTTCGGGTATAAAATTATTTGAGAAAATCATTGAAATATGTTATGATTACATGAGTATCATCCTGTTCTAATGGAATTGTTGTGGAGAATAATGATTGTTGTTGTTTCTTGAAGATCGGCATATATTGTTGTTAGAGTTGGATAAACTGGTCAATGCAATTGGCAAGTTCTCAAAATTTTCAGATTCAGAAAAAAGATAGAATGAGTCAAGATTCAACAGATTAATAGTAGAAGGTGCTTCTTCAGATTCAAACAAAATCATATGCAATTAAAAATCAGCTTGAACACATGACTTTTTTGTCAAGATTTTCATAGTTACCTGCAGACAAGAACTTTATTGTAGGGCTCAACTCATTGGAAGGTTAAAAAATAGTAAGTTTTTCAACATTTAAGTCATATCATCACTAGACATGGTTTTGTACTGAACAAAGATCATAAGGTTTAGGCTTAATCACAAGAATTTTGGGAGTATCATGACCACTGATGATGGAGACAGATTGGCAGTGTAAATAAAGACTTGAAAATTTCTCAAATCTGCTATCAAAAAACGATGGTAGACCATCAATCTAAAGAACCCAGTTTTTTTTAAAATTAGATGATTCAAATCCAGATTTAGGTACATAAATATTTAGTTTACTATTTACGTTGGCTCTCCTAAGTAAGATTTTCTAAGAATGGGATTATAACCTAGGATATGTTTCATATCCTCTTGACTACACATAATTTCAGATATGCTAAGTCTGGATAAGAAATTTTATTTCCATTTAAGTACTGATCAAGTTATTTTTTAGCATAATTTCTAGAGAAAGATCTTTCGTTTAGTCTTTATTGTTTCCTATTTCAAATCAACTATTTCCTTTCAAACACTTTTTAGTTCAGAATTTGAATTTTCATATACATTTATTAATTCTATTAAAAAAAGTGATCAAATTGTCATGTAGGACATCAATTCTGAAAAGAGGAGAGCCCCAAACAATTGTCGACCAAGGTGGCCCAAAATTGATGGAGCATTTTGTAAGCTTGAAGGATTATCTTTCTCTTGATATTCCAGATGAGTCTTCTGCTATCAATCAACACCAAGCAGTCAAGTGAGTGCAGAACGTTGCACGAGGAAGCCCGTTCTTGACCCATTGTAGGCTTGATCTTTTGACTTGGACACTGGCGGATCATTTTTGCCCAGCCCGGGCTTCAAACGCCTGAAACAGAAGGAGAAGCCATTCTCAGGCTTCGAGGGTCCAAAATAGAAGGCCAAGCCCTTCGCCATGACTCCAAGTGAAATCCCTCGGCCCAACCATTTTTTTAACCTGGAAACGAAGTGGGGTAGAGCTCAACACCTGTGGTCAGAAAACGGAGTCCCCCTATTTACAAAACATCACAGCAATAATGAGCGCGTTTCGGAGCCTTACTCGCTCCCAAAGGCAACAGCGCTGAGCGAGAACGCCGGCCAAGCTGAGTCCGTGTTGAAGTTATAGATTAACTGGAAGACAAGTTGGTCGATGGTCAGAGAGGAAACGGAGGAATCCGAATTTTCATATCACAATGCACTCACTAGGAAGGATACGAATCGGATTGCCCATCCTGGTCCACTCGCAAATATTATTATTATTATTATCTATACTGCTGAACTTACCGGGGATACGTAGAAATGCAAAAATAGTCCTCAAAACTGTTGAACAGGCCGGCCGTCGAGCCACTGAAGCGAAGGAATCAGCTTGATCACCAGCGCAGAAAAGGGCTCGTTCAGAATTGGATTGCCCACCAGATCCAGTTGCGTGAGGTGCAGGCGCCTGAAGATGAGTATGACGTCCCAGTGGAGCTTGACTTCCTCGGGATCATAGTTCTCAAAATCTTGGGCATTTCCACAGCTCCCCGCCGGGCGGGACAGGGGCGAGGAAGCACATTGGTACCTCTTGGTGTCAATAGAATGGGCGCCGATCTCATTGTAAGAGATGTCCAACGCTTGCAGTGAGATCATCAATCTCAAAGGTTCCAACGCAGCCACGCTGCTGAGTTTATTGTGGCTCAAGTTCAAGTGGGAAAGGAGCTGCATCGCTTCCAGGCCTGTTACATGGTGGGTTCCAAAAAAGAGATTTAACATCATCAAGGGAAATTCTCCGCCTTTCTTCAGTAAATTTTACCAAATGTAGGGCTGGCAGAGTATGATGTTCAAGATTTGTATGGAGTGAATAGCTTACTTATTAAAGTTTCAGTCACACCCTAAACATGTTCAACTAGGATTTTGCAAACATTATTATAATAAGAAAATATGAGAACTAAACCGCACATGTATTAGTATCTTTAAATGATTTGATACTGACGGAGCTGTAAAACCAATTGTTCTCAAACATCAGATAGTTCATAGCACTTGTTAGGGAAGGGATCACAAACGTTTCAAGGGGCACACGTGGTTGTATTCAGAATCCTGTAGAGAAAATAAATAAATGTTGTCTTGGTACTTCGCAGACATTTCCACGTGAGATTCATCCCAACTAAATTAGTTGAGACGTGCAGATATCAATCATCAGGGATTCACACGTTAAAAACACATCGTTAACAAAGACCTGTTCTCAGACCTTTGAATTACCATCATTGTCAACCAAGAAAAACTACATGAAGAAAACTTGCCAGTGATATAAATGCATGTATCCATACTTTTCTCAAGGTTTCAGGTGTGTACAAACTTCAACCAAGTACCTCACCATTTGGATGCCTAAATATCTCAAATATGAACATTCTGACAAGGCTATCATAAAGTTGAGACCAACAACGTACAAGCCTGCATCGTTTATCTATTATGCCACCAAAAATTATCCAGTTCAGTCCCCTCCAACGTGACATTCAAAATCCCTCACAGTTTGCCAATGCAATGCACCAAGATCAAATGATCTTCCAGATCCAAAGGACAAAAAATGAGTTTAACTTTAAACTGTATACCTATAGCTAATATTTCCCCAGATTCGAAAAGCAAAAGTTTACCTATCAATTTTACTGTTCATATCCATTTCAAATGGCAACAGCCACTGTCAAACACAGGTTGGGTAATTTAAGGAAGACGCCAAAAATATCCAAGACAGAACAAAAGAACATGAAGATTCAGAAATGTTTAGTCTCAATGTCACGAGACCCATATTATTCATTGAAGAGTGTACAAACATGTGAGTGAAGGTCTGTGAAGTATACTGAGAAGTTTTTGGAAGTACTAAGGAAAGAGCTGTACTTTTTTTGAGCGGAAGAATTAGCATATTTTCGAAGTATAATTATATTTTAGAGACATCACATGAGAAAGGAAATAAAATGATATGTAAAAAGAGCGTAACAGTCTGTCGTTCTGCATTCAATTCCTATAGAAAGAAGAATGCTTTGTAATAAAGAATAGAATCATCAAAAAGAATACTATGCAGAACCTGCAACTGATTGAAGTTCATTGTGACTAAGGTCTAGCATTTTGACCCATAACAAACGCTCAGCAAATCCCATGCGCGTCAAAGATAATTTGTTAAGTCGTAGACAGACACTCTGACCGTCACTAGTCAAGGATAATTCCTTTGGAAGCCAACAATGCTTTTGCAAAGACCCTTTATCTGAGGTAATCTGCATATTTATTTCTATGAACATGTTAGCTTGATTTGGCAAGATCAGTGATTGGATTCGAAAATAAATATAAATTAAGATCAAATGTTGATACTGAATACAGAAAAGGTTATAGAAAGAAAGGAAAAGGCATAATAATACACGAATATGAGCATCTCTCAGAGACATCGGAGAAAGAGACAACACTAGGCCTAAATAACAGCTCCCATGCCAAGTAGCAAAAGTCAGTTAGCAAGCAATTGTTCTAAGACTCATCAAGCTGGACCACATATATCAGTTCTCCTGGAACTAGTCACATAAGAAAGATAATCGAATGGGGGAAAGCATCAATAAAAGTTATGATTGAACGTTGAAACAACAGAGATAAAGCAAACACATCATAGTGGGGCAAGGTTCAACAACTTATCAACTAAAGTCACCAGTCATGCAGCCCAGAAGGCACAAAGTCTCGTTTATGGTAATCTTGTGGGAAGACAACAGGGAAGCAGACAGACTCACGAATCTTGTGAGAAACATGAAGTAATGCATTTCACAGAAGAAGTCTACAACAGAGAAAAAGAAGAAACTGAAGGAGTAGCAGCAAGTGATGGTGAGGAGCATGATGGTTCCAAATCCATCCCTAAAGCTATGGTGAACAGGCCAAAGTTGTTTTCGGATTCCCCACAATGCAAAAGTTTGTATCTGAAATGCAGGGACAAGTCATGAAAGAGGGGTTCAGAAGCCACGACTGTCAAACAACGGTCAAGAGAGCGGCCAAATGAAACTTTGAAATACTTAAGACATACACGAAGAACCGTTATGAAAGACAGCGAAGAATTGCTGCTTGAAAGATGATAAAGTCCTCCAGCAGGAACAAAGGTAGAAAGACATTATTGGCAGCCAATAATGTCCATAGCATAACTGCAATGGAAAGAGTACGAAAAAGTCGCTTAAGGAAAACATATAAACAGATGACGACCATGATGACAATAGTGATGATGATATACACAACTTGATGAGAGAGTACTATGCATGAACATTGAAGGAGAAATGGGAAGGAGCAGAAGATGCATGATATACGGACTAAGGAGATAGGGCATGACTCTAGAGCAGAAACCTGAACCTACATCCAATGAAGTTGTCTCAGCAGAGAATACAGCAACATTGTGTGAGTACTGTAGCGTGTGATGGGGAAAAGGAAGTGGCTTTGACTGCTATTGTGGCGCACACAACAAATGACCGAGATTCAACAAGGGAAGGAGAGGTTAGACGCCTCTCCATCGACATGATGCAGAGGAATGGATAACATCAGAGATAATCAACAAAAGCAAAATTGGAGCTTAAAAGAAATATCCAATTTTCAATTTGATACCCAAAGATCATGCTAGAAAGAGAAAATAAAAAAATAGTCCAAGAAGATGAATCTCTCTCCAACTTATAGCAGAGGGGATAACTATACTAGGCACCTGTCGGAGGTTTATAGATCCATTAGCATAAAATACCAAACATTTTATGAAATCCTAAATCTCATGTTTCCCTGCTGAACCTCTATTGCATAAACCTCTGTACAGTTTATGTCATGTCATGCCTATTGGTTAGGCCTTATGGGCTTGATAATGGCCCCTACGTGTGTCATCAAATATCTTTGTACAGGAGATAATCATTACCACCTTGGTGAAAAAAATGAGCAATTAAAAGAAATTTAACCAAGAATGGGAGTGAACATGAATGGTCATCGTGCCGGCCTACAATTCTTTGGCCCATCAATAACTCCAACCACATTAAAGTCCAACTGTTGTAGCACTGTACGCCAGATACCGTTGCTCATCATGATTTTTTGTTCATCCCTCTGGCGCTAAAGTGTGGAATCATTTTCCTAGATTTAGACACACAATACAAAGATAGCAAGCAACCGTTTTTGTTTAAAAAAAACGTACTGGACAAAGGATAGACTCCAACATGCATAGGAAAAATTGTACGTACTAAATGATCAAGATTATCAGCAAAACCATCAAAATGTAAATGAATGGAAGTAGAATGGTCTAACGGGTAATCCATTAAAAAACTGCGTGGCATAAACATCCAAAACATCAACTGTTGATCGTATTGCACGCAAAGTTGAAATAGGTTCTTTAACTGCCACCATTTCCCATTTTCATTTGGCGAATCATAGTTTAACAAATGATGCAAGATGGTTATGCCAAGCAATTTCATACTTGTTGATCTATGAACAACCCCGAACAGTGCCCAACCAATCAAATTAATTAAAACGATATGCACTTTATTCATAAAGAAGCTTAATGTTTTAACTAAACACATGAAGTACTCTAAGGAAACACATAAAAACTCAACGCAGCATTCTGCAGAATTTTTTCTTAGAAGATGGCTTATGCCACTACTGTGAGATATCAATAGAAACACGCATAATAAAGTAAGAGAAAAAGACAAACAAACAAGATATGCAAACTCAAAGAGGCAAAAAAGGGAAATTTTTCTTTCTCTGAATGAGAAAGAGGAAACAAAGGAAAAAAATAGAAAAGCAGGTGAAACCTATTTCTCATTATGCCCAGAAGTCAAGTATGACAGTCACCTCACTTTTCATTCCCTCTTTGTGTCGTTTTCTTTGGTATCTTTATTCTGGCTTTTATTTCGTATTATGAGATATTTACATGTTTGCCATCATTAGCCAACGGATCCAGCATACCGGGTTAGAGTATGACCCTCTTTGAAAAAGGCTTCCGTTCACGTGATGGGCATTCCATTGAATTCAGAAATCATAGTCCCAAGAGGGAGAAATAAATTCCTTCCAACTTCTATACGCTATAAAATTTCCTCAACTGGATTTTACATCAACATCCTTTCTGAATGAAAAAATGCTTACCATGGTAAAACATATTATGAACTCTTTCAGCTCAATCCCTTCCAATAAGATTTCCAGAATTTCAATTTTTTAATTATATGGTTAAATGACAGCAGAATGAAATACACCCCATGATGCATGAAATTAACAGAGGGTTGCTCTTCAAGCGATGATAATTGATAAAGCTTCCTGGTGAATGGTGACAGAAATATCCGAACTTACCTAGAAAATTATTTCTTCAAAGTAAACCTTGCCTATCACTGTCTTGAAATTCAGAGGAAAATGAAACATATACTCGAACGATGTGAATGAGGTGTTTCAGTATTCGACAGAGTCATGAAATGAGAAAAACTCAATTCGTCATACATAATGTGTACATCCTGTCTCCATGGATGACAAGCAAATAAACATACGCAAATGCAGCACCACAAGAAAACTCAAGTGCACGCACACACACTCACACAGGTTCTTGTTTCATCTTCTTGTTGCATGATTTTAACATGGCTCTTCAGTACAATGCAGATCATGTTGACTAAAATCAAGACTCCCACTTGGGATAATTCATAACATATAGTCTTAAATGAAGCAAACCATCCAATTAAACTTTGAATCAAAATGTGAACAGAAAAAGAACCAACCTGATCCATCAGGACTAAGCTGCGTTGGTCCTTGTAATAACCAATATGCGATGGATCCAGTCTCATTAGGTCATTATACAACTGTAAAGTTTTCTCAAAATGCGATCTATTTTTGGTCAATTGGATCCCACGAGATAGAATGAAATTATGAGCAATTAGCAGTCGGGCCAAAGTGAGCTTTGCGATTTTGCTACAAAGAAAAAGTAGAAGGCAAATAATACAAGTTTAAGCCAAACAGAAAAGTAAAAGTTGTCCATCAACAAAGACATTATAAGACACTGAAGAACTAACCAATTTATTTCAGATATCAACTCCTGGAAAAGCACTATTTCACCAGATAAGGTCTCTGAACACCATTCTGAAATCAGGGGTTCACAGTTCCCAATGATATTTTTTTGCTCATAAGACGTCGTGCAAGGACTAATCTGGAGGAAATCACTTCTAGTAAAGTTTTCGTCATCCCAGTGAACCAGATTAACATTAGATCCTTTGTTGTCACTGCCTGGACAATGGGGACTTATTTTTAGAGAAAACTCACACTGAGAAGCATGACTCAAGTGGCAACCATCTGAGGAAACAAGACCTTGAGTGTTATCAATGCTAACTTTGACTGAATAAGGTTCCAGAAAATTGTAATCCCTCACAGAAATATTGAGGTATGTAACCCAACAATGAGCTTCTATAGAGTTACTCGCTGAGAGAGGCTTCCAAATGAGATCATCATTTTCAGTAAATATAGATTGTACTGTGACTGTGGTCGAATTAACACCTTTAACTGCTTGATTAAAATATAAAACAATTGGGAGAACTCTGATGCCTTGAACATATTCTGTTGATTCAAAATGCTGGGAATGTTTCGCACTTGTGTTACTTGACAGGATAAGCTCTGTTCCATGAGCAGGCCATGAAGAAACTAGAGAAGGAGAATCCCGAGCCATAATCTGATCGAGAAGCCAAAGATGGTAGAACCATCCACTTTGATCGTCCGGATCTGTAAAAAGTGCTTGATGTATGAACTCCAATTCCTCGGTTAGAACCTTCTCTTTAGGAACAAACCCCAGGACATTCTGCTTCATCAAGTGGGAAAGAATAACACTACAGTCCAGTTCAAATATAGATTGATCAATCCACTGAACAGATGTGAGTTAGAAAAAGCATCTCAAATCAATTCTAGGAGACAGATGAATAAACTTGGAAATTTTTGAATAGCTCAGATGTTGAATGAGGTACTAAAATACCTCGATTCAGTGGTAAAGGATGAATATTTAACACAAAAAATTCAATAGATGTTCATTTAGGTACCAAAATCGGCTCCAGTAAATTTGAAACCCAAACAGAAGTTATA